>CM029462.1:13313057-13913057 GCA_017140185.1 Eucalyptus polyanthemos subsp. polyanthemos | reverse complement strand
AAGGAGTCCGCCCGTCGCCGCCCACATGCCGTCCGTCCGTCGCCGGTGTGCCGTCCGTGTGCTGCCGTATGCTTGATCTTAGAGGCAAGTTGGGATCGATTTTCACTCTTGCATGTGTGTCTTGCATGTGTGATTTGTTGGTGGTAGATCTCGGATGTTAGGGTAGGCAAAACCGAAGCTAGAATGTGACTTGTTCTTGAAAATGCTTGCTGATTTCGTGTAAACCGCTCGACCCAGAACTTGTTGAGGCTTGCATGCATGTTTCGAGTTGGATTTTGACTTCCATTCCTTCATGAAAGTTGTAGCCAACATCTTATACTATAACATACTAAAATTTGGGACAAAATAGTTGACATTTAAGGGGAAAAACCCTCTTTCTACGAAGACACTAGATCTGGAACTGCTTTGCTGACCTTTTGGTAGTTTTGTGGGTTGCATGTCGATTTTTACTAAGAATATCTCTTTGACATCTTCATGAAACTTGTAGATAACATCCTAAAGACTAACATACTCAAATTTGAAGTAAAATGAGCAAGTGTAGCCTAGTGAATCGACTTACTCTTGAAGACGGTAAATCTGGAAACACGGTACTGGACACCCGAGACTTCATGGACCCATATGGTGACTATTCTTTGGAATTTTGGCTTAGATCCCTTAATAAAAGTTGTAGGGGACCTATTGAAGTAAAACATATCCAAATGTCAAAGGAAATAAGAATAATAAATGGGTGAAAACTCGATATTTCGGAGATAACTACACTGGACGTTTCGGTGCTAGAATCAGAAGCTTCAGATGACTATAGAAAATTATCTAGAATGAATCTAGCATATATGTCTTCATGAAAAATATACTTTAGTGTCTTAACTATAATCTGGTAAAATTTCATAATTTTCGGAGGTTGTTCGAGTATTTTAATCGAATTATTTCAAAAACTGCACATTCTGTTTCTATCCGAAATTGCATGCTGTATTTGTGTGAATCATATCTTCTTGTGTGGAAATCTGTTGGGCATGTGTTTTGCATGAAATTATTATCTTATTGACTTGTCTATCACATGTCTTGATTTCATGATTTTTGAGAATCATATGGATATTTAATTTAAATATTTTTCTAAAATGGTACAAGCTGGAATTTTGTAAACTTCAAAAAGGCATGAAAAATGGACTATGTTAAATTGTATGGACTCCATAAATTGTATTGTAATGGATGATTGTGTCTTGCTACATGTATGATGTTGATTTGAGATGCATGTATGAATTCAATGATGAATATGATCTTGATTGCCATCACATCACATGCCATGTTAAAATTGAACTATAATTGAAGATGAGAATTGAGATAAATGAGAAGGCCGTCAGAGGTGTGAGCCGACGATGCCTCGGGAGTGTTGGGATGCTTGGCTAGAAGGGTACGGCCGGTTGCCTGGTGGCCTTGAATGGCCGGATACCGGAGGGTCCTCGGGAGTACCGAGAGGTATCGAGATGCCCAGAGAGTGGGGGAGCCAGAAGCTTGGCAGGTATTGTGCCGAGAGATGTCTCGCAATGCCAGTTGGGGTGCGAGATGTGTGGCTAGAAGGGTACAGCCGGTTGCTCGGTGGCCTTAAATGGTTGAATGCCGGAGGGTCCTCGTGATGCCAGTTGGGGTACAAGATGCCCGGAGAGTGGGGGAGCTGGATGTCTAATTGTATCTTGGATACATGTGGGATGCAAACATTGGTCCCGGGAAAGAGAAATGTGGCGGTCCAAAATGAAATCGAAATTGAATTATGCATGATGGTATATGCATGACATGATGATGATGATATATGAATGACATGATGATGACGTTATATGCATGGATGAATGGCAATGATGATGGTACATGTGATATGATGATGACGTTATATGCATGGATGCATGGCAATGATGATGGTACATGTGATATGATGATGACGTTACATGCATGGATGCATGGTAATGATGATGGTACATGTGATATGATGATGATGTTACATGCATGGATGCATGGTAATGATGATGGTACATGTGATATGATGATGATGAGTGCATGGATGCATGGTAATGGTGATGATAAATGTGACATGATGATGGTAAGTGTATGATATGATGGTGATGACTATATGATGATGTATGTACATGAGGTACGATGACATGTGCATGATACCAAGGTAAGTTGTGCATGGATGCTTTAATGACATGTGATGCTATGATTGTGATGATTGTGTGGCATGATGCATTGAGTGATTTATTGGTCCTTTACCTGCTGAGTGGTTGTACTCACCCATTCGGAGACCAACATTTCAGATTAGCAGGATGCCGCTCCCTGCTGTCACTCGGGGCGTATTTTACGGCATTCCTTCAAATGTAGAGGTCGAGTGTGTAGAGATCGACTGTCCCACCATTCCTGGACTAACATTTATTTGAGTTCGTGCCTTAGTGATGTATGACGTGGGCCTGGCTAGGGGCCCTATCATTCAGGAGTTCATATCCATCCATATTAGTTGAGACGGAGTGATGTGTGTGATGTTGTCGCCGCCACCGCTTGATGCACTGGGATGGGTGTGAGGGCCCGTGCGTGAGAAGTAGGAGCTGAAACTTTTTGAGATGATAGCCAACGCTAGTTGATGGGGGATCTTGCACGATAGACATAGTGGATGGAGTGTTTCTTTTTGGGGTTATGGCCGAATGTGGCTACATGTCCTGGCCTTTCTTTTGATGTACCGACCCAAGGAAACCCATCATGGAAATATGTAAATAAAAGTGTCATAGCTTTATCTTTTCTTATGATGTTTAGTGGTGTGCAATTGTATCATGGTTGATGGAGGGAGAGATGGCGATATTATATTTTGCTTCCACTAATGAGTCGCGCTGGGACCGTTTTCAAAAAAAAAAAAAAAAGTGTCTATGATTTACGACGCTTCTTCTAGGAGATGTAACTAGTGTTCCATTAGGCATACCATTAGGTGCCTGTGGCGACCTAAGGTGGTTCGGGGTGCCACATCATTCATAACAATACAATTCATGAAGTCCATACAATTTAGAATAGTCCATTTATCATGCCTTTTTGAAGTTTATAAAATTCCAGCTTGTACAATTTTTGAAAACATTTAAATTAAATATCCATATGATTCTAAAAAATCATAAAATGAGGACATGTGATAGACAAGACCATAAGATAACAATTTCATGAAGAACACATGCCCAAAAGAGATTCACACAAGAAGATATAACTCGCATGAATACAGCATGCAATTTCGGATAGAAACAGATTGTGCAGTCTTTGAAACAATTCAATTAAAATACCCGAATGACCTCCGAAAATTATGAGATTTTACCAGGTTATAACTAAGACACTAAAATAGATATTTCATTTAGACATCTATGCCAGATTCATTCTAGATAATTTTCTATAGACGTTCGAAGCTCCTGATTCTAGCATCGAAACGTCCAGTATAGCTATCTCCGAAATATCGAGTTTTCACCCACTTATTCTTCTTCGTTTCCCCTGAAATTTGGATATTTTTTGCTTCAAGAGGTCCCCTACAACTTGCATCATAGGATCTACGTGAAATTTCCAAAGAGTAGCCACCATATGGGTCCAAGAAGTCTCGGGTGTCCAGTACCGTATTTCCAGATTTACCGTCTTCAAGAGAAGGTCGATTCACTAGGCTACACTTGTTCGTTTTACCTCAAATTTGAGTATGTTAGTATTTAGGATGTTATCTACAAGTTTCATGAAGAAGTTGAAGGAAGATTCTCGGTAAAAAGTGACATGCGGCACACAAAACCATCAAGAGGTTGACGAAACCGTTCAAGATCTAGCCTTTTTCGTAGAGGATGGGTTTCACCCCTTAAAACTCAGCCTTTTTGTCTCAAATTTTAGTATGTTATACTTTGAGATGTTTTCTACAACTTTCATGAAGGATTCGAAGTTAAAATCGAACTTGAAACATGCATGCAAGCCTCCATACGTTTCTGGGTCAAGCGGTTTACACGAAATCAGCAAGCTTTTTCAAGAACAAGTCACACTCTATCTTCGGTTTTGCCTACCCTAAACATCCGAGATCTACCACCAACCAATCACACATGCAAGACACACATGCAAGAGTAGAAATTAATCCTAACTTGCCTCTAAGATCAAGCGGATGACGGCACACGGACGGCACACCGGCAACGGATGGATGGACGGCGTGCGGACGGACGAACGGTGTGTGGGCGGACGAACGGCGTGCGGGCAGACGAACAGCGAGCTCCTTCCTCTCCTCCCTCTCGGTTCCTCTCTCTCTCTCTCTCACAATTCTCTCTCTCCCTTTGGCTTGGCCGAAAACCCCCCAACCGGCCACTCTCTCTCTTCCTTTTATTTCCCCAAATTCCCATCATTAGCAATGATGGTTTGCCTCTCCACAAGCCAATGCATGAGACTCTCTTTTTGCCACTTGGCAAAGCTCATGCAAGATGGGCTTGGGGGTATTTGGGCCAGCAAATGGGCCGGCCACTCCTCCCCTTCTTTGGTCGACGGTCACCTCTTCATGTGCCTCAATGGGCCGGACATTTGGCCCACCAAGAGTCCAAGCTATTGGGCCTAAGGCCCAAACCTAATTAAATCCTAAATTTTACCTTTAAACACTTTTAATTCTTTATTTTATAGATTCCAAATTTTAAATTTCACATGGCTAAAATCTTGTAACATTTAATCTATATGGATTTAGTCTATGAGGTGCATGGCCTCGAATAAATCATTATCATTAATTTATCCTATAATACTAATTTAAAAACTCATGAACACAAGCATATATCACTTAGTCTTAAGAGGAGAATAATGGCTAAAGCATAAACCATGGGTAATTTCATTACCTAATTATGGGCTTTAATACACCTTAGAGCTTGTCTTGAATTTTTTAGATGCCACAGATAAGTATACCCATCATGATGTACCTTTCGATCATATTGCCATGGTCTTCCAAGTAAGATATGACTCGCTTGCATAGGTACAACATCACACTCTACCTCGTCCTTGTATCTACCTATCTCAAATGGGATTCGAACTTGCTTCGACACTTTCACCTCTCCACTATCATTTAACTATTGAAGTCTATAAGGTCTAGGGTGCTTTGTCATCTTCAAACCCAACTTATCCACCATAATACAACTTGCCACATTTGCACAATTATCTACATCAATGATCAAACTACAGATCTTACCATTCACTACACATCTTGTATGAAATAAGTTATCTCTTTGTTGATGATGCTCCTCCTCCTTTACTTGCACACTAAGAGAACACCTAACCACCAATAAGTTTCCTTTTATAGCTATTTCTCCATCACTACAATCCTCCAACAGTGGCATCTCATCATCATTTTCTTCCCCTTCACTTTCGGACTCAATAACACCATGTCCAGTCATGATCATCACCCTTCTATTAGGGCATTTTTCATGACCAAATTTTTGGGTGTGATCTACCTAGGGTTTGGCTAATGGATTGTTAAGCCTAGACTTAACTCGGGCTCTCCCAAGCCCATACCAATTTGTGACTTACGTTCAAGTTTTTTAACATGAATATAGATTTTATCTAGGAGTCGCCACTAATCTATTTTTGGTGGGTCAATTAGAAACCTAAGTACAGTAACGGGAGTTTTACTTTACTCCTACAAACCTGAGACTATGGGTACGGGGACTTGGTTACACTAGATTCCTCTAATGCCCTTTCGGTACCATTGCTTTATTTTAAAAAATATTTGGTAAGCAGCTTGAATTGATTTTAAATCTATTTTCCTAACATGTGAGGTGATCATGTGGGTGCATAATCCACCAATTTAACACCCAGATAAACAATAAATAAATTGCAAAAACTTACCTCAAAGCAACAAAAGCATCTGCAATGTTAAATTAAAATCCACGTCAATAACCCTAGATATGGTTTTTAATTAACACGCAATTTCTTTTTTTGTTTTCACTTAATTAATGAAAATCATGCAATATACAATGCAATATTAACTAAATGACCTAATTCTAATGACATGTAATTTCTAATTAAATAGACCTAGCAATAATTATTAAATGACGTGCATTTCATGAACCTAATACTATATGACATGCGCATGATTTTTATTTACTTAATAAGCATGCAATTTATCATAATATACGATGACATGCAAATAATGCCCTAATTCTAAGTTTTCCTTTTTCCTTTTTTTTTTTTAAATTCGAAATTAAAATTGTTAAGGAGTATTACCTAATTGTGACAATAACTTTCCAAATTTGAGCGCCGGGCAATGGATCATGAACGGTGACCGATGGTGGTTTGCAATGCTAGATGGTGTGAGCAACGGCGTGTGGCGAGCGACACAGTGTGGCAGGTGACTGGTGGCAACGAGGACGCCCAAGGTGGATCATAGTGGACCGCTCATCTAAAGTCGAAGACGTCGAGGTAACGCCGCAGAGAGGAAGCTTTGACAATTTTTTCTTTTGTATTTTCACTTCTGGACAATACCTGCAGAAGACCAATTCACCATTTAGACTTATTTCATCAAAATTCTAGCGACTCTTTTGACTATGGACTCCAGGCTTGCAAGTGGTGGCCACAGTATATGACGTGGTATTCATGCTGGTCAGGAGATGTTGGCCACTTTGGACTCCGATGAAACCCGCAAAGAATGAATACGAACAAATCACAAAAGCCTGTTTGGTGATTGTCGGTGAGTAAGAAGAAAACACTTCAGGACATCGCCAGGCTAGATGGAACTTGCGGGAGTCCTCGCCGACTCCGAACTAGGCTATAGTGGTTCCAGCGTCCCTAGGGTGTGCTGGTTTGTGGTATAGCAAAAGCAGCAGATCATGGATCATCGGGGATGCGAGGGCTGCTTAAGTGATTGCAGCAAGGAGAAATTACGATCCCGTCGGGGCAACAGCGAATGAAGCAACAGTTGAGCACGAGGAAGGCAGTAGCACCATCAATGTCTCGGTTGAGCTGGGCTCATCGAGGTTTGGTCATGACAGTAGGAGGTTGGCACCAGATCAGCAGCTCGTCCGAAAGGCAAAGAGGTCACAACAGCGAGTCCGTCGTTGCTGCACGGGGGAACACAGCAAAGACGGTGTAGCGACGGTAACTCAGGTGGCTCGGGTGTGATGCTGTGGCAAAGGGCCTCGCACAACGTGGGGGCTCCTCGGTTTAGCAGAGAGAGTTCCTTCTCTTTTCTCTCTCTCTCACGTGTAAATCTCTCAACGTGCCTTTTAGAATAGAAGTGCCAACCCCCTCCAACAGTGTTAGCGTTCTCCTTATTTATAGGACAACCAAGGCCTTCAAAGGAAAGGACCCAATATAATATATTTTATTCCTTCCTTTCCTCAAATGCGTGAATACTCCCAACTTTGACCATATATTCATGATTTTCGGCCACGAATTCTTTTCTTTTCTGCTCACGCCCCTGGATGCGTAGGACGCATGAAATTTTCTTTATCGGTGCACTCTTTCTTGTTTTAAAACAAGAAATATGTTTCCCAATCCTTAATTTGGTAGATTCTTGCGTAGAAATATCACACTTCTCCGCACCAAGTTGACCGAGATTATCTTCTATTAATAAAGATATTTATTCTTCCTCAAAGATTTTTCATGCCTTGTTAAGATCCCATGTGAAAATTGTGCTCAATCTTTCCCAAATTCGTGTCAAACTTGGTTATATTATGAAGCTTACTCCAATCTTTCACTTCCGCGGGCTTAACTTCAATAAAGCTCAAAACCATTTACCCGAGTTCATTTGCCGCCAACCCAATTCATTGCAATTATGTTCAAAACTTAAGCACATCCGCTACCAGTCCATAAATATGCAAGTATATTGAGATATGCTCCTAATAACTATATGTAATGCGATTTATTATTTTTGTTTAGGGGCTAAAGTTTAGTCCCTAATTTTTATGCAATAAATGAATGATAGGATCGTCAAAATTTAGGTGTCAGCAGCTAATAAACATGCAATTAAAAATGTTATTCGTCTCAATTTATTACCTATTAGACTCTTCAATGAACCTAAGTGAGAGTTTGGTACTTGTGGAGTAAATGGGGATTTATCATGTACCTCATGATGCTCTATCACACCGAATGGTAAGTAACTATAGGCACGTTCTTTCCTTCTGCATCATGCATTTGCATTAGCATTTCCATGCATTATATAAATTGCATTTTAAAATGGAATTAGTTTTCCAAAAAAAACAACAAAAAAAAATCATTCACTGCATGTGCACGGTCAAAATTTAAGTCTCAATTTGTCTTTGAAGGCAACCTCCACAAGCTCACTTCAAAGAGGGGTAGCTATTGGATCCTAAATTTTGGCAACCCGTTTAGTCATTTATTGCCTTAAAAAATTAGGGATTAATTTTATCCCTGAAAAAATAGTTAATTGCATAGCATATAGTTTTAGGTGCATTTATTTTTAATTTGCATTTACATTGGGCCGGTGACGGATGGGTTCGAACTGATGCTTCAAAAACTTTAATTTGATGAGTTGGGCTAAGCCCACGAAAAGAGCAAGTTAGCCGAAGCCCGTATCCTTGAGGAAATTTTATGGATTTATCTTCATGAGATTTCAATTCTAAAGCAAATATTGCATTTGGAAAAGAAATTTTTGTGGATATGGTTTTGGAAAATTAAAAACCCTAATCTGTGGCCTATAAATAGATTAATACGCGTACGGTTTTGAGAGAGGCCACACATTGAACATACGGCCAAGAGAATACAGGTCAATAGAGAGGAAGGAGAGGGAGGCTACGGTCAGTCTTACATCCTCATGGCCACTTTTTCACCGATCTTCGTCGCTGCTGTCGGTGTCCTTGCCGCCATCTGCTGCTGCCGTGCATTGGTGTGATTCGCAAGTGACACGCGAAAGAACAGTGAGAGTACACGGATGGGGGATTGGATCTAAGAATAAAAAATTTATGATTTCTCAACGTGGAGAGATAGAGAGAAATACAAGATCTGGCACAGTTCCCAGACCGCGACTTGTCTGCGGAATTCAGCAGTCGGTGGGGGTTTCCTTCAATCCCTGTTCCTCGCTCAGCAGTGGTCCTGGTGCCTTGCGGCTTCCTAGCTACGCCCAAGCTCTACGTCCTGGGCGCCCAGTGATTTCCAGAGTCTATCATGAGCAGCCAACGCCGGTTTTATATTCTTGGTTGAATTTTTGCAGGTTTTCCGGTGAGCACAGCACCCAAGCAAACCGTCATAGCAGTCCTCATTTGTTGACTGTGCTCGAGACCATCCTGCACCAGCCACTATAGCCTTCCAAAAGGCTATCCGTCAACGACCAGGGGTGCCATTGGCAAGCGCAGATTCTCTCACTTATTTTCTCCAATATTGATTGTTTTATTTGAAGGAAAATCTAGGCGAGGGAAGGTCATACATGAGGACGTGCACATTGAAGAGGACGCACTAGAGAATGTCAAAGGAGGAAACGTGGAGAGGAGTCATGCATTAAAGAAAGCACACCATCCGAAAAGAAAGTCAAGCGAGATCAATTAACCCGACAAGCCTCAGTCCCAAATCAAGTCGCCGTCCAGTCGTTTGTTCCTTATTTGCAGGTTTCCGATGATCCCAGCGCTTGCAGCCCTTGCTCTGCCAATTTTGCTTCACTTTCTTGCAGGTTTTTTCAGTCACGTCCAAGGTCTCGCCATCAAGCCTGCAGTTGTTGCCACCCCCAGCGACGTCCCCAAGGCCAAGCCATCACCTATGATCCATGAAGCCACTGAGCCGAGCCTCACCGCAACCGTATATGCCCGTGACACGCCTGGCCGAGTATCATTAACCGTCCAAGCTGCGCCTCTCACTGCCTTGAAGTCCACGGTCAAAAATCTGAGGAGTCAGCAGAGCTTGTTATTGATCAAAGCAAGAAGATCAAGGAAAATTTTCTTTGGGATCGTAGGGCGGGTTTTCCTTCAAGAAATTGCGGCTGTTCCTTGCTCCACCGCACTACATTAACGTTAGCAATTCTCTGTGGAGGCTCTGACCAATGTCTACTCATTACCACGAAGCAGTTAATCGAGTCATCCATTAGCAAGTTTTGGTATATCTCTAGCCCGGCATCACGCCTAGTGGACTTTTGTTGATTTTCCCGCAGGTTCTTAGGCGATTTCCGCCGGTAACCTCAACACTCGGCCTCACTTTGCATGATCCCAACCGCTGCCACACTGGTCAACCCCACCACGAGCTAGTCGTAACCGAGAGTCCCCACCACCTCTTCATCGTGTCGAGTTTGTCCAATTTTGACAAGCAAGTGTTTGAACAAGGTAATAATTTCATCTTAGTCAAGATTCTTATATTTTGTTGCCTTGCTCGAATTATTGCATTCTTGATTAAATTCTCGAATGATGTTATCATAATCTCGAATAGCCGTCACAACGTGCATATGATTGATAGTCCGATTTCACGCTCGAGATACGACTCGCAATTGCACAGAAAAATCGCCAATCCGAACTCACGCTCAAGATTCGATTCGTGGTTTTATTTAAATTGACCAACCCGATCTCATGCGCGAGATATGGTTCGCCAATTTGTGAATATTGATCCTATCTTATCTGATTTTCCGTCATGTTGGTTGAATCAATTTTATTTTGTTAAATAAAAAAATCCAAAATATGCATTCATTTAGGACATTAGTTTTTTAATTTAATTTAAGTTGCACGTTTAATTATTCCCCAATTTTAATTTCGAAAAAACAAAAATCATCACGAATAAGGAAAATCAGAGTTAGAGCATTCTTTGCACGTCATTGCATATTAGGATAAGATTGCATGTTCAATTTTATTTTCTAATTGATTATAGGTTTAAATAACTTCTCCTAGATAAATTGCATTTTAGGGTTACTTGGTTAAGATAATGTTCTAGTTTAAATTAGGATTTGGCTTAACCTAATTCCTAATACAAATTAGATAATATCTTAATTTAGGTAGACAATTTTTGCATTTTTCTAATTTCGAATTTCATGGAAAATACCAAAAATTGCCTTAGAATAAATCAATTTCATTCATTAGGAGAGATTGCATTTTATTTACGTCATATAGCTAGGTCATGTTGCCATGTCATATCATTTCATGTTAAATTAGTAGCATGCATCGCATAAGGCATGATTCTCATTAAATAAGTGAAAACCAAACAAAAAAAAAAAAAAAGAAGAAAAATTGCGTGTTAATTAGAAATCATATCTAGGGTTGTTGATGTGAATTCTGATCTAACATTGCAGATACTTTCATTGTTATGAGGTAAGTCCCGCATTTTATTTATTGCTTTACTTGGCTGTTAAATTGGTGGTTTGCGCAGCTGCATGACAACCTCACATGTTAGGGAATTAAAATTAATTCAAGCTATTTGCCAAATATTTTTCAAAATAAAAGAGAAAGGTACCGAAAGGGCATTAGAGAAATCTAGCGTAACCAAGTCCCCGAAGTCATAAATCTCTGGTTCTTAGGAGTAAAATAAATCTCCCATTACTTTACTTGGGTTTCTAATCGACCCATCAAAAATAGATTAGTGGCGACTTCTAATTGAAAATCAATTGCATGTTAAGAACTTGAACTTAAGTCACAAATTGGTATGGACTTGGGAGAGCCTGAGTTAAGTCCAGGCTTAACAATCCATTAGCCAAACTCTAGCTTGTTCATACCCGAAAAATTGGTCGTGACAACTTGGCGACTCCACTGGGGACTTCTATTCTAAAAGGCATGAAGAACATTTTATAATTGCATTTTATAATCGCCTCACTAAGGCGATCGTAGAATGGTACGGGTCTTGAAAAATAATTTTCTTCGTCAAGGCAACTCTAGAATGGTACGGGTCCTCAACAACACTTATTCCTTATTCAGGCGACCGTAGAATGGTACGGGTCCTAGAAAGTGAATCTACGTTTGGGCGACCGTAGAATGGTACAAGTCCTGGACAAAACTTTTCTTCCCACTCAAGCGACCGTAGAATGGTACGGGTCCTAGACACAACCAAACTCTGTCATACTAGGCGATCGTAAAATGGTACGTGTCATGGGAAAGCAACCTCTTTGTAAAGCCGTGATACTATTCTAGGTGACCGTAGAATGGTATGGGTTGTAGACATGTAGCACCAACTGCCTTGAACCACTTTATCCTCATTAATGTAAGTTATTCCAGGTAAGTTCATTTGTCATTTGCATTAGCATTTTCATGCATCATATAAATTGCATTCGAAAATGGAATTCACTTTCCAACAAAAATCATTTAGTGCATCTGCATGATCAAAATTTAGATCTCAATTTATTTTTGAAGGCAATTTCTGCGAGCTCACCTTCAAAGAGGAGCAGCTGTTGACACCTAAATTTTGACGATCCTATCATTTATTTATTGCATAAAAATTAGGGACTAAACTTTAGCCCCTAAACAAAAATAATAAATCGCATTACATATAGTTATTAGGAGCATATCTCAATATACTTGCATATTTATGGACCGGTAGCAGATGGGCTTAAGTTTTGAACATAATTGCATTGAATTGGGTTGGCGGCGGATGAAGTCCGGTAAATGGTTTTGAGCTTTATTGAAGTTAAGCCCGCGGAAAGTGAAAGATTGGAGTAAGCTTCATAATATAACCAAGTTTGACACGAATTTGAGAAAGATTGAGCACAATTTTCACATGGGATCTTAACAAGGCATGAAAAATCTTTGAGGAAGAATAAATATCTTTATTAATAGAAGATAATCTCGGTCAACTTGGTGTAGAGAAGTGTGACATTTCTACGCAAGAATCTACCAAATTAAGGATTGGGACACATATTTCTTGTTTTAAAACAAGAAAGAGTGCACCGATAAAGAAAATTTCATGCGTCCTACGCATCCAGGGGCGTGAGCAGAAAAGAAAAGAATTCGTGGCCGAAAATCATGAATATATGGTCAAAGTTGGGAGTATTCACACATTTGAGGAAAGGAAGGAATAAAATATATTATGTTGGGTCCTTTCCTTTGAAGGCCTTGGTTGTCCTATAAATAAGGAGAACGCTAACACTGTTGGAGGGGTCGGCACTTCTATTCTAAAAGGCACGTTGAGAGATTTACACGTGAGAGAGAGAGAAAAGAGAAGGAACTCTCTCTGCCGAGCCGAGGAGCCCCCACATTGTGTGAGGCCCTTTGCCGCAGCGTCACACCTGAGCCGCCTGAGTTACCGTCGCTACACCGTCTTTGCTGCGTTCCCCCCTGCAGCAACGATGGACTCGCTGCTGTGACCTCTTTGCCTTTCGGACGAGCTGCTGATCTGGTGCCAACCTCCTACCGTCGTGACCAAGCCTCGACGAGCCCAGCTCAACCGAGATGTTGATGGAGCTACTGCCTTCCTCGCGCTCAACTGTTGCTTGATTCATTGTTGCCCTGACGGGATCATAATTTCTCCTTGCTGCAATCACTCGAGCAGCCCTCGCATCCCCGATGATCCATGATCTGCTGCTTTTGCTATGCCACGAACCAGCACACCCCAGGGATGCTTGAACCACTATAGCCTAGTTCGGAGTCGGCGAGGACTCCCGCAAGTTCCATCTAGCCTGGCGATGTCCTGAAGTGTTTTCTTCTGAATCATCGACAATCACCAAACAGGCTTTTGTGCTTTGTTCGTATTCATTCTTTGAAGGTTTCGTCGGAGTCCAAAGAGGCCAACATCTCCTAACCAGCATGAATACCACGTCATATACTATGGCCACCACTTGCAAGCCTGGAGTCCATAGTCAAAAGAGTCGCTAGAATTTTGATGAAATAAGTCTAAGTGGTGAATTGGTCTTCTACAGGTATTGTCCAGAAGTGAAAATACAAAAGAAAAAATTGTCAAAGCTTCCTCTCTGTGGCGTCACCTCGACGTCTTCGACTTTAGATGAGCGGTCCATTGTGATCCACCTTGGTCGTCCTCGTTGCTGCCGGTCACCCGCCACACTGTGTCGCTCGCCGCACGCCGTTGCTCACACCATCAAGCATTGCAAACCACCATCGGTCACCATTCGTGATCCATTGCCCGACGCTCGAATTTGGAAAGTTATTGTCACAATTAGGTAATACTCCTTACTTGGTGCCATTGAATATTTTTTCGCCTAATTTGTCTATCTGATATCCATTAAGCATACTTGAATGATAGGCATGTCTCCCATCTAAGATTTATTGCCCAATTCGCAACCATGCCTGGGTTTTTTATTTCATCAATAAGCCTTTAGATGAAATAATTAATCAATCAGAAATAAAATTGATATTTTGATCTTTAAGGCTTAAGATCAATTTATCGATTTTACTAGCGAAATATCATCCCTTAATCTGAATGGTGTGTGATATCTTTGATGATTTTGAATGGTCTATCTTGTCTCGATTGCTTTATTCATCTTGAGATATGTTTAAGTTAGAATATTGCATGCTTTAGAGTTATTTGCATATTTAGACTAAGCATTTTATTTATCATGAATTTTCGAAATAAAAAAAAAATTAGGATGTTAGATTATCGTTTCATTAACCTAAATTGCATGTTTAATTATTTAACAATTTTAATTTCGAATTTAAAAAAAAAGAAAAAAAAAAGGAAAACTTAGAATTAGGGCATTATTTGCATGTCATCGCATATTATGATAGATTGCATGCTTATTAAGTAAATAAAAATCATGTGCACGTCATATAGTATTAGGTTCATGAAATTCACGTCATTTAATAATTATTTCTAGGTCTATTTAATTAGAAATTACATGTCATTAGAATTAGATCATTTAGTTAATATTGCATTGCATATTGCATGATTTTCATTAATTAAGTGAAAACAAAAAAAGAAATTGCGTGTTAATTAAAAACCATATCTAGGGTTGTTGATATGGATTGTAATTTAACATTGCAGATACTTTCGTTGCTTTGAGGTAAGTTTTTGCAATTTATTTATTTTTTATCTGGGTGTTAAATTAGTGGATTACACACCCGCATGATCACCTCACATGTTAGGGAAATAGATTTAAAATCAATTCAAGCTGTTTGCCAAACATTTTTGAAAATAAAACAATGGTACCGAAAGGGTATTAGAGGAATCTAGTGTAACCAAGTCCCCGTACCCATAGTCTCTGGTTCATAGGAGTAAAGTAAAACTCCCGTTACTTTACTTGGGTTTCTAATCGACCCACCAAAAATGGATTAGTGGCGACTCCTAGATAAAATCTATATTCACGTTAAAAAACTTGAACCTAAGTCGCGAATTGGTATGGACTTGGGAGAGCCTAAGTTAAGTTTAGGCTTAACAATCCATTAGCCAAACCCTAGGTGGATCACACCCGAAAATTTGGTTGCGGCAACATTGATTTGCTATATGACCCCCGCCCAAACACTTAAAATATTTAATCTCACGAGTTCTAGTGTTAGGGTTTTCGGTTTTACCTAAAGCCAGATTCATTCCAACTTTACCGCCCCTCTCCTTATCCTTTGAGGTTACGGTTTTGGTGTTGTTTCCTCTCCAATTTGGCTTATCATCTCTCTTCCAATTGGATCTCTAATTTTGATTCAAACCTCCTCCACTCTTGTGATTTCGGTCCAATTTCAGTTGCCGCTCAACTTTAATGGCTTTATCTACCAATTCCTCCAATTCAAGATAGTGTTGCAGCTCCATCACTCTTGTTATGTCTCAGCTCAAACCACTCAAAAATTGTGACATTATGGCCTCATGATCCTCCACCACATTAGCACGGATCATGGCAATCTCCATCTCCTTGTGATACTCTTCCACGCTCTTATTACCTTGTGTGAGATTTTGTAACTTTTGAAACAAATCTCGATGATAATGACTTGGTACAAAATGCCTCCTCATCACCTTTTTCATCTCATCCCACATCTCTATTGGTCTTTCACCATTGTGCCTCCTACTAGTCACAAGTTGATCCCACCAAATTATAGTATAATCAATAAATTCAACAGTTGCAATTTTTACTTTTTTGAGCTCGGAGTATCGTTGGCAATCAAATACCATCTCCATGCATTTCTCCCATTCTAGATACGCATCGGGATAATTCTTCCCTTGGAAAGAATGAATCTTCATATTGATATCGCCAAGTTCATTATCTTCTTGGTGCCTAAACCCTCGAGCTCTGTTTCGCCTTTCAAATCGAGCATCTTGATCATCCTCCATGTCGGCCTCATCATCATCATAATGCCGTTGCCTTCTATGTCATGTTCTAGAGGTGTCTTGTTGATGTTGCGGCTTTCCTCGGGATAGCTCTCGGTCCCCATCAACCCTCATGACATTCCCCATCATTCGGCCACTAATCACCTCCACTACGGCTCTCAATTGCTGGATGCTTTCCATGAACGCTTCATCCCTTTGTATGGAGTCAACCTTCCTTTGATTTACGCTTTCTTCACACTACATATGTTAAATCTGCAAGTAAACGTTAGTCACAAAAATCCTCACCAATCACTCTCTCACATGTTTCTCTTAAGGTATTTGTCACTCCCCTTGTGTTTAACTCAAGTCTAGACTTTTTTCACTCTCAATTAAGCTTACACACTCTTGTCTTTTCCCTCTCGTATTCTCTTTTCACAAGCTCTTTATTGGACTCAAAACCTATCTCTCAATCCCCTCACGCCAATTAATCAAACTACTCAAACAAGATTAGATCACTACTGATTTTGTTTCAACAAGTAACAATTTCAAACCAACAAGTACAACTTTCGAAATTCCAATTGAAACGCAAATCACTACTGATTTTATTTCAATTCGGTCCACTAACAAACGAGTCGCCTTCTTTTTTTTTTTTTGTTCGGCTATCTTTTTTCTGCCAAATCTATTTTTTTTCTCTTGCTCACTTTTTTTTTGTGTGCGTTTTCTTTCTCTTCTTTTTCTTTTTTAACGAACTTTCTCTTTTTTTGTTTTTTTTTTGGATGAACTCAGATACAAATTAAGATGCTAGGGAAAAAAAAATTAAAACTAACAGCAAACAACTACGTATGGAAGCACAAAAGCAATCAGATCCCTAAATTGTCTAGAATTAAAACCCTAGCTCAATAAATCTCAAATTGCTGAATATTAATTTTGAAATTAAAGATAAATAGACCTTGTAGAAGCAAGCTTTGATACCGAATGATGTGAATCGTTGCAGAATGATCATTCTACGAAGGCCTAGATGGTGCAAATTGCGAACCTCGACCTCCAATCAAACCTATGATTGGCAACCTCGGTATGAATGTGACCTATTGATGAACACGTGTCAACCAACCAACATTATAGACGCCACAAGTGAAAGAATTCACTATCTTGCTCAATAAGTCGAATCAACCATCACAAGGGAACCTTGATAAGGTCAAGTTCTTAAAAGAATAGTAGAAGAGAATCTCTCAACTTTTTTCCAAAAAAAAAAAAGAATATATATATCCCCCAAAGAAATTCAGTCAATCTTTAATATAGGCCTTCTAGCCGCTACACAAACCCTAAAACCAATGCTAGAAATCTAATGCGTCATATTCTAGAATATACCTAAACAAGAAGATGCATACATATATATATATATATAGAGCAAAGATTTCCAAAATTCTTCAAGATTTGATCCAAGGTCATCTCCACACCGAAGATCACGAATCATGACACCAATAGCTTGCCTGAATTGCTTGGCCTGTGCTTGAGTAATCAAACTAGTAGGAATAGACAATGGGTTCCTAGCACCACCTCCTCAATATGGCTCGATGTCCACATCAGTTTTCTAGATGAATGCTCGATAGGTAGCCTATTGGGAATTGATTATAACTGGATTAGGGATTAGTTAATATTAAGCATTATTATGCGAATGTAAATGATGGCCAATCATCATTAACCATTAATTAATGAACCCTAGTCATTAAGAGGTTAGGGGTGGTCAAAATGCATGAAAAGCAAAGGCCGATCTAAGGCCATTTTTTGTTTGATGTGTGAATGTTACTAATCTACTTGATTGCTTGAGTTCATGTTATGTGAATGGATGAATGGGTCATATGGAAACCGACACCACCAATGATGGCTACATGAGGCAGTCCATGGAGGAGGTAGCCGAAAACCATAAAAACCATGGCAAGAGACTGATATCCGTTCCAAAAATTTAGCATTAGTTAATCACTTTTGGGGTTATGGCGACTCCTAAAAATGCTTCTAGTCGATCCACTAATAATGGCTAATGGTGACTCTTAATGATACTTTAGCTAAAAGAACTTGCAAACAATCCCGTGTCGCGTGAGGTATAGTCTAGGGAGAGATTGCTGTAAAATGGATCGAGTTAGATCATCATTAGATGATGTGTTCAACCTGCCTTTTAAGACGCCAATTTGGACCGTTTTATCAAGAAATACCTCTCTCGATCAGGTAGGTTGCGACACTCAATTATAACTAGAGCAAAGCCCAAACCTACCGAGCTAATTTCAAACCCACATCTACCAAGACCTAATCACGCCCTGACTGGCTTAAAGCCATAACTAGCCCACATTAACTAAAGTCTCTCCCCAGCCTTTTATCTTTTTCTTCTTTCACACTCTCTCCATCATCATATATTACCGAGGGCACCTGAAACTTAATCTATACTCAAAGCTGAGACACAATAACATGAGCGCCATACTTCACAGTGAATCAAAATACGTCCATGAACGTACCTCCGTTGCAGGCTACTTCCAGTCATAGGACATGCGTCCATCAACGTCCATCTCCATTATTATCCATTCAAAGCCCATGCCAGCAACCACACCACAACCACAACAAGCATACCATCTGAGACGTGATAGACAAACCATTGTGGATGGGCAAGGAGTTTAACATTCGAGCCACTGATTTGTAGCTGTCATCGTGGATGTTCCTCATTGGCAATTACCATGAATCATTGTGGGGACATTTCAAAGCATGAAGTAAAACATGATGAGAAGGAAGAGATTCAGATGCAGTCTCAACAAATGATGAAATGTAGACTCAAGACAATGCATTTATATGGACCCGAGCATGTCTTTAAAATTTTTGTCTGAACTTTATGTAAGTGATAGTATGAACACTTAGAGAGGGTGAATAGGTGTTAAGACATTTTCTCGCAAGGAACAGTAGAAGTATTTCGCTTTTAAAACTGAGTCTGAAGAATAATAGACTTTGAGCGAGTTTAGACTTTAACAGTTAAATAGAACTATGAATAAAATAAAGGAGTTCGGGGAAGAGAATAAGAATACATAATATATAGTGGTTTGGTTTAGATCAAGCCTACGTCCACTCTCCACGCTGACAGCTTTTTGGCTGGATTCCACTAAGAATCAAAAGAGATTTTATAGCTTTGTGATCTCAACTTCTTCAGTGAAGAGTTTCTACTACTCTTTCATGGAGTCACACTAAGTTTCTCTCTCTTTTGAGTACAACTTTGAGCTTAGAATATCGAATGACAAGAAAATAGTAAGCTTCAGACTTTTAAATTTTTCTTTCATGCACTCTATTGAGCAACTAAAAAGTCCACCTTAAATACTCATTCATGCATTCTTGACCGTTGGCACTTTTCAAAGGAATTCTTCCAATCTACCTGTTGGACAGAATTAATGTGGCATCCCAAAATTCAAGTCACCCTCTAGAGGAATTAAAGCCTATAATTAGGTAATGAAAATTTCCTATGGTTTATGTTTTAGCCATTAGTTTTCTTAAGGCTATGTGTTATTGTGCTTGTATTTATGAGATTTTAAATTTGATAGATTAATGATAATAATCTATGCTTGACCATGCCCCTTATAGATTAAATTCCTACAAATAAAATGTCACAAGACTTTGGCCATGTGGAATTTAAAATTTAAAATTTGTAGAAGAAATTATAAAAGGGGAAAATTTAATTTTTATTTAGGTTGGGCCTTAGGCCCATTGGCCTAAGCCTTAGTGGGCCAAGCTGGTCGGCCCAATTAGGCCCACGAAAGGGGGCTGTCGCCGGCCCAAAAGGAGGCCCAAGAGGAGGCCCAAGCCCATGCATGAGCTTTGCCAAGTGGCAAGGAGGAGCTCATGCATTGGCCAATTGAGAGGCAACCTAATCATTACAAATGATGAGGTTTGGGGGAAATAAAAGGGAAGAGGAGAGAGAAAGGTGGCCGGTTGAGCTACCGCCCAAAGAGAGAGAGATTGTGTGAGAGAGAGGGAGAGTGAGGTTGAGAGTGAGGAGAAGCCTAGAGGAAGGAGTCGCCGTCGCACGCCGTCCGTCCGCCCGTACGCCGCCCGTTCGCCGCCGTGTGCCGCCGTTTGTGTGGTCTAGAGGCAAGTTGAGAATCCACTTTCTACTCTTGCACCAATGTTTGGCATGTATGGTCGAAAGTTAGGATGATTGGAGGCATGGGAGTGAAGCTAATGTGTTTGGTACTTGAGATGCATGCTATTTTGCATGCATGTTTTGAGTTCGATTTTGACTTTGATTTCTTCATTAAAGTTGTAGCTAACATCTTAAACCACAACATACTAAAATTTGGTGTAAAATGATGGAGATTTAAGGGGTAAAACTCTCATCCTACGGAGACCTCAGATCTGGAACGATTTCACTGACCTTTCGGTGGATTTGTGGTTGCATGTTGATTTACACCAAGAATCTCTCTTCGATTTCTTCTTGAAAGTTGTAGGGAACATCTTAAACTACAACATACTAAAATTTGAAGTAAAATAAACAAGTATAACCTAGTAAATCGACTCACTTTTGAAGACGGTAAATCTGGAGACGTGGTACAGGACACCCGAGACTTCATGGACCCAAATGACGACTATACTCTGGATATTTGACTTAGATCCCTTCATAAAACTTAAATAGAACATCTTGAAGTAAAACATATCCAAATTTCAGAGGAAACGAAGAAGAATAGGTAGGTGAAGACTCAGTATTTCGGAGAAGCATGCACTGGACGTTTCGGTGTTAGATCAAAAAAGTTTCGTGTGACTGTAGAAAATAATATAAAAATAATTTGGCATGGAATTATTCATGAAAAATATACTTTAGTGTCTTGGCTATAACATGGTAAAATTTCGTAATTTTTGGAGGTCGTTCGGATATTTTAATTAAATTATTCCGGAAACTGTGCATTCTGATTTCATCCGAAATTACATGCTGTATTTGTGTGAATTATGAATTTGTGTGGAATTCTATTTGGCCATGTATTTTGCATGAAATCATTATCCCATTGTCTTTTCTATCACTTGCCTTGATTTTATGATTTTTGAAAATCATATGGATATTTAAATTTAATATTTTTGAAAGTGGCACAAGCTGGAATTTAAATAAATGTAAAATGGGGCATGATAAATGGATTATTTTAATTGATAAAGTCCATAAATTTTATTTTATGAATAATTGTACCTTGTTGCATGTATGATGAGGTCTTGATGCATGCATGACAATGAATTGAGATGCATGTATGAATTCAACGCTGAATATGATTTTGTTTGCCATTACATCATATGCCATGCTAAATTGAGACCGAAATTGGTGAACATGAACAATGACAAATGAGGAGATTGTTGTGGCGGATGATAATGCCCTGGGAGTATTAGGATGCCCGGGATGGGGGGTGCCGGAAGCCGGATTGTATTGAGATACAAGGCCAGATTGTCCTCGGGAGTTTCGAGATGCCCGGGAAGTGGGGGTGCCGGAAGCCCTGGAGGTTTGTGCCCAGGGAGATGCCTCGTGATGCTAGTTGGGATGCGAGATGCCCAGCCAGGGAGTGTAAATGCCAGAAGCTTCGGAGGTTTTTGCCTGAGGGATGCCTCGTGATGCCAGTTGGGATGCGAGATGCCCCGAATGTGGGGGGCCGGATGCTCGGTGATGTGTGCCGGAGGTTTATCGTGCAATGCCAGATGTGGTGATCGAACTGAAAGATAAAAGTGAAAATTGAGACATGCATATGACATGATATGATGACGATCACCTATGGCATGATGATATGCATGTATGACATGATATGATGATGATCACCTATGGCATGATGACATGTGTATGATATGATGATGACAACCTATGACATGATGACATGTATGTGTTATAATTGTGATGAAGATGTATGAGGGTATATGCATGGCTTCAAGGTAAGTACGCATGGATGCATGTATGGCATGTATGATGTTGCGATTGTATTGTATGATGCATTGAGTGGATATATGATTCTTTTACCTGCTGAGTGGTTGTACTCACCCCTTTGGGGACCAATGTGGCACCCGAGAATTTCACAAACCATGATGTGCGACGGCAGTGACTGATCAATAAAAATATCGCCGAATGGTATCATTAGTATATTGCATGAGCATTGTTTGATTCCATCGACGGATCAATTTCTCATGTTTATTAAGGGTTCAATCATTGAATAGATTATCGACATATATTTCTTTTGATGACTTGACACAATTATACCACTTGAGTGCACATGAGATAAGAAAAGAAATTGAAACACCAAGACCATGGGACCGAGAATGCTCCACATTTGTAGAAGTTTAAGGATTAGTTTTTATCTATTTATTTGGGCTTTGTTATTGAGGGACTGCACGTCCACTAACTTACTAGCCCAATACAATCCGAATACCCCTTAATGGTCGACAATTAAGTCAACTAATTGGAAGAAATGTTGACTGAAGCATGGCTGGATGATGCCACGTTGCTGCCGTATGGATAGCCAGCGAAAATGCAAGGGGAGACATGCTGAAGACACGTCCATCCCAGCTGTCCGTTCCCTTTGCAACCACCGAAACACGCATCTCTTTTGTTTAACTGGTTTTAGCAAAACCAGTGGTCTTGTGCTCGTGAAAGTGGGACATTGAGAGAGTGAGCGAAACTGAGAGTAATCGAGAGAGAGTGAACGAGAAGGTAGCGAGTGAGCAGCGAGAGAGTGAGTGGGCAAGGGAAGGAAGGAAATTAGTCCTTGCCGTGCGTGCGTGTTGCCGCCGCCGTCGAGCCGCGCACTCCTCACCGTCTCACCAAACGCCGTGGAATCGTAGGACATCGAGGCAAGTGAAAGTCCATGAATCTATATAATGTGGTGCTGTTATTGTCTAGTATGATGCAATATACTTGGAAACAATTGAATTCTGAAAGTAGAATGTTAAATTGTGGGTAATCGAAGTAGAGCGGGACCATGAGATTGAGGAATTACGTTGGTTTTGTGTACATTCTGATCTTGTTGATGTATTGATGAAAGACCGACTATTAGTAGACTTGTGGAAGTAAGATAGTCACGGTTGGAATGGGATTTCATGGGATTTGCTTAATCCAGTGCAATTTCATGTGTAACCCTGTAACTTTGTGAAATTTTATGAAGAGTTCTAAAATTAATTTGATCCCGATTTCTTCACGGAAGTTGTGAGGAATTGCATGAGCTAGAGTATATATTTTTATCAGAACTTCTCAGAATCAATACGATGGCTTAAACCTCTTTTAATATGCAATGCTTTCTGTTGAATTTTATTCTGTGATAAAAGAATCCTGAACTGAGTTGTGTGAACTACCACTCATTATACATAACGAATCTGGCTTAGTGTCCTTAATGAAACTTTTTCGTCTAGATCTCAATTATAACGTGTTAAAATTTCAGAATTTTTCATGGTCATTTGCTGGTTATTTCGAAATCTCTATTGAAGGCGTGCATTCTGGCCTTTACATTGTTTACTATGAAACTGTTCATTTTGTTCTAAGAATCATTGTATCTTGAGTTGTTATTTGTTATTCACTTGATAGATGCATTGATATTCAGCATATCACATGACATTGGAAAATTTGATAAAGACTTATAGATCCATGGAATCCTTGACGTCATTGCATCAAAATGTATTTTTGTAATGAGATGTATATTATGATGTGAATGTTACCGTCGGAGGTGTGAGCCAATGATGCCCCGGGAGTGTCGGGATGCCCAAGGGTCGAGTGAGTCGACGCCGTTGGATGCCCGGAGGTTTGTGCCGGAGGGTCCTCGGGAGTTTCGGGATGCCCGGTTGTAGGGATTGTACGTAAATCCGGAGGGAAGGGGCAACCATTTTCATGGCGAGCCCTGGATATACCTCGTGATGCCAGGTGGGGTGCGAGATGCCCAGGGGTGTGACGGAACACGCTTTGGATGCCCGGAGGTTTGTGCCGGAGGGTCTCGCGATGCCAGGTTGGGTGCGAAAGCCCGGAGGGATGCAAACACTGGTCCCCGGGGAATGAAACCTTTCTTTGAATGCTAAAATCCGGTACATTAAAGGAGTGCATGTGTGTGCATGTGGCATGATGTGAGAATTTGTTTATGAAATTGAGTGGGCTTCATCCGGTATTGAAAATGCGTTCGTTATGGCATTGAATTGTTTTTATGAATGTGGTGCACGTAAGTAAACCCTTGATGGCATGCATATATATATATAAAATGACATATGTGTTTTGCATGCATCTGGATGATCAGAGTTTCTACATAATATAGTGTAATGGATCTTTTTACGGCTGAGTGGTTGTACTCACCCCTTTTGGGGACTAACATTTCAGACTAAAAGAAAAATGCCGCTGCTGCTGCGACTCCCGGTATATTTTATGGACTTCGATTGACCTACAATGGGAGTGGTCCGAGCGTCATCCTAGGGTGCACGGGTTAGTATTCGAGCGCGTAAGGATTTTGCTGACTTTTGAGATAGGCCTCTTTGCCGGGCCTATTCACCAGGAGTACATATCAATTCTCGTCCGTATGGATGGCCGCCTTCTGAGGGTGCTACCATCATCACCGGCTAACGGACCTGATTGGATATGACCTAGAGTCTAGGGTAGCAGGAGATGCATTTTTTTGGGATGCCGACACATGGGTGATGGACGGATGTAGATGATATCCAAGGATAGAAGTTGGTTTTCTTTTGGGTAATCGCCAGGCACAAAAAGACCTTGGCGTTTTGTTGTACCAACTATCATAGTCCATCCCTTATATAAATAAAAGTGTTCGGCCTAAATTATGAAAGTTTTAGTATGGTGTGCATCACTTTATATTTTGATGAAGGGTAGTTGAATTATGCTTCCGCCATATTATTTACGCAGGGACCGGTAAAGAAAACAAATGAAAACCCCCAGGTATTATAAGATATGTTAAAATTTCTTTGGTATCAGAGTATTATGCTACAAGAGAATGTAACTGTGGCGACCCAAACGGATCGGGGGCCGTTTCAGGGGTGCCACAGCGGTTGGTATCAGAGCAATGGTTGATATGGAGTGATAAGGAGCCTCAGATGGAAATGAGGAATATGAGGAGGATGCACACCTTAGGATACTAACCAATAATGGTTGACTAACTTTGAATAACGGGTGATTGAGTTCATTCGTAGATTACTGATAATGATTTTGAGTTGCTTTTATGTGCGAGTAACATTTTTATGTTACTTATATAGTAGTAGGTGTTGTTAAATGGAGACACTGAGTCTCAAATTATTCCTGAGGCAAATGCTTGGAAACTGCAGGAAAATCATGGTACGAACTGGAAGTTCTCATCCATCGAGGGTTGAAGCCTCTGCTGCAAGGGTTGAACCCCGAATGGAAGAGATCCTGCAGGCATTAGCCAATATAGGAAATCTAATGGAAAGACAAGCGCAACAACAACCCGGAGTGGAACATCGCCCTCAAGGATTGGTGGAACAAATTTTGAAGTTGAAGCCACCTAAGTTTAGTGGAATAGGAAGTCCTGAGGAGGCAGAACAATGGATAGATGGAATGGAACGAATTTTCCGGTTGTTGGACTGCAATGATGCTGAGAAAATAACTTTGGCAGAGTACCAGCTGGAGGGAAATGCAAAGTTTTGGTGGAGAGCTTCAAGAGATACGATCTTTCCACTAGGTATTGATATAAATTGGGATGAGTTTGTTAGAGCTTTTAATAGAAAGCATTTTTCTAACTGTGCCAGGGACAAGAAGATCACTGAATTTGTTCAGCTGGAACAAAGGGAGTTGACAGTGGACCAGTATGAGGCAAAATTTTCTGAATTGTCCAGATATGCTCCCAAATTGATTGAGGACCGTGAAGAAAAAGTTAAGAGATTCTTGAAACAGTTGAGGACAGTTGTTTGCCTTTGAATATAAGAGATTATAATGAGATTTATGAAAGAGCACAATTGGTGGAGCAGGAATTGGTAAGGGAGCAATCAGAGTCTAAGAGACAGTTGACCTTTAGTGATATCCGACGGGGTAAGAGACCCTATACAGGTCAAAGTCAGACCTGGGAATCTAAGAAAAAGGGGAATTTTGGAAACTTTGGAAAAGCTAGGGATGGCCTGAATCTAGGAAAAGCACCTTATCGGAGTGATGATTGTCGAAGGTGTGATGGACAACATGGGCCAGGGCCTTGTAATGGACGACCGAAATGTTATGGTTGTGGACAGGTAGGACACCTTAAGAGGGATTGTCCACAAGTTGGGTCACAGCCAAATGTCAACTTGGTGCGACGAGTGCAACAGCGTACTGCTAGACCATATCCACAAAGGAATCCACAGAGGCCACCAGCGCAAGGAAGGGTATATGCGGTCACCCAAGAGGAAGCGGAAGCTTCCAAAAACGTTATCTCAAGTACTATTTTTATAAATGGCAAGAAGGCATATGCTTTGTTTGATACGGGTGCTACGCATTCATTTGTTTCTGAAAGATATAGACAGTTGAGTAAAATAGAAACAACATCTCTTGAGACGCCTCTTTGTGTTTCTACGCCTTTAAAGAATATGGTGTTGTCTATGTTGGTGTGTAGAAAATGTAAGATAACAATAGGAGGAAGGGATATGGAAATAGACCTAGTGGTGATGGCTATGTATGACTTTGACATAATTATAGGTATGGATTGGCTCCATAAATATCAGGCTAAAGTAGATTGCTACAGGAAAGTGATTCAGTTCATGTTTCCGGATCAGTTTAGTTTTGAATTTCTAGGAGGTCGAACAAACCCCTCTATAGCCATTATCTCAGTGGTAGAAGCTCATAAATTACTTGACAAAGGATGTCAAGGATACCTGGCAGTAGTAAGGAATCTTACTAAGGAAGAGACTAAACTCGACGAAATTCGAGTGGTTAGGGAATTCCAGGATGTATTTCCTGAAGAATTGCCTGGGTTACCATCGGAACGAGAAATTGAGTTTGAGATCGAGTTAATGCCTGGAACAGGACCAATATCGAAAGCCCCGTATAGGATGGCCTTAATGGAACTGAAGGAGTTGAAGGTGCAATTACAAGAGTTGCTTGATAAAGGATTTATTAGGCCAAGTGCTTCACCTTGGGGTGCACCAGTCCTCTTTGTGAAAAAGAAGGACGGGTCGATGCGTTTATGTATTGACTATAGACAGCTGAATCAGGTGACTATAAAGAATAAGTATCCCTTGCCTAGAATTGATGACTTATTTGACCAACTGCAAGGAAGTTCAGTCTTTTCTAAAATTGACTTAAGGTCAGGATACCATCAGCTAAGGATAAGGAAAGAAGACATTCCTAAGACTGCATTTAGGACTCGTTATGGACACTATGAGTTCCTAGTTATGCCATTTGGATTGACGAATGCACCAGCAGCATTCATGGATTTAATGAATAGGATATTTAAGCCATATTTGGACCAATTTGTGATTGTCTTCATTGATGATATCCTGATATATTCTAAAGGACCTGAAGAACATGAGCGACACCTGAGAATAATATTGCAAATCTTGAGAGATCATAAGTTATATGCCGAATTCAGCAAGTGTGAATTTTGGTTGGACCAAATAACATTTTTGGGACATGTGGTATCAGGAAGTGGGATTGCAGTTGACCTTACAAAAGTGGAGATGGTAATAAATTGGCCGAGGCCGACAACGCAAACTGAAATACGGAGTTTCTTAGGGTTGGCCGGCTATTATAGGAGATTTATTGAAGGATTCTCACGACTTGCAGGCCCATTGACGAAATTAACTAGGAAAATGTCAGGTTTGAATGGAATGGAGAATGTGAAAGGAGCTTTCAAGAACTTAAAAGGAAGTTAACCACAGCTCCAATTCTAACTATACCATCTGGATCTGGTGGATTCACGGTATATAGTGATGCGTCTCACAAGGGACTAGGATGTGTTCTTATGCAGTATGGCAAGGTCATAGCCTACGCATCAAGGCAGTTGAAACCCCATGAATTAAACTACCCAACCCATGATTTAGAATTGGCAGCTATAATTTTTGCTTTGAAAATATGGAGACATTATCTATATGGAGAAAAGTTTGAAATCTATACATATCATAAGAGCTTAAAGTATTTGTTTTCACAAAAGGAATTGAACATGAGACAAAGGAGGTGGATGGAATTGTTGAAAGATTTTGATTGTGAGATACGGTACCATCCAGGAAAGGCAAATAAAGTGGCGGATGCTCTTAGTCGTAAGTCAGCTATGGATATGGCCAGTCTAAGAATGACAGAATGGAATCTGTTAAAGTCTGTAGCAGACTCAGAATTTCAATTGAAAGTAGATCACCTTACCGGTATGTTTACTGCATTAAGGATTGAACCCGAAATTATTCAGAAAGTTAAGATGCTGCAAGAGTCTGACCCGGAAATTGTGGAAATAAGAAATGCTGTGTCTTTAGGGAAAAGACCAGAATTTCAAATCTCTAAGGATGGAGTAGTAAGATGTCAGGGACGACTCTGTGTTCCCGACAATGAAGAAGTGAAGAGAGAAATATTGTCGGAAGCACATAGGAGTAATTATAGTATTCATCCGGGTAGTACAAAGATGTACAGAAATTTACGCCAACAATTTTGGTGGAATGGCATGAAGACGGATGTAGCTAAACACGTTTCCCAGTGTTTAACATGCCAGCAAGTGAAAGTGGAACATCGCAAACCCGCAGGATTATTGAGACCATTGGAAGTACCCGAGTGGAAATGGGAACATGTGATGATGGACTTTGTACAAGGACTACCAAGGACATCAAGTGGTCATGACTCTATCTGGGTAATAGTAGATCGCTTGACTAAGTCTGCCCATTTTCTAGCCGTTCGCATGGACTACTCGATGGATAAACTCGCTGAGATATATGTAAATTAGGTAGTACGCTTACACGGTGTTCCTGTAACGATCACATCTGATCGAGACCGAAGATTTACTTCAAATTTTTGGCGAAGTCTTCAAATCGCCTTAGGGACTAAACTCCAATTTAGTACTGCTTTTCATCCACAGACGGATGGACAAACAGAAAGAGTAATTCAGACACTAGAAGACATGTTGAGAGTTTGTGCCATTGATTTTAGAGGAAACTGGGATGAAAAGTTGCATCTAGTAGAATTTGCCTACAATAATAGCTTTTAGAAAAGTATAGACATGGCTCCCTATGAAGCATTATATGGGAGAAGATGTAGGACCCCTGTTTGTTGGAGTGAAGTAGGTGAAAGGAAATTGACAGGACCTGAGCTGGTACAAGTAACTACTGAGGCTGTTGAAATTATCAGGAAAAGACTTAAAACTGCCCAGAGTCGACAGAAGGACTACGCAGATAAGCGTAGAAGATCTCTGGAATTTAATGTGGGAGATCATGTATTTCTTAAAGTATCCCCTATGAAAGGAATATTACGGTTTGGAGTGAAAGGCAAGCTGAGCCCTAGATTTGTTGGACCATTTGAGATACTTGAAAGGATAGGAGACGTGGCCTATCGACTAGCGTTACCCCCTAAACTAGAAAACCTACATGATGTATTCCATGTGTCGATGATGAGGAAGTATCAACCCGATCCAGGACATATACTTGATCATGAAGCCATTAAAGTGGATGAGAAAGTGAAGTACATTGAAGAACCCGTACAAGTACTGGATCGAAAAGAGCAAATTCTCAGGACCAAGAAAATTCCATTGGTTAAGATATTATGGTGACATCACGATGTGGAGGAAGCCACATGGGAGAGTGAGAACGAGATAAAGGAGAAATACCCTCACCTATTTGAAAACACGTGAGTAATGCCTAATTTCGAGGACGAAATCCTCTAAGGAGGGGAGGATTGTGGCACCCGAGAATTTCGCAAACCGTGATGTGCGACGGCAGTGACTGATCAATAAAAGCATCGCCAAATGGTATTATTAGTATTGTGCATGAGCATTGTTTGATTCCATTGACGGACCGATATCTCATGTTTATTAAGGGTTCAATCATTGAATAGATTATCGCCATATATTTCTTTTGATGACTCGACACAATTATACCACTTCAGTGCACATGAGATAAGAAAAGAAATTGAACCACCAAGACCATGGGACCGAGAATTCTCCACATTTGTGCAAGTTTAAGGATCAGTTTTTATTTATTTATTTGGGCCTTGTTATTGAGGGACTGGACATCCACTAACTTACAAGCCCAATACAAGCCGAATACCCCTTAATAGTCGACAATTAAGTCAACTAATTGGAAGAGAAGTTGACTAAAGCATGGCTGGATGATGCCACGTTGCTGCCGTATGGATAGCCAGCGAAAATGCAAGGGGAGGCATGCTGAAGACACGTCCATCCCAGCTGTCCGTTTCCTTTGCAACCACCGAAACATGCATCTCTTTTGTTTAACTGGTTTTAGCAAAACCAGTGGTCTTGTGCTCGTGAAAGTGGGAAATTGAGAGAGTGAGCGAAACTGAGAGTAATCGAGAGAGAGTGAACGAGAAGGTAGCGAGTGAGTAGCGAGAGAGTGAGTCGGCAAGAGAAGGAAGGAAATTAGCCCTTGCTGTGCGTGCACGTTGCCGCCGCCGTCGAGCCGTGCACTCCTCACCATCTCACCAAACGCCGTGGACTCGTAGGACATCGAGGCAAGTGAAAGTCCATGAGTCTATATAATGTGGTGTTGTTATTGTCTAGTATGATGCAATATACTTGGAAACAATTGAATTCTGAAAGTAGAATGTTAAATTGTGGGTAATCGAAGTAGAGCGGGACCATGAGATTGAGGAATTACGTTGGTTTTCTGTACATTCTGATCTTGTTGATGTATTGATGAAAGACCGACTATTAGTAGACTTGTGGAAGTAAGATAGTCACGGTTGAAATGGGATTTCATGGGATTCGCTTAATCCAGTGCAATTTCATGTGTAACCCTGTAACTTTGTGAAATTTTATGAAGAGTTCGAAAATTAATTTGATCCCGATTTCTTCACAGTAGTTGTGAGGAATTGCATGAGCTAGAGTATATATTTTTATCAGAACTTCTCGAAATCAACACGATGGCTTAAACCTCTTTTAATATGCAATGCTTTCTGTTGAACTTTATTCTGTGATAAAAGAATCCTGAACTGAGTTGTGTGAACTACCACTCATTATACATAATGAATCTGGCTCAGTGTTCTGAATGAAACATTTTCGTCTAGCTCTCAATTATAACGTGTTAAAATTTCAGAAATTTTCATGGTCATTTGCTGGTCATTTCGAAATCTCTATTGAAGGCGTGCACTCTGGCCTTTGCATTGTTTACTATGAAACTGTTCATTTTGTTCTAAGAATCATTGTATCTTGAGTTGTTATTTGTTATTCACTTGATAGATGCATTGATATTCAGCATATCACATGACATTGGAAAATTTGATAAAGTCTTATAGATCCATGGAATCCTTGACGTCATTGCATCAAAATGTATTTTTGTAATGAGATGTATATTATGATGTGAATGTTACCGTCGGAGGTGCGAGCCGACGATGCCCCGGGAGTGTCGGGATGCCCAAGGGTCGAGTGAGTCGATGCCGTTGGATGCCCGGAGGTTTGTGCCGGAGGGTCCTCGAGAGTTTCGGGATGCCCGATTGTAGGGATTGTACGTAAATCCGGAGGGAAGGGGCAACCATTTTCATGGCAAGCCCTGGATATACCTTGTGATGCCAGGTGGGGTGCGAGATGCCCAGGGGTGTGACGGAACACGCTCTAGATGCCCGGAGGTTTGTGCCGGAGGGTCTCACAATGCCAGGTTGGGTGCGAAAGCCCGAAGGGATGCAAACATTGGTCCCCGGGGAATGAAACCTTTCTTTGAATGCTAAAATCCGATACAGTAAAGGAGTGCATGTGTGTGCATGTGGCATGATATGAGAATTTGTTTATGAAATTGAGTGGGCTTCATTCGGTATTGAAAATGCATTCGTTATGGCATTGAATTGTTTTTATGAATGTGGTGCAAGTAAATAAACCCTTGATGGCATGCATATATATATAAATGACATATGTGTTTTGCATGCATCTGGATGATTAGAGTTTCTACATAATATAGTGTAATGGATCTTTTTACTGCTAAGTGGTTGTACTCACCCCTGTTGGGGACTAACATTTCAGACTAAAAGAAAAATGCCGCTGCTGCCTGCGACTCCTGGTATGTTTTATGGACTACTGATTGACCTACAGTGGGAGTGGTCAGAGCACCGTTATCCTGGGGTGCACGGGTTGGTATTTGAGCGCGTAAGGATTTTGCTGACTTTTGAGGTAGGCCTCTCTGCCGGGCCTATTCACCAAGAGTACATATCAGTTCTCGTCCGTATGGATGGCCGCCTTCTGAGGGTGCTACCACCACCACCGGCTAACGGACCTGACTGGATATGACCTAGAGTCAAGGGTAGCAGGAGATGCATTTTTGGGATGCCGACACATGGGTGATGGACGGATGCAGATGATATCCAAGGATAGAAGTTGGTTTTCTTTTGGGTAATCGCCAGGCACAAAAAGACCTCGGCGTTTTGTTGTACCAACTATCATAGTCCATCCCTTATATAAATAAAAGTGTTCGGCCTAAATTATGAAAGTTTTAGTATGGTGTGCATCACTTTATATTTTGATGAAGGGTAGTTGAATTATGCTTCCGCCATTATATTTGCGCAGGGACCGATAAAGAAAACAAATGAAAACCCCCAAGAATTATAAGTTATGTTAAAATTTCTTTGGTCTCAGAGTAGTATGCTACAAGAGAATGTAACTGGCGACCCTAATGGATCCCGTAACGGATCGGGGGCTGTTTCGTAAATAAAGTGTCATGGCTTGTCCTTTAATTATGATGTTTAGTGGTGTGCAATTGTATCATGGTTGATGGAGGGGGAGATGGCGATGTTATATTTTGCTTCCGCTGATGAGTCGCGTTGGGACCGTTTTAAAAAAATAAAAATGTCTATGAATTACGACGCTTCTTATAAGAGATGTAATAAGGTGTAACGTTGGTTCCCGTGGCGACCTGTGAAGGGTTCAGGGTGTCACAATTAATCAAGGAGATCTCGAGCTGTTTGAAGATTGTGATGAAAGCTCGTCGATCCTGTTTGCCCATATAATCAAGATCTTGATTTCCATAAATAGATTCTTTCCATATTTACTTGTAATTCGAAAAGATTTGATATATCCAAACTGATTTCGTAAAGATATCTAATCTTATAGGTGATATATCCTACCAGAAAACCATCAATAAATCATACGAATCGAACTCTTGAAGAGATAAATAAAATTTCGTATCTGGATAAGTCTTCATTCTTCAGTAGCGTTCAGTATGGAATTTGTTAGTATGGTAGACTTCTGATGTTGACTAGACTTTGACATTAAAATCTGGCAGTATTCAGACTTTGACACTAAAGTTTGGAAATTTTCAGAATAGACTTTGGATAAGTTTTGGTAACTTCAAAACATTAAAGGAGTTTTCTCCAACAATCTCCCCATTTTTTATGGTGACAAAACTTCTCTGCAGATTTAAGAACTTATGACCTACAAAACAACACTTTAGCAGTTTGCGCACTAGCCTCAGGGCATTAAGTTCGTGGAGTGTTGAGAAATGAGGGAACATCAGCTTCAGGAAAATGAGAGGCATAGACTTCTTCTAGGTCGGCAGGAGATCGACTTATATCACTTGCAAAATGAGGAGAAGAAGTATCTGTTTTCTCATGAGCTCCTCCTGTTTCTGTGCCTATAGGTGGAGATTGGAAAACTTCTTCTTGTTCTTTTTCGTTTTCAACAGGAAAGTGATGTTCTTTTCTTGTTCTTTCTCCTACTTGTCCACTCTTAGTTGCTTTTGAATCCTCAAATAAGGATATTGCAATTGTTGTTTCATAGGAGTCATCCTAACCCTCTTCTTCTGCAGCTTCTCTTCCTGCTTCTTCTCTTTCCTTTGTTTCTTCTCTATCTTCTCTTCCTTCTTCTCTTTGCTCTGTGCCTGCTCTCTCTCATGCTTCTATCTCCTTTGGTCCAACAAAACTTTGAAGATTCTTCAAGGCAAAGGCAGAAATGGTAAGATCATCTTCATCCTCTTCGTTCGACAGGATGAGGGATCTTCTCTTCTTGACAGGTTCTTTCACAATTTCCTCGCCTTTTTTCTTTCTTGCAGTAGATTCTTCCTTGGTTTTGCTAGGAGATTCCTCCTTCAAGTGCGCTATAGCCGTGCTCAGAAATTTCAACGTCATCTTTGAAATCATTTTCAATTCTATAACCATAAGAGCAACAATTCAAGAACAAAGACAGGCCAAAAACTGGATATGAAAGTGTCTAAACAATTTGGTGACCAGCGCAGAGTAAGGCAGCTGTCCCTCATCCTTTATAATAGTCCTATACATGTGCATTAGGATAGTATGAGGGAGTGAAAACTTTATACCATTGGAGATCGCAAACATAAGTCTTGCTTCAAATCTTGAAACATCAGTTTTTGAAGCAGCCTTGGGTCTTATGCAGTTAATCACAATTTTATGCTGCAAGACATTTGAGGCTGTTGATCTGGAATACGTGATGCCTCCTTTGGGTAGTTTGTCTCTAACAAGGAATCTTGTTGCATGACCAACTGAGACACTTATTGGTTGGAAACCACTCATTTCCACTCTAATAATGTCAGCCAATGTGTCAACATCCACCAGATAGTCTTGATCACTCATAGTGAATTTGAAATAATTCTAGTTAAGAAAAGATAGGTTTGAATAGAAAAAAGGCAGAGAACTCTGGATAGGCAACAGTTGTCTTAGAGCATAAGTTTTTAAGTTGAAAGAAAGCCAATTTTTCCCTCAAATTCACCTTGATCAAGTCTAAAAAGTCAAAGTCGATCGATCGAGGGTTCATCATCCCTCTTTTCAACATTTGGGTGTAAACCCTTTTGTGATCCTTAGAACGAAAAAACTTCGTTCCATCACTAGGCATTTCGGCAACAATGCTCATCCTCGGTTGAAAATTCGAATACATTCTCTCAACATCATCTTTGCTTTCAGGTTGATTGAAAGAGCTAAATCTAGGATCGATAGGAAAGTTAAGGAAAGCCTCATCTGCTGCTCCTTTCTTTGCTATTCCTAAATGTTCCATCGTTCTCAGAAACAATGTTTCTTTCTTATAACCGTGATCTCTTAGAAAATCAGTAATAAAGGACATTGGCGAACCACCTTGTTTCAGACGATCATAAAGCTTGTACAAAACCTAGGGAGTCAAGGTACGAAGAGGAACAACATCTTGCTCAACTTCCTCTTCCAACGGTTCATGAGGACGATTCTATGAAGTGTCCTTTGAGTTGTGCTATGGAGATGTTTGAGGAGAGTCTTCTTCTGTAAGATCAAAATGTGTCTACCCTTCTGGCACATTCCAAGGCCCTTTGCTTGCGATTCGAGTTGATTTCCTTTGATGAGACATGCTTGCAAGCTAGGAGGATTTCTCAGATAGTTTCGGGTGAAAAAGATGGAAACTTGCGGAACAAACTTAAGAGTAGAGATAGTAGAGAGTCTGTATTTTAAGGTTTTGAAAAGAAGTGCTTTTTCTATCTACTTTACAACCTGCTAAATTAGGATTTGAATATCCAAGAAGAGTAAAGTCTCATTCTTTTGGATATCACAGACCCCACTTTAGAGTAGTTGCCACATATTTAATGATGCGTTTTACAGCACTTAAATGAGATTATCTGGGATCAGATTGAAATCTAGCATAGATGTAAACATTAAACAAAATGTCAGGTCTAGATGTAGTAAGGTAATGAAGAGAACCAATCATACTTCTGTAGAGCTTCTAATCTACTTTCTTCCATTTTTTATCATTGTCCAGCTTTGAGGAACTTGACATAGGTGTCTCTGTCTTTTTGCAATTCTCTAACCCAAATTTCTTGATAAGATCTTTGGCATATTTCTCCTAGTGAATGAATATACTTTTCTTCGATTGTTTGATTTGCAATCCCAAGAAGAAAGTTAACTCACCGATCATGCTCATCTCAAATTCATCCTACATAGATTTTGAAAATTTCTTGTACAGATTTTCATTAGGAGAACCAAAGATGATATCATCTACATAAATTTGTACCAGTAAAAAATCGTTTCCTTATCTCTTTATGAACAAAGTAGTATCTACTTTCCCTTTTTCAAAACCATTTTGAATTAGAAACTTATTCAACCTTTTATGTCATGCTCAAGGTGCTTGCTTCAGTCCATACAAGGCCTTTTTTAGTGTATAGACTAAGTCTGGCTTTCTTGGATTTTCAAATTTGTACCAGTAAAAAATCTTTTGACGTCCATCTGGAATAACCTAAAAATTTTATAGCAAACAAAAGTAAGTAATAATCTAATTGCTTCTAACCTCGCTACTGGTAATAGGTTTGGTCATAATCTATCCCTTCTTCTTGTGTATATCATTTGGCCACAAGTTTTGCTTTGTTCATGATGACTTTTCCTTTCTCGTTCATCTTGTTCCTGAAGACCCATTTTGTCCCGATTATAGATTTACCTTTAGGTTTTGGAATTGGCTTCCAAACATCGTTAATGCTGAATTGTCTGAGCTTTTCTTGCATAGCTTCTATCCAGCTTTTATCGGACAAGGCTTCATCTACATTTTTTAGTTCAATCTCAGAAACAAGTGCTAGAGCACTCGACTCTTCTCACCTTTTGGATCTGGTTCGAATTCCTTCATCAATGTTGCTAATGATAGATTCTTTGGGATATTTTGACTTGTGCTTCCAGTTGCTACTTGGTTTGAAAGTCTGTTGATCCTTTGCTTCAGTTAAAACTTATCGATTTGTTTGTTACTGTTCTCCAGAAGTCTGAATCTCTTCGGGGAAAGTAGACTTTGTATAGTCTGGAACAGGTTTAGACTCTTTAAGTTGAGTCTGGTCTGGTTGAGTCTGCACATAATCTTGAAACTTGACGTTCATATGTTATTCCATGGATTGAGTCTTCTTGTTGAAGACCCTGTAAGCTTTGCTTGAAGTAGAATAGCCAAGGAAGATTCCTTTGTTTGATTTTTCTTCAAACTTCCAAATTCAATCATTTACATTCTTCAAAACAAAACATTTATAGCCAAAGACATGCAAGTAGGAAACGTTTGATTTCTTTCGTTTGTACACTTTATATGGAGTTTTCTCCAAGATAGGCCTCAAGAACACTCTATTGATGATGTAGCAAGCTGTAGAAACTGCTTCTGCCCAAAATTGGAAGATATATTACTCTTAATTAACAGGGTTCTGGTCATCTCCTATAAGGATCTATTTTTCCTTTCAACAACCCCATTTTGTTTTGGAGTGTATGGAGAAGAGAAAACATGCGGGAAACCATATTCATCATAAAACTTCGCAAAGTCTTGATTCTCAAACTCACCTCCGTGGTCAGTTCATATACTTAAAATAGCATAACCCTTTTCATTCTGAACATTCTTCGCAAATTTTGAGAAGTAAGAGAAGGCTTCCAACTTATTTGCTAGAAAATAGACCCAAGTGAAACGAGTAATCATCCACGATTACTAAGCACTATTTCTTTCCACCAATACTCTGAGTTTTGGTTGGTCAAAAAAGGTCCATATGTAGAAGCTGTAAAGCTTGATTGGTAGAAACTTGATTTACGGATTTAAAGGTACTTCTAACCTGTTTTCCCATAACACATGGAGTACATAGGAATAGTGCTAGTACGAGCACCTAGAAGAGGGTGAATAGGTGCACAAACAACTTTTGCAAAATATAGTATAAGACTTTACTTTTAACCTGAGTTTGGATGAAAATAGACTTTGTAGAGAAAATCAGACTCTAACAATTAAATATAATTACGAGCAAAATAAAAGAGTTTAGGGAAGAGAATAAGAACACAAGATTTATAATGGTTCAGCTTAATCCAAATCTACGTCCACTCTCCCGCACTGACAGCCCACCGGCTGGACTTTACTATGAATCAAAAGAGTCGTTACAATATCACATCCTTGATTCCATAGTGTAGAGACTCTGCTACACTTTCTCAAGGCCTCACAAATGTCCAAACTCTCTTTTGAGTACAAATTTTCGCTCAACAAATGAATCAGCAAAGAACAAGGAGCTTCAGACTTTGGAATTTATCTATCGCGCACACACTCGAATAACTAAAGCAGCTTCCTTATATACTCCTCCATGCCTTCATATCCGTTGGCACCTTCCAAAGGAGTTCTTCCAATCTACCTGTTAGACAGAATCAATTAGGGAGATCTCGAGTTACTTAAGGAATGTGAAGATAGCCCACCAATCCTCCTCGCCCATACAATCGGGATCTAGGTTTCCATAAGTAAAACCTTCCAAGTATACTTCGCTAATCAACGAATCCAATTTACTCGTATTGATTTCAAAATGAATAATAGATCTTTAGATGCTATCTGCAGCCATGAGATATTCTTCAACCGAACGGACCAAATCCTTAAAGAAAACTTGCATCTGAATAAGATTTCTTCGTCGGTCTAGAAACTGTCAATGAGGGCAGACTTTAAATCTTGAGTCTAGCGGTCTTCAGAATTTGTTAGAATGAAATGTTTTGTCAACTTCAAAACAGATAAGGAAGTTTTCTCCAACAATATCCCCCTTTTTGATGGTGACAAAACTTTTCCGCAGATTTAGACACTTTGACCCGCAAGACAACACTTAAGAAAACCAAGATTTCTTATAGATGAAATGAAAATTAGAGATTACAATAGAGATAGTAGCAATTCTGCAACCACAAAAAACGTGTTAATCCGGTAAACACAAATATCTTTAATGTAATCAATAATAGCTTAAGTTGCAAGCATCATAAGTCCAAACTAGTCTGAATCAAAACCACACCAAACAAAAAGTTAAAATCCAAAACAGAAAGTCAAAAAGATAGAGTCAATGAAATCTACATAAAAGCTCTCCCCCTTTTGTTCAACAACAAAAAGTGGAGAATAGACTAAAAAGATGGATAGAAAATGGAGTTAAAATCAAGGCTGTTTGGGCAGGCAAACAAGCATGAATTCTCCCATAGAATGCACTGTCTTCTCAAGCCTGTCAAAACTTTGCTTCAGTAATGGAAAATCTTCACCCTACAAAGACTGAACTTGAAGCTTCAGGGCGTTCAACTATTCATGCAACGATACTGAAGTGGCCTTAAAGGCATTCTTGAGATCTTACATCTCAAATCCCATGGCATATTACTGCTTTCTGACATCCAAAAGAACTTCCATCAATCTTGAAAAGTATGTTGTCTGAGTAGATGCATCACTAGGACCAGCTGAGTCAAGGATGGGGATTTTGAGAATCGATAGATCTTCAGCAGATTGTCCATAATGACTGTCTTCTGGATTATGCGAGGCATACACATCCTTAGGATCTACTACAGAACGACTCACATCACTAGCAGACAAAGATGAAGAAATACCTTTTGGATCAACAGCTCCCCTTGTTTTGATGCCCTCAGGTGGAGTAGGTGAAGTTTCCTCATCTGCAAATGCACTAGATAGAGAGATAGCCAAGATTGGCTCGAAAGAGTCCTCTTGATCCTAATCTTGTTCTCCTTCTCTCTCTTCTTCCTCTTCTTCTTCTGCTTCTCTTCTTCCTTCCTCTTCTTCTTCCTCTTTTGCTTCTTTTCTTCCTTCCTCTGTGACTCCTCTCTCTTTTTCCTCTTCTCCTGGCTCTTCTCTTGTCTCATGAAAGCTTACAAAACTCTTTAAGTTTCTCAAAGCTGCTATGGTCAGTTCTTCCTCATCTTCTTCATCTTGCAAGATGAGAGTTCTTTTCTTTTTCTTCACAGGAGAAACCATGGGCTCCTTGCCTTTTCTCTTCGTAGCAGCAGAGTCTTGTTTTGCTTTTGTGGGAGATTTTTCCTTCACATGCTCCAACACTTTGTGCAACTCTTTCAATCTCATCTTTGCCACCATTTTGAACCCAATCACCATAGGAGAAATGGTTGACATGCATAATAGTGCAGAGATGTGAATTTTAAAGTGTCAAAAGAGCCTCAAGATAAGAGCAAAATAAGGGAGTTATCCCTTATCTTTTTCTACAGTGCAGTACATATGAAACAATATGGTGTGAGGCAAAGAGAATTTATATCCAGAGTTGATAGCACACATCAACTTATTTCCAATCGAGAAACATCTGTCTTGGATGTTGATTTAGGACAAATGCAATTTATCACAATCTTGTGCAGCAAAATGTTAGAGGCACTCTTCCTTGAGTAAGAAATCTTGCCATCAACATTCCTATCTCTCACCAATGATAGAATAGCATGTGCAATAGACACATTAATTGGTTGAAAACTCGATCTTTCCACCCCAATTATGTCTGCCAGTGTGTCTGTATCCACCAAAAACTCTTTGTCCTTCACAGTGAAAATAAAACTGTTTGCATCCAAGAAAGATAAGTTCGAATAAAAGTACGCGGTGAGTTCTGGAAAAGCAGTAGTGGATTCAAAACAGAACTGTTCCAGTTGCAGTAAAGCAAACTTCTCGCGGGAGATTGACCTTTATCGAATCAAGAAAATCAAAATCAATAGTTCTAGGATTCATAACTCCTCTCTTCAAAAGTTCCGAATAAACCTTCTTGTGCCCCTTCGATCTAAATAGATTAGAGCCATTAGTAACATTTACAGCCACACCCAATCTAGGATGAAAATGAGTAAACAACCATTCATCGTCGTCCTGAGGTTGATTTGCAGAGCCATAGAATGGGTCACTTGGTATGTTCTCAAACATCCTATTAGCCGTTCATTTCTCTACAACTCCCAATTTTTCCAAATCTCTCAAAAACAAGGTTTCATTCTTGAATCCTTTATCTTTTAAGAATTCATCGATTAAGAACATCGGTGTACCTCCCTTCTTCAGATTAGAGTAGACCTTATAAGCAACCTTGGGAGTCAGAGTTCTTATAGGTTCAACATCCTCTATGACTTCTTCTTCAGGTTGAGTCGGTGGAGAAGGTTGACGCTGTTGAGAAGGTTGTTGCTGGGTTGGACGCGGTGGTGGAGAAGAATCTTCTTCCTCAGTTAAGTCAAAATGGGTAGGACCCTCATGCATAGATCGTGGTCCCTTGCTTGCAATTCTTGAAGACTTTCTTGAAGACATTGTCACTTTAAGGGAGGAATTCACCACTTGCTCAAAAGAGGAGATAACTTTTTGACAGATCGAGAGTGAAAGCAAAAACAAAGAAGACGAGTCTCGGTAGTATATAAAACAAGTGAAGCGAGGTAAACGAAACGTGGTACAAGAAACATAAAAATACCTTTTTGAAAAGGACAACTTCCCTTTTTGAAAATAACTGTCCTTTCAAAATTGATAATTGCCTTTTTGAAAAAAGTAAAGAAAACTTGGAAAGATGACTTCAATCAATTAGCGATTAATAAACAACCGTACCTTTTCAAATTTAGAAATAACTTACCGTTGTAACTCTTGGTTTTTTGAGTCTGAACACATTCAGACTTTACCTTTTGAGTCTTGTGCACATCTAGACTCTACTGGGTAAGAGATATAATGTTAAATCTGGTGTAAATAGACTCAAATAGACTTTTCTCCAATGGCTTTGTAAATATATCTGCCAGTTGATTCTTTGAGTCAATAAATTAGATCATAACTTCTCCATTTTAGACATGGTCTTTAATAAAATGATGTCAAATCTCTATATGCTTTGCTCTTGAATGAAGAATTGGATTATTGGTGAGATTAATTGCACTGGTGTTATCACATCTAATCTCAGTGCACGAATCTTTGATTCCAAAGTCTCTTAGTTCTTGTTACCAAGCAATTGACAAGTACCGGAAGTGCTTTTTCTTTCAACTTGGCAACCTGCTAGATTTGTGTCTGAATATCCAAGAAGAGTAAAGTCTCCCTCTTTGGGATACCATAGACCTATCTTCAAGGTTGTTGCAACGTATTTGATGATGCGTTTCGCATCACTTAGATGAGACTCTTTTGGATCTGATTGAAATCTAGCACACATGCAAACACTCTTTCATCTTTATCCAGCTTCGAAGAACTAGACATTGGTATTTCAATCTTTTTGCAATTGTCTAATCCGAACTTTTTAACAAGTTCTTTTGCATATTTTTCTTGGTGAATAAAAATCCATTCCTTCAATTGCTTTACTTGTAGTCCAAAAAAGAAGGATAATTCACCTATCATGCTCATCTCGAATTCTTCCTACGTAAACTTAGAGAAATTCTTGCATAGATTTTTGTTAGATGATCCAAATATTATATCATCAACATAAATTTGAACAAGTAAAAGGTTTTTACCTTCCCTTTTAATAAACAGAGTATTGTCTATTTTATCTTTGACAAAATCACTTTGGATTAAAAATTTACTTAACCGGTCATACCAAGCTCGAGGTACTTGCTTTAAATTATATAGAGCCTTCTTCAGTCTGAATACAGAGTCTGGTTTCCTTAGATCTTCAAAATCGGGAGGTTGTTCCACATAGACTTCCTCTTGGATAAATCCATTCAGAAATGAACTTTTGATGTCCATTTGGAATAACCTGGAATTCTTATAACAAGCAAAAGCAAGTAATAATCTAATTGCTTCTAACCTTACTACTGTTGCGTAATTCTCATCATAGTCTGTCCCTTCTTCTTATGTATATCCTTTGGCTACGAGTCTTGCTTTGTTTCTTACAACTTTTCCTTTTTCGTCCATCTTGTTCTTGAAAGCCCATTTAGCTCCAATAACATATTTACCTTTTGGTTTAGGAGTTAGTTCACAAACATCATTAACATTGAACTGCCTAAGCTCTTCTTGCATGGCTTCGATCTAGCTTTTATCAATTAAATTTTTTTCTATGCTCTTGAGTTCTATTTCAGAAATAAGAGCTATAGCGTTAGACTCTTCATGTCTTTTGGATCTTGTACGAATTCCCTCATCAATGTTACCGATGATGAGTTATTTAGGATGACTAGACTTATGCTTCCAGTTGTTGGTTGGTTTGATAGATTGCTGAACTTCTTCTTCAGTTGATTCTTCAATATTTGTTCGTTGTTGTTCTTCTGTAGTCTGAGCTGCTTCAAGGGAAGTAGATTTTGTAGAGTCTGGAGTAGGTTCTGATTCTTTAGGTTGAGTTTGGATCGATTGATTTTGTTTAGAGTCTTGAAATTTGACATTCATTGACTCTTCCACAGACCAAGTCTTCTTATTGTATACTCTGTAAGCTTTGCTGGATGTTGAGTATCCAAGGAAGATTCTTTCATCTGATTTTTCTTCAAACTTACTAATTTGATCATTTGCATTTTTCAAGATAAAACATTTGCAACCAAACACGTGAAAATAAGAAACAATTGGCTTCTTTCCTTTGAACAACTCATAGGGATTTTTCTCCAGAATAGGCCTTAAGAAAACTCTATTAATAATATAACTTGCTGTAGAAACTACTTCAGCCCAAAAATGAGAAGAAATGTTGCTTTCAATTAAAAGAGTTCTAGCCATTTCTTCCTTTCCATAACTCCAATATGTTCAAGAGTGTATGGTGAGGAGAACGTATGCTGAAAACCAGATTCATCACAAAATTTAGCAAAATCTTGATTTTCAAACTCATCTCCATGGTCTATCCGTATGCTTGAAATAACACACCATTTCTCATTTTGAACTTTCTTAGCAAACTTTAAAAAATAAGAGAATGTTTCAGACTTACTTGCAAAAAAGTATACTGAAGTAAATCATGAATAATCATCCACTATTACTAGGCAATATTTCTTCCCACCAATACTTTGAGTTCTAGTTGGTCCAAAGAGATCCATATGCAAGAGCTGTAGCACACGATTAGTGGAAATTTGATTCATTAGTTTGAAAGAATTTCTAACTTGTTTTTCCAATACACGTGGTGTGTATAAATCAGATTTTTGGTACTTCAGGTTGGGTAATCCACGAACAAGCTTCTTTGAAGAGATCTTGGTAATTTGCTTCATGTTGATATGGCCAAGCTTTCGATGCCAAAGATTTTCTTTATCTTGAATTGAAATTAGACATTTATATTTTTCCGAATCAATATCCAAAAGATAGATATTTCCATGCCTTCGCCCAGTAAAGGATTGTAAAAGATCTTTACTAGTGCCTGAACATATTCCTTCTTGAAAATTGATCTTGAATCCAATGTCGCACAATTGGCTGATGCTGAGCAAGTTGTGGTTGAGCCCTTTCACTAAGGAGACGTTGCTGATTGTGAGACTTCCTATTTTTACAGTTCCACATCCAACAATTCTTCCCCTGCTGTTTCCGCCAAATGAGACTTTTCCACCAATTACTTGCTTAAGTTTAATAAAATAATTTGAATCTCTAATCATATTCCTTGAACATCCACTATCCAAGTACCATTTGACTTTTTTTCTTGATAGTGACCTGCATTTAAAAAAAAAAAAAAACTCAAGCTTTTTTTGGTACCCACACTTTCTTGGGTCCAGTGGAGTTAGTGCAATATACGATCTTTGCCCAATCCTTCTTAACAGGTTTCCAAACCATGGGACATTCTTTTTCAAAATGTTATGAGCTTTTACAATTAGAACATCTAAAAGCACTACGACCAACAGGTTTTACAAAGATTTTTTGAAAATGATTTCTATAGAAGGCCTTTGTAGGTCTCTGTTTGATTCTTTCCTTTACTTTTGGAAAATCGATTAGAGGAATGGTTTCAGAAGTCATTCCCAAGCCTGAATTTTTAAAGTAAGGTTTTTGTACTTGAAAGAATCTTTTCCAACTTCTCGAATCCTATAGAAAACCTTTTTGAGATACTTGAAATATCATTTTTCAAAAGTGTATTTTCTTTTGAAACAAGGTCTACATTTTCTTTCAAAGAAATAAAACTTTTATCTATATTTTCGAACTTTTCTTTCCAAACATTCTCCTATTGCTTCAGTGTAGAATTTTCCCTTTTTAGCTCGGAAATCCTTTTGAGAAAAGTTTTGAGACTAAAACACAGTTCATTAATATATTTCGAGAATTTAGTAGGAATTTTTAAATTACTTACCTCGATTTCACTATCTGAATCTGAGTCTGTATCTATCTCAGAGTCTGAATCTAATTATGATTTTGCCATTAAATAAACATTAGTATAATCATCATCACTCTCTTCGCATTTGGTATCACTCTAAGTCTCTGCTTTGAGTGCCTTTTTGTATTTCTCAGCTTTTTTTTTTCCTTCACCAAGGGACAGTTGGGTTTAATGTGTCCATTTTTCTTGCATTCAAAATAAATCACACTTTTATTGGATTCATCGTCCTTAGTTGATTTATTTTGAAACTTTGAGAGCTTTGTTTATTCCAATTGAATCTTCTTCCCTTTTTGTTCAGTTTTCTGAATCTTCTTATCATAAGAGCAAGCTCTTCATTGTCCATATCGTCTTCAGAATCTGTAACATCAAAATCATCATTAGATTTTAAAGCAATAGATTTTTTACCTTTGGGATCTTCATTTTTATTGATTTGCTCCACTTCATAAGACTGAAGAGTGCCAACCAATTCGTCAACGGGGAGTGGCATGATCCCTTGTGTCTCCCTTATTGATGTCTTTACATGATTCCAATCTTTGGAAAGTCCATGCAACAATTTGTTAACCTTCATGGGTCCTACGATTGGTTGACCTTGATACTCAAGACCATTCACAATTTTTGTAAAATGACTAAAAAAGTCAGTGATATATTCTCCTGACTTTATCTTAAAGGCTTCATATTGACTGAGTAGAATATTTATTCTAGTTTCTTTCACTCGATCAGTCCCTTCATACGTAATGTGCAGCCTATCCCAAACTTCCTTAACTGTTTCATAAGAAGATATTCTGTTATATTCAGTTGAAGATAATGCATAATATAAGGAGTAAATTGATTTTGCATCAAGAGCTTATCTCTTGGTTATCTCTTCTTGAGTCATCTCGCTAGCCTCTGCAACTTCTTTTCCCCTTTCTGAGACTGTTGTAACTTTAGGAATGATTCCTTTGTCTACAACATCCCATTCTAAAGGATTTCTCGATCTTAGGAAAGCTTTCATCTTGTTTTTCCATATGCTGTATTCCTTTCCATCGAAATAAGGTAGTCTGATGTTGCTTTGCCCTTCAACCAAACCTAGAGCCAACATACTAGCCATGAATCTTTAACTTTGAAGTAAAAACACTTCAATTTAAATGAGTAGACAGGCTCTGATACCAATTGATAGTGCTAGTACGAACAGCTAGAGGGGGGTGAATAGGTGCACAAACAACTTTTGCAAAATATAGTATAAGACTTTACTTTTAACCTGAGTCTGGATGAAAATAGACTTTGTAGAGAAAATCAGACTCTAACAATTAAATATAATTACGAGCAAAATAAAAGAGTTCAGGGACGAGAATAAGAGCATAAGATTTATAGTGGTTTGGCTTAATCCAAGCCTACGTCCACTCTCCCGCACTAACAGCCCACCGGCTGGATTTCACTATGAATTAAAAGAGTCGTTACAATATCACGTCCTTGATTCCACAGGTTAGAGACTCTGCTACACTTCCTCAAGGCCTCACAAATGTCCAAACTCTCTTTTGAGTACAAATTTTTGCTCAACAAATGAATCAGCAAAGAACAAGGAGCTTCAGACTTTGGAATTTATCTATCGTGCACACACTCGAATAACTAAAGCATCTTCCTTATATACTCCTCCATGCCTTCATATCCGTTGGCACATTCCAAATGAGTTTTTCCAATCTACCCGTTGGACATAATCAATTAGGGAGATCTCGAGTTACTTAAGGAATGTGAAGATGGCCCACAAATCCTACTCGCCCATACAATCCGGATCTAGGTTTCCATAAGTAGAACCTTCCAAGTATACTTCGTTAATGAACGGATCCAATTTACTCGTATTGATTTCAAAATGAATAATAGATCTTTAGATACTATCTTCAGCCGTGAGATAATCTTCAACCAAACGGATCAAATCCTTAAAGATAAACTTGCATCTGAATAAGATTTTTTCGTCGGTCTAAAAACTGTCAATGAGGGCAGACTTTAACTCTTGAGTCTGGCGGTCTTCAGACTTTGATAGAAGGAAATGTTTTGTTAACTTCAAAACAGATAAAGAAGTTTTATCCAACACATAGTTCTAACTTTTGATAAGCTAGATTGGAAAGACCACGAACAAGCTTCTTAGAAGAAATCTTGGCAATTTGCTTCATGTTAACATGACCAATCTTTCGATGCCAAAGACTTATTTCATTTTGAATTTATATAGGGCACCGAGAACTTTCTAGGTTTACATCTAGAAGATAAATATTCCCATGCCTTCACCCAGTGAAGGATTAGGAGAAGTCTGGACTTGTTCCTGAACAAATACATTCTTGGAAGTTGATTTTGAATCCAACGTCACAAAGCTGGCTTATACTGAGTATATTGTAGTTCAAACTTTCCACCAGGGAAACATTGTTGATAGTTAGGCTTCCAATATTTACGATTCCACAACCTACAATTCTTCCATTGTCATTTCTTCCAAATAAAACTTTTCCTCCATTCTGTCTAACAGCTTGAGTCCCCTGTCATGTGTTTCGAATAGCCACTATTTAAATACCATTTGATCTTTCTCTTGATAATGACCTTCGATCATAAGAAGAACTCAAGTTTTTTTTGGTACCCAGATTTCTTTAGGTCCAAGAGAGTTAGCATTAAAAATAGTCTTTGCCTAGTCCTTCTTAACAGGTCTTCAAACTTTGGGACATTCTTTCTCAAAATGTTTTGAATTGTTACACTTTGAACATTTGAGTGCACTTCAGCCAACAGGTTTTACAAAAACTCTTTGAAAATAATTTTTGTAAAATGCCTTTACAGTCTTTGTTTGAGTCTCTCTTTTATTTTGGAAAAATCAATCAATGGAATGGTTTACGAAGTCATACCTAAACCAGATTTGTTAAAATAATGTTTTTGTACTGAAAGAATTTTCTCTAGGTTTTCAGATCCTTTTGAAAATCTTTTTGAAATATTTGAAATGTTTTCTTTCAGAATAGCATTTTCCTTAGCAAGAGAATCAAAATTTTCTTTCAAATTAACAAAACTTTTATCTAAACTTTCAAACTTTTCTTTCCAAGAAATTTCCTATTGCTTGAGTTTAGAATTCTCCCTTTTTAGTTTGAAGATCCTTTTAAGAGAGGTTTTGAGAATGAGATAAAGTTCTTCTATGTACTTCGAGATTTTAACAGGAATTTTTAAATTACTAACCTCAAGTTTTAGTCTGTTTCTGATTCTGAGGCTGAGTCGAATTGAGCCATCAAATAAATATTGACATATTCTTTTTCACTTTCCTCACACTCAGTGTCATTCCATGTTTCAGCTTTGAGAGCATTTTTGTATTTCTCAATTCTTTCTATCTTTTTCTTCAACAAAGGACAGTTAGGTTTGATATGCCCATTTTTCTTGCATTCGAAGCATATTACTTCTTTGCCAGTTTTGATTGTCCTCATTTAGTCTCTTTTGAAAATTTTGTGTGCTCTGTTTCTTCGAGTTGAATCTTCTTCCCTATCTATTCAACTTTTGGAACTTCTTAATCATAAATGCTAGCTCCTCATCATCCATATCGTCATATGAATCTATATCATCGGAATCATCGTTAGTTTTTAAAGTAATTGACTTCTTATCTCTTGGATTTTCTTCCTCATTGATCTGCTCCACTTCATATGATTGAAGTGTGCCTATTAGTTCGTCTACGAATAGAGGCATGATCCTCTGAGTTTCTCTAATTGATGTCTTCACATGATTTCACTCTTTAGAAAGTCCACGTAGCAGTTTATTGACTTTCATTGGTCCTGAGATTAGTTGACCTTGATAAGCTAGGCCGTTTACAATCTCTATGAAGTGACTGAACATATCGGTGATGGATTCTATAGTCTTCATCTTGAAGGCTTCATACTATTCGAGTATAATATTGATTTTCATTTCCTTTACTCGATTAGTTCCTTCGTAGGTAACATGCAATCCATCTTAAACTCCTTTTGTTGTTTCACAAGAAGAAATTCGGTTATACTCAGTAGGAGATGAGGCATGGTATAAAGAGTAGATAGCTTTAACATTAAGAGCTTGTGTCTTGGTTATATCTTCTTTTGTTGTTTCACCAGCATCTACAACTTCTTTTCCTCTTTCCGAGGTTGATGTAGCTTTAGGATTGATCCCTTTTTCTACCACATCCCACTCCAAGGGATCTTTTGATCTCAGAAATACCTTCATCTTGTTTTTCCACACATTGTACTCCTCCCATCAAAGTAAGGAGGTCTGGTGTTACTTTGACCTTCAACCAATCCTAGAGTCAAACTACTAGTCATAGATCTTTAGCTTAGAAGTAAAAACACTTCAATGAAATAAGGACACTGGCTCTGATACCAATTGTAAGTACTAGTATGAACACCTAAAGGGGAGTGAATAGGTGTGAAGACAATTTTTCGCAAGGAGTAGTAGAAGTATTTTGCTTTTAAAACTGCGTTTGAAGAACAACAGACTTTGAGCAAGTTCAGACTTTAGCAGTTAAATAAAACTACGAATAAAATAAAGGAGTTTAGGGAAGATAATAAGAACACATAATTTATAGTGATTCGGCTTAGATCAAGCCTATGTCCTTTCTCAACATTGACAACCTTCTGGTTGGATTCCACTAAGAATCAAAAGAGATTTTACAGCCTTGTGATCTCAACTTTTTCAGTGAAGAGTTTCTACTACTCTTTCACGAAGTCATACTAAGTTTCTCTCTCTTTTGAGTACAACTTTGAGCTCAAAATATTGAATGACAGGAAAATTGGTAAGTTTCAGACTTTGAAATTTTTCTTTCATGCACTCTATCGAACAACTAGAGAATCCACCTTAAATACTCCTTCATGTATTCTCGACTGTTGGTACTTTCCAAGGGAATTCTTCCAATCTACCAATTGGACAAAATCAATCAATGAGATCTCGAGCTGTTTGAAGATTGTGATGAAAGCCTATCAATCATGTTCACCCATACAATCAAGTTCTTTGTTTTCATAAGTAGATTCTTACCATATTTACTTGCAATCTGAAAAGATTTGATATATCAAAATTGATTTCAATAAAGATATCTAATCTTGTAGGTGATATATCCAACCAAAAAGCCATCTATAAACCATACAAACCGAACTCCTGAAGAGATAAACAAAATCTTGCATCTAGATAAGTCTTCATTCTTCATTAGTGTTCAGTCTGGAGTTTGTCAGTGTGGGCAGACTTTTGATATTGAACAGACTTTGACACTAAAGTCTGGAAATCTTCAGAAGAGACTTTGGATAAGTTTTGTCAACTTCAAAACATTAAAGGAGTTTTCTCCAACACTTTAGGATGTAAAATTTGAGAGTATTTCCTCCTAGGTGGGGAAGAAAAATATTTGTCTAGGCACTTGAGGGCCATGGGGGGGGGGGGAGGCTCCCCGTCAATTCTTCTGAAATGACTATCGCCGTCAATTCTTCTGAAATGACTATCGCCGAATAGACAGTTATAGTAGCCTTTCGCACTTGGGATAAGATAGTGGAGCACTCTGATGTTCCTACCGGGACAAGATGGTGGAACACTCCGATGTTTCAACAAATGATTAAATGTAACAAGACTCAAGACAATGTGTTAATAAAATGACCAATCTATGTCCATGTGTCCCTAGACAACACCAAAAATCCAGATTATATCAGAGTTATGTCTAAGAGAAATTTCAATAGACAAATAATGTGAATGCAGTGAGAGTATTAAATCTGGTCTTATAATCGAAGCGTCTTGTTGCCTAAAGAAAAGCATTAACACAACGAGATCGCCAAGCAGCCATCAAAACTGATCGGATTTTTTTTTTTTTTTCGTTTAATCAGGAACTCAAGTTTCACGTCTCCTTCTTTCTTTCATAAACTAAGACAGAGCCATAATTCGTACCTTGAAAGAAACGGATTTTTTATTTTATTTTATTAATCAGGAACTCAAGTTTGACGTCTCTTTCTTTGTTTCATAAACTAAGACAGATCCATAATTCGTCATGGATGAGTATTGACAGAAACGGACTTCGAATCACAAACCGATGATCGCACAAGCAAAGAAATGTTCTGCAACTCTTCATCGGCATGGATGAGTATTGATAACGAAGTTTCGGCCAGGAGCTGGACTTGCCAAACTCACGACCAAGTGATAGAACAAAGAAATTGAGTATCTCTTGCGCGATGATGAAGCGAATATCAGCAGCGAGTGAGGGCGCATAGTAGTGACCGTGAAGGCTTGAGGCTTCTGCGAACTTGGTGTGTTGAGCGTCTGAGAGTTCTTTGCTTGAATGCTCCCTCAAGTTCCCAAACGACTAATCCGAGAGAACATAATAAATATATTTATTGAGAATATAGATTTCCCTATTAGAAAATATTATTAGATAAATTATTAGATAATTACTAATATTATTTGATATTTCGTTATTCCCCAAGATAGCTAATTTCCTTGATAGGCATGTTGTTTGAGTGTAAATACCCTCTTCTAATAACGTGTAATGTGAAGTCAATTAAGTAAATGTAGTCTTTATTGATTCTCTTTTTTGATTATCCTAAAATATTTACATGGTATCAGAGCCACCAAGAGAGAATGAGTCAAATCAAAACTCTAGTCTTTTCTTCCTTTATGTTGTCCTTAGTCATCTCGTGTTCCTAACTTCTTGATTTTGTCAACACTCAACAACCCTACTATGGACGTAATTTGTTGTGATACTCTCTTTTAATTGCGAGCATCATTGATGAGCAAAGCGAAGTGGCCATTAAATATCCAGGTAGCTGTGAGCACCAGACTTGAACGTTCCGTCATCTAGTAGCCAAAGATGGGCTTCATGGATGATGTCATCAAGAATCTAAGTAGCTATAAGCGCCAAAGTGGAGCACACTTCATTTAGTAGCCAAAGATGAGTGCCATGAGGTGATGTAGTTTACTTTGCCACAATTGAAGTTGAGTTTCCACATAATAAAATTAAGGTTGTATCAGAAAAATATGTCAACTTTTTTTTATCATGTGTTACTTCAGTGCTTTTCAAATTCGGTTGTTTAGTGTAAGGTCCGGCTTATGCAACACTTGACCACAGACTTTGGAACAAAGTTACACCAGTCATAGGCAAACTAGATGCTCCAACTTGAGAGGGAGTGATAAAATATATTTATGGAGGTTATTTTTTCCCAATTAAAAAATATATTTAGAGATATTATTAGATATTTGGAATATTATTTGATATTTCGTTATTGTGACATCCGAAATTTTCATAATTGTAATACTGTAACATTCGAAAATTCGCGTCATTTGAGTGGATACATAGAAATTTTACTGAATTATAAATTCCATGGGTTGCGACGGATAATTTTTTCATAAATGTAATTATCCCACGTCCAATGTGTTGAATTGAATTGATAAATGTTGATGTGTGTGCTAATAGTTGGACGGCATTAATTTATTGTCATCTTAGTAGTTGATGGTTTGATATTACCTGTGTAGACTTTAGTTAATTAATAATAATGGTGATCCACTTATGTTAATGACGTTGAAAGAAGAGGGATTACATTTACTTACTATATTTGCTCACTAAATTTTAGAGATGCGAACATCTGAAGTGTCAAAACTTAACATAGGGGAACACTTAAGTGCCAAAAGTTCCAAAATGTATACTTATGTGCCAAAATTGGAGAAGAATGGAACACTTAAGTAGCAATAGTGAGAAATTCTAACCAAACGGCTGACGTGACATTTTCTGGTGACTTTTTTTTATTGATGTGGTAATTTATTTTTTAAAATTATCTAGTGGCAATTCTCTTAAAAATATCCACATGGCAATTTTTTTTTTTTAAATTGTCCATATCAATAAAAAGCACATAAAATTAATTTTAAATATAAATATTAATTGAAAATAAATTAAAAACTAAATATAGTACCCTCGCTGCCATCGCCTCACCATCGTCGGAGAGGGCCGGTGACAAGGGGCGAGCATCGGCCAGGGTCGCTCATCCTTGGGCAGTGGCCAGCAACCCTAGCCAACCATTGATGACAACGCCCTTGCTGAACATATAGTACCCCTTCTTCTTCCTTTTTTTAAAAGTAATTTATTTTTTAAATTTATTTTTAATTAATATGACATTAATAAATTTGAGGGTAAAACAACATTGTTTTGCCCCTTCATTGCCGAGTTGGCTTTCGACAAGCCACGTAAACCACATATATTATTAAAAAATGTCACGTTAGATTTCCAACTACTTTCATCGAACTTGGCATTAAAGTGCCCTACTTTAAATATTAAAAAAAAAAAAGTGGCACTTAAGTGTACATTTTGAAACTTTTGACATTAAAGTGTCGACCTATGTCAAGTTTTGGCATTTCTTATATACTTTGTCCTCAAATTTTAATTGAAATTTATAAGTGCCACGTGTCCTTATAAGAACTCTTGCATGACCATATGTTTCTTCAAAACAAGATATTAGCACAAATTTTGACACCTAAATTAATCTATGATTACCTTTAAATGAGTCACTCTCTTCTTGCATTCATCTAACCACGTTTAAGATGATGTCTTGCATTTGTGTAACCTTAAATTGGTGATTGTCATGCATAGTTACACCTAGCAATTGAAGACCCATTTCTATATTGGTAAAAATCTTAATATAACCTCTTTTACTTTGGCAAAACAACCCTTTTAGATCTTTCCAAAAATCTAAAGAACACTTGGATTTGTTATTTTCACCTTCAATCCTAAAATTAGTGACTTAAACTCTTCAATTCAAGAGCTAGAAGGTAGTGATGACAAATTGGTAATTCGCAATTGTGTCGAGGTAAATGAAGTTTATAGATATTGATGGTTTTATTAATGTGTGGCCCTAAGTTGGCCCGTCCGCCCATGTTGGGCCTAAAAGTCCGGCCCACAATATTAGGGCCCATGGATGAAGGGATATGATGAAGGGACACGTTTCTTTTTGGAGGAGACGTATATAAGGGGGAAATAAAGAGGGAGGAACGCACCTTTTGGCATAACGTACGTTCCTCCTCCCTCTCTCCCTCAAAAACACTCCAAAAAGGAAAAACAGTAAGCAAAAGGTGACATCCATCTTCCCTTCAAGGCGAATTGGTGTCATCGGATCGAATAGGGCCAAATTCTCTTCCTCATATCGGCGTCGATGTTTAATCTGTGGCTAACAAGGTACGTTCAATTCTGTGATGTGCCTTAGGATCAATGATGCATGTATTTTTCCCGGGCTCGTCTTCCGCACAAGTTTAGGGGTTCGATTTAGTGTCGAATCCGGTTTTAGGGAATCCGACAAACCCTTCAGATATTAAGTTAGTTTAAATTTACTTAATACTTGATTGAGATATGCAATAATATTTTGGGTATGGTGATTGTCGAACTTGTCTTGGCAATCTTGTCCATGTTTGTTCTGCTTTATTTTGCTTCATTTTGGATAATTAGAATATAGTTATTATGTTATATTTGTCTTGATGACCCATCACGTGTTCATTCTGCATCATCCTAGATAGTTAGAATCTGGTTGTTCTACTATATTTATCTTAATGACCCATTGCATATTCATTCTATTTTTTTTTTCTAGATAGTCGGGAGAAGTACACTATCAGTGCCATAAGTTATGTACGGTGCTCACTCCGATCAGACTGACTAGAAATCTAACGTGACACTTTTTTATTAATTTTTGATGCTAATGTGGCTTGCCGGAGAGAACAGTCAGCATGTAAACCACAAAACAACGTCGTTTGGTGTCTCTCTCCCAATTCAAAATCCTAAACCCTAAATCTGCCTGATAATCTTGGCCACCGCCACCCTCTTCGTCCTCTTCTCCTCCCTTGTCGTTCTCTCCGCCGCCGCCCATGGTGCCGCCAACCACTGCCACCTCCTCCACTACCTTGACGAGTTCGGCGATTGCAGCGAGCAAGTCGCCGTCGACCCCTCCACCTCCTTCGAGAACCTGCGCCTCCGCAATGCCTGCATCGCCCTCCAAGCCCTGAAGTAGGCCATCCTCTCCAACCCCAAGAACTTCATTGCCAACTGGGTTGGTCCCGATGTCTCTGGTTACTCTAATGTCTTCAGCTCCCCCACCCCCGCCAACCCCGGCGTTTGCACCGTCGTTGGCATCGACCTCAACCACGGCGACATCACTGGGTACCTCCCCGAGGAGCTCAGCCTACTCGCCGACCTCATGCTCTTCCACCTCAACTCCAACCGCTTCTGTGGTAGCGTGCCGCAAAAGTTCCGGAACCTGAAGTGGCTCTTCGAGTTGGATCTGAGCAACAACCGGTCCGCTGAGAAGTTCCTGAGGGTCGTGCTGGAGCTCCTAGCACTCAAGTTCTTGGACCTCTGGTTCAACGAGTTTGATGGGTCGATCCCATGGGAGCTCTTCGACAAGGATTTGGACGCCATTTTCATCAAAGACAATCGGTTTCGGTTCGACCTGTTGGATAATCTCGGCCACTCCCCGGTGTTGTTTTAAAAATTACGATGGTTTTGCCTCCACCTCCCCCTTCAATCGCCCACATTCCTTGCCTCCACCTCCGCTGGTGATGGGCCAGTCGCCATCTTTGACGGCCCCCGTGCCTTGCGGCCGTGGCTCCGACCCTGACCCCGACCCTGACTCTGACCCTGACCCTGACTTGGCCACTCAACAGCCAAGTTGAAGGCCGTGATCTCGCTCAAGTGCAAACTTCACGTTGTCAAGCGACAGTGGCCGAGCGAGCTAGGTCGACGGTGGCCGAGCGAGCTAGGTCGACGGCTTAGCAACGGCGGCCAAGCGAGCTAGGTTGGTAGCCGACAAGGATCAGAACCCTAATTTCAATCTCCAAATTATAAAATAAAAGAAAAAATCCCAAAATGAGTTGTGCGGCGTCATTTTTGTGAGGCCATTCACTTAGGACGGCAAAACGACGTCGTTTTCTTAAGGAGGATGGAAAACAACGTCGTTTCTCAAGCCATGTTAACTTTTTTTTTTTAATATAAAAGCCATGTAATCATTTTGGCCAGAATCTCTCACCGATGGCACCAAAGTGAGCGCCGTACACAACTTATGGCACTAATAGTGTACTTCTCCCTGGATAGTCAAAATCTATTTGTTGTGCAATAATTATTTTGATGACCAATTGTATGTTCGTTCTGCTTCATTTTTGCCATATTTATTTTGATGACTCATTGCATATTGATTCTATTTCATTATGTTTTATTTGGGTAGTCACAATCTAGTCTGCTATATTTATTTTGATGACCTATTGCATATTTGTTTTGCTTTGTTCTATTTCATCCTGAATAGTCAAAATCTATTTGTTTTGCTATATAAATCTTGATGACCTATTGCATATTTGTTCTACTTCATTCTGAATAGTGAGAAGCTATTCATTCTATCATATTTGTTCTTATGACCTCTTGTATATTCATTTTGTTAGAATTTTACTAATAAGAATTTGTCTGTTCTGCTTGTATTTTCTAGAATTCTTTCTATCAAAATATGTCCATTCACTTTAGTATAATTTACTGTGTGTGAATCTATTTGTTCATTCTACTAGATTTTACTAATTTTGAGTCTGTCCATTTATGAATCTATTTATTTAGTCAAATCTATTCATTTGTGAATCTATTTGTTGATAAATCTATCTATCAGTTCAAATAAACTTTACTGAGTATGAATATATTCCTTGGTGAATTTGTCCATCTGTTGATTTGTCCATTGCTGAATGTGTCAATTTGTAAATCTATTCATTGTTGAATCCGTTCTTTTATTCTATAAGCTTTGATCGAGTCAGAATTTACCCTTTTAAATGTTTAGACTTTACGTCAAGAATATACTTATTCATTTAGACTCAAAATATACCTATTTGTTTAACTAGATTTTAATGATTAGAACTTGCTCAATGTCCAAACTCAGAATGTATTCATTTGGATGTGCAGACTTTGACCACTAGGAATGAGATTAATGTGATGACCCACATAGTGGTGCGTTACGATGCCTTGTGATAGAAATTTATGAGACGCCTTGGTGGTTGGGAAGACCTGGAGAGTGTCTTGGAATGCCTCGGGAGTCGAGATGCCCTTTTGGTGAGAATGTCCTACAGTGAAAGTTTGCCGAATATCTCGGAATTAAGATGTTCTAGTGATTGGGACTTTGAGAGAAGTAAGGAGGAGGAAACATTAAGGAACAAAATGTACTGTCATGTATAGAACCAAATATTGCTTAAATTGTTTGTTTATGTGAAATATGGTGTGCATTTGCATGAGTTTGGTTAGACATATTATTTGTTGACGATTTTTGCGATAAGTGAAATGGGAAAAGTAAAGTCTAATCATGTTTTTGTCATATTTACTAGATTATCATGCATTCATTTTGTGTGTACTAGGTGAAATGGTAAGAGGGTTCTTTTACTTAAAACTAGAGATTTCATTTATTGGGTTTTGGCTTATTCATTTTTGTTTTTTAGACGTGCAAGATCGACATCCCTCAACTTTTGTGCTATGAAGTTCCTATACATTATAAAGGTCTTTGTGAAAGTATGTTGAAGTTATCGATCCATGACTTCGGTATGAACGTTTGTGCATACAGGCTTTTGGAGTATAGTATGGAGAAAGGTCACCCCAACCCTCACGCAGACTTTTCTATTTTTCTCATAATGTAATGAAGTTGTAAACTTAAATGTGGTATAAATAAAAGAATTAGAAGCATATTGGTTATACTTGTATAGCTCTCTTTGTAGAGGGATTTTCGAAAATGTTTGATTATGCTTCCGCATATTAAAAGAGAGTAATATTATAAGAAACACGTGTCAAAAGTTACATTTTGGGATGTCACAGTCATACTCTAAATTAGCTAATTTTCTTTCATATGCATGTGTTCGAGTATAAATACCATTTTCTGATAATGTATAAAGTGAAGTCAATTGAGTAAATATGCAGTCTTTATTAATTCTCTTTCCTTCTCTCCTGAAGATCCTAAAATATTTATAGAATAAGATAGAATCTACATTTTTCAGTTGTGTGTGAGATTTTGGTAAGATTACTATCAACAGTTCTAAGAGTTTAAGTAGTTAGATGAAAGTGTGGTTTAATATTTAAATATTCTAGCACTCTTCATACGTCGGTTGGGCTTTGGCATAAGCCAATATGGAAATATTTAATTGGAGAGGCATATATGGACTTTGAAATATTTACACTCAAAACCTCTTTTCCCGATATCATGTGAAATTCTGGTGGAATCAATACTAATTATTTTACAAGCTTAAGCGATTAGATGGACATGATTTAATATTTAAATAATCTAACACTATGATCAAGGCTTATGAAGTAGAAAGACGAAGGAAGGAGGTAGAGAACTACAAACCCTAGTGAGAGAGAATTTTCTCAGAGAAAATTTGCCAGGACATTCTTCTTTTGAATATCAAAAACTCCAAATTAGCATATTTCTGACAGATTTACCTTCCATTAGTTTCCGTTAAATTTTGCAATCAAATTATTAAGTTGGATGACATGAGACAATTATCAAATGTACTAGTTTAAGGTTTTATCTTCTGTTTGTCACATGCATACCAATTTTGTGTTTTTTTTTTTGTGGTATTAATTAAATCTAACAAAAATTAACGGAGCATAAAATTGTCATAAATGTACTAGTTTGGGATTATGGTCAAAAAATTAATTTAGAATAATTCTATCACATATGTACCGATTTAGGGTTTTTTATGATCAAAAATTAGTTTGGGGAAAATGACTATTGGCTTGGAATATAGTGGATCCTAATCCAAATAAGAGTTTACCCCTCTTGTATTAAGCTTGTTGACCATGCCTATCATCTTATGAATGAAACCTTAGTTGATATATGTGGATGGGGTAGTTTGCCTATATTTATGGGGGCTAGTTCACCCGCGAGCTAAATATAATCTATGTCATAAGAAATTCATGTATTTGATACATTGCCCATGTTGTGAGGCAAATTAATAACTTCTAGTGTTAATGTCATGAAAAACTCCAAATTAATTTACCAAAAACTAATTTTTGAGTCAACAAAAACTCCAAATTAGTACATTAATGACATATTTATCCTCTGTTAACTTTCATTAAATTTTTATAATGAAATTGTTGAGCTGAATGACACATTGTTAACACCTAGATTTTGACAAACCAATTATCCATTTATTGCATAGAAAATCAGCTATTAATTTTTAACTCCTAAAAAACTATTAAAATTTAAATTCCAAGTAGTTTTTATGTGTATTTTTCATAGCATATAGATAAGCTCATTTATGGCATTAAATTGGACTAGTGGTGGTTTGAAGTTCTGAGCTTAATGGACTAAACCTACATAATCATGAAATTCAAGCCCAATGACTGCCCCACATGGTGCATATGGGTAATTAAAATTGGAAAATTTCAGAAATTTGGAGAGCAATTCGGCCATAAAAGAACAAGAAAGAAAAAAAATATATTCATATATTTTCAGTAACGGCAAGCATACGAAGGAGCACTCTTATCTTTGCAAAAATTGAAATTTGGGAAATTTCCATCTATTTGTCAGTGGTTGTCTATCCACAATCTTTAATTAGTCTTTCCTTTTCACAAGCAGAACTCTATCTTTAGCGTGATATTCGACCAACTTGGGCGCTGATATTTGATTCAAAGAGATAAAGAGGAGAGAGAGAAACAGTCGTCTTCCTCAGCCTAACGCTTCCATAGTCAGGCTCAAGCTCCTCAAACTCTTCACCTGGCGCCGCTCCCCTGTTGCGAGCTTGACATTAGACCCAGTGTTGTTGCCCTGGTTTTGCTGGCACCATCACCAAGACGACCCGTGTCTTGCGGCCTGCAAAACAGAGGAGGTCCTTGACGCTACGAGGTGGTTGCTTCGTCACCCACAATTCCCGCCACTGGGACTGTGAAGCTCGCCGTTCCTGCTCAAGCGACAATGTCTCGTCATCCTCCCTTGTGCCGTCGCTAGCTCGATTGAGGCCGACGCTTTTGCTTCCTCTCGGTCCCATGACTTGCGTTTCTATTTTTACAGGTTGTTTCCAGATTTTTTTTCGGCGAGTTGTCAACGCCAAAAGCAAGCGACGGCCTCCCCTTGCAGCTGCACCACTCGGTTACTTGTGAACTTCGCTGTCCCAGAGCCGCGCCTTGCACGACTAGCACCATACCAGCGGCATTCCAGCGGTCAATCTTTCCGCAGGTTTTCCAGCGATTATGACTTGCTTTTCGGCAATACTCGACGTCTGAACTCTCGTATCAGTGTTTCTAGTCGTGCTCGGTGTTGCCTAGCAGTCATTGCCTATGTCCCTGCTTGCTTGCTATTCCAGGCAAGCGAGGGTGTCCTTAGGCGAAGAGCAAGTGTTTTCCAGACTACCTCGCAAATCTGTAGTCAACACTGACACGCCCAGCCAGTGTCCAACAAATTTCAGCGACTTTGCAATCCACAAGTCCAAACTTTCCATCATAGCTTGACTTTGCCGTTTCTTCATCACGGGGCTTGTCCATTGGCGGCTGTTGCGAAAGCCCCTCAGCCGAGTAATCTTTCAATTACTTTACTTGGATTTCTAATGGACCTACCGAAAATTAATTAGTGGCAACTCCATTATAAAAAATAATTTGCATGTTAAGAACTTAAATCCCAAGTTGCGAATTGATATGGGCTTAGGAGTGTCCAAGCTAAGTCTAAACTTAATAATCCATTAGCCAAACATTTAAGTGGTTCCACTAGCTTTGGGGAGGTCGCGACACACATGACAATAACTCAATTCATGTGAAAATCTATATCAGTTTGGGGTAGTTACGAGTGCACTGGTTTGAGAATTTTGGTAATTGGTGTATCGGTTTGGAGTTTTTGGTAACCCAAAAATTAATTTTGGGTAAATTTATCACAAACACAATGTTTTTCGTGGTATTAGCCCTAACTTCTATGTTATCAATGAAAATTAACTTTGTGTTTTACTTTCGTCATGTGAACTAACAGCTCACTAAATCATGTGTACATCACATATGATGTGTATTGACATGCAAGTTTTATCAACTATAAAATATAGTACTGCAGTTTTTTGGATCGAAGGCATTATTCAATATCGTCACCAATTTAGTGAATGATTCTGTAGTAGAGACAAAACACTAAACTAAGAGGGTTTGAAGACCCTAGTAAGGCACTCAAACCTTATAAAATTTCCTAAGATTATTTTCTCACTCAAACTATATAGCTTTTTTTTTTTCTGTTTTTTTTTTTAAAGGGCGAAATGCTTAAGGATTCTCACTAAATTTATCTACGCATATCAGCCAGCAAGAATCCTGTAACATGTCTCGATCTTAATGCCTGTTGACCCTTTGATGTACAAAGAAGAAACTCGCTGACCCAACCCCTGCCTTTTTTTTTTTTTTTTTTTTCCAGTTCATGATTTCATTTAGGAGTCACACAAGCAATTTTGATTACTCAGAGACACAGACAGGTAGCGTAACTTGCTTACTGACCTCTGATTTGGCAGTTCTATAAGCCTTGACTAATCTTTTGGAGCTAGCCTATTTGGTTATGTATATAAAAAGAACCTTATTATCTGTATCTTTTTACTACTTAGGTTTTGTTTGTATATTATACTCTGTTTCATTTTCATTCAGTAAGTCTTTCAAGCATCATTTGAAGATCCAAAAATGACAGTTGAGAGTGAAGGAATAAATAAACTTTCGGATATTCAAGTGATTTATAATTTTAGTATTTTGGTGCACTACCCATCAAAGATTTATAACACTATTTTTTCTTTTTTTTGGGAACACCATGATTTTCTAGACCTCATTGCCCTATCCAACGATGATTTCAAATTTGAATACTATAATTGAGTTCAACGCCCTTCAAACTTTTATTTTTCATTTGATTTCCCAATTGGTAACCCATCGATCTCTTTTAATCAGTATCCTTATCGAACAACTCTATCACGGTAATCCACAACAACACGATGCTATCTTGTATTGACGGCTGGTCCATGGCAATCAATATATATCAATATTGACAGTCCTTTTTATGGCCATCGACAATAATTCATGTGAATATTGATAGCCATTCATCCTTAAATCAACTGCCTACTTACGCCTGGAACCTAGTTAATTTCGAGAGCAAACAAGATCCAATGTATATCGAATGGATGTTTTATTTGTTACAATCTATTTGATATTTCTTTATAACCACAGATTCTTATTAACCTTTTCATTCCCCATTTGCAGTTTAATGTCACATTTTGGATCAGATATTTTTGAGTTCTTATATTACTTGAGCCCTTTGGAAACCCTCCTTTTAGTCAACCGTGTTAGAAAACTCCTATTTGGTTTTGAAGTTGACAAAACTTTCATTCTCTTATTCTTATTCTTATTCTTATTCTGAGGAATATTGGACTTCTATGTTATATCATGGAATGCTGTCAAAGTCTATTTTACATCAGAAGTCTTTCCCACTCTGATGAAGATCCAGACTAAACTAAGTCTAGAATGAAGACATATTTAGACTCAGGTTTATTGATCTTCCAACTAGGATTTAGTACGATCAAGACATATCTGGCTTTCCGACGAAGATTCTCACATATCTTTTCTAAATATATTGATGAAATCAATTTCGAAGACAAGTTCCTTTTTGGAAAGCATCTACTTATGGAAACCTAGATTCTAATTATATGAGCGACCAGAATCATTGGATCTTCACCCCAATCTTCAAATGACTACAAGATTTCATTAATTGATTATGTCCAACGGATTGATTGGAATAAATTTCTCTGGAAATTGCCAACGGATAGAAAGGCATGGACGAGTATTTAAGGAGGTCATGCAGTTCATTTGAGTGTGTGTGTGTGAGGATTAAAATTCCAAAGTCTGAAGTTACCAAATCACTGGTTCTTCTTCGATTGCGCTTACAACTGTACTCAAAGAGAGAAACACAAAGGAGTGACTTAATGAGAGAGAAAGAAACTCTTCATTGAATGATCATACTCAAATCACTGTAATTCTCTTCTGATTTCATAATAAAATCTAGTCAGAAGGCTGTTAGCCTGGGAAAGTGGACGTAAGCTTGATCTAAATCGAACCACTATAAATTATGTGTTCAATTTTCTCTTTCCTTAACTTGTTTAATTTGGTTGTTGCAATATTTTTCTGTGTCTTGCTAAATTCTAGATTATCTTATTTGAGTCTAAATTGAACTTAGAAGTTTGATGTTAATCAAACCTTGCTTGAGAAAGTAACTTTTTATTGTTTTTATTGGTTAAATTTGTCTTTACTCCTATTCACCCCCCTCTAGGTGGTTATAGTAACACTTTTAATTGGTATCAGAGCTATGTTGCTTATTTTATTAAAGTGTTTTTACTTCTAAGCTAAAGATCTTCTATGACTAGTATCTTGGCTCTAGGATTGGTTGAAGGACAGAGTAACACCAGACCACCATACTTTGATGGAAAATAGTATAATGTGTGGAAAAACAAAATGAATGCATTCCTAAGATCTAGAGATCCTCTGGAATGGGATGTTGTTAAAAGAGGAATCAATCCAAAGGCAGCATCAGCTTCAAACAAAGGAAAAGAAGTGATAGAAAAGATGCTGAAGAATCTATTCAAGCCGAAGTTACCAAGAGACAAGCTCTTGATGCGAGAGCTATTTATTCTTTATACTTTGCATTGTCTCCCACTGAATATAATAGAATCTCTTCATGTGAAATAGCAAAAGAAGTTTGGGATAGGCTTCATGTCACTTATGAAGGGACTGACCATGTGAAGGAGACAAAGATAAACATTCTACTTGGACAATATGAGTCCTTTAGAATGAAACCTGGAGAGTCTATTGGTGATATGTTCAGCCGATTCACAGAAATTGTAAATGGCTTGCCCTATCAAGGGCAACTAATTTCAGGACCATTGAAGGTCAACAAATTACTATGTGGACTTTCAAAGGACCGAAATCATGTGAAGACTTCAATCAGAAAGACTCAAAGAATCATGCCTCTTTCTGTTAACAAACTGATAGGAATGCTTCAATCATATGAAGTGGAGTAGATCAATGATGAAGAAGATCCAAAAGGTAATAAATTAATTGCACTAAAGTCTAATGTTAATTCTGATAATACAAATACAAACGATGACATGGATGATGAGGAACTAGCCCTGATGATAAAGAAATTTAGAAAACTGAATAGAAAATGAAGAAGGTTGAATTGGAAGAAGCAAAGCAAGCAAAGTTTCCAGAAAAGACCAATGGAAGATGTTGAAACTAGCAAAGATGTAATATACTTCGAGTGCAAGAAAAATTGACACATCAAGCATAACTGTCCCTTGCTGAAAAAGAATAAAGGGAAGTATGAGAAGTACAAGAAAGTTCTCAAAGCAGAAATATGAAGTGATACTGAATGTGAGGAAAGCGAAGAGGAACTTGCAAATATCTATCTGATGGCTCACTCAAAATCAACCTCAGATTCAGATTATGACAAGGAAATTGAGGTAAGTCACTTAGAAAACTTAGAAATTCCTGTTAAGGTTTCTAAGTATATAGATGAACTTTGCCTCAACCTAAAATCTTCTCTTAAAAGGATTTCCAAACTGAAAAAGGAAAATTTTAAGCTTAGGCAACAAGATGATTTTTGGAAAGAAAAGTTTGAAAACCTGAAAAGTGATTTTGATAGTTTGAAAGAAAATGGTGACTCTCTCTTAAGGGAAAACATCTGTTTGCAAAAGGAAATTTCAAATATTTCAAAAAAGTTTCCAATGGATCGAGAAAAGTTTAGAGAAAATTCTTTCTGCTCACATACCCTATGTTAATAAATCTAGTTTGGGAATAAATAACAAAATGGCTTCTCTAATTGATTTTCCTAAAGTGAAAGAAAGACTCAGACAAAGACCTCCAAAATCCTTTTACAAAAATCGTTTTCAAAAAGTTTTTGTAAAATCTATTGGCAGAGTGCTCTTAGATGTTCTAGGTGTAATAGCTCAGAACATTTTGAGAATGAATATCCTAAAGTTTGGTGACCTGTTAAGAAGAATTGGGCAAAGGCTGTTTTTAACACTAACTCCCCTGGACCCAAGATGTGGCATCCCAAAATTCATAATGACCTCTAGTTACATTAAAGTCTATGAATAGGTGATGGAAGTACCATCAAGTTATTTTATGGCAATTTAATCCATAATTTGCAATAAGATTTATGGCCAAGCTTTTAATGGACAAGTATTTGATAGGAAAGAAAATCCTATCATTGGCCATGTGTTTTATAAATTGGGATTTATGGAATTATGATTTCAAGATTTTGGCCATGTGGAATTTAGTAATTAAATTCTTAAAAGAAAGAATTAAAGATGAATAATTGAAAGGGAAATTGTGGGTTTAATTAGGTTGGGCCTTAGGCCCAAGAGTATGGATTTTGGAGGGCCAAATGGTCGGCCCATTGGAGCCAAGGAGGGGCTGTCGACCAGCCCATTTGCTGGCCCAAGGTTGGCCCAAGAAGAAGGCCCATCAGCCTTGCATGTAACCGGACAAGTGGCGTGAAGGAGGTGAAGCATGGTGGACACTTGTCTTCCTCCACAATTACACTTGTCCCCCATGCAAAAAGAGAATACATGCAATATATATACAACAAAAAGGAAGAGAGAGAGGGAGTGGCTGATGGTGAGGGCTACCGTCCAAGTGAGATGCGAGAGAGAGGGAGGCCGAGAGAGGAGGAGAAGGAGCCATCGCCACCCGCACGCCGTCCGTCCGTCCGCCGTGTTCGCCGCCGTGTGCTGCCGTTCGTGTGGTCTAGAGGCAAGTTGGGGTCCTTTGCTGCTCTTGCATGTGTGTGTGTTATATGTATGTCGAGTTTTGGGTGATTAGGAGAGGAAAACCGAAGCTTGGATGGCTTGTTCTTGAATGGTGTTGCTGTTTTCGCTTGAACAGTTTGAGTCAGAATTTTGTGTGAGCTTGCATGCATGTTTAGAGTTCGATTTTGGTTTCGATCTCTTCATGAAAGTTGTAGGGGACACCTTAATCTACAACATACTAAAATTTCGTGGAAAATTATGGAGGTTGGGGGGGTCAAACTCTCATCTTATGGAGATGTCAGATCTGGAATGTTTTCGCATGAATCCGCTCGAGTCAGAATGTTGTGTGAGCTTGCATGCATGTTTGGAGTCTGATTTTGGCTTCAATTTCTTCATGATAGTTGTATCTAACATCTTAAAATACAACATACTGAAATTTCGTGGAAAATGATGGAGATTTGAGGGGTTAAACTCTCATTCTATGGAGACCTCAGATCTGGAACGATTTCACTGACATCTTGTTGGGTTTGTGGTTGCATGTTGGTTTGTGCTAAGAATCTCTCTTCGATTTCTTCATGAAAGTTGTAGGGGACATCTTAAAATACAAAATACTCAAATTTGGAGCAAAATGAACAAGTATAAAGTCGTAAATCGACTAGATTCTGATGACGGTAAATTCTGGAGGTGTAGTACAGGACACCTGAGACATCATGGACCTAAATGACGACTATACTTTGGTTATTTGACTTAGATATCTTCATGAAACTTGTAGAGAACATCTTGATGTAGAACATACCTAAATTTAGGAGGAAAAAAAAGAAGAAAAGGTAGGTGAAAACTCAGTATTTCGGAGAAGCATGCACTGGACGATTCGGTAATGGATCCAGAAGCTTCGTGTGACTGTAGAAAATAATCTAGAAAGAATCTGACTTGAAAGTCTTCATGAAAGATGTACGAAAATGTCTTGGCTATAATTCGGTGAAATTTCGTAATTTTTGGAGGTCGTGTGGATATTTTAATCGAATTTCTTCAGAAACTGTACATTCTGATTTCACCCGAAAAATGACATATCATTTTGTGAGAATTGTGAAATTGCGTGAAATTCTATTTGGCCATGTATTTTGCATGAAATTATTATTTTATTTTCTTGTTTATCACTTGCCTTAATTTCTATAATTTTTGGAAGTTATAGATATTAAATTTAATATTTTTGAAAATAACAAAAAAGCTGGAATTTAAATAAATGAAAAAAGGGCATGAAAAATGGATTATTTTATTGGCCATAAATTCCATTAATTTTATTTCATAAATAATTATACCATGTTGCATGTATGATGAGGTCTTGATGTATGCATGACATTGAATTGAGATGCATGTGTGAATTCCATGCCAAGTATGACTTGTTTGATGTCACGTCAGATGCCATGTTAAATTAAGACCGAAATTGGTAAACATAGATAATGATAAGTGAGGAGATTGTTGTGGTGGAGGATGATGCCCGAAATGTATAGAGATGTATTGCCGGATGGCCCCAGGAGTGTCAGGATGCCCGGTGGTATACGGTACGTAATTCCAGGGGAGGCCTAGTGGTATGTCGGTACATAATTCCGGAAGCTCTGTCGGAGGTTTTTGCCCGAAGGGAATGCCTCGCGATGCCAGGATTGGGGTGCGGGATGCCCGGCCAGGGAGTGTAAATGCCGAAAGCCCTGTCGAAGGTTTCTGCCCGAGGGGAATGCCTCGTGATGCTAGTTGGGATGCGAGATGCCCAAAATGTGGGGGGCCAGATGCCCGGTGGCCTGGAATGGCTGAATGCCAGAGGTTTTTCTTGCATGGGATGCAAGTGTAATATATGAGATGAAATTGATGATCCGAGGAAGGATGATGTGGTGATCAAATTGAAAGTTAAAAGTGGAAATTGAACCATGCATGGTATGATATGATATGATATGATATGATATGATGATGATCACCCATGGTATGATGATATGCGTGATGATGATGATGTATGATGTGATATGGTGATGATCACCCATGGCATGATGATATGCATGATGATGATGATGTATGATGTGATATGATGATAATATATGATATGGCAGGATGACATGCATATATGTGTATGGTATGATGATGTCATGATGATGATGACATGTGTGATATGATGAAGTCATGATGATGATGACATGTGTGATATGATGATGCCATGATGATGATGACATGTGTGTGATATAATAATATCATAATGATGATGATATGAGTATGACATGATGATACACATGTATGTGTTATGATTGTGGTGATGATGCATGATAGTATACGCCTGGCTTCAAGATAAGTAATGCCTGAGATGCATGTATGACTTGTATGATGCATTAAGTGGTTATTGGATTCCTTTACCTGCTGAGTGGTTGTACTCACCCCTTTTGGGGACCAACATTTCAGATTAGTAGATGGTTTGAGCGGTTGGATATGATCACGAGGAGAAGGATAGCAAAGGAGGGAACCTTTGGACGCCGACACTGGTTGATGGACCTTAAGCATACGATTGTGGGAGGAGATGTCGGTCATCTTTTGAAGTATAGCCGAGTATAGAAACATTGGCATTTCGATATACTGACGAAAGATGTCCATCTGCTTTATATAAATAAACGTGTTCGGCTTTAACTTATATAAGATGTTTAGTAGGTGTGCATCGTTTTCTGAATATAGGGAAGGGAGTTTGTTGGATGTGCTTCCGTATTTAAATTACGCAAGGGACCGATCTAAAAGATGTAAACCACCAGGTTGTATGGACCCGCTGCAATTGAAATGGTATCAGAGTGATATGTTAATAAGGAAAGTAAATGGTAAGCGAACTGTGGCGATCCTAATCGGATCAGGGGCCGTCGAGGGGTGCCACACAAGAAAATTTGGGCACCAAAGAAAGCTTGAGATCTCCTTTCAACTACAGATCATTATTAGAATAAAAAGCAAATGGTACTTGGATAGTTGTTGTTCTAAGCATATGACAGGAGACTCAAGCAGCTTCGTAAAACTTGAAAGACAAAAAGGAGGAAATGTCCCTTTTGGTGGAAACAGCAAAGGAAAGATTATAGGATTTGGATCAATGAAAATTGAGAGTCTAATCATCAACAATGTTTCACTGGTAAAAGGCTTAAATTATAATCTTTTGAGCATAAGTCAGCTGTGTGATACAGGTTTCAGAATCAATTTTCAAGAAGATATTTGCTGTAGAGTTAGTTGAGATCTGTCACAATCCTTTATTGGGAGAAGGCATGGCAACATTTATCATCTGGACATAAGTCTAGAGAGCTCTTGGTGTGACATCCTGAAATTCGACCCCGTTTCGACAAAGTGAAATGGGCATTTCGTCAACATGCCTATGGCCCTTTTTCTCTGAGCCGATTACTCACGAGTTAACTAACCTATTGGGTAAAGCCGTTAAGGGATGTATCAGCTGTAAAATCCCTAAAAGCTACCTAATTGGTTGGATTGGGCTAAAATCACGTCTGATCGATTTTTAACCACGAAATTAAACTCGATTTCGGGAATTGAATTTTAAGCACTTCATAATTCTTTTTAGGACATTGTCTCATCGTTCGTCAATTTATTGACGAGTCCGAAATTTCAATAAAGAAATTATCGGAGGAAAATTGAAGACCAAAAGAAAATAAAAAGAGAAAGAGAAAATAAAATAAAATAAGAAAAGTAATATTATTTACTTTTTCTTTTTCTCTCCCTCCCTTCTCTTTTCTTTTCTCTCTTTTCTCTCTCTCTCTTCTCTCTCCTCCCTTCCCCCTTCGTGCGAGCACTCCACCGCCTATCCTCTCCCTCTCTCTCTTTTTCTTTGACTAGTCAAAGCCTCTTCTCTCTTTTCTCTCTTATCTCTTCTTCTCTCTCCTCTCTCTTTTTCCCCATCCCCACGTGACCGAACCCCCCTTTTCTTCTTCTCCTTCGTGCGAACCAGAAGCTGAAGAAGAACAGGAGCAGCAGCCACCGGCGTTGAAGACCAAAGCAGCTCGCCATTGCCGCCACATGCCGCCGGGCCGCCGTCCGCACTGCCCGCGCACGCCGCGCATTCCGTCGGCCGTCCCTCGCGCCAGGCATCCTCCTCCGCGCGATCCAGCCGCTGCCCAGCCTCCGTTCAGCCCCCGTCCGGCCACCTCCGGCCGCCGTTTGACCCCGTTAGACCTCCCCGACGTCCCCCTCGTCCTCCGTCGGCCTCCCCTCGCTGTTTTGGCCGCCGGATCTGCTTCGGCCAGCCAAGGGCAGAGACCCACGAAATGGGTTTCCAACACCTTCGGGCCCGCTTTTGGGCCGTTTCCGGGCCCTGAACTCGAGCCGTGCTTTGGGAAGAATTGTTCCTCGCGTCGCCCCGTCGGATTGATCCGATTTGCGCGCGATTTCATGAGTAATCTCACTAATCTAGGATTAGTTGGCTAATTATGCTTAAGGTTGGTTTAGTTTTAATTAATTATGTTTAGGTTGTTAGATTAGAATAAATTATCAATTATTAGTCAATTGTGATGCGATTTAGATAATTTGATTGTGGAATTAAGAAGTAGATGTGGTCTACTAATTATTGGAAGTGTCTCGGGATTTTTACCGAGCCTTAGTGGGCTCCAATTAGGCTTTTCGGGCATAAGTGGAATTTTTAGTATTTAAATATTAATTTTCGGAATTAAATTAAATAATTATTTATTTTTCAAAAATTCAACTGAGATGGCCCGGAACCGGAGAATTATGCTGATGACCGTGGTGAAGTCCGTTTATTTAATCGAGCTTTATTTTGAGCTAAATTGAATTTTTAATATTAATTATTTAATTTTCGAAATTAATAAATTATTTATTTATTTTTCGGAAATTAAGATTTTGATGGCCAACGACCAAAATCTCGTGCTGATCGTCGTGGAGCAGTCCGTTTATTTATTTGAGCTCCACGTTGTATGGAATTGAATAAATTATGATATTTTAGGGATTTACCCTAAATTTGTTGAGTTGATTTAATTATTTGATTGAGAAATCGTTGGGTATTGGTTGTCGATATTGAAAGTAGATTGGTAATCACTTGAAAGAGGACACGTGGGCTCGGTGAATTGGAATGTCACCTGGAGAATGCACGTGAATTCAGTGGTTGAATATGTCACCTTGGCGAAAAGGTCACCTGAGAGAATGCACATGGCTCGGAGACTCGGTATGTCGTCCTGGAGAATGCACGTGGCTCGGTGACAGAGTTGGGCATCTAAAAGGGCACGTGGCTCGGTGAATTGATACATCACTTTGGTGAGATAGCACCTAAGAGAATGCACGTGGGCCCAGGCATCTAAAAGGGCACGTGGGCTCGGTGAATTGATGCATCACTTTGGTGAGATAGCACCTAAGAGAATGCACGTGGGCCTGGGCATCGTAAAAAGGACACGTGGCTCGGTGATCTGATGCGTCACCTTGGCAAATGAGTGCCTTAGAGAATGCACGTGGGTTAAGTATTTGGAAATAACATCTAAAATGGCACGTGGCTCGGTGACTTGATGTACCACCTTGGCGAAGAGGTCGCCTTAGAGAATGCACGTGGGCCCAAGGTTCGAGGCACGTGAACTCGGAGACCTGGAATGTCGTCCTGGAGAATGCACGTGGCTTAGCTTTTAAATATCCCACAATGGGGATTGAATTGTATGACATGTAATCGACTAGTTTGATTTGTGTTGAGTAAATGAGTGCCTATTGTGAATTGTACCGACTTGCAGGTGGGATCTGAGGCCAAGGTAAGTCCTCTGCCCTGTGCGTGTTTAGGCAGCCTTTAGTATAGTGGTTTACTAACCGGGCTTAGTGGGGTAGAACTTGCTGAGACGTAGTCTCATCCCAGTTTGGGGAAACCATTTCAAGACCCCGCTGAAGAGCTAAGGAGGAGGAATCCGAGAAGGAGAACTCGGAGGCTAATCTTAAGGAGAAAGAGTTTTGGAAGAAGAAGACAATCCTGAGAGGGGCCTTGAGTACGGCCTAGTTCGTCTAAGTTTCTGTCTTCTTTTGAGATCTCCATTTTGATGTGAATAGTTATGAAGTGGTTTGTGTTTTGTACAAAAGTTTGGTTATAAATTTCAATATGAAAAATATGGCCCTGCCTTGCTATCCCATCGTTTTATTGTCTGGGGATTTTAACTGCTTCCGCATGTGCTTAATAAATGAAAGGGTCAGCGATACATAGTCGTGGGGTATCGCATTATAAAATCGACCAAGTGAGACGGATGTGTGCATGCCCGAGGATCGGGGTGTGACATCCAGTTTAAGTGGTATCAGAGCGAAGTTCAAGACTGGAGTGATAAGGAGCGAGGACCATGGGATAGTTAGTAGGAAAGGCCTTTAAATTCATGCTGGTGCATGTCTGTGTTAGCTGGATGCTAGAATTGATTGTCGTGTGAGGATCGCTCATCTTCTAATCTAGTGTGGATGTGGAAGACGGGTTTCAGTGTAAAGACTGAACCATGAGCGAGCAGGAGTTGAGAACTCCTAGTAAGAGGACAATGTCCTTTGTGACTCGGGATGATGCACTGACAAGGGTCAGTACCCGAGGTGGTTGTGGCAGAGTGTTGGCTTTGGCCAGCTCAAGTGTAAGAGTACCACCGCAGGTTGGTACTACTGTAGCAGTATCGAATGATCCTAAGTTCGATAGAATCGTTCTGATGCTAGTGTTCCTTGGGAACTGGATGAGCCAGGAGGCTTAGGATCGAGCTGCCGTTAGTGTTGCAATCACCATTGTCGCCTCACCTGCTGAAATCCAGAGTGGAGATGTGATACGGGAGCGAGTCTTTGCATTCAAGCCGAGGTATAGATCCAGTTCAGGCAGAAATGGAAATCGGTCAGGGAAAAGACCGAGGTCGAGAGAAAAGTATTCTATTCCACTCGTGAGGAAGGGTGGGGTAGTCAAGTCAGCACCAAGTCAAATAGATCAGGTTGTTTCCGGACGTGATGATGGAGATCGATCTTATGTCCTTCCTAAGACGTGAAATTGTTTGGAGTATAACCGACAAGGATATCTGGTCAGGAGTGGTCCTAGCAGACTGATGGGGCAACCGGAAAGAGTGCATACTTTCACCTGATAGAAGATAGAAGATGCACCAAATAGGTGTTGGAATTGTAGAAGGAAGTATGGATAAATCCAGTGTTTGAGTATGACTAGAACCTATTGTGATGATGGCCAGCATGGCCATCGGGTGAAAGACTGTCAATGAAAGTCTAAGGTATCATAAACCTCGCTACTTCGGCCAAAACGCCACTAGGATGGCGAAATGAATGGGAGTAGAATGGACCTTGCACCGATTAAAGAAAGAATGTGTCTAAGGTGATTTTATCAGAGCAACGCAGCAGAGTTTTGTGCTAAGTTATAGAACTTAAATTGTTGAAGTAAAAGTGACAAAGGGGAAATCATTAGCAATAGTTGTGCTTGATTAGTTGCTGAAGTGAGTTTGATACCACATGAATAGTGTGGGCTCATGGAGCATCTAGTGATAATGAATCACGATCTTGGAGTAATCCAGTTTAGTCTATTGGCATGTGAAAGTGTCGAGGTTATTGGAAGTTGAAAAGAATATTCGATTTCATTAATCTCGTTGGTTGAAGGCAATCTGTTTGTTAGATGGAGGTTGCCAAGGTTGCTTGGCAATTGTCTTGGGTAGGACAAATTGGAGAACTAGAGATGGAGGACATCTCAGTGGTCTAAGAATTTCTAGATGTGTTGTCACAAGAACTGTCAGACCGTCGGCAGAGAAAGAGATAGAAATTACGATCGAGCTAGCACCAGGATAGAGCTACTCTCGAAGGCTTCTTACCAGCTGTTGTTGTCTGAACTGGTAGAATTAAAGATGCAGATGTAAAGATCGATGAATGAGGTATTCGTGCATATCAGTGCATCACTTTGGGGAAACATCAGTTTTGTTTGTGATAAAAAGAAAGATGGTTCGTCGCGAGTGTGCATCAACCATTGTCAACTCAATTAGGTGAAGATCAAGGACAAGTGTTCTTTGCCAAAGATCAATGAATGGTGTGACTAGTTATAAAGAGTATTGATGTTTTAAAGGTCGACTTGAGATTATGGAGTCGTCAGTTACAAACCAGAAAGGAGGTTGTACGAAAGACAGCTGTTCGTACTTGATATGGTCTTTACGAGAGTATTGTAAGATCGTTTGGTCTGATAAACACTCCAGCTACCGTCATGGATTTGACAAATCGAGTGTGTAAAGAATATCTAGGTCAGTTGTGATCGTGTCATCTAATGATATTCCGGTGTATTTGAGGAATGCTAAAGAGCACAAGAGATGTCTAAGAATGGTGAAGGGATTTCCATGAACTCGATCAAGACCGAATCAGTTATCAGTGGACCAAGACTGATAGCAGTATCAAAGATCAGAAGTTTTCTAGGTTTAGCAGGGTATTACATAAGGTTTATGGAAGGGTTGTCAGTGTTACCAACTCGACTCCTAAAAGAGGAAGAAAAGTTCGTGTGGACAGATCAGTGCAAGTGTAAATTCCAAGAGCTGAAGGAAAAGCTGACTACCGCACCTGTGCTGACGGTTCCATCTGGTTCTGGAGGATTCGAGATCTATAGTGATGTGTCATTTAGGGGATTGGGTTGCGTGTTGATGCAACATGGCAGAGTTGTTGCATACGCTTCCCGGCAGTTGAGACCTCATAAATTGAATTATCCGACGCATGACTTAGAACTCGCAGCCATCATATTTGCATTGAAGATTTGGAGGCGCTACTTGTGTGGAGAAAAGTTTCAGATTTTCACAGACCATAAGAGTCTCAAGTATTTGTTCTCTCAGAAGGAGTTGAACATGAGACAGCGCCGGTGGATGGAATTACTGAAGGATGATCACCCGGGAAAGGCGAACAAGGTCGCTGATGCATTGAGTCGGAAGTCTTCAATAGCGCAAATCTTGGTTAAGGAATGGAACTTAATCGAGAGAGCTCGAGATTCGAAATTCAAATTTGAGGTAGGCCACCTTTCAAGTTTTATGGCCACCCTCAGAATTGAACCGGATGTCCAAGTCAGAATCAAAGAACTCCACTCGACAGATCCAAATGTATAGAGAATTCTGTAGGAAGACGCAGATAAAAGGAAGGCTGATTTTCAGATTTCTGATGACGGGACTCTAAGGTTCCAAGGACGTTTGGTTGTACCTGAGGATGTAGAGCTTAGAGAGGATATTTTATCTGAAGCACATCATAGCAGTTACATCATTCATCCTGGAAGCACTAAAATGTATCAGAATTTGCGTCAACACTACTGGTGGTCAGGTATGAAGGTGGATATCGCCAAGCATGTGGCCAAGTGTTTGACTTGTCAGCAAGTAAAAGCTCAGCATTGCAAGCCGGGAGGATTTCTACAACCTCTCACGATCCTACAGTGGAAATGGGAGCATATCACGATGGACTTCATGACTGGACTACCAAGGAATCAGATGGGAAATGATTCAATTTGGGTAGTAGTTGACAGGCTGACAAAGTCGGCTCACTTCATTGCAGTTCAAAAGGACCTGAGTCTGAATAGACATGCAGACCTGTATGTGCGTCAAGTGGTTCGAATGCATGGAGTGCCAGTTATGATAACGTTTGATAGAGACTCGAGGTTTACTACTGCTTTAGGTGCAAAGCTTCAGTATAGTACGTCATATCATCCTCAGACGGATGGCCAGTCTGAAAGGACAATTCAGACTCTTGAAGACATGCTGAGATCGTGTGTAATGGACTTCAAAGGAAGTTGGGAAGATCAGCTTCACCTGGTGGAATTCGCCTACAACAACAGTTATCAGCAGAGCATCAAGATGGCTCCATTTGAAGCGTTGTATGGTAGACCATGTAGAACTCTAGTGTGTTGGGATGAAATCGAAGAAAAGAATATATCAGGCCCAGAGTTAGTTCAGCAATCAGTAGATGCCGTGGCAGTGATCAGAGACAGATTAAAGATAGCGCAAAGCAAGTAGAAAAGTTATGTAGATAAGCGTCGAAGGTCTTTGGAATTCCAAGTTGGTGATCACGTTTTTCTGAAAGTGTCACCAATTAGGGGAACTTCGCGCTTTGGTAAGAAAGGCAAACTGAGTCCGAGGTACGTAGGTCCGTTTGAGATTCTTGAAAGAATCGAAAACCTAGCGTATCGTCTTGTGTTGCCGCCAAGATTGGCACAAGTGCATGACGTCTTTCATGTGTCGATGTTAAGGAAGTATGAGCTTGACCCGACTCACGTGCTCAATTTCGAGGAATTGGACGTGGATGACCGAGTGTCATACGTTGAAAGCCCGGTTCAGATTGTCAATCGTAAAGAGCAAGTTCTGCGTACAAAGACCATCCCATTGGTCAAAGTGGTCTGGCAACACCACGGCACTGAAGGAGCGACTTGGGAGATTGAAGAGTCGATGAGACAGTTGTACCCCCGCCTTTTTGAACAAAGTGTAATGGTTTAAATTTCGAGGACGAAATTTTTATAAGAGGGGAAGAGTTGTGACATCCTGAAATTCGACCCCGTTTCGATAAAGTGAAATGGGCATTTCATCGACGTGCCTATGGCCCTTTTTCTCTGAGCCGATCACTCACGAGTTAACTAACCTATTGGGTAAAGCCGTTAAGGGATGTATCAGCTGTAAAATCCCTAAAAGCTACCTAATTGGTTGGATTGGGCTAAAATCACGTCTAATCGTTTTTTAACCACGAAATTGAACTCGATTTCGGGAATCGAATTTTAAGCGCATAATAATTCTTTTTAGGAAATTGTCTCATCGTTCGTCAATTTATTGACGAGTCCGAAATTTCAATAAAGAAATTATCGGAGGAAAATTGAAGACCAAAAGAAAATAAGAAGACAACCCTGAGAGGGACCTTGAGTACGGCCCAGTTCGTCTAAGTTTCTGTCTTCTTTTGAGATCTCCATTTTGATGTGAATAGTTATGAAGTGGTTTGTGTTTTGTACAAAAGTTTGGTTATAAATTTCAATATGAAAAATATGGCCCTGCTTTTCTATCCCATCGTTTTATTGTCTGGGAATTTTAACTGCTTCCGCATGTGCTTAATAAATGAAAGGGTCGGTGATACATAGTCCTAGGGTATCGCATTATAAAATCGACCAAGTGAGACGGATGTGTGCGTGCCTGACGATCGGGGCGTGACACTCAGTGCCTCTTTTCTATTCAAGATGAAGCAAATCTTTGGCATCGTAAGCTTGGACATGTGAATATGAAACAGATTGTCAAACTTTCTTCTAAGAAGCTGGTTCGAGATCTTCCCAAAATGGCTTATCAAATGTCTGAATTATATACTTCGTGTATTTTGGGAAAACAGGTCAGAAGTTCCTTTTGAGATAGCTAGTATAAGCACCTAGAGGGAGGTGAATAGGTGCACAAACAATTTATCGAGATACGGAAGCGATTCTAGGCAAACGATAGAAAGGAAATTCTCTATTGATTAACAAAACAAAGTACGATCAAGGTAAAGAGAGTAAGGAAGAGAAAATTGAACACAAAGTTTATACTGGTTCGGCTTATTCCAAGCCTACGTCCACTCTTCCGCACTGACAGCCCACCGGCTGGATTTCACTATGAACAAAAGAGAAGTTACAGCACAGCTTTTCCTTGATTCCACAGTGTAGATGTTTTACCACACCTCCTCAAGATTTCTCACAAATATAAACTCTCTTTTGCATACAAGGTTTCGCTAAAAGGAATTGTCTAAACAACAGGAAGCTTCAGACTTTGGAATTCTTCTATCGCGCACACCTCGAATAACTTAGAACGTCTTCCTTATATATTCCTTCATGTCATCATACCCGTTGGCACTTACCAAAGGAATTCCTCCAATCTACCCGTTGGACGGAATCAATTAAGAAGATTATTCGAGCTATTAAAGGAACGTGTCGATAGCTCATCAATCCTGTTCGCCCATACAAGCAGGATCTCAGTTTCCATAAGTAGAACCTTCCAAGAATATTTAGGCAATCATCGGATCCTTAATCTTCGAGTCAATCTAGATTAATCAAAGGATTCCGTTATGTCTTTTCCAGCCAATAGATCTTCTCCATTTTATAAGGTCATATCCTTAATGAAACATCGAGTTCTGGATAACCTTTCTTAGACTGTCAATGAGGATAGACTTTGAGTCTTGAGTCTAGCTGTTCGGAGGTCTTCAGACTTTAAATAGCAGAGTCTGCAAACCTTTAGACTAGACTGATGGAAACGTTTTGTCAGCTTCAAAACACTTCAAGAAGATTTCTCCAACAATCTCCCCCTTTTTGATGGTGACAAAACTTTCCTGCAGATTTGGACAACTTTGACCTGCAAAACATTTCTCAAACACATATGCATATCTTATAGAGATAAATTACTAAATGAATAACACTAGAATCTGCAACCACAGAAAATAGGTTAGTCTAGTATGCGATAAAGCCATCCATAAGATATCAATAGCAGTTAATAGAAGCAGTCAAGTCCAAGTCAAGTTCAGTTCTCATCCAAACACAAAAATAAAGTCAGACAGAGTTAAACATCAAAACAATCCAACAATCCACATAGTCCAACAAACCACACGATTAAAAGTCAAAGCGTTCAAACCTTGCATCTCTCCACCTTTTTGTCAGCATTAAAAAGGTTGAGATGAAAATGGAATAAAGTCAAGATTGCTTGGGAACGCGGACAAGCTAGAAATCTCCCATAGACTGAACGATGCCTTCCAGCCTTTTCAAGTCTTCTTTCAGTTGTGCAATCTCCTCACCCTTGGCATTAGCCTGAATTTGAACAGTGAGGGGTTGGATCTGATCATTCAATGAACATAAAGAAACTTGATCCGCATTTTGCAAGTTTTGAACCTCGTATCCCAGGGCATAAATTTGACCTCGCATCTCCAAGAGAATATCCATAATTCTGCAAAAATCTGCTTCGGCCCGATCTGATGGAGTAAATGCAGACGATGGTAGATCAGCATAATCACGTAGGTTTGGCGATGAAACTTCATGACCTTCCTCAAGAAATTGAGAGGCATAAATTTCCTCTAGGTCTGCTGGAGAGCGACTGACTCCCTCACTTGCAGCAGGATATGAGGACTTCCCTCTTTTCTCTTGATCTCCCCCTGTTTTCATGCCTTCAGGTGGAGAAGAGTGTTCCTCAGGTTCTCCTTCTTCTCTTTTCTCTTCTTCTTCTTTCTCAACTCTTTCCTTTTCAGCCGCTCTTTCTTCTTCTCCCTTCTCCTCTTCTTCTCTCTCCTCTGTTTCTTTCGTCCTTTGTTCCGATTCTTTCTCTGGAACAGAACGACTCAAATTCTTCAAAGCCATTGCAGAAATGGTGATGTTTTCATCATCATCATCTTCATCTTCAACAATGAGAGCTCTTCTTTTCGTCCTTGAAGCAACCAAGGGCTCCTTTCCTTTCCTTGTTTTCATCGTATGATCGAACACAAAAAATTTGCGGAGGCTGAATGTTCAGATGACTAAATAACTTCGTCACAAGACTTGGGTAAGGAAGTTGACCTCTGTTCTTCATCATGGCTCTATACATGTGGAACATAAATAGTGTGAGGAAGAGAAAACCTTTTTCCAGTGAGGATGGCATACATTAGCAAGATGTTGAATGCGCTCATCCTTAAGTAGGAAATCTTTTCCTCTGTTCTCCTGTCCTTAACAAGTTCCAATGTAGCACGAGCAATAGAAACTTTGATCGGTTGATATCTTTCTCTCTCAACTCCTAACACATCTGCCAGCATATCCATATCCATAACAAAGTCTTGATCTTTGACACTGAAAGAGAATCTATTTGCATCCAAGAAACTAAGATTTGAATAGAAATATGCGGTTAGTTCAGCATAGGCCTCTGTAGTGTCGGAGCAGAACTTTTCAAGTTGAAGATAATTGAACTTTTCCCTCAAGTTCACATTCACGACATCCAGAAAATCAAAATCCACACTCCTAGGGTTTATCACACCATGCTTTAGCAATTTTGAGTACAGATCCTTTTGTTCCTTCGATCTGAACAAGTCTCCCATTTTTCCTCGATTTTCAACCGCAACACCCATTCTCGGTTGAAATTGACTATACAGTTTGTCATCATCATTTCCATCTACAGGATTAACTCCCCAATCACGAGGATCACTTGGGATATTCGTAAGGGATTCTTCTGCCACCCCTTTATGAGCAATTCCCAAACTTTCCATTTTTCGCAAAAATGTATATTCATTCCCATATCCTTTGCCTTTAAGAAAATCATCGACGTAGTTCAATGGAGTACGAGTCCCTTTTAAAGCACGATAAAACTTGTAAATAAAGGAGGGCCTTTGAACTCTTACAGGATCTGCGTCTTCAATGATTTCTTCCTCTTGTTGATGATCAACGCCTTGAGGACTGGATGGTGGAGAATGACGCTGCTGAGAATGTTGTGGGCTCTGCTGCTGATCTGGAGACACTTCTTCTTTGGTGAGATCGAAGTGCGTAGGCCCCTCACTCATTTGCCATGGTCCCCTGCTTGCAATTCTCGAAAACTTTCTTGAAGACGACATCTTTCTCAGTTTTTGGAAGATTCCTTGCTTGACTTTCCCAAGAAAGATGACAACTTTTTTGAAGATTAAATAAGGGAAGAAAACAGGAATGGAAGATCGATGCTTTATAGGGTTTTTGAGAGTAAAGTGAAGAGGAATCAACAGTGCACGGTCGGTTAAAAAGAGAGGTATACGAATCGTCACAAAGGAAAATAACAAGATGCCTTTTCAAAATAACTGTCATTTTTCCGCGAAAATAGTCATTTTAAAAAATAACTTCTTTTTCGAAAAGAAAACGTTGCAATAATAACATCGATTAAATATAACAATAATTAACCACAGTTTGACGATCGTACCTTTTCAAGATAAGATTCGAGAGAAAGACTAACTTACAGTCAAGGTCTTGTATGTCTGAGTCTGAGAGTCTTTAGACTTTGATTTCCTCATACCTTAAAATGTTGAGTCTGGAACGGATGGTTTCAAATTGATTTTTCTCCAAAGGCTTTGTGCATATATTCACAAGTTGGTTCTTTGAATCAACATATTGAATTGAAACTTCTCCATTTTGAACATGGTCTCTAATGAGGTGATGTCAAATCTTTATATGCTTTACTCTTGAGTGAAGAATTGGATTTTTGGTGAGATTGATAGTGCTGGTGTTGTCGCAATTAATCTTCGTGCATGAGTCTTCAATTCCAAAGTTTCTTAACTGTTGTTTTATGCATATCATTTGTGAACAACAACTTCCGAGAGCTATATATTCTGCTTCTGCTGTAGAGAGAGTGACTGTACTTTGCTTTCTTGAAAACCAAGACACTGTCCTGCCTCTAAGTAGTTGACAGGTACCCGAGGTGCTCTTTCTATCGACTCTGCATCCAGCAAGGTCTGCGTCTGAATATCCAAGAAGAGTAAAGTCTCCCATTTTTGAATACTAGAGACCAAAGCTTGAAGTTGATGAAATATATTTGATAATATGCTTTGCAGCATTTAAATAAGATTCTTTTGGGTCTAATTGAAATCTGGCACAAATGCAAACACTAAACAAAATGTCAGGTCTAGAAGCAGTAAGATAAAGAAGTGAGCCAATGATACTCCTGTATAGCTTCTGGTCGACTTTCTTTCCTTCTTCATCTTTGTCTATCTTCAAGGAACTTGACATTGGTATTTCAACCTTCTTGCAATTGTTCAGACCAAACTTTTTGATGAGATCATTAGCATATTTTTCTTGACGAATAAAAATTCCTTCCTTTAGTTGTTTCACTTGAAGCCCGAGAAAGAAGGTTAACTCACCCATCATGCTCATTTCAAATTCATCCTGCATAGTCTTAGAGAATTTCTTGCACAGACTTTCATTAGGAGATCCGAATATAATATCATCGACATATATTTGAACTAAAACAAAACTTTTGCTTTCTCTTTTGATAAACAGAGTAGTGTCTACTTTACCTTTCACAAAACTGTTTTGAATTAAAAACTTACTCAGCCTGTCGTACCAAGCTCGAGGTGCTTGTTTTAAGCCATATAAGGCATTTTTGAGTCTGAATACTGAGTCTGGTTTCCTTGGGTCTTCAAACCCAGGTGATTGTTCCACATAGACTTCCTCATGGATGAATCCATTTAGGAAAGCACTTTTGACATCCATTTGGAATAACCTGAAATTTTTATGACAAGCAAATGCAAGTAATAAACGAATTGCTTCTAACCTTGCTACCGGTGCATAAGTCTCATCATAGTCGATCCCTTCTTCTTGTGTGTATCCCTTGGCCACGAGTCTAGCCTTGTTTCTTATGACTTTTCCTTTTTCGTCCATCTTGTTCCTAAAAACCCATTTAGCTCCAACAATTGATTTACCTTTTGGTTTAGGAGTCAGCTCCCAGACATCATTAATTCTGAATTGTCTGAGTTCTTCTTGCATAGCTTCAATCTAGCTCTCATCGGATAAAGCTTTGTCTATGCTTTTGGGTTCTATTTCAGAAATAAGAGCCACAGCACTAGACTCTTCTCGCCTTTTGGATCTTGTGCGAATTCCTTCATTGATGTCGCCAATAATAAGATCTTTGGGATGACCGGGACTTATGTTTCCGAGTTGCTAGTTAATTTATCGATTGATGGTCACTTCCTTCACTTGAATCTTCAACGGTCACTTGTTGCTTGGTCCTTCAAAGTCTCGAGCTGCTTCTTGTGATTTAGACTTTGTAGAGTCTAGAGCGAGTTCGATCTCTTCAAGATGAGTCTGAATAGATTCATTTTGTATAGAATCTTGGAATTTGACATTCATTGATTCTTCCACTGTTTGAGTCTTCTTGTTGTAGACTCTGTACGCTTTGCTTGTGGTTGAATATCCAACTCGATCATTTGCATTTTTCAGAATGAAACATTTGCATCCGAATACATGAAAATATGAAACAATGGGCTTCTTTTCTTTGAATAGTTCATAGGGTGTTTTTCCTAGAATAGGCCTTAGATAAACTCTATTGATAATATAACATGTTGTTGAAACTGCTTCAGCCCAAAATCGTAAAGAGATATTGCTTTCAATTAAAAGAGTTCTAGCCATTTCTTGAAGAGATCTATTCTTCCTTTCCACAACTCTGTTTTGCTCTAGAGTATATGGAGAGGAGAACGAATACTGAAAACCAGATTCATCACAAAATTTTGTAAAATCTTGATTTTCAAATTCACCTCCATGGTCTGTTTTTATACTTGAAATAACCTACCCCTTTTCATTTTGAACCTTCTTAGCAAATTTTTTAAAGTAAGAGAAGGTTTCAAACTTACTTGCCAAGAAATATACCCAAGTAAATCGTGAGTAATCATCCACAATTACTAGGCAATATTTCTTACCTCCAATGCTCTGCATTCTTATTGGTCCAAAGAGATACATATGCAAGAGTTGCAGTACACGGTTAGTGGAAACTTGATTTATTGGTTTAAAGGAATTTCTTACCTGTTTTCCCAATATACATGGTGTACATAGGTCAGACTTTTGGTATGATAAATTGGGTAGACCACAAACAAGCTTCTTAGCTGAGATTTTGGCTATATGCTTCATGTTAATATGCCCAAGCTTTTTGTGCCATAAGCTCGCTTCTTCTTGGATTAAGATTAGACATTGCGATTCATCTGGTTTCACGTCCAAGAGGTAGATATTTCCATGTCTTCGACCCATGAATGACTGAGTAGAGTCTTTACTGGTTCCTAAACAAATACCCTCTTGAAAGTTGATTCTAAAACCGGCATCACACAGCTGACTAACACTAAGCAGATTGTAGATGAGCCCTTCAACTAAAGAAACATTGCTTATTGTGAGGTTCCTAATCTTTACAGTTCCAAATCCCACTATTTTTCCTTTGCTGTTTCCTCCAAATGAAACTTTTCCACCATTCACTTGAACAAGCTTTATGAAGCAATTTGAATCTCCTGTCATGTGTCTCGAGCATCCACTATCCAGATACCATTTCATCTTTTTCTTGATAGTGACCTGCATTTAAAAGAGACTCAAGCTTTCTTTGGTACCCATATTTTCTTGGGTCCTTTTGAGTTAGTCTGATATGCGGTTTTTGCCCAAACTTTATTGACAGGTCTCCAAACCATAGGACATTCTTTCTCAAAATGATCTGCACTATTGCATTTTGAACATCTGAGAGCATTGCGACCTACTGGTTTTACAAAGGTCCTTTCAAAATGATTTTTGTTAGCATTTCTTGTGGGTCTTTGTTTGATTCTTTCTTTCACTTTAGGAAAATCGATTAAAGGAATGGTTTCAGTGAGTCATCCCCAAACCAGATTTATTGAAATAAGGTCTTTGAACGAAAGTATTTTTTCCAATTTTTCAGATCCTAGAGAAAATCTTTTGGAAATATTTGAGATATGATTTTTCAAGAATGCATTTTCTTTTAAAAGATTATCTTTACTTTCTTTGAGAGAAGAAACATTCTGGTCTAAGCATTTCACTTTTTCTTCCAAAACATTTTCTTGTTGTTTTAGCGCAGAATTTTCCTTTTTTAGTTTAGAGATTCTTTTAAGAGAAGTCTTAAGACTAAAACACAGTTCATCAATATATTTTGAAACTTTAATAGGAATTTTGAAGTTACTTACCTCGAATTCACTTTCTGAATCTGAATCTGTCTCGGAGTTTGATTCTGAATCCAATTGTGCCATTAGACATATGTTGGCATAATCAGCATCACTATCTTCCCACTCCGTATCACTCTAGGTTTCTGCTTTGAGAGCCTTTCGATACTTTTCATTTTTTCCTTTCTTCTTCCTTAGAAGAGGACAGTTGGGTCTAATGTGTCCATTTTTCTTACATTCAAAGTAGACTACATCTTTGTTTGATTCATCATCTTCAGCAGACTTGGTCTGTTGCTTTTGAAAACTTTGTTTATTTGAATTGAATCTTCTTCATTTTCTATTTAGCTTTCTGAATCTTCTTATCATGAGAGCAAGTTCTTCATCATCCATGTCATCTTCAGAATCTGTTACATCAGAATCATCATTAGATTTTAATGCAATGGATTTCTTACCTTTAGGATCTTCGTCTTCATTGATTCGTTCCACTTCATAAGACTGAAGGGTCCCAACCAACTCATCGACAGACAGTGGCATGATTCTTTGGGTCTCTCTGATTGAGGTTTTTATGTGATTCCAATCCTTGGAGAGTCCACACAGTAGCTTGTTTACTTTCACGGGATCAGAAATTGGTTGACCTTGATTTTCAAGACCATTCACGATTTCTGTAAAACGACTAAACATGTCAGTTATAGATTCTCCTGATTTCATTCTGAAGGCTTCGTATTGACCGAGAAGAATGTTGATTCTAGTCTCTTTCACTTGATCGGTTCCTTCATAAGTAATGTGTAATCTATCCCAGACTTCTTTGGCTGTATCACAAAAAGATATTATGTTATATTCAGTAAGTGATAAAGCACAATACAAAGAATAAATTGCTTTTGCATCAAGAGCTTGTCTCTTGATTATCTCTCCCTGAGTCATTTCGCTAGACTTAACAGTGTATTTTCCTCTTTCTGAGACAGATGCAGCTTTAGGAATGATTCATTTTTCTACAATGTCCCATTCCAGAGGATCCTTTGATCTTAAGAACGCCTTCATCTTGTTTTTCCATATGTTGTAGTCCTTTCCATCAAAGTAAGGCGGTCTGGTATTGCTTTGCCCTTCTACCAGCCCTGGAGCCAACATACTAGCCATGGATCTTTTACTCTGAAGTAAAACACTTCAAACAAAGTGAGTACACGAGCTCTGATACCAATTGAGATAGCTAGTATAAGCACCTAGAGGGGGGTGAATAAGTGCACAAACAATTTATCGAGATACGGAAGCGATTCTAGGCAAACGATAGAAAGGAAATTCTCTGTTGATTAACAAAATGAAGTATGATCAATGTAAAGAGAGTAAGGAAGAGAAAATTGAACACAAGGTTTATACTGGTTCGGCTTATTCCAAGCCTACGTCCACTCTTCCGCACTAACAGCCCACCGGCTGGATTTCACTATGAATAAAAGAGAAGTTACAGCACAGCTTTTCCTTGATTCCACAGTGTAGATGTTCTACCACACCTCCTCAAGATTTCTCACAAATATAAACTCTCTTTTGCATACAAGGTTTCGCTTAAAGGAATTGTCTAAACAACAGGAAGCTTCAAACTTTGGAATTCTTCTATCACGCACACCTCGAACAACCTTGAACGTCTTCCTTATATATTTCTTCATGCCATCATACCCGTTGGCACTTACCAAAGGAATTCCTCCAATCTACCCGTTGGACGGAATCAATTAAGAAGATTATTCGAGCTATTAAAGGAACGTGTCCAATCATGTTCGCCCATACAATCAAGATCTCGGTTTCCATAAGTAGAACATTCCAAGAATATTTAGGCAATCATCGGATCCTTAATCTTTGAGTCAATCTCGATCAATCAAAGGATTCCGTTATATCTTTTCCAGCCAAGAGATCTTCTCCAATCGATAAGGTCGTATCCTTAATGAAACATTAAATTCTGGATAACCTTTCTTAGACTGTCAATGAGGATAGACTTTGAGTCTTGAGTCTGGCTGTCCGGAGGTCTTCAGACTTTAAATAGCAGAGTCTGCAAACCTTCAGACTAGACTGATGGAAACGTTTTGTCAGCTTCAAAACACTTCAAAAAGATTTCTCCAACAACTTTAACCAATAAATCAAGTTTCTATCAATCGTGTTTTATAACTTCTTCATATAGATCTTTTTGGACCAACAAGAACTCATAGTATTGGTGGAAAGAAATACTGTTTAGTAATTATGGATGATTATTCAAGATTCACTTGGGTCTTCTTCTTAGCAAGTAAATTTGAAACTTTTACTTACTTTTCAAAGTTTGCCAAGAATGTTCAAAATGAGAAACGTTATGCTATCTCAAGCATAAAGATTGATCATAGAGGAGAATTTGAAAAATCAAGATTTTGCAAAGTTTTATGATGAGTCTGGTCTTCAACATGTTTTCTCCTCTCTGTATACTCTAGAACAAAACGGAGTTGTGAAAAGGAAAAATAAGTCGTTACAAAAGATGGCCATAACTCCACTGATAGAAAGTAAAATCTCTTTTCGTTTTTGGGCAGAAGCAATTTCCACTGCCTATTATATAATTAACAGGGTATTTTTAAGGTCAATCTTAGAAAAGACTCCCTACAAAGTATATAGATGGAAGAAGCCAAACATCTTATACTTTCATGTATTTGGCTATAAGTGTTTCATCTTGAAGAATGCAAATGATCAAGCTGGAAAATTTGAAGAAAGATTAGATGAAGGATAATTCTTGGGTACTCTACATCAAGTAAATCTTATAGAACAAGAATACTCAATCTGTTGAAGAATCTATCAATGTCAAATTTCAGGAAGATATTCACATTCAATAAGATCAAACTCAACTTGAAGAGTCTGAACCAGTTTCAATCCTAATAAAGTCTAATTCCCCAGGAGAACGTCAATCTTCTGAAGATCAAGGTCAAGCAGAACTGAAGTCAGAAGATTGGAAGGAAACAAATGATCAGCAGATTTCAACAAGACATGACAGACTGAATAGCAGCTAGAAGCACAAATTAAGTCATCCCAAAAAGCTCATTACTGGAAATATAGAAGAAGGAATCCACACTAGATCCAAGGTAAAATAAGATTCCAATGCAATAACACTTATTTCAAAAATATAACCAAAAGGAGTAGAAGAAGCATTGTCTGATGAAAGCTAGATAGAAGCTATACAGGAAGAACTCAGACAATTCAATATCAACAACATCTGGGAGCCGGTCCTAAATTAAAAGGTAAATCTGTGATTGCAACGAAGTGGGTTCTCAGAAACAAGATGGATGAAAAGGCCAAAGTAACCATAAACAAAGCAAGGCTTGTTGCAAATGGGTACACACAGGGGGAAGGAATAGACTATGATGAAACTTATGCACCCATAGCCAAGTTAGAAGCAATTAGACTACTATTTGCACATGCGTGTTTTCATAATTTCAGGTTATTCCAAATGGACGTCAAGAGTACTTTCCTTAATGGTTTTATACAAGAAGAATTCTATATGAAATAACCACCTGGATTTGAAGATCCTTGAAAACCAAACTTGGTCTACAGACTGAAGAAGGCGTTGTATGGTCTGAAACAGGCACCTCAAGCTTGGTATGAGAGGCTAAGTAAGTTTTTGATTAATAATGGTTTTGAGAAAGGGAAGGTTGACACAACCTTGTTTATCAAAAAAGAAGAAAAAGATTTCCTACTTGTTCACATATATGTAGACGATATAATCTTTGGATCCTCTAACGAAAATTTGTGCAAGAAGTTTTCAAAGTCTATGCTGGAAGAATTTGAAATAAGTATGATGGGAGAGTTAACTTTCTTTCTAGATCTACAAGTCAAACAATTGAAGAAATGAACATTCATTCATCAAGAGAAATATGTCAGAGATGTTATCAAGAAGTTTGGAATGGAAAACTGCAAGAAAACAGAATCTCCCATGTCAAGTTCTTCAAAGCTTGACAAAGATGAAGATGGAAAGAAAGTCGATCAAAATTTATATAGAAGCATAATTGATTCTCTTCTTTATATGACTGCTTCTAGACTAGATATTTTATTCAGTGTGTGTATATGTGCTAGATTTCAATCTAATCCCAAAGAGTCACACCTTAGTGCTGTTAAACATATCATAAAATATATTACGACTTATCCAAAGCTAGGTCTGTGGTATCCAAAAGGAGGAGACTTTAATTTACTTGGTTACTCTAATGCTGATCTGGTTGGTTATAGAGTTGACATGAGAAGTACCTTAGGGACATGTCAACTGCTGGGACAAATGTTAGTGTCTTGAGTTTCAAGAAAGCATAATACTGTGGCTATTTCAATAGAAGAAGCAGAGTATGTTGTTCTTGAAAGTTGCTGTTCACAAATTTTGTGGATCAGACAGCAACTAAGAGATTTTGGAATAGAAGAATCGTGCAATGAAATTAGATGTCACAACACAAGTGTTATTAATCTTACCAAAATCCAATTCTTCACTCAAGAGCAAAGCACATTGAAATTTTTCATCACTTCATTAGAGATCATGTTTAGAATGGCAAGATTAATGTTCAATTTATTGATTCGAAGAACCAACTAGCATATATTTTTACCAAACCGTTGGAGAAGAGCTTATTTGAGTCCATTCGTGAAAAGCCGAACATCATTCTTTCATCTGACTAAAGTCTATGATCATGCAGACTCAACAGATTAGCATGAGGTATTTGCATATATCTAAACATCCTCCAGACTCAGGTAATTTATTTTATTTTTGGTGTGTAAGTATTGAACAGGTATGTTTATCTCTAAATCATCACTCAACTTTTTTATTTTTGGAAATTACAATTTCCTTGGTGATTTTTCGAATTTATAATTGGCAGTTATCTTTTTAATTTTTTTTAAAAGGCACTTTCCTTTATGATGGTTCGGTTGCCTTATTCCAATTTTTTTAAATCTCTCTTATGATTGCAATTGTTTTTCAAAGCCTAACTCTCAAACCCTTATCATTCTTGATTTCTCTTGCAAACTCTTTGCAAATTTTTTACTTTCCTCTACACGAGCATGTTGTCAAATTTTTCCAAATCTGCTTCAATGTCATTCCAAAGGAAAACCTCTTACATTGCTAGTCGCGGGCCTCAAAATATTCCTAAAGGACCAACACATTTTGATCTGACTGGAGAAGATTCACCTTCTCCTCGTCGTTCTGTAGATGAAGAAGTTACTCAGGATGCAAACCCCATTTCAGTGAAAAAGCCTGAGAGGAAGCCTTATGAACTTCATAAGTAACTTTCTAAAAGAAAATGGCTATGAAAATGAAACTGTATTTTTGCAAGCCATGGAGCGGTTAGGATTAGTAGAACCTAGAACTGCAGAGAAGGACTTTGCGAACTTTCTTTCTAATCCACACTTTGGGTCAGAAAATCAACCAGAAAACAAAGATGATGATGAAGAGATCTTTAAAATTTCCAACAAACGATTGGAGTTACTGCTGAAATCCCTAGAGAAAGAATGAAACCGTTTCATTCAAAAGCGCATAAGAAAATTTTTGCTCAAATGCTAAACAGAGGAATTATCATCCCTTGAATTGTGGATTTTGACTTCCTGGATTCCATCAAGGTTAACTTGAGGGGAAAGTTTGCTAAACTTCAATTGGAGAAGTTCTATGTAAAAATGTCGGAGGCATACCCTGAATTAAAGGCATATTTTTACTCTAATCTATTTGTTTTGGATCCCACTCATATTTAGTTTACTATGTGTGACAGAGTTTTTCATGTAGATGTGAATCTCTTGGTTGACTTATTGGGTGTAGAAAGGAGTGGATTCCTGCCTATTAATGTGTCAAATGCGCAGGCCATAAAGTCTCTAGTACGTGATAGGATTTCTAGTGGCAATATTACTTACTCTAGAATGCTTGCTTCGAATATCTTGCTACACAAAATAGTTATCAACTGTATCAGACCCAAGGCGGCCTCAAAAATTGATATATCCAGATTTGAATTAAAGAAGATGTGGGCAATCCGTAATTGTGTCTCTTTTTCACTCCCTCACACCATCATTCTGCATATGTATTGAACAATCATGAAAGGAAAAGGACAATTGCCGTACTCTGCATTGGTAACCAAACTCTTCAAACACTTCAAGATACAACTACCATCTCAACTTCGCTCCAGAACTTTTGCTCCAATGCAAATTGGGCTAAAGATTATCTCAAAATGCGATTGAAAGATCTCTCTGGAGCACCGGATAGTTTAAAGAAAGAATCTACTAGCAAAATCAAGAAAGGAACTGCGGCTAAGAGGAAACACAAGGGAAAGAGTGTTGTTTCAAAGTCACCAAAGAGGAAAAGATCTATCCTTTTTGCAGGATGAAGAGGAGGAAGATGATGATTTGACAATCTCTACTATGGCCTTGCATAATCTTCAAGGTTTTACTGAGTCAAAAGACGACGGTGATGACTCATATGGAGATGCTGGTATGAACCCAAAACAGGACGAGATTGAGAAGGAAGAAGAAGATACTAGGGAAGTTGATGCCCTAGAAATTGATGAGACTGCAACTGATAAGGAAACTTGTGTTGGAACATGAAAGGTTCAAGAGGAAGAAGTTACCTCTCAGCTTGAAGGCATCAAAATAGGGGGAGTAAATGAGAAAACTCCCATTGTTGGACATCCTTCTAGTGATGGCATCAATTGATCCTCGCCAGATGTTGAAGATGTATTCACATCTCATTTTCCTAAAGTCTCACCTGAAGGTCTAGCAAAAGGAACTACTATTCAAGGGGAGCAACAAACTACACACGTTCAAGTTGATGTTCTTCACTTCTAGATACTCCACAGGTATAATACATTGAGGCTAGTGTCCAAACAAAACCGAAAGCCAACTATCCTTGGATAGTATAACTGCTCTTGGAGATTAAGGCACATCAATATGCTATGAAGTTTGAAATTCAGAAGTTACATGTTGCTCTCGGATCTACCTCAAAATTCCTTACAGGCAAGGCACAATCTCTTGACACTTAGGTTCGAACTTTGAATAAGCAGGTTTCCCAGACTGTGGCAAAAGTGGAGCTATTCATCATCAGTGCCAAGATAAGCTTGAGGATACCGTGCAGTCTTTGGAGGATTTCCAACTTGTTCATGTTCCTGGACATCTCTAATCATTTTTGACTCAACCTCTTTTTACAACTCACCGACTTTATCTTTTTGCTACTAACAAAAAGAGGGAGAACTTATGCAAATTTAAAACTTGAATCTTTTGTGGTTGTGTTTTGAACTTGAATCTTTTTGAACTTAAACTTGTGGTGCTTGAACTTGTGTTTGAATTTTAATTGGTATTGGCATGTGTTTTGTAGTTCGATGAGACTAATGTGTTTTGTGGATGCAGACTACTATATTATTCATTTGTTCTTTATCATATGCTGCTAAAGTGTTGTTTTGCAGGTTATAATTTCTTATTAAATCTGCATGAAAGTTTTGTCATCATCAATAATGGGGAAATTGTTATGAAAACTTCTATTTGGTTTTGAAGTTGACAAAACTTTCTTTCTCTTATTCTTATTCTTATTCTTGTTCTTGATCTTATTCGTATTATTATTCTGAGGAATATTAGACTTCTATGTTATATCATGGAATGTGGTCAAAGTCTATTTTGCATCAGAAGTCTTTCCCACTCTGATGAAGATCCATACTGAACCAAGTCTAGAATGAAGAAATAATCAGACTCAGGACATATCTGGCTTTCTGACGAAGATTCTCACATATCTTTTCTAAATATATTGATGAAATCAATCATGGATTGATGAAATCAATTTCGAAGACAAGTTCCTTTTTGGGAAGCATCTACTTATGGAAACCTAGATTCTGATTGTATGGGTGACCAGAATCATCAGATCTTCACCTCAATTTTCAAATGGCTACAAGATTCCTTAATTGATTCTGTCCAATGGATTGATTAGAAGAAATTCCTTTGGAAATTGCCAACGGGTAGAAAAGCATGGAGGAGCATTTAAGGAGGTCATGCAATTCATTTGAGTGTGTGCATGAGGATTAAAATTCCAAAGGCTAAAGTTACCAAATCACTTGTTCTTCTTGATTGCATTTACAACTATACTCAAAGAGAGAAAAACACAAAGGAGTGACGTAGTGAAAGAGAAAGAAACTCTTCACTGAATGATCATACTCAAATCACTGTAATTCTCTTTTGATTTCATAGTGGAATACAGCCATAAGGCTGTCAACGTGGGAGAGTGGACATAGGTTGGATTTAAGCTGGACCACTATAAATTATGTGTTCAATTTTTTCTTTCCTTAACTTCTTTAATTTGGTTGTTGCAATATTTTTCTATGTCTTGCTAAATTCTAGATTATCTTATTTGAGTCTAAATTGAACTTAGAAGTCTAATGTTAATCAGGCCTTACTTGAGAAAGTAACTTTTATTTTTTTTATCGGTTAAATTTGTCCTTACACCTATTCACCCCCCTCAAGTGTCAAACTTTCAAACTAGCACTTTCAAACTAGTAGTCAACTAACCAATCTCCATCAAGTGTCAAACTTCAATAGTACCAATGAAACGGAAAGTGCATACAGTCTAGGTTTATTGTTGCCTTATGCTAGGATCTTTTACCAACCACTTCTTCAAAAATAAGAGTAGCTGATGAAAATTGTGTAATTTTTGTAGTATTATTATCAACTGTTCTAAAAATCGAAACTATTAAAGGAAGGCATGATTTAATATTTAATTACTCTAATAAACCATGCCTTCATCAAACAACTTAAGCTTTTGGAAAAATTGACAGTGGTTTCACAAAATCTCACATGATATTAGAGCTGAGGCCACAATTAAATTTTCATGCTTAGTACTAAGCAAAAAAAGATCAGATTTAGCGTGAGGAGAAGTGTTAGAGTGATAAATATTAAATTGCTCATTTATCTAATAGTTTAAGCTCATAGAACAATTGGTAATAGTAATGCGACATCTCACAAGAATCACAATTTTCGGTTACTCTAAATACAAATATTTGAGAATCTTTACTTCTAAGAAATTGTCAATTATTCACCTAAACACAATATATAATCACGTTTGTCTAATTTATTTCACTGTCTGAATGAGTTCCAGCAATAAGATGATGTGTGCAGTTCAAACCTTTTGTTCACCATTGATATTTTTGTCCCTGGTAATAAAATGACATATAGTCGTCTAACCAACCAAAATAAATTAACGTTTGAATTTTAAACTTCTGGATTTTTGACTTAAATTAGGTTTCTAGGTTAGCTCTTGCATCGAAACCAGTAATGATTCGAGAGGCAATAACATCTAAAAGCCTTTGTGGAATATGAAGTTTGAAGTCTCGATGTAACTTAGCAATATAGGTGAACAACACAATAGTTTCTTCTAGCAATCCAGCTATAGAAAACCTACTTTGACCAATCATATGGACGATTACAAAGACAAATGCACACTTCTTCCACGAATCAATTTTAGGCAAATAAAAGTTTAGTAGTGAGTAGATTTGGAATTATGCTTGTGCATGAACCCAAAGCAAAAGAGTAATTAAGGTTTTGTGTGTCCTTCATAATCAACCTCGCCTATATTGGCGAAATCCTGAATGATGCACTTATTTCTTGGTAGATCCAATGGATGCTGCTTTTAGAACATGGACGGGGGAACTCACGAATCTTATCCATCCATGGATTCTTCTCCTTCGCTCAGTCAACGGTCCTCAATGCTTGACAAACTACACCTTTGCACTTAAATCTAGACTTGAAAGCAATCTACCATGTCCTATCACCTTTCCTAATCCTTCCTTTGGCCTCAAAATAGGCCAATTTGTACCACAATGGGCTACTTGCCGTGCTTCCAAATCAAAATAGAGTCATTCTTGATGGCTCCATGTGCCAATCACTGAGCTCAAGGTTCTTCTGTACCTCATTGAGAATAGCTTGGCCTCCAGCATGGATGCAAAAATGCTTGAAGGCCATCTTAAAGTCAGAGTGTACAGCCCAATCTTCATCTTGAACATCTTCCTCCCAACCAAGGTGGTGAAGAACAAGAGCTGCTCCGAGATCAGGAGCACTAATGGGCTGAGGGTCGTGATGTTGGTCTTCAGGGCTTCCCTGGCAACCGCCATCAAGTCCTTGGAGAGTGACAAGCTGATCTTCTTCTTCTTATCATCTTGCTGGAATACGCAGTTATAGCTTTTGTCATCCAAGCCTTTGTGAGTGCATACGGTGTGGATGAGTCGGTACATGGAGCAACAATGGTCGGAAGACTAGTTGGAGAGGAGGATCACTACACCGCCCATCTAGAAGAGGCAGTTCGAGATGAGCATCGACACAAGCATCGACAAGTCATTGCCAAAGTACTAGTTGAGGGTGATATTCTCGATGCTCACTACTAAGGCTTAAGATTTATGGTGTACCTAGTGATTGATTCATGAAAGAAGTAATAAGATTAGACACAAGTTTCATTTTCATCATACCAACATTTAATTTCTCCAGTAAGAAAACATAGAAACTTTTATACCTAGTAGATAGAATTGATAGTAAATTGAGAATGTGCAAAGCATCCTTGTTCGCTGTCATCTAGGTTTCGAGGATTTTGAGTTCAAACCACTCACAAACTCCTTCTTCCACACCAACCTAAGTGTAAGCTAGGGAAAGAAATTACCTAAAGTTTTACTGGGGGCACCACCTAAAAAAAGTAGGTTTTTTCCTTTTAATGAAATGTTTTTAAATTACATGACACAGTTTCAACATAAGATGGCTTGCTATTGAGTAGTGAACCTAATAAAATTCCTCTTGCCTGTCGCGACCTCTTTTTTCGGTGCCTAATTAGGGCGGGCGCCGGTGGAGGCTAATGGTTTAGCTAAGTCTACTAAATTTAGCCTGAACTCTCTCAAGTCCACCAATTCACTACTTAATAATCTAAGTTTTTAACTTGTAAGTTAATTTTAAAACAGAGTTGCCACTAATCAATTTGGAGTGGGTCGATTAGAAACACAAGCGAAATATTATGAGAGATACTCACTCCTGCGCAACCAGAGAAACTAGGTTTGGGAACTTGATTACATTAGTTAATCACTAAGGCCCTTCTGGTACCTAATATTGTTTAAACCCTAAGACTTTTTAGATTTTTTAGGGGTTTTCCATGCATTTGTGGAGGAAAAACATTTTTGGATTTTTCTTTGGTCATTTTTGGCTTTTTCTGACTTTTTTTGGCATTTTTGGGAAAATATGAGATATTTTTGATTTTCTGGAAAATAATTTTTTGATTTTTTATAAAAAATTATTTATTTATTTATTTATTATAATATAAAAAATGAACAAGGTCGATCCCGGGTTGGGTCTTACCCCGATCGGCAGCAATAGGCCCGAGCAAGCCTGAAACGCGGGCCCAGCCTGGGATTCCTTTTCTTTTGGATGTTTTAATCAAGGCCCACAAAATAAAAAGAAAAGAACAAAAGGGCTGCTCCGTCCTAAGCCCATGCGAGCAGCCCATGTGCAACCGGGCTCAGTTGGCTCGGACCGACCGAAACCCTTCCTAGTCCATGCACGATTGAATCCCTACCAGAACGACAACCCGCGTCCGACCCGACTCGTCCCGATTTCGCAACTCTCTCCTCCAGTGCTTCTTCTTGGCGCTAAGGAGGCACGAATGGATCGTTGGCGACCTGGCGACGGCGACGCGGCGGGCGGTGGTAGGGTTGATGACAATGACACGACAAGCGATGGTGGTGGCTAGGGTTTCCATGGAGGGGCCTTCGTCAAGGTCTGCAGGATCGAGTAGTGGTGGCATGGCGCTGGTGACTAAGGAGGGCATCGAGGTGAGTAGTGGCGGCTCGGTGTTACTAGGGTCAATGTAGGGGTCGAACAACATCAGCGTTGGGCTCACCATAACGACGTCGGCAGCATGGGGCTATGCCGCGATGGAGCTGGATCCCGCGATGGCTCAACGCTGTGAGGGCGGTCGGCGGATGGAGCTTGCGTAAGCCAGGTGGTTGCGGGCTTGGCCTACTTGGTAATGGGACAACAAGCAAGAGGTCGTGGGATGCTCACCATCTTCGGGGATGTCGGTTGGAGATTGTCGGGGTTGGAAAAATTGCAACGACAGGTAACGACGACTCCCAAATTTGATCTAGCAAGGTCAAATCTAGCCCTTCTATTGCCCCTCGCTCTCGGATCTTCAGATCTGGTCTTTGGATCTCGGCTCCTCACCCATATCTCGCTCAGGCCTTCCTCAAATCTCCCTTCTCTCTCTAGGTTCGCTTGCCGCCGGCCTCCCCCAATGTCTCTCAGTGGGAGGTCGTTTAAGCTCACAACCCCTCTTTGCCTTGCTCGCTCTTTGAGTTCCCCTAAAGTCTCTCAAGGTATCTTTCTAAGCTCGCTTACTTCTGTGTGTTCCTCGACAAAGGTGGTGCCCCCTTATTTATAGGCGAGGAGGAGGCCGGTCATCAGAGGTTTGGCCGCTGGCCCTCACACGTCGACCGGCCCTGGGTGTGGCCAAACCCGCGTCTCCCCCAACCACCCCACTTACGCGTCCCTTCTGCTACCAATCTACTCTTCCCCTTTTCGTCATAGGTTGTCCTCGAGCGCGTCGTCGTCGTTGTGCGTGGCCTATAGAGGCAGAGAAGGAAGGAGCGAGGAAGAAGAATAAGGAAGAAGAAGGAAGAAAGAAGCCGGGCCGAATCTTGGGAAAAAAAGGGCTGGGCCACCTACTGCTATTTTTTTTATTTGTTTTTATTTGTTTTGTTGTTTTTGTTATTTATTATAAGGATTAAAAGAGAGATGAAGGCCTAAAAATCTAATTAAAATTTAGGTGTCAACAGTTGCCCCTCTTTAAAGGCGAGCTTGCAGATGTTGCATTCAAAGACAAATCGATACCTAAATTTTGTCTATACATATGCAATAGATTATATCTTATTTGGAACCTAGTGTCCTATGCAGAAAATGAGGAATATAACAATACACATACTAAGGCAAATAAGAATATACATGTAGTCACTTACCAGGAATGAGTGAGATAGGGTGTGAATCCCGAGTTTGGCGAGTATTAGGGCATCATCTTACCTAGTGCTGTAAGGAGGTTGCTTTTCCAAGACCGGAACCTTTCTTCAATCACCTTAATGTGAAATTACTTTTTTTAGGACCCGAACCATTCTTCGGTCGCCTAGTAGAGCAATAAGTGGTTTGTCTAAGACCCGAATCTTTCTTCGGTCACCTTGATGAGAAATTGCATTTCCAGGACCCGAACCATTCTTCAATTGCCTGTTAGAGCAATAAGTGTTTACCCGACTTTTCTCGGGAGATGCACCACCCTTTCTCAGTGCATCTATTTGTGGGGTGTCTGATCCTCTGTCAAAGACACTAGTTGTGAGGTGCCTAATCCTCTATCAAGGATACCGAATATGGGGTGTTTGATCCTCTGTCAAGGATACCGTTTGGGGGGTGCCTGATCCTCTGTCAAGAACATCGGTTGGGGGGTGCCTGATCCTTTATCAAGGACACTGGATGGTACGCCACCTTTCTCGAGGGATGCGCAACCTTTCTCAAGGCATCTGTTCGTTGGGTGTTTGATCTTTGTCAGGGACACCGGTTGATACTCGACTTTTCTCGGGAGATGCACAAACCTTTCTTAGGGCATCTGTTTGTTGGGTGTTTGATCTCTTTCAAGGAAACTGGTTGGTCACCCGACTTTTCTTGTGGGATACTCTGACCTTTCTTAGGGCATCTGTTTGTTGGGTGTTTGATCTCTATCAGGGACACAGGTTGGTCACCAGACCTTTCTCAAGGGATGTGCTGACCTTTCGCAGAGCATCTATCTGTGGGGTGCCTAATCCTCTATCAAGGTCACCAGACCTTTGTCAAGGACACCGGTTTTGGGGTGCTTGATCCTTTGTCAAGGACACCGGTTGTGGGGTGCCTGATCCTCTATCAAAGACACTAGTTGGAATCCGATCTTTCTCAGGAGATGCACCGAGCTTTCTCAGGACATCTGTTTGTTGGTGCTTAATCTTCTTCAAGGACACTAAATGGTACCCGACCTTTCTCGGGGGATACGCCAACCTTTCTCATGGCATTTGTTTCTTCGAGAGATACTTGGACATTCACAAGCATTAAAAGAGTACCTGGATATTAACAAGTACTAACCTGGAGGAAACCTAGTTGTTGCAGGTATCGAATGGGTACTTGGATGATCACAAGTACTAAATCTAAAGGGTGCCTAGACATTCATAGGCATCGAAGGGGTGCTTGGATGATCATAATTACGAACTCTTGGAGGATACCTGTATGTTTGCAAGTATCGAGGGGTACCTGGATTATCACAAGTACAAACTCTGGAGAATACTTAATCATTTTTAAGGTCTCTTGGTAGATGGAATATCGAGGACATACTTGGGATATTTGTGAAGGTTTCTCACCTCCTGGTAATGGGAATATTGAGGATGTCCCTAGGATATTCGTGAAGGTCTCTTACCTCCTGACAGTTGGGAATATCGAGGACGCGCCTCGCATATTCATGAAGGTTTCCCACCTCTTGGTATTATAAACTTGAATGTGGCACGAGACTTACCTGGATGGTTGAAAGCTCTCAAAAGAGCTGGAATACCTGGGTAGCTGCAGGTGTACAGAGCACTGGAATACTTGGATGAATACAAGTATTTAATGATATGATCTGGGACCATTTGGGTAGGTCCAAGTGTCGTGATGATAAGAAACATACCTGGGTAGCAGCAATCACATGAAGCAGTGGAATACTTGAACGGCTACTAGTATTCAAGGATACAATTTTGAGGACAACTCGGGCAGGTTGAGTGTCATGAAAATGAAGTACCTGGATGACGGCAGGTACTAGATAGTGGAAGGTGCTCAAAGGTAGTGGGATACTTGGTCGGTTGCAGGCATTCGAACTATGAGGACAACTCAAACAGATCGAGTGTCAAGAAGAGGGAGTATCTGAATGGGGCCGGTACTCAAAGACAATGGGATACTTGGACAGTCACAAGTATCCAAACTCTGAAGAAAGCTTGAACAAGTCGATTGTTGATAAGAGAGTACCTAGATAGTGGTAGATACCCAAAGACAAATGGGGATAGGGATATGCTTATTTGGCGATATCTTTGATCTTTGAGAGTATGTACTATTTACATAGTATGTACACATGATTATATGTGCTATAAATTCATGAATTTAAATGTGATTTATGCATGACAATTTTGTTAGTCTTGCATCATCCGAATTCCATTGGGGAAGATTTTGAAAGACAACCTTCATTTAGAATGTAGATGTATTGAGCATGCCGGATGAGGGACTTTCAGTCTGAAAGGACTTTCCACTCATTCTCATTGAAAAGGCTATCCTGACCATTGATGCAGGATTCATAAGGACCACACTATCTCACTGTCATCAAGTCAACAAGGGTTCGAGTATTCTCACAAGCGGTACGATTTTACCAATGTGAGAGGCCTTTGCCGGGACTGTAATGTAGGCTTAGTCAACGGCTTATCCAAGGGGGCCATCAAGGTCACGGCTTTGTGAAAAAGATGCCACACAATCATCTCCGGGTTTACAATTCATGAATCCTATGAAAAGAGATAGAATAATTTTGCTCATACTTCTTCGAGCGATGCTTATAAACATATGAAATCCGACGTTAATTGAAGTGCCCTAGTCTAAAGAGGCTTTTACAATGGGACTCGATTTAGGCTTGACTCATGTGTAATAGGGTGAGAGTTGATAAATGCCTGGGCATTTGTCACTAGTCTTGCTTCGCACTATCAGATGGAGGCTCTATTAATTGAACCATACATCAACTTTTCCTAGCTGTATTTTTTGTCTGGGGGTATCAGCCTTGCTTTTACCAAACACACTGCTTTTCATGCCCTTATTTTTTAGTTCAGTTTTCCATTTATGGGCATTGACCTTACTTTTACTAGGTACATTACTTTTTTATGCCCCTATTTTTTTGTTGTTTGAGGAACTGGCCTAGGCAAGTTCTAGCAAAACACTGTTGTTAGACTCTTGAATCTTCATCTTCAATTGGTGCTTTGGTGCTTGGGGTTATGTTGCTTGAATGGCAATAACTCTTGCTTTGTCTCAATGTGAGGGTAACAATTACGAACTCATTTGGGTTGTACAATGAATACAAGTGCATAGAGAAGGAATTGCTTTTTGTCATTCTAGGGAACTTAAATTAACATGAGTGTTCATACGCAATAAAGACACCCGAAGATTTATGCAAGTGCGAGCAAGAAAATTTCTATACCTCTTCTCACCTTGCGATGTTGTCTCACTTCCGATTTGCCCTAATGTGGGGATGGTTCTTGATAAGGAGTAAGACAAAAACTTTACCAGTGTAAGGGCTCAAAAGGGGTGAGCAATGAAATGCCTTTCACTATTTTGGTTATCGTACCATTCGTGAGAGAACTCTTTACCCTGCAGCCATGGAATCTTCTGCACTCATCTCACAAGTGTATAGATGGGGGACTGTGTGTAGGATATGGCTTGCATTTCATCGTCTTGACGCGCCTCATCCAGCATGTTCGATCGATCTTGTATTCTTCACTTAGCTATCTATTCTGATAATCCTTAGTGGAATAAGTGATTTAGGTAGACAAAATCATCATGCAAAATCCATTTGGAAAAGGCATGGAGCGGTTTAAATGTGAAAGATTTTGCACAAATGATTGAATTTGCTCAAAATGCTTTATCAACAAAATTGTATTTATAAATATGTTAAGCTTTGAACATCAAAGGAGTTATTCACAAAGTGTTATTCACAAATGGGTGTAGATGGGTTGTCCTTATTAAGTAGGGAAATGACACAAGAAGGATCAGTCGGGGTTGGGAATTTGATCATTGATCTAATGAGTGCTTCTGCTTTTGCCCCTGCATGAGAGAAGATGAAAATGGATCAATCAACAGGGCCAAAATTAAGTATGAATTGAGGCCATAAGGGTTTTTGTCATTTGCTTTGGCGATAATTGAGAAGCCAATTTGCTTAGGAGAGCTCATTAGGGTCTAACATGCCTCTCATTGATTTGTTTTCTACATCTTTGACGATTAGGTGATCCTACAATAGACAAAAGGGAATGTGTTAGCCATGAACTCTTTCAAGAGTCGAATAACTGGAAGCGATACAACTTTACCCTTCACTAGTTTGCAGATGATTGGATGGACCTGAAGTGAGAGAGGGATACGAAGTCATACGTCCCTTGCTTCGTTATGTTAATTATTCTCTGAATTGGCTCCTAGATGACATGTCCTTTTACACGAAGTCAGGTGAATTTGATACGGGTCATTTCCATGTACTAGCTTGGCCAGTATTGATTTGCCAAACCTAACCATCAAGTTTGGGTCTTGAATCCCAATGCTTCCTGCCGATAAGGAAAATATGTTAAAAGCAAGTTCAAAGAGAGGGAGTATTGGAAACGATACGGAATTACCCTTCTCTAGAGTTTGTATTTGTTGACTCTTAGGGATATTTGAATGTCGATGATGGCCTCTTTGTCTCGACACAGTTCAACGTCTCCTTTGATGGGCCTTCCTCATTTGTGGCCATGTGTGCAAGATTGATGGTTGTTGATTCATCTTCAATGCCTTTCTTCTGTGGAATTTTTCTTCTATCTTATATGAACATTAGTAAAATTGGGTAAAGTTATGTATCTCAAGCTTCCATGAAATTTGAGATGGACAATCAAAGCTCCAATTTTCTGATGGCAATCACTTCTCAACTATCTGGATTTTCTGCTTGTTAACAGTAGTCAATCCAAAGGAAGAAAGGAAATTTCTTCTCTGTGTTTCATGGCTTGTCGAAGATGAAAATCCCATTAATGAAATCGCAGCATCTAGTTGTTAAGGCACATTGTGTGAAGAAGATATTGCTTTGGCTTGAGACGAGGTTGTGCAGGAGCAAGGTGGAGTGCATAGAGCTACCGGGGGTGGCTTGCCAAACAAGAAGGGGGATAATCTTTTTTTATTGCCCCTACTTTCTTGAAAGGGTATCATAACATGCCATTTTCAAATGCCCCCTGTCATATTAAGTCAAAGGGCATGGTATTTTGAGACACGAAGTAAATAAACAGGATTAAATTTAACATCATGTTTTGGCAAAACTTTTGGTAGTGAACTATTTTTTGTTTTCAAAAGTATATTTCTTTGGGACGAGGAAGCATGAGAAAACCCAGGCCTCAGATTTCTTCTTTCATTTCCCGATTAGATATCATCAATAGGCTAGTTTGGTGTGTCTTTTCATGCCCTCAAAATGTTTTTAGCTTTATTTAGTAATAGGTGGATTTACATTTTGGAAGAGTGATTTCAAAAGTTAGTTCCTCAAGCTGAACTGATGTTGAAAACAAAACAAGCTAGAAAGATGTACAGGTTCCCACGTAGGGGAGTATACAAAGAAATTAAAAATGGTTCTACTTGAGCGGCCCTGTACCCACTTCCCCTTATGGTCCTTCCTCGAGGGCGCTCACAAAGAAATCTTCATACCAGTCACCAATTGCGCCTCCTTATGCTCCCAGCTTTGTGAATTTCATATCATCCAAGCCTCCCCATCCATCAGGGACGGTGCTCTGATGATGGTCATAGAAACCTTAGGGGATTAAATAGTTCACATAGTAGTCGAATTTACCACTCAATTGGTCCAAAGTGTCCATGATTGCCTTTCCTCTACACGTCTCCTTAGCATGTTCAGGGAACATGGTACAGGTGCTTGGTACCATGAGGAGGTCATCTTTGCCATAACATAGCCATTAAGAGCAAAACGTGAATACCCCAGCATCCAAAAGATCATGAACCTTGTTTTTCATAACAATACAATCATTTAATTAGTCCCTCAACTCCCCTGAAAGGTAGTCACAATACTTGGATGGATCATAATTAGGGAAGTACTCGAAGGCAGGGTGTCTTAGTTCCTTAGAGATCATTCCTTGCTCTAGGAGGATGGGGAAAATAGTGGCCATCGATTTAGGAGGAGGCGAATATGGCCACGTGTTGCTTGAGGACTAGGGTAGCCGATCCTCTTGCTAGATCGTGCCAATAGGGTCTTCTTCATTTATTTCGGCTGCTAACTCTTCATTGCGACAAGAGTAAAATGCACGAGCAGCTTGAGTGGAATTTTCCGTTAAGTGGTGTACTATCCTGCTTAGTTCATCGACTTGACGTTGAAGCTAGGTGAACTAGAAGTTATCGCTTGTTTCTTATAGTTGTTCCTCCTTGATGGCACCTACGAAAAGGTCTCCAAACATGTTGGTCATGTCATCTGGCCCTTCTTTATTTGTTGCTAAGGGTGATACTTCATTGCCTGAACAATACCCGACCTCTACCAGCCCTTGATAAATGTCAGTGGTATGTGCCTTGGCATTTCTTATTTGACTGATTTCAGAACTGAATACCGCGTTTACTTTGTCGGTGTGGTCAGGGAGCGAATTGCTCTGGACATTTGGTTCGGTGCTTTGGAATGAGATGGCTTAAGTGTCTAACAGGTTCTGGATTTGATTCTTAAGCGCAAAGCACTCATCGGTCGAGTGCCCCACTTCTCCCATGTGATAGTTGCATATCTTCGATGGGTCGTAGTTGGAAAAGCTTTCAACGTTGGGACGCTTTGGCTCGATCGAAAAGAGGTTCTTCTTCGGGAGGATTGCCAATACCTGTGATGGAGATCCAAGAAGCGGAGTAAATTGTCTCCTATTGCTGTAACACTGGAACGGCTGACGGCTGGTGGTTTGTTGTTGTACCATGCTTATCTGAATGGACGGGGGATGACTGGTGTTTGCGGTGTAGGTCACATTAACATCCACCAGGGGTTATTTCTTCATGTTGAGTCTCCTGCTCGCAGGTATAGGTTCAATGAAAGAACCACCCCCCAACCTTATCTCAATTTGCTCCCCTACTAGAATGAGTTTATTAAACGATTCAACGATTAGGGTTAACATTTGATTGCGATACTCGTAGGGGAGGGTTCTGATAAACATCTTTCTCTGCTTGAAATTGGTTGGTTCATGAATGATTTGAGCTGCCAAATTTGTGACATCCTGATTTTCCAATTATGGTTTCAATTGAATAAGTCGGGCATTTCATCTTCACGCCTATCGCTCTCTTCTCTGAGTTGGCCACTCACAAGATAACTAGTCTACCAGGTGAAGCCGTTAAGAAATCTAAACGCAATAGACTTGAGAACTCGACCAAAAACCAACTACTCGATCGTGCTAATCTGCAAGGGTCATTACGTCACAAATCGATTAAAGACCGGAGATAAGTCGATTCGACAGAACCATGTGATTAAATGTGGGTGATTCTACTTAATTGCAAAATTCTGATGGATTGGCACTAGATCGATTTCTCTGTTGTTTTGGTACCCTATGTTCGTATTTGAAACCTCGAGATTTCCACAACAATTGAGAGTCACCAATGAGTCGAAGATGCACTTTGTGGCTTGAAAATAATCAACCACAGGTCAATTGCATGAAAAATTCCTAAAAGTTACCTGGTAGATTAGGACATGCTAAAGTCGTGTCAGATTGAAATCAACTGAGAAATTGAAGGTTCTATTATGTCACAATTCATTTTAGAAACATTGACTCATCCTCAGAAGATTTTTCTTCTAACCGAGATTTTTGGCAGAAAAGCAAAATACAACCGTTTTTGATCGGGAAAGTTAGAGGACTGCTTTTGATCGGAGCTTTGGCCGTCAAGTTGGATAAATTGATGGGGAAAAGTCATGAGATGGATGAGGATACCTTGATGGATTTAATTGGGCTTCAGTCGGATTTGTTTGGTTGAGAATTGAATGAAATTTGATCGAGATTGAAGTAGTAAATGTAACAAATTTGTATGCCATGGGATAAGGGTGCAAAGGAAGATCGGAGGTGAGTGGATGGTGATGTCATATGAGGTCATAACGGGCCATGTTTGTGAGACAAAAGAGAGAGAAGAGTGGTCCCCTCCTCCTTCTCTATCCTCCCTCTCTCTCTTTCGTCGCTTTTCTCCTCTCTCTCTCTATCGTGTGACTGATTCTGCTTCTCTCCATCTTCTTCTTCTTCGGAAACCCAGCAAGCCAAAGACCGTCAGGGCAGCAACGCTGCCCATTGCCGTCTGCCATCCTCGCACGCCACCGGCCACACATGCTCACCTTCGCCTCTTTCTCTCCATCTTGCATCGTCAAAGCCATCTCTCCTCCATCTCCGGTTGCTACTCGAAGACCTAACAGATCTGAGGACGCTGGAGCAACCAGCTAGCTACTGGACCGCCATCTCATGCCTCCGCCCTCTGCCATTCGCCGCCATGCTGCACGTTGTCACCTCACCACTGCTCCACTCACCTTGGCCTCCTTCTCGCCCAGCTTGTCATTCCAGCGAGCTGTCCAGCTCATCCCAGCCATTGTGGACCACCGCCGAAGCTCCTACCACCACCACCTAGGTCCGGTTCGGCCTCCTGTATCCATCTCGGCCATTGCACGCCTCAACCGGTGTCGGATCCACCCTCAACTAGTAGCGAACAATTAGCACAAAAATGGGTATCACAACGAAGGTTTGGTCCATTTTGGCCGGCTTCCCGACCCCGGAAGCTAGGCCCACTTTGGAGACTATTGACCCTCGTGTCATCCCCATCGTTTTGAGCCATTCGGCTCTTTAATTGGGTGAGTTTATCCTCTAATCCTTACTTAAGGTGCGTTTAATAACATTTCTGTTTAAAAATTGTTCCAGCGAACAGAAATAGAAAAAATATTTTTGTTCCGTGGAACAACTTTTGAATAAAAAAACGCGATTGGTAAACTTATTCCGGAATAAAAATGTACAAAAACATGTTTGGTAAATTTGTGTTATTTTCTTTGTTTCTTTTAATTTTTTAATATTTATTTTAATTTTTCTTTCTTTTTTCTTTTTTCTTTTTTTCTTCTTTTGGCCAGTCGCCGGCCTCAACCATGGTCGGTGACCGGCCGACGAGGGCTGGCCCGAGCTTGCCTAGCCAAGGTGAGGCCGAGCCTCGCCAGGGGTCGGCGACGCTTGGCCTCGCCGGGCACCGGTGACGCTTCGGCGAGGTCGCCGACCCTCGACGGTGTCGCTGGCCCTCAACGGCCGGTCGCCAGCCATGGCTGAGGCCGACAACCGGCCAAAGAAAAAAGAAAAAGAAAAGAAGAAAAAAAGAGAAGAAAAAGAGAGGAGAAAGAAACTTTGTTCTTAAAAATTGTTCCAATTGTTTGTTCCAAATGTGTTCCTAGGAACAAAAAAAAGATTTGGAATAAAAATGCAAACAAATGCGTTTCTGTTCTTTTTTTTGTTCCCTAGAACAAAAAAATAGAAATTTTGTTCATAAACAGAAATAAAGAACATTAACAAATAGGTCTTTAGTAAGTTAATCACGCTTAAGGGGTGTTTAGATTAGTCTAATTAAGTTTAGGTGGTTAAATTAGATTATTTTAATGTAAATTAGATTTGTTGCATGATTAGTTTAATGGATATTTAATTAGGGCTAATTGTATGTTTAATTTAGCATAATCTTGTTTAAGCCCTGATTAATTATTTTAATTAATTAAAATTTCGAATTTATAAATATTATTTATTAAATTATATTATTATAATATAATATTTAATTATTTAATTTTGAATTAAATTTAATTATTTCATAATTTCGAAAATTTTGCTGGGATGGCCGATCGTTAGAATTACGCACCAATGACATTGGTGCAGTCAGTTTGTGTTCATTTTATGTGAAATGAGACACTGTGTAAATTGATGATTATGGTTAATTATTCCAAAGTGTGGAATTGAGTAAAATTAGATGAAGTTGTGGTTTTTAACTTGAAAATACCGGTGTTGGCTTTTAGCACCGTAATTGGTTTGTATGACTAGTTTGAATCATTGGTTGTTATTGGATTGAATATCTAGTTCTATGGTTTATTATTGAATGATCAGCTTTGGCGAGCATTGGTTTATATATATGTATTAGCTTGGGTGAGCAATTATGATATGTATATATATATATTGTAGCTTTTGGTGAGCTACCGTCTATATATTACAGCTTTGGAGAGCATATGTCATATTAATGAGTGGTTTGATAGATGGTATTGAATGATAGATAGTAATGGTTGATAGATAGCATGATTGAATTGAATCATTGTGAATGATTGGATTTGGTTGAATTATGAATGTACTAATGTGCAAAAGGGAATGAGGCGAGATAAGTCCTCTATCCTATTTGTGTGGCTAGAGCGCCCTACGGTGTATATTCTTCCTAATCGAGACTTAGAGGGTAGGACTTGCTAAGACATTGTCTTACCCCGTCGTGGGCTCAACCTTTCAGGTCCTTTGATGGCGGTTCCTCCAAAGCAATTTGGTTGGCCAAAGAGTGTTAATGAGCATGTTATTGATGTCCCTACTCCTGGGGGTGAAGAAGCCTGGATCTATGAACTTGTGAGGACCATTGTCTAGGTCAATATGGGTTTACCTCAGAGGGTATCCCATTGATTCAGGGCATGGTACCGAAGCAGGTACAATGGACCCAGGGAGGGTCCACTTCAGGATGTTGAGGTCCCTGCATCGGTGTCAGAGGTTGTTTATGGCAAGGGTACTGCTGACTCTCCCAATGGTGCGGTGGTGAACCCAAGTCCAAGTCTCCAAGAGACTCTAGGGTCTTTAGTTGATGGTCCGATCATTTAGTGGACTGTAGCCCTTCTTCTTTTGCAAACCTCTGTATATAGACTAGTAATGTAAATGATCTAGTAGGTTGTATATAAAGATGTGGGGTTTGGTTTTGAAAGTATGATCTTGCTTTTCTATCCCAATTGAGTTTTTGTCTGGGGATTAATCATTCGCTTTCGCATGTGCAATAAAATGAACGGGTCAGCAATGTGTCTAGGAAGTCGCATTTCTATCGACCGAAGTGGGATGTGCGCGTGCTTGAGGTTTGGGGCATGACATCCCCGTTTAAGTGGTATTAGAGCGGGTCTATGTTTGGAGTGATAAGGTGCAATGGTTTATGGGATAATTAGTAGGAATGGCTTTTATTTCATGCCGGTGCATGTGACTGATAGTTGTTTGGTAAATTGTTTGGTGTGGATCACTCAAATTCTAATCTAGGATTAGAATTGAGGAACAAGTTTCTTTAAAGATCTTGTAGATGAGTGATCAGGAGTAGAGGTCTCCTTGAGAGAGAACCTTTAGACCAATTACTCAAGGTAGTATGCCAACCAAGGTCAGTACCCAAGGTGGTCATGGTGGAGCACTGGCTCAGACCAGCGTGAGTGTAAGAGTACCGCTGCAGGTCGATACTAATGTAGTAGCACCGAGCGATCCTAGGTTCAATGGGATCGTTCTGGCGCTAGTGTTCTTTGGGAGCTTGTTGAGCCAATAAGCTCAGGATCAAGCCATTGTTGTCACGCCTACTAAGGTCCAACATGGAATGTGGTCTAGGAGCAAGCCGTTGCATTCGAGTCGAGGTTTAGAATCAGTAAAGATGGAAACCAATTTGGGAAGGAGCCTATGGTTGGAGAAAAGTATCCATTTCCGTCGAACTGGAAATGTGGGATGGTCAAGTCAATAATGAATTAGAATGGAGTGTGTCGTGCTGATGGAAGCCAACATGGATCAACCCCATGTCCTGGTAAGATGGGTGCTTGTTCTGTGTGTGACCAATAGGGTTACTTGGCTAGAAACGGTCTTAGAAAGCCGATGGGACAAATCAAAAGGAGTGCGCCATAGAACACATCATGGGGTTTTTAGAACAGGCCTTCAATACAAGAAAGAGTGCATGCTGTTACCTAACAAGAGGCAGAGGACTCACTAATTGTGTGCCAAGTTTGTGAAAGGAAGTGTGAGTTAGCCAATGTCCGAGTATAATGGGAGCATGCTTTAAATGTGGCCAACATGGCTATTGGGCTAGGAGCTGTCCACATAAGTCCAAGAGAACTAGAGCATCGCTACCGCCGACAGGACGCCACTAGGATGGCTAAAGGAATAGAAATGGATTGACCATGCATCGATTAAAGGAATAATGTTTTTGAGATGTTTTTATTAGAGTAGCATAATAGGATTTTCAATGAAGGTTGTAGAATTTTTGTTGCGGTGATAAAGTAATAAAAGATGAATCTCTGACTATAGCTATTCTTGAAGGGTTTTCTTATAGATGACCTGAAAGTCATTTATACAAAGGTCTGGCTCGAGGAGCTTTATGTTATTATGAATCATGGCAATGATATAATTCAGTTGGCTCAGTTAGCATACGAAAATTTTGAATTACTGAAAGTCAGAAAGGACCTTCAATCCTTGTTTTTCGTCACTGAAGACGACCTAGTTCTGGTTGTTGGTTGCCAAATCTATATGGCAACTGTAGTGGAGACAACAATTGAGGGACCAAGTAAGGAGAACATAATTATGGTATAAAGTTGTCTGAGGTGTTTCCTAAAGAATTTATAGGTCTGTTGTCAGAAAGGGAAATAAAGTTCGTGATTGAATTTGCAATCGGATCAAAGCCCATCTCTAAGGCTCCTTACCGGATGGCTTTATCTAAGTTGAAAGAATTGAAGGTGGAGATGCAGGAATTGTTAGATAAGAGATTCTTATGTCCCAATGCATCACCTTGGGGAAACGTCATTTCTATTTGTGAAGAAGGAAGATGGTTCATTACATTTGTGCATTGATATTCTCAAAGATTGACTTGAGGACAAGGTATCATCCACTAAGGATCAGGAAGAAAGACATACCGAAGTCAACATTGTGTACTCGATATGGCCGTTGTGAGTTCATTGTGATGCCGTTTGGTTGACGAACACTCTAGTTGTTTTTATGGATCTAATGAATAGAGCATTTAAGGAATACTTGGATCAGCTTGTAATGGTGTTAATCGATGATATCATGCTGTACTTGAGAAGTCTAGAGGAACACGGAAGATAGTTAAGGATAGTACTACAGACTTTAAGAAATCACGAGTTGTACGCTAAGTTCAGGAAGTGCGAGTTTTGGTTGACTCGTATTGCTTTCTTAGGTCATGTGATTTCAAGAGAAGGAATCTCCGTGGACCCTGTCCAAGATTGAAGCAGTGAACAGTTGACCGAGATTGACTATAGTGATAGAGATCATAAGTTTTTAGGATTTTTAGCAGAGTATTACAGAAGGTTTGTGGAAGGATTTTCAGCTTTAGCATCGCCATTGACAAGATTACTGAGGAAGAAAAGAAGTTAGTGTGGAAAGACAAGTGCGAGCGTAGTTTCCAAGAGCTTAATCGGAAGCTGACTATTGCATCTGTGTTGACCATACCATCTAATCCTGGAGGTTACGAAATCTATAGTGATACGTTGTATAGAGGACTAGGTTGCGTGCTAATGCAACATGGTATGGCTATTGCATACGCGTCCTGTTAGTTGAAATCTCATAAACTGAATTACCCAACACATAACTTAGAGCCCGCACCCATCATTTCCACACTAAAGATTTAGAGATATTGTTGGTGTGAAGAAAGACTCCAGATCTTCGCTAACCGTTAAAGTCTCAAAGTATTTATTCTCTCATAATGAATTGATTATGAGATACCGCTGTGAACCAAATCGTTTGAAGGACTAGGATGGTGGCACCTGGTATTACCTTGGAAGGATGAAAGAAGTCATTGATGCGCTAAGTCGGAAATCTTTAGCCGCTTGTATGATGGTCAAGGAATGGACTTTACCTGAGAAAGCTTGAGATTCAATTTTCAAATCTAAGGTAGGCCACCTTTTGAATCTTATAGCCACCTTTAGAATTGAGCCGGGAGTATATATCATAATCAAGACGCTTCAATGGACAGATTCAGAAATTCAAAAGATTTCTGAGTATGATTGTGTGTACTTGACGATTCAGTGATTAAAGAAGAGATCTTATTGGAAGCTCATCGTAGCAACTTTAGCGTTGTCTAGATAGTACGAAGTTGGGCCAGAATTTGCATCAACAGGATTGGTAGATTGGTATGAAGATAGATATCACTGACAAGTTGCAAGTGTCAGATATGCTATCAAGAGAAAGCACGGTTTTGCAATTTGAGAAGACCTTTGTAATCTCTTGATATCTGAGTGAGGAAGTGGGAATACGTCACAATGGATTTTTTGTGATAGATCTATCGAAGAGTCAGTTAAGCAATCAGTGGATGTAGTTGCAATTATTAGTGGCAGATTAAAGACCTCTCAAAGTTGTCGAGAAATTTACGCAGTTAAGCATCAAAAACCTTTGAATTTTCAAGTTGAGAATCATGTTCTTCCTTGGATGTCGCCTAGGATAGGGACATCTCAAATTGTTAAGAAAGGAGAGCCAAAATTGTTTAAACGGTGGAATATTTCGAGTTTGGATCAATTAAGAAATTTGGCTTTAAAAGGAAAAAGAAAGCAGTTTGGAGCACCGTCGGTGCCTTTAGCCGAGTGGTACCCGGGATGAAGCTACGGTCTGAAACCAGGGGTTTGAATCCTCAAAGTGGCAGTTAGCCGCTTAGCGGAAAGAAAAAGAAATGAAAAATAAAAAGAAAAAGAACCAAACTTTTGCAACTTTTCATTTTTGTAAAATTGGTCAAGTGCCTAGTTTTTTTGGAATCAAGATTTGGTCTGGAGAAATTGGAAGTGATTCGTCAACACCGAAAGTATTGGATAGCATTACTGGGCAGAATGAAGGATTTGGGAAAGTGAAGATTTGATGAGACGACAATACCCGATTTTCTATATTTTTGTTTAAATAGAATAAGTCGGGCATTTCATCTTCGCGCCTATAGTTCTCTTCTCTGAGTTGGCCACTCACGAGATAACTAATCTATCAAGTGAAGCCGTTAAAGATTTTAAATGTAATAGACTTGAGAATTCAACCAAGAATCGACTGCTCGACCGTGCTAATCTGCAAGGGTCATTACAACACAAATCGATTAAAGATCGAAGATAGGTCGATTCGACATAACCATGTGATTAAATGTGGGTGATTCCACTTAATTGCAAAATTTTGATCGATCGGCACTAGACCAATTTCTCTGTCGTTTTGGTACCTTATGTCCGTATTTAAAACCTCAAGATTTCCATGACAACCGAGAGTCATCAATTTGTCGAATATGCACTTTGTAGCTTGAAAATAATCAACCACAAGTCAATTGCACGGAAAATTCCTAAAAGCTACCCAGTACATTAGACGTGCTAAGGTTGCGTCAGATTGAAATCAACCGAGAAATTGAACTCAATTTCAGAAATTGAAGGTTCTATTATGTCACAATTCATTTTAGGAACGTCGACTCATCCTCAGAGGATTTTCTTCAAACCGAGATTTTTGATAGAAAAACAAAGTAAGGCCGTTTTTTATCGGGAAAGTCAGAGGACCGCTTTTGATTGCAGCTTTGGTCGTCAAGTTGGATAAATTGACAAGGAAAAGTCATGAGATGGATGAGGATACCTTGATGGATTTAATTGGGCTTCAATCGAATTTGTTTGGTTGAGAATTGAATGAAATTTGATTAAGATTGAAGTAGGAAATGTAACAAATTCGTATGCCATGGGCAATAGGCATTTTGGACCTATTGAAAGACTATAGAGGAAGAATTGAGGTGAGTGGATGGTGATGTCATATAAGTTCATGGTGGGCCATGTTGTGAGACAAAAGAGAGAGAAAAGTGGTCCTCTCCTCCTTCTCTCTCCTCCCTCTCTCTCTTCCATCACTTCTCTCCTCCCTCTCCCTACCGTGCGATCGATTCTATTCTCTCCATCTTCTTCTTCTTCGAACCCAGCAAGCCAAAGACCGCTGTAGCAACAGCGCCGCCCATTGCTGTCCACCATCCTCGCACACCACTAGCCACGCCATTCACCTCCTTCTCTTTCTCTCCATCTTGCATCGTCAAAGCCTTCTCTCCTCCATCTCCGGTTGCTGCTCGAAGACCCAATAGATTTGAGGACGCCAAAGCAGCTAGCTAGCTGCTGGACTACCATCTCATGCCTCCGCCCTCTGGCGTTCGCTGCCATGCTACACGTCGTCGCCTTGCCACTGCTCCACTCTTCTCGGTCTCCTTCTCGCCCAGCTCTTCATTCCAACAAGTTGTCCAGCTCATCCTAGCTACTATGAACCACCGCTAAAGCTCCTACCGCCACCGCCTAGGTCTCGGTTTGGCCTCCTCCGTCCATCTCGGCCTTTGCATGCCTCAACCGGTGCGAGATCAGCCCTCAACTAGCAACGAACAACAAGCAGAAAAATGGGTATCACAATGAAGATTTTGCATGTTTTGGCCGGCTTCCCGACCCGGAAGCTAGGCCCACTTTGGAACTATCGACCCTCGCATCGTCCCGTGGTTTTAAGCCATTCGGCTCATTATTATCGAGTCAATTTATCCTTTAATCCTTGCTTAATAAGTTAATGATGCATAAATGGTGTTTAGATTAGTCTAATTAAGTTTAGGTGGTTAAATTAGATTATTTTAATGTAAATTAGATTAGTTGTATAATTACTTTAATGTATGTTTAATTAAGGCTAATTGTATGTTAATTTAGCATAATCTTGCTTAAGACCTAATGAATTATTTTTAATTAATTAATTATTTCGAATTTATAAATATTATTTTATTAAATTATAATATAATATAATAATTAATTATCTAATTTTAGGAATTAAATTTAATTATTTAATAATTTCGAAAATTTTGCGAGATGGCCGATCATTATAATTTCGCGCTGATCGCATTGTGCGGTCAGTTTGTGCTAATTTTATGTGTAATTGAGAAATTGTATAAATTGATGATTATGGTTAATTATTCCAAAGTGTGGAATTGAGTGAAATTTGATGAAGTTGTGGTATTTAACTTGAAAATACCCAGTGTTAGCTTTTAGCACCGTAATTGGTTTGTATGACTAGTTTGAATTGTTTGTTGTTATTGGATATTCAATCCAATTCTATGGTTTATTATTGAATGATTAGCTTTGGCGAGCATTGGTTTATATATATATTGCAACTTTTGGTGAGCTATTATATGATCAACTTTTTGGTGAACTATTACCATCTATATATTATATTATCTATTGGAGAGCATATTACAGCTCGAGCATATGTCGTATTATTAGGTGGTTTGATAGATGGTATTGAATGATAGATAGTAATGGTTGATAGATAGTATGATTGAATTGAATCATTATGAATGATTGGATTTGGTTGAATTATGAAATGTACTGATGTGCATAAGGGAATGAGGCGAGGCAAGTCCTCTATCTTATTTGTGTGACTAGAGCGCCCTAAGGTGTATTTTCTTCCTAATCAAGTCTTAAAGGGTGGGACTCACTGAAACATTGTCTCACCCTATCGTGGGCTCAACCTTTCAAGTCCTTTGATAGCGGTTTCCTTCGGAGTAGTTTGGTTAGCCAAAAAGTGTTAATGAGCATGTTATGGATGTCCCTACTCCCGGGGGCCAAAGAGCTTGGATCTATGAACTTGTGAGGACCACTGTCTTGGTCAATATGGGTTTACCTTAGAGGGTACCCCATCGATTTAAGGCATGGTACCGAAGCAAGTACAATGGACTCGGGAGGGCCCTCTTCAGGATGTTGAGGTCCTTGCGTCGGTGTCAAAGGTTGTTTATGGCGAGGGTACTACTGACTCTCCTGATGGTGCGGTGGTGAACCCAAGTCCAAGTCTCCAAGAGACTCCAAGGTCTTCAATTGATGGTCCAATCGTTTAGTGGACTATAGCCCTTCTTCTTTTGCAAACCTATGTATATAGACTAGTAATGTAAATGATCTAGTAATTTGTATATAAAGATGTGGGGTTTGGTTTTCAAAGTATGATCCTGCTTTTCTATCCCAATTGAGTTTTTATCTAGGGATTAATCATTCGCTTCCGCATGTGCAATAAAATGAACAAGTCGGTGACGTGTCCTAGAAGTCACATTTCTATCGACCGAAGTGGGATGTGCGTGTGCTTGAGTTCGGGGCATGACAAAATTCCTCCATCTAGTAGCATATTCTTTGAACGATTCATGTTTTTTCTTTTTGGTACACTCAAGATCCTCACGAGAAGGGATAATGTCCATTATGAACTTATACTATTTGAGGAATGCCTCACTCACTTCACTCCATGTTTCGAGGAGGATCATGTTTTTGTGATGTACCACCTCAGGGTAGGGCCTACTAGACTTGATTGAAACAATTGGATCATTAATGGTGCATTATCAACATATTTGGTCATTTGAACCAAGTACATTTGCAAATGAGCCCTCGGGTAAGTTGTGCCATCGTATTTCTCAAACTCAGGCACTTTGAATTTTTCCGACATTTTGACCTTAGAATAAATGGAGAGAACCGTCAAAGTAGGATCTTGGAAGCCTTGCAGTTGTTTTAGCCTCTCCTTAAGCTTTTCAAGACGTTTGTCATGCTCAGTTTTAGACAAACTGTCTGGTTTAGCTTTCTCAATCGTGGTTTGGCGCGAATCATTGTTTGATTTGAGCATGTTATCGTTGGTATCTCTATCTTGATCACCTCTGGTGGATGATTGTAACAATACCTCATATGAGGCCAGAGTGGGAGTAAGTTTGCCCTAGATGGAGTCTATCTTGTGGCACTCCTCGACAACCCCCGAACTATTAGGATCGCCACTGTTCGCTTACATTTCTCTTTCATTTGACCCGATAATGTAATATTATAATACCAAGGAATTTCATTATAATTCATGAATCCTAGGGGTTTACATCTTTTAGATCGATCCCTACGCAACTTATATGGTGGAAGCACATCCATTAACTCCCTTCCCTATGATCAAAAACCGATGAACACCTACTAAACATTTATAGGTAAAAGCCGAACACTTTTATTTACTTAAATTGGATGGACATCATTCATCGGTACATCAAAATGCCATAGTCTTCTACACTCATACTTCAAAAGATGACCGACATCTCCTCCAACAGTCGTATACTTAAAGTCCATCGATTAGTGACGGCATCCAAAAGTTCATTCCTTTGCTATCCTTCTCCTCGCGATCATATCCAATCACTTTATCCATCTACCGGTGGCAATGGCAGCAGAGGTATCTTATCTAGTCTAAAATGTTATTCCCCAAACAGGGTGAGTACAACCACTCAGCAGTAAAGATCCACCAAACTACACAATCTGTCAAACAGAACAATCAATGTATCATGAATAAAACACATATCATTCATGCATTCGAGCATACCTCACCTTACAGCCACACATATATTACCATACAACATGCATATACCATCATGCACTTGTACTCATATTATCAAGCAGCCATGCATATATCACCATACAACGTCCATATACCACCATGCACTTGTATTTATATCATCAAGTAGCCATGCATATATCACCATGCACGTGCATATACCACCATGTACTCATATCATCCATGCTATCAAGCATACATCACCATGCAGTCATGCATATATTACCATGCAATGTGCATATATCACCATGCACTCATATCATCCATGCTATCAAGCATATATTACCATACAGTCATGCATATCTTGCTATGCCATCGTGCATATATCACCATGATTCGTATTATCCATGCTATCAAGCATACATCACCATGAGATCCATTCAAGCCTTCATGATAGCATTCTCAATATCAAATAACATCCATTTATTTTCATAATCAGATCATGCATCATGCCATATGCATACACCCATGCACATGATTCACTTCCAATTCTTATCTTTCATGAGGATCTCATCAATTTTTCTTTCAAGGGATCAATGTTTGCATCCCACAATTTATCGCTCGCATCCAACCTGGCATCGTGAGGAGCCTCCGGCACACACACTCCGGGCATCTCACATCCCACCTTGCATCACGAGGAATCTCCACGGCTTGCCACGAAGATGGTTACCCTTACCCTCCAAGCATGCATCATAATACAACCCCTCACCCTCCAGGCATGTATCATAATAGAACTAGGCACCCCGACACTCCCGGGGAAAAGCCTCTGGGCATGTATTCATAATACAACCAGGCATCTAAAGGGCATCGACTCATTCAAACCTTCGGGCATCCCGACTCCTGGGGCATCGTCGGCTCACACCTCCGACGGTATCATCATTATCTCAATTTATATTCACACTTGTAACTCAATTTCAACATGGCATTTGATGCATCAATATCAAGAGTCTCAACTAGCTTTTGATGTCATATAACATGCCATATGTCACCACGTATGCAGCATAATCAACCACTCAAGACATTATATCACATGGAGCAATTTCATTTATTTTTGAAAATATAACAAAATTTCGAATAAAAACAGATTGCGCTCCTTTGGTCATAATTCTTGAAAAATTTTGTAAACAGCCTTATTAAATTCTAAAAATTTAACATGTTATATACAAGATCTGGAGGAAAATATTTCGTGCAGAACATCAAATCAAAAGAGTATCACAAAAATCAGTACAATTCACGCACCACAGTCCTTAAAATTTTGGAATATTGCCATACACAGTTTTGTTCACAAATTCGGTAAAAATCTTAAATCAACTCCCAAATTCCGAAATTTTTATATGTTATAGAAAAGGTCTAGAGGTAAATATTTCATGAAGAACACCATATCAAAAAAGACTTCAAAAAATACGTACAGGTCCATACATCACCGAAAAAGGATTTTTTTTAACATCACCCATGCACAGTTTCGAAAACAATTTCGATTAAACCCTTAAATGAACTCAGAAAAATCTGAAATTTGGAAATGTTATGTTTAAGACCTAGAGGTACCAGTGTTATGAAGAAATGGAAGTCCAATTCGTTATGGATTAAAAGTTATAATTGATTTAATCTTTCCAATTCTTGGTACCATTTTCCAGATCCACCCGTGTAGAAGAAAAATCGTTTCCTTGATCATTACTGGTCCATTTATTCTGAAATTTCAGTATATTGTTCCTCAAAATGTCATCTACAATTTTATCAAGGGCATGAAATCAAATTCGTACTGGAACATTTTATAAAATTCACAGAATAGTAAAATGTCAAAGAGCAGTTTTCCAAATCTAGTATTTTTGAAGAAAAAGGGTTTCACCACTCAATACTTGTCCATTTTGTCTCAAATTTTAATATGTTAATCATCAATAAGTCCTCTACAACTTTCATTAAATATTTGAAGTGAAATTCCAAGTAGAAGGTCACATGCAGCTCACAAAATCATCAAAGGATAAACTCTTTCTCCAGAAAACAGAAGGCTAGACTTAGAACACAGCTTCTTCATCTTCAAAAATACTCACCTCTACCCCATTCAAATTCCACCATGCATCACACATCATCACAGCAAGTAAACCACAGCAAACAATGTGTAGATTAATAAACTCTACTTGCCTCAAATCGAAGGAAAACATAGCAAAATGACGGCGGGACTACGCGGGCTCGACGGCATCTCCTCTTCCTATCTTCCTATCTTCCTCTCTTTCTCTCTTCTTTCTTTGGACACCCCTCCCCCTCTCGAGCTCTCCATCCCTTTTCTTTCATCCACTTCAATGATTTGATTGCATGCAACCACCCAAAGGAGCCAATGGGGGCAGCCACACTTGGCTAAACCTCCATGCCACTTGTTCATTTTGCCATGCAAGATGACACTTGGTCATCCCCTTAGCCACTTGTCAATTCTCTCATGCAAGGTTAATGGGCTTCAGTTTTTGGGCCGGTCTTGGGCCTTCATGGGCTAGTCGAATGGGGGGCTGTGTGGGCTAGTTGGACAGGCTTTGGGCCTAAAAATCATCCCACCCTCTCCTATTCCTATTCCATTTAATCCCCAATTAAATAAACACCTAATTTCAGCTTATAAGGTCACAAAAATTTGTAATTTAAATCAATAAAATTCTACTTATAAAGTGCACCCCCAAGAATAAGATTTATATATCAATTTGCACCTTAATCAAATCCTTGGGTCACTTGTAGACACATCTCCATCCAAACAATTGTCCATTACAATGCTTAGCCTTAAATTAGTTGAAATTCATTGATTCAATGGCTGATTCATAATCCAATGGCATTTCCATCACCTATTGATGGCTCATAACGTATCCAAGGGTTGTCATGAAATTTTTAGGATGCCACATATTCTATTTTGAGAGTTGTTGAAGCACATTGAAAACTTGCTTCATTTTGCTTTCCATGACCATGACACGGCTTGGTATGCTCTCTTCGGCCATTCTTGTTCTTGCTTTTGAACGAGCCTAAATCGACGAACATTGAGTTCCGTGATTACCCTGGCTATGAATAAACAAGTGTGCAAATACAAGGCATAAATAGGGAGTCTGTCCATCATAACAACCTAATCCTACCCTTTTGTTTATTTATGAAAAGTTTGTACATGTAGAGGATTTCCTAAGCATGTATTGAAAAAAGGCATATGACATGTTAGTATAGACTAAAAAGATATTCAATTTGAAAGGTGAAGAAACCAAGAATTGCAACAAATTTTGAAAAAGACTTCTATCCCTTTTTTGAAGCAAATGAAAATTCTTGTAGAAAAGAAGTTTGTAACATGCTTGAGGAAAAAATACCAACTAAAAGTAATTTCCTTTGCCAAAGTTTGTTTTGTTTTTTTGTTTTTTAAAGACTTTATGACAATTACTTCCAAATTTAAATGACCAATATATCAAATCCTAGACTAATCATGGACCGCTTAATATATACAAGAAGGTAAGTGAATGGCAAAGTACACAAAAAAAAAAAAAACTTACTTCACGCGAGAAAATTGATGACAATCACATAGACATATGCATGATATGCGTGGCTTGATTTCTAACTAAGAAGGTTTAGAGAAATTAAAGGGGAGTCTACTTGTCATAGTCTCGCATTGACATCATACCCCATTAACCTCGACTAAAGAAATTCATGGAGAAAAAATGCAACCTCTACATCGCAATCTCGCGTTCGACCGTATCTATGGCAGCCCAGGTCCAGCAGCTGGGTTGTGTGTGTCATGTATAGTTATAAAATAGTAAAGCATGTACAACAGTTTATGCTCACAAAACATTTTATTTTCACAGAATAAAAAAACTATAAGCTACTAACCTTGCATAAAGAAAAACAAAAACAAGTCGGTAAGGTTGCTTAAACAAGATAAATGGCCTAAGTCCTCAAAATGTTCCTAGCGGAGTCACCAAGTTGTAGCAACCTCATTTTTCGTTGCCCGATCAGGGCGGCGCCAATGGAGGCAAATGGTTTGGCTAAGTCTATTAAGCTTAACTTGAACTCTCCCAAATCCACTAATTCACGACTTAATAATCCAAGTTTTTAACCTGTAAGTTAATTTTAAAATGGAGTTGCCACTTATTAATTTAGGGTGGGTCGATTAGAAACCTAAGCAAAATATAGGGAGAAATACTCGCTCCTGCACAACCAGAGAAACTAGGTTCAGGGACTTCATAACACTACTTAATCACTAATGTCCTTTTAGTACCTAATGTTGTTTAAACCCTAAGATTTTTTGGATTTTTGAGGGGTTTTCCATGCATTTGTGGAGGAAAAACATTTTTGGACTTTTCTTTGGTCATTTTTAGCTTTTTCTAACTTTTTGGCATTTTTTGGGAAAATATAAGATATTTTTGATTTTCTGAAAAATAATTTTTTTGATTTTTTTATTAAAAATAATTTTTTATTATAATATAAAAAAAATACAAATAGGGTCGAATCCCGGGTTAGGTTTGACTTGGATCGACGGTGACACTCCTTGGCAGGCCTGAACGCGGTCCCAGCCCGAGTTCCTTTTCTTTTGGATGTTTTAATCGAGTCCCGCAAATTTTTTTTTAAAAAAAAAAAGGGCCGCCCACTCCTAAGCCCATGCAAGCAGCCCATGTGCGAGCGGGCTCAGTTGGCCCGAACCAATTGAAACCCTACCCATTCCACACCTGAACGGATCCCTACTCGAACAACGACCAACGTCCGACCCGACTTGAGCCAATTTTGCAACTCTCTCCTCCAATGCTTCTTCGTGGCGCCAAGGAGGGACAAATGGATCGTTGTCGACCTAACGATGGCGACGCGGCGGACGCTGGAAGGGTTGACAGCGACGACGCGACAAGCGGTGGCAGGGCTATGGCTTCCAAGGAGGGGGTGTTGTCAGAGTCTGCAAGAATAGGTAGAGGTGGCATGGCGTTGGTGATCGAGGGGGTGTCGAGGTGAGCAGCAGCAGCTCAGTGTTACCAGGGTTGACATAGGGGTCGAACAACATCTGCGTTAGGCTTACCGTAACGATGTCAATGGCATTGGATTGTGTTGCGATGGAGCTAGATCCCACGGTGACTTAGGGCTGTGAGGGTAGTGGGCGGGCGAAGCTTGCGTAAGCCAGGCAGTCGCGAGCTTGGCCTACTTGATAGTGGGACGGCAAGCAAGAGGTTGGGGGACACTCACCGTCTTCGAGGATGCTGACTAGGAGGTTGTCAGGGTTGGCAAAATTACAGCGGTAGGCAACGACGACTCCTAGATTTGATCCAGCAAGGTCAAATCTAGCCTTTCTACCGCCCCTCGCTCTTGGATCTTCAGATCTAGTCTTTAGATCTAGACTACTCACCCAGATCTCGCTTAGGCCTTCCTCTGGTCTCCCTTCTCTCTCCGGGTTTGCTTGTCGCCGGCCTCCCCAATGTCTCTTGGTGGGAGGTCGTTTAAACTCACGACCCTTCTCTGCCTTGCTCGCTCTTTGAGTTCCCTTGAAGTCTCTCGGGAGATCTCTCTGAGCTCATTGGGTTTTGTGTGTTTGTCGACAGAGGCGGTGCCCCCTTATTTATAGGCGAGGAGGAGGCTAGTCGACAGAGGTTCAGCTGTCGGCTCTCACATGCCGACCAGCCCTGAGTGTGACCAAACCAACGTCTCCTCGACCGCCCCACTTGCGCGTCCTATCTACTACCAATCTACTCTTCCCATCTTCGTCGTAGGCTATCCTTAAGTGCGTCGTCGTCGCTACACATGGCCTACAGAGGTGGAGAAGGAAGGAGTGAGGAAGAAGAAGAAGGAAGAAAGAAGTTGGGCCGAATCTAGGAAAAAAAAGGGCTTGGCCTAGGCCCACACGGAGGGGGAAAAGGGAAAGGTAATGGGGCTGGGCGCAAAGGCCAAGCCCCTAGAGGCCCGTTGCTATTTTTTATTATTTTTGGTTATATATTATAAGGATTAAAAGAGAGATTAAGGCCTAAAAATCTAATTAAAATTTAGGTGTCAACATTGCCCAACTTATATTTAGAAATTCCTTCGACGAATGAAAGTTCTCATTCCATGTTTGCTTGGATAGTGCTGAGGGTGTTGTTCATAAAAAGTTCTTATTATCAAACTTATACTTTGAAGAATAGCAAAAGAGAGGAAAAAAAAAAGACCAAACTTGTTATAACTGCTTAGCAAGGTCGATAGAAATCAAACTAGCACCGCAACCCAAGCCACAAAGATTGTAGCCTAAGAAATTCGCTTCAAGCTTGTAGTGGTTCATGATCATTGCCGATAGTGATGGAGTCGGCTTGAATAAGCTATAGTTCACAATGAGGATCCCTTTATCCTTGGCCTTAACTAGAGGTATGTATGGTCCGGGTCGGCAATTCTCAGCCTAGAACTAGGAACCACTCGTTAAGGATTAGTTTTGAAAAATTAGAATTAGGAACCGCCAATTAGTTGCATGGATCCACCCGGGAACCGGACCACCAGTTTGGTCCGATTCCCAGGTGGATACTTGGAACCGGTCTCAGCAAAAGATGAGTGCCAGATCACCCATGAAAATGACGGAAAAACCAGCTCTTCACACATCAAATTTGAGCCAAAGTCAAGCTCCATACGAAACAACAAAGACCAACTCAGAAAGGAAAATGAGTCTCTCTCTCTCTCTCTCTCTCTCTCTTTTACGTACTACCTACATCTCAAAACTGCTAAAGATAAAAACCCACCATTGATTTACCCTCCATAGCCAGCACTCGACAGTAATGGCAAAACACACGAGACACACGGAGGAAAAATCATTAAACTCAAGTGACAGATCGCCTATGAAACTGTTGGAGAAATCTTCTTGAAGTGTTTTGAAGCTGACAAAACGTTTCCATCAGTCTAGTCTGAAGGCTTGCAGACTCTGCTATTTAAAGTTTGAAGACCTTCGGACAGCCAAACTCAAGACTCAAAGTCTATCCTCATTGACAGTCTCTAATCCGTTGAAGAAAGGTTATCCAAAACTAGATGTTTCATTAAGGATATGACCTTATTGACTGGAGAAGATCTCTGGGCTGGAAAAGACATAACGGAATTCTTTGATTGATCGAGATTGACTTGAAGATTAAGGATTCGATGATTGCCTGAATATTCTTGGAAGGTTCTACTTATGGAAACCGAGATCCTGATTGTATGGGCGAACATGATTGATGGGCTATCGACACGTTCCTTTAATAGCTCGAATAATCTTCTTAATTGATTCCGTCCAACGGGTAGATTGGAGGAATTCATTTGGTAAGTGCCAACGGGTATGATGGCGTAAAGGAGTATATAAGGAAGACGTTCTAAGTTGTTCGAGGTGTGCGCGATAGAAGAATTCCAAAGTCTGAAGCTCCCTATTGTTTAGACAATTCCTTTGAGCGAAACTTTATATACAAAAGAGAGTCTATATTTGTGAGAAACCTTGAAGAGGTGTGGTAGAACATCTACACTGTGGAATCAAGGAAAAGTTGTGCTGTAACTTCTCTTTTGTTCATAGTGAAATCCAGCCGGTGGGCTGTCAGTGCGGAAGAGTGGACGTAGGCTTGAAATAAGCCGAACCACTATAAACCTTGTGTTCAATTTTCTCTTCCTTACTCTCTTTACTTTGATCGTACTTCATTTTGTTAATCAATAGAGAACTTCATTTCTATCGGTTGCCTAGAATCGCTTCCGTATCTCGATAAATTGTTTGTGCACCTATTCACCCCCTCTAGGTGGTTATACTAGCTATATCAATTGGTATCAGAGCTCGTGTACTCACTTTGTTTGAAGAGTTTTACTTCAGAGTTAAAGATCCATGGCTAGTATGTTGGCTCCAGGGCTGGTAGAAGGGCAAAGTAATACCAGACTGCCTTACTTTGATGGAAAGGACTACAACATATGGAAAAACAAGATGAAGGCGTTCCTAAGATCAAAAGATCCTCTGGAATGGGATGTTGTAGAAAAATGAATCATTCCTAAAGCTGCACCTGTCTCAGAAAGAGGAAAAGACACTGTTGAGTCTAGCGAAATGACTCAGGAAGAGATAATCAAGAGACAAGCTCTTGATGCAAAAGCAATCTATTCTTTATATTGTGCTTTATCACCTACTGAATATAACAGAATATCTTCTTGTGATACAGCCAAAGAAGTCTGGGATAGATTACACATTACTTAGAAAGAACCGATCGAGTGAAAGAAACCAGAATCAACATTATCCTCGGTCAATACGAAGCCTTCATAATGAAATCGGGAGAATCTATAACTGACATGTTTAGTCGTTTCATAGATATCGTGAATGGTCTTGAAAGTCAAGGTCAACCAATTTCTGATCCCATGAAGGTAAACAAGCTACTGCGTGGACTCTCCAAGGATTGGAATCACATAAAGATCTCAATCAGAGAGACCCAAAGAATCATGCCACTATCTGTTGATGAATTGGTTGGAACTCTTCAGTCTTATGAAGTGGAACGAATCAATGAAGACAAAGACCCTAAAGGTAAGAAATCCATTGCATTAAAATCCAATGATGATTCTGATGCTACAGATTCTGAAGATGATATGGACGATGAGGAGCTTGCTCTCATGATAAGAAGATTTAGAAAGCTGAACAGAAAAGGGAGAAAATTCAATCCAAGGAAACAAAGTTTTCAAAAGCAACAGACTAAGTCTGTTGAAGATGATGAATCAAATAAAGATGTAGTCTGCTTTGAATGTAAGAAAAAGGGGCACATCAGACCCAACTGTCCTCTTCTGAGGAAGAAGAAAGGAAAAGCCGAAAGGTATCGAAAGGCTCTTAAAGCATAAACCTGGAGTGATACAGAATGTGAAGAAAGTGATGATGATTATGCCAACATATGTCTGATGGCACAATTGGATTCAGATTCAAACTCCGAGACAAACTCAGATTCAGACACTAAATTTGAGGTAAGTAACTTCAAAATCCATATTAAAGTTTCTAAATACATTGATGAGTTGTGTTTTAGTCTTAAGACTTCTCTTAAAAGGATTTTTGAACTTAAAAAGGAAAATTCTGCCTTAAAACAATAAGAAAATATTTTGAAAGAAAAGGTGAAATGTTTAGATGTGAATGTTTCTTCTCTTAGAGAAAGTGAAGATAATCTTTCAAAAGAAAATGCATTCTTGAAAAATGATATCTCAAACATTTCCAAAAGATTTTCGATAGGATCTGAGAAACTAGAAAAAATACTTTCTGTTCAAAGACCTTATTTCAATAAATCTGGTTTGGGAATGATTGTTGAAACCATTCCTTTAATTGATTTTCCTAAAGTGAAAGAAAGAATCAAACAAAGACCCACAAGAAATGCTTACAAAAATTATTTTGAAAAGACCTTTGTAAAACCAGTAGGTCGCAATGCTCTTAGATGTTCAAAATGCAATAGTGCAAATCATTTTGAGAAAGAATGTCCTATGGTTTGGAGACACACAAATAAAGTTTGGGCAAAAACCGCATATCGACTAACTCAAAAGGACCCAAGAAAATATGGGTACCAAAGAAAGCTTGAGTCTCTTTTTAAATGCAGGTTACTATCAAGAAAAGGGTGAAATGGTACCTGGATAGTGGATGCTCGAGACACATAACAGAAGATTCAAATTGCTTCATAAAGCTTGTTCAAGTGAATGGTGGAAAAGTCTCATTTGGAGCAAACAACAAAGGAAAAATTGTGGGATTTGGAATTGTGAAAATTGGAAACCTCACAATAAGCAATGTTTCTTTAGTTGAAGGACTCAGCTACAATCTGCTCAGTGTCAGTCAGCTATGTGATACCGGTTTCAAAATCTACTTTCAAGAGGGTATATGTTCAAGAACCAGTAAAGACTCTACTCAGTCATTTATGGGACGAAGACATGGAAATATCTACCTCTTGGATGTGAAACCAGATGAATCACAATGTTTAATTTCAATCCAAGACGAAGCAAGTTTATGGCACAGAAAGCTTGGGCACATCAATATGAAGCAGATAGCCAAAATTTCATCAAAGAAGCTTGTTCGTGGTATACCCAATTTATCATATCAAAAGTCTGACCTATGTGCACCATGCATATTGGGAAAACAAGTAAGAAATTCCTTTAAACCAATAAATCAAGTTTCCACTAACCGTGTGCTGCAGCTTCTGCATATGGATCTCTTTGGACCAACCAGAACACAGAGCATTGGAGGTAAGAAATATTGCCTAGTAATCGTGGATGACTACTCACGATTCACTTGGGTGTATTTCCTAGCAAGTAAGTGTAAAACTTTCTCTTACTTTGAAAAATTTGCTAAAAATGTTCAAAACGAAAAATGATATGTTATTTCAAGTATAAGAACATATCATGGAGGTGAATTTGAAAATCAAGATTTTACAAGGTTTTGTGATGAATCTGGTTTTCAGCATTTGTTCTCCTCTCCGTACACTCCAGAACAAAATGGTGTTGTGGAAAGAAAGAATAGATCGCTTCAAGAAATGGCTAGAACTCTTCTAATTGAAAGTAACATCTCCTCACGTTTTTGGGCTGAAGCAGTTTTTACAGCATGTTATATTATTAACAGAGTTTTTCTAAGGCCTATTCTAGAAAAAACCCCCTATGAATTATTCAAAGAAAAGAAGCCTATTGTTTCATATTTTCATGTGTTTGGATGCCAATGTTTTATACTGAAAAATGCAAATGATCGAGTTGGTAAGTTTGAAGAAAAGTCAGATGAAGGCATCTTCCTTGGATATTCAACCACAAGCAAAGCGTACAGAGTCTACAACAAAAAGACTCAAACTGTAGAAGAATCAATGAATGTCAAATTCCAAGATTCAATACAAAATGAATCTATTCAAACTCATCTTGAAGATCCAAAACCTGCTCCAGATTCTACAAAGTCTAAAGAAACAGCTCAGACTTTGAAGGACCAGCAGCAAGTAACTGTTGAAGATTCAAGTGAAGGAAGTGCTCATCACTCTGACAAATCAACCAGCAACTGGACGCATAAGTCTAGTCATCCCAAAGATCTTATCATTGGCGACATTAATGAAGGAATTCACACTAGATCCAAAAGGCGCGAAGAGTCTAGTGCTATGGCTCTTATTTTTGAAATAGAACCCAAAAGCATAGATGAAGCTTTATCTAATGAAAGCTGGATTGAAGCCATGCAAAGAAGAGCTCAGGCAATTTAGTATCAATGATGTCTGGGAATTGACTCCAAAACCAAAAGGTAAATCAGTTATTGGAGCTAAATGGGTTTTCAGAAACAAGATGGATGAGAAAGGAAAGGTCGTAAGAAACAAAGCAAGACTCGTGGCCAAGGGATACATGCAAGAAGAAGGGATAGACTATGACGAGACTTACGCACCAATAGCAAGGTTAGAAGCAATTCGTTTATTACTTGCATTTGCTTGTCATAAAAATTTCAGGTTATTCCAAATGGATGTCAAAAGTGCCTTCCTTAATGGATTCATCCATGAGGAAGTCTATGTGAAACAACCACCTGGGTTTGAAGACCTAAGGAAACCAGACTCAGTATTCAGACTCAAAAAGGCCTTATATGGCTTAAAACAAGCACCTCGAGCTTGGTACGACAGGCTGAGTAAGTTTTTAATCTAAAACGATTTTGTGAAAGGTAAAGTAGACACTACTTTATTTATTAAAAGAGAAAGCAAAAGTTTTGTGCTAGTTCAAATATATGTCAATGATATTATATTCGGATCTCCTAATGAAAGTCTGTGCAAGAAATTCTCTAAGACTATGCAGGATGAATTTGAAATGAGCATGATGGGTGAGTTAACTTTCTTTCTCGGGCTTCAAGTGAAACAACTGAAGGAAGGAACTTTTATTCATCAAGAAAAATATGCTAATGATCTCGTCAAAAATTTTGGTCTGAACAATTGCAAGAAGGCTGAAATACCAATGTCAAGTTCCTTGAAGATAGACAAAGATGAAGAAGGAAAGAAAGTCGACCAGAAGCTATACAGGAGTATCATTAGCTCACTTCTTTATCTTACTGCTTCTAGATCTGACATTTTGTTTAGTGTTTGCATTTATGCCAGATTTCAAGCAGATCCTAAAGAATCTCATTTAAATGCTACAAAGCGTATTATTAAATACATTGCTTCTACTTCAAGCATTAGTCTATGGTATCCTAAAAGAGGAGACTTTACTCTTCTTGGATACTCAGACGCAGATCTAGCCGGTTGCAGAGTTGATAGAAAGAGCACCTCGGGTACCTGTCAACTACTTGGAGGTAGGACAGTATCTTGGTTTTCAAGAAAGCAGAGTACAATAGCTCTCTCTACAACAGAAGCAGAGTATGTAGCTCTTGGGAGTTGCTGTTCACAAATTCTCTGGATAAAACAACAGCTAAGAGACTTTGGAATTGAAGATTCATGCACGGAGATTAATTGCGACAACATCAGCACTATCAATCTCACTAAAAATCCAATTCTTCACTCAAGAGCAAAGCATTTAGAGATTCAACATCACTTCATTAGAGATCATGTTCAAAATGGAGAAGTTTCGATTCAATATGTTGATTCAAAGAACCAACTGGCGGATATATTCACAAAGCCTTTGGAGAAAAATCAATTTGAAACTATCCATTCCAAACTCAACATTTTAAGGTATGAGGAAATCAAAGTCTAGAGACTCTCAGACTCAGACATACAAGACCCTGACTGTAAGTTATTCTCTCTCGAATCTTATCTTGAAAAGGTACGATCGTCAAACTGTGGTTAATTATTGCCTTATTTAATCGACATAATTGTTACATCGTTTCCTCTTCGAAAAAGATATTATTTTTTGAAATGACTATTTTCACGGAAAAAGGACAGTTATTTTGAAAATGCATCTTTTTATTTTCCTTTGTGACGGTTCGTACTCCTCTCTTTTTAACCGATCGTGCACTGTCGATTTCCCTTCACCTTACTCTCAAAAACCCTAGAAAGCATCAATCTTCCATTCCCGTTTTCTTCCCTTGTTTAATCTTCGAAAAAGTAGTCATCTTTCTTGGGAAAGTCAAGCAAGGAATCTTCCAAAAACTGAGAAAGATGTCATCTTCAAGAAAGTCTTCGAGAATCGCAAGCAGGGGACCACGGCCAATGAGTGAGGGGCCTACACACTTTGATCTCACCGAAGAAGAAGTGTCTCCAGATCAGCAGCAGAGCCCACAACATTCTCAGCAGCGTCACTCTCCTCCATCTAGTCCTCAAGGCGTTGATCATCAACAAGAGGAAGAAATCATCGAGGATGCAGATCCTGTGAGATTTCAAAAGCCCGCTTTTATTTATAAGCTGTATCGTGCTTTAAAAGGGACTCATACTCCTTTGAAGTATGTCAATGATTTTCTTAAAGACAAAGGGTATGGGAATGAATATATCTTTTTTGTGAAAAATGGAAAGTTTGGGAATTGCTCGTAGAGGGATGGCTGAAGAAACCCTTGCGAATATCCCAAGTGATCCTCGTGATTGGGGAGTTAATCCTGTAGATGGGAATGATGATGACAAACTGTACAGCCAATTTCAACCGAGAATGGGTGTTGCGGTTGAAAATCGAGGAAAAAGGGGAGACTTGTTCAGATCGAAGGAACAAAAGGATTTGTACTCAAAATTGCTGAAGCGTGGGGTGATAAACCCTGGGAGTGTGGATTTGATTTTCTGGATGCTGTGAATATGAACTTGAGGGAAAAGTTTGGTTATCTTCAACTTGAAAAGTTCTGCTCCGACTCTACAGAGGCCTATGCTGAACTAACCACATATTTCTATTCACATCTTAGCTTCTTGGATGCGAATAAATTCTCTTTTAGCGTCCAAGATCAAGACTTTGTTGTGGATATGGATATGCTGGCAGATGTGTTAGGAGTTGAGAGAGGAAGATATCAACCGATCAAAGTTTCTATTGCTCGTGCTACATTGGAACTTGTTAAAGACAGGAGAACAGAGGAAAAGATTTACTACTTAAGAATGAGTGCGTTCAACATCTTGCTTCACAAGATTGTGATCAATTGCCTCCGACCGAAATCAACTTCCAAGACTGATGTTTCAAGTTCAGAGGCAAAGCTGATGTATGCCATCCTCACTGGGAAAAGGTTTTCTCTTCCTCACACTGTTATGTTCCACATGTATAGAGCCATGATGAAGGACAGAGGTCAACTTCCTTACCCAAGTCTTGTGACGAAGTTATTCAGACATCTGAATATTCAGCCTCCGCAAATCTTTTGTGTTCGATCGTGCGATCATATGGTGGTAGGACTGAAAATGGTGACCAAAATGCGTCCGATAGAATTGAACAAGGCGTTGGAGAAATTCAAGGAGAAGACTCCAGTCAAAGCTCATCAACCCTCTTCTTCATCAAAATGGAAAAGAAATGAGCCATTGGTTGCTTCAAGAACGAAAAGAAGAGCTCTTATTGTTGAAGATGAAGATGATGATGAAAACCTCACCATTTATGCAATGGCTTTGAAGAATTTAAGTCGTTCTGTTCCAAAGAAAAAATCGGACCAAATGACGAAAGCAACAGAGGAGAAGGAAGCAGAGGAGAAGGGAGAAGAAGAAAGAGAAGCTGAAAAGGAAAGAGCTGAGAAAGAAGAAGAAGAGAAAAGAGAAGAAGGAGAACCTGAGGAACACTCTTCTCCACCTGAAGGCATGGAAAGAGGGGGAGATCAAGAGAAAAGAGGGAAGTCTTCATATCATGATGCAAGTGAGGGCGTCAGTCACTCTCCTACAGACCTAGAGGACATTTATGCCTCTCAATTTCCAGACGAAGGTCATGAAGTTTCATCGCCAAACCTGCGAGATTATGCTGATCTACCATCGTCTGCATTTACTCCATCAGATCGGGCCGAAGCAAGTACTCAGACTGATAATGCAGCAGATTTTCGCAGAATCATGGATATTCTCTTGGAGATGCGAGGACAAATCTATGCTCTGGGATGCGAGGTTCAAAACTTGCAAAATGCGGGTCAAGTTTCTTCATGTTCATTGAATGATCAGATCCAAGCCCTCTCTGTTCAGATTCAGGCCAATGCCAAAGGTGAGGAGATTGCACATCTGAAAGAAGACTTGAAAAGGCTGGAAGGCATCGTTCAGTCTATGGGAGATTTACAGCTTGTCCGCGTTCCCAAGCAATCTTGACTTTATTCCATTTTCATCTCAACCTTTTTAATGCTGACAAAAAGGGGCAGAGATGCAAGAGATTTGAACTTTGACTTTTAATCGTGTGGATTGTTGGATTGTTTTGATGTTTAACTTTGTTTGACTTTGTTTTTGTGTCTGGATGAAAACTGAACTAGACTTGGACTTGACTGCTTCTATTGATATCTTATGGATGGCTTTATCGTATACTAGACTAACCTATTTTATGTGGTTGCAGATTCTAGATTCTAGTGTTATTCATTTAGCCATTTATCTCTATAAGATATGCATATGTGTTTGAGAAATGTTTTGCAGGTCAAGATTGTCCAAATCTGCAGGAAAGTTTTGTCACCATCAAAAATGGGGAGATTGTTGGAGAAATCTTCTTGAAGTGTTTTGAAGCTGATAAAACGTTTCCATCAGTCTAGTCTGAAGGCTTGCAAACTCTGCTATTTAAAGTCTGAAGACCTCCGGACAGCCAGACTCAAGACTCAAAGTCTATCCTCATTGATAGTCTCTAATCCGTTGAAGAAAGGTTGTCCAGAACTGGATGTTTCATTAAGGATATGACCTTATCGACTGGAGAAGATCTCTGGGCTAGAAAAGACATAACGGAATTCTTTGATTGATCGAGATTGACTCGAAGATTAAGGATCCGATGATTGCCTAAATATTCTTGGAAGGTTCTACTTATGGAAACCGAGATCCTGATTGTATAGGCGAACAGAATTGATGGGCTATCGACACGTTCCTTTAATAGCTCGAATAATCTTCTTAATTGATTCCGTCCAACGGGTAGATTGGAGGAATTCATTTGGTAAGTGCCAACGGGTATGATGGCGTAAAGGAGTATATAAGGAAAACATTCTAAGTTGTTCGAGGTGTGCACGATAGAAGAATTCCAAAGTCTGAAGCTCCCTGTTGTTTAGACAATTCCTTTGAGCGAAACTTTATATACAAAAGAGAGTCTATATTTGTGAGAAACCTTGAGGAGGTGTGGTAGAACATCTACACTGTGGAATCAAGGAAAAGCTGTGCTGTAACTTCTCTTTTGTTCATAGTGAAATCCAGCTGGTGGGTCTGTCGGATGAAGAGTGGACGTAGGCTTGAAATAAGCCGAACCACTATAAACCTTGTGTTCAATTTTCTCTTCCTTACTCTCTTTACTTTGATCATACTTCATTTTGTTAATCAATAGAGAACTTCCTTTCTATCGGTTGCCTAGAATCGCTTCCGTATTTCGATAAATTGTTTGTGCACCTATCCACCCCCCCTCTAGGTGGTTATACTAGCTATATCACAAACGATAGACAAACTAGCTCTTCACACATCAAATTTGAGCCAAAGTCGAGCTCCACACGAAACAGCGTTCATGTGAACTTGAACAAACACAAAAGCATAAGTGAACGGTTCGACAAAAGAAGCCCCGCAACAAGAGCGAGGAAACATTGCCAGATTGCCAAACCCCAAGCAACAAAACCACTAGCGAAAGGGAAAGGCAGATGAGCTCCAAGCTGAAATGAAGCTTGTCATCCAACAGCAGCGACATAGAAGTAAGTGGACGAGCCTAGCAACAATGAGGATGACGGTGACAATGAATGCAAAGGTGGCAACGAGGATGGCTACAATGTGGAGAGAGAGTTCAAGTTCGAGGGAGGAGAAGAGAATCAATCACCATTTTGCCAAGCCAGCACTTCCATACTAGGACTCGAAGGGAGGTGAGCAAATTTAGAGGTGAATTGGAGAGGAAAATGGAGCGGGGGGAGAGTTCAAACTGAGAGAGACGAGATGGAGTAGCCCAGCAAGAGAGCGGTGAACTAAGAGATTGGAGTCCTAAATTTCAAATTTGGTAATTTAAAAATATATTTAATATTAAAAATTAATATATTATTATAATAGAATCGGTTCGGTCTAGGTGGATGAGTGGATCCACTATGGAATCGGGAACCAGATTGGTACCCACTAGACCCCATAAATTAAACTAGGGAACCGAACCGGTTTCCTTAAGAACCACCGATTCTTGGCAGTTCGGGCCGGCTGCGGTTCTTTTACATACCCCTAGCCTTAACCTAGTCTTGGCCAGCAACTGGTCGGTGGCCCAAACATGATGGCCTCAGTCTTTGCCCATGCTTCCGCCATGCACGAGGATGGGGGGAATCGAAGTAGGGCCTCAAGAAGATATGTCTAATAACCGAGCCCAGACCGCTCAAGGATCCACCACTGTAAAGCGAGGTTGTCCTCGGTGAAGGCGGTTGTGAGCTCTAATAGCTCCATGAAGGTCTCACAGGTGCATATTTGGGTCAAGTCGGGGCTATAGCTAGCAAAGTAAACAAGGTAGACATTTCTGGGTCGGGTCGTGAAGTAGAGCGTGACCAAAAACACCACGAAGGTCGAGCGGAGCATGATGGTGATAAGGCTATACCTGAGTTGGTCCCAGATTTGGGCCAGGTCTCGGGCCGTGAGGGTGGAGAAATGGGCTGAGGAGATGCCAAGGAGTGACACTAGAAGTAAATACGCAGCGCTAGAGATGAGGTAGCGGAAGCCAAGCTTCACATACTTGAGTCTCACTGACAAGTGCAAAGTTTGGGAGGTTGTGGTTTGATGTTCTGTCCGAGTCTTGGCTTCGAGGTTCGACTGAGACGGGACTATTTGATCTGGGTTTGTGGACTTAACTATTCTTGTTGGTCGGCAATTTCTTGCAAAAAAGACGAGATTTTTGCAGCTTTGGAGGTTTCCTGTGTGTCTTCTTCGGGTTAGGGGGTTTCCTGAAGAATAACAAAGGATGAGAACTTGGAGTTCCAAAAGCAAATGGAGGGAAAAGGCAGAGAGAGATAGGGTCTTAGCAATGCATGAGGAAGATTGGCGAGTGTCTAGGGGTGGATTTAAATAAGAGCCATGGATATAAGATTGGGGAGTGTCTAGGGGTTGGATCTCCACTATGTATCAACCATTAAGCGGTTGTAAATTAAGATGGATGTGATGTAGGGCCAAGAAGGAGGTGTGAGGAAGATGAAAGAAAGAAAAGAAAGAAAAGAAAAGAAAAAAAAATAATTTAAAAAGAAAAAGAGAGAAGAAGAAAAAAATGAAAGAAAATTTTAAAATATAACCATCAACAAAAATACCCCTGGCATTATATAAGATTTGATCGGCCGATGAGCTTAAATCTTTATTTGAAACTAAGTTGGCCCTCAAGGTCCACTATAAACCATCTTTTGAAAAAATGGTTTTGTTTAAGTTTTTATTTAGAATTTTCTTTAAGATTAATTTAGGTCAAACGCCTGTTGAGTGTTACACGTGTCGAACTAGTTTGTGGCAATCATTGGATGATGAGGGCCTCACAAAGATTAAGTGGAAAGTACACATTTTGGGATTATAAGAATAATAATCTACTCCCAAAGTTTGAGTTATCATATGATGACCTTCATGTTTCCTCTCGAGAGGGAATCGATTTGATGACGTAGATTTGAATATATGCAAAGTGAGCTCTGCAGATAAAGTGTTGTTGAGAAGCAATATATATGAAAGAACGAAATGGGTGAAAGAAGGTGTGGAAATCGGACTAAGGCTGCGTTTGGTTCAGCATTTGCAATGGGCTTTGAGTTCAATACAAATGCTGAAAGCCCAAAGCTACTTGGGGAAATGCAATTATGTTTGGTAATTTTTTTTTTGCAAATGGACTTTGAGTTGAATGTGGATTTGGTAAAGAAAACTTTCGCAATGGACTTTGATGGATATATATATCTATATAATTGAACTAAACCCTTCGCCGGTTTGACGAAGGGCTACGACCACCGGCGAGCCAGATCTAGCGTCGGCGGCCGTCGGTTGAGGTTGCCCGACCTTGGGCGACCTTCGGCGAGGGTCGTGCGACCCAGGCGAGGGCCCCCGGAGGTCGCCCGACCTCGAGCAACCCTCAGCGAAGGTCGCGCGACCCAGCCGAGGGCCACCGCAAGTGGCCCGACCTCAAGCGACCCTCAGTGAGGGTCACACGACCCAAGGGATCACCACCTGGGTCTCGCGAGACCCATGCAGCAGTCACCTGGGTCGTGCGGCCCTCGGTTGGGTCACGTGACCCTCGCCAGAGGTCGCTCGACCTCAAGCAACCTTAGCCGACCACCATTGGCGTCAGATTTGGCTCACCAACGGCCGTAGCCCTTCGCCGGTCCGGCGAAGGGCTGCCTCCTTTTTCAATTAAAAATAATAATAATAAACTGGGGCAAATTCGGAAATAATTATAGCATTCCGCAAAAAATAATTTTAGCATTCCACTGAAGGCTGAAAGCCCAAAGCTAGTCCCTACTAGCTTTGGGCTTTCAACATTTTGAAGGTAAGTTGAAAGCTGAAAGCTAGCAAAAAAATTGAACCAAATGCACCCTGAAAACTCTTATCTATAAATGAGGTTGAGATGTGTTCTCATTCCAGGAGGACCCTAAATGTGGAGTGGCTGCCATTGCCATGGTTTGAAAACCTATGTACGTCCTGAAATTGCTGTGTACTTGCGTACTTGCTATCACAATACGACGAGAAGTATACGGTGCAGTGAAAATGTGGTTAATACTAATTTAGAGAAAACTGAATCTCCAAACACAAGAACAAATGTTCTCTCTCTAATGTATACTAATTAACGATGAAGAAGCTATCTATTTTCGATACATAGCACTTATCTATAGTAGAAAAAAGCGTAACCCGTAAAAAGGACAAAATATCAAATCCCTAATTCAAAATAGCAGCAAATCAATATCCCTTTAATAAAAAAAAAAAAAAAACTAAACTAAATAATCAAGACAAAGAAGATATAAAACTATATATGAATTTCTACTATAAAATATCCATCACATCTCAATATCTTGTTGAAAAATCACATAAATCTTCATTGAATGGCTTGTCTCGAGCTCATTGACTATGTTAAACTTATTTGAACATTCTGGAAAATTTCTTAGCAATCGCATTCACATCAAAATATAATGATATCTAAAATGCTTCTTATCATGAGGAAATCGATTCATGATGAAGGCGTTAAGGTGTATATAAAGAATCAAGCTCATAGGTGGGTAAAAAGGATACCTAAGAATTTAAATTTGAAACCTCTAAGTCAGATGTACCAACTTGAAACTTAGTATTTAGTAAAGTATGGTACAAAATTTTAGTCAAAAAAGTATGGTATCAAATTAATTCTGATTATGACCGTATCCACTACATATTAAGTTATATTTTAATAGTCCCATAAAAAATAATAATAGGTTTTGTCAACAAGTTCTTTAGGTGCACTAGTTAAGAGTACTGCAAATGATAAAAAGGTGTATCCATGCATCTTTAAAATTTGAAATGGTGAACATTTCCAGAAATCACCTACTTCAAATATAAAAAATGTACAATTCAAAAGTACAATTAAAGATCATTAGCAATTGCTTTGGGGAACCTTATTAACATTTTCCAATTTCATAGTAAAATGTCATGCAAAAGTAGAGTATAATTGAGAGAGAGCGAGCAGCATCTAATTCACAGGACAATTAATTTCTTAGATGAGCGTGTGCATTGAATGGATGCCCTTTTTTGGGTCGTCAGTAGTTGAATCATTTACTTAACGGGGGAAACAGCAGGTTTAATAAGGTATAGCCACGTCGTCGCCAATTTAACACGGAGCGCGAGAGGAACAGCAGGCGCTCCAACCACATCAGTACCGGTCGGAACTCGATGATTGGACGTAACATGTTGAATGATGCATAATTGCCATGCCCCATCGAAATTGCTAGGGATAGCAACAAAGCCTTGAATGGAGAAGGATCTTGACTTAACCATGGGTGGAGAAGGTACTGTGAGTCAATCAAGTCACGTATCACACCAGGTTGGTCGCCGATAGGATGAAAAACTAATTAACCCTTTTTTTTTTTTTTTTTTTCTTTAAAGCAATGCTTAACTTGTCAATTAAAATTCAAATATCAACATCTAGATTATCACAAATACATAAAACATTCAAATACCTAGATAACCATAAGTATTTGAAAATGTGTAAACATGCACTTACACAAGCGACAAGGCTTGGAGAGGAAGCACTTGGATAATCACAAATACTTGACATATTCAAATATTTAGATAACCATGAGCATCAGAAAATTCTCGACGTATTTAAATACCTACATAACCATAAGATTTGGAATGATGCTTGTTTATGAGCACAAGGCAACATAATAATTAAGGATTTGCGTATCCTTCGGAATCAACTTTGCCTATATTGGCAAAATCCCAACCAAAGCACTTATTTCGCGTTAGATCGATGGACAACGCTTATGGAACATAGACAGGGAACTCGTGAATATCGTCCATCCATGGGTTGTTCTCTTTCGCTGGGTCAACGGTCCTCAACGCCTGCCAAACTACACTGTTGCACTTGAATCCAGCCCCGAATGCGATTTGCCATGTCCTATCGCCTTTCCTAATCCTTCCTTTGGCCTCCAAATAGGCCAATTCATACCACACTGAGCTACTCGAGGTGTTCCCGAATCGGTATAGAGTCATTCGTGATGGCTCCATGTGCCACTTGGTGAGCTCAAGGCTCTTCTCCATCTCATCAAGAACAGGTCGGCCTCCAACGTGGATGCAAAAATGCTTAAAGGCCAACTTGAAGTCAGGAATGTATGGCCTAATCTTCATCTTAAACACCTTCCTTGCAACCAAGGTCATGAAGAACCAGAGCTGTTCTGACATTGGGAGCACTGCCGAGCCAAGGGTCGTGATGTTGGTCTTTATGCCTTCCTTGATGACCGCCACCAACTCCATGGATACCGACAAGCCGATCTTCTTCTTCTTGTCCTCTCGCTGGAACAAGCAACCATAGCTTTTGTCATCCGAGCCTGTGTGGGTGCGCACGGTGTGGATGAGCTGGTACTTGGAGCGGCGGCGGTCGGAGGACCGGTTGGAGAGGAGGATGGCTGCCCCACCCATTCGGAAGAGGCAGTTTGAGATGAGCATCGACCGGTCATTGCCGAGATACCAATTGAGGGTGACGCTCTCGATGCTCACCACTAGGGCATAAGAGTTATGATGTACCTAGTGATTAACCCATAAGAGAAGTAATAACATTGGCTGAACTTTAATTTTGGTGAATCTCCCTAGTAAGAAAACTTAGAATTTTGAGTACCTAGTAGATAAAGCATATAGTAAACTGAGAATGTACAAAGCTTAAATTGTTCAACTTCATTGTCATATATCGAATTCACAAATGCGAAAAGTCCTATTTGAAATCTAGCTATATTTTGTGGCACAATAAATATTGGGTTGACTTATCAATGGATCATTTTGTTCAACGACATCTAGGTTTTTAGGGTTCCAAGTTCAGACCACTCACTAGCTCCTACTTCTCTACCAACCAAAGCGTAAACTAAGGAAAGTAATTACCTAAAATTTTACTGTCAACACAACCTAAATAAAGTGGTTTTTTTTTTTAATGAATTTATTAACATCACAGTCTTGGGGCTACTATGTAAATAATAATTTGTTTTGAGCCATAAATTTTTAAAGGATTTGATTTGAAAATAATTTATAATTATTTGTTGAATGGATTTTTGTGGTTTAAAACATGCTATTATTTTCACATTAGATTAAAAACTATCACTTAATCATCTCTCTTTTTCTTTTTGTAATGATTCTAATTTTATGAAATATTTTAAAATTGAATGGTGCTAGCATCACCGTCTCACGGTGTAACAGTCAAAGGATGTCCACAAAAATTTCCTTTCTCAAACACAATACATGGAAATTTCCAAGCAAGACATAGTTCTCCCTCTCTCTCATTTAAAATGTGTGGCTTAGGATTGGCCGTCCGTTTTCCAAGCTTAACAATATGGCTAGCTAAGCATTTTCCTTTTAAATCACATGACACATTATCAACATAAAGACTATTTGATTGTTCAGATTTCTAAAGTGGATGAGACTAGATAGTATAAGATATGGAATCCAAAAATTTTGTTATATTATATTCATTGTTTGATGATCGCAGTAATAAATTCGAATACATTTATATTATATCATGTATGTTGTTTGGTATAAACAGCATATTAGTTTAAATGAACAAAAAAATTTACAAGCAGAGATGGTAAAAATCTCTCACGACACTCTTGCCTACTTTATTTTTATTTTTTGTCTTATTTTTTCCTCTCTTTTTTAATTTATTTCTTTTTATTTCTTTCTTCCCCTTCGATCATTCTCTAATGAAATTTTGTTAAATAGTAGATTGTACAAACATACCTAAAATAATAAAATACCTAAAATATGTAATAATATAAATATATTTTATATTTATATATTTAATTTATGTTGTGAAAAGAATTAATTTGAATATATAAATATAAAGAAGATTAAATGAAAATAACTACATTTTTATTTTTTATTCTGAATTTATTATACTAGAATTCAAATATTATTTATATTGAAATATAATTTTAATTTTGTTAATTTAAGAAATTTGTTATTCAAGAAAAATAACTTTCCTATTATAGATGTTACAAATCCTATCTACATTTATCCCACATCTCCCATAGGATAGTTTTATCCAATATATTTTTCCCTTATATCCAACTTTATCTTATGCATCACATGTAGGATAGAATAAATTTTATCATATCCTAAATTGTATCATAATTACCAAACGCAGCCAAAATGGATGCTATTTGCTAGTGAACCTAAGAAAAAAATTCCTACCACCCAACTTATATTTAGCATATCATTGGTCAATGGAAGTTTTCATTCTTTGTTTGCTTCGATATCATTGAGGGTGTTATTCATAAAAAGTTCCTATTTTCAAACTTATACTTTGAAGAATAGAAGAAGAGAGGGGAGAGAAGAAGCCAAACCTGTAGCAATTGCTTAGCAAGGTCGATAGAAATCAACCCAGCGCTGCAACCCATCCCACCAAGATTGTAGCTCAACACGTTCCCTCTAAGCTTGTAGCGATTCACGATCATTGATGACAGGGACGGTGTCGGGTTGAACAAGCTACAGTTCACAACGAGGATCCCTATGTCCTTAGCCTTGACCCCGGTCTTGAGCAGCAGCTGGTCGATGGCCCCGAACATCACGGCCTCAGCCTCTGCCCGTGCTTCTGCCATGCATAGGTTTGGTGGGACCTGGAGCACGGCCTCGGGCAAGTAAGTCCGCTGCCCGAGCCCGGATTTCTCAAATATCTTCCGCTGGAAATCAAGGTTCTCCTCGGTGAAGGCGGTCGTGAGCTCCGAGATCTCCATGAATTTCTCGCCGGTGCATATCTGGGCCGGATTGGGCTTGTAACAGGCAAAGTCAACAAGGTAGACTTTGCTTGGTCGGGTCATGAAGTAGGGAGTTACCAGAAACGCCATGACGGCAGAGAAGAGGAGGACGGTGATGAGGTTGAACCTCAGTTGGTCCGAGAGTTGGGCTAGGTCTCCGGCCGTGAGGGTCAAGATGTGGGCTGAGGAGATGCCGAGAAGTGGCACGAGCAGTAAATAAATGGCGTTGGAGATGAGGTAGTGGAAGCCGAGCTTCACGTACTTGAGCCTCACTGACGACAGGAAGCTTGGGAGGTTGGGGTTCGATGGTCTATCTGAGTCTTGGCTTTGAGGTTCGACTGAGATAGGGAAAGCTTGGCTTAGGTTTTGCAGACTTATCTGGTCTTGTTGCTCGGCCATTTTTGCAGCCATTTCTGCAGCCATTTCTACAAAAAAAAACCAAGATTTTTACAGCTTCGGAGGTTTCTTGTGCCTCTTCTTCAGAGGCGTTTCCTAAGAATAACAAGGGACGAGAACTTGGAGTTCCAAAAAAGCAAACGGGGGGAAATGGCAGAGAGAGAGAGAGAGAGAGAGAGGGTCTGAGCAATGCATGAGGAACATTGGGGAGTGTTTGGGGTGGATTTATAGAGAGTGCGTGGAGAGCGTGGAGGAGTTATTATACGGTTATTGCTAAGATTAGGAGAAAATTGCATATAAGGATTTAAAGTGAGTCATTTTCTTAAAAGAGGTCATATGGTGCACTTTATCTCATATAAGAATATAAAGTGACCTATTTAATCTCAAATAAAGATATGCAGTTAAATGGTCAAATCTTATATATAGTCAGGGGTATTTTCCTCCTGGTATTTTAAAAGTTTTCTTATTTTTTCTCCTTCTCCTTTTGTTTTCTTTCTTTCTTTCTTTCCCTCTTTTTTTTTTTTTTTTCCATCGTAATTCCTCACGCCTCCATCTTACTCTCTCCTTCTCTAAAGTCCTTTATTCTCTCCCCGTCAAACTGCCCATTGACGCCCTCAAGCTCGTTCACCACTGTCCTTGACCGCATCTCCAACACCTTCGTCATCAGATGGAGATCGATTTGAGCCCTTGATCAAGCGCAAGCAATCTAAGATTTGACGCTCATGCTTGATATGAGACGTAGATCTCGTGCTCGTGGTCAAGCATGGCAACGGTGGAAGACAAAGCTCCGAGGTGTAAGCCATTAGCTCATCGCCCTCCCCTCACTCATCCTCAAAGCCTAAACTCTAATTTGTCCTCGAACAAGCTCTCGTTGGTGTGGACAACAAGCCTAGGTTTATTATAGGTTCCTGTGGATGGATTCTTCCCTGTGTTGTAATTATAGTGCCTTAATGGATCAATGAAAATTAGCAAAATAAGATACGTCTCTTTAGTTCATGTCTCTCTTGAATCCATGTATTTCTTTAATTCGTATTTCTCTTGTGCACTGGTTCGGTGGGACCTGGAGCACGGCCTCAGGCACGTGTGTCCTCTGCCCGAGCCTGGACTTTTTGAGGATCTGCCGCTGGAAAGCAAGGCTCTCCTTGGTGAAGTAGGTCGTGAGCTCCGATCACTCCAAGAAGGTCTCGCTGGTACATATCTGGGCTGGGTAGGGCCTGTAGCAGGCGAAGTTGACAAGGTAGACTTTTTCTAGGCTGGTTCATGAAGTCGAGAGTGACCAGAAATATGACGAGGGTCGAAAAGATTACGATGGTGATGAGGATCGAAAAGATTAGATTACGATGGTGACGAGATTGAACCTGAGTTGTTCTCACAGTTGGGCCAGCTCTGGGGCCGTAAGGATCGAGAGGTGGGCCAAGGAGACTTAAAGGACTGGCACGAGGAGTAAATACATGGTGTAGGAGATGAGGTAGTGGAAGCCGAGCTTCACGTACTTGAGCCTCACTGACATGAGGAAATTTGGGAGGTTGTGGTTCGATGGTCTGTCCAAGTCCTGGCTTCGAGGTTCGACTGAGAGGGGGACTGTTTGGGCTGGGTTTTGTATACTTATCTGTTCTTGTCGCTCGGCTATTTCTGCAGAAAAGACAAGATTTTTGCAGATTCGGAGGTTCCTTGTGTCTTCTTCAGCGTGGTTTACTGAAAAAATAATGAAGGACCGGAACTTGGAGTTCCAAGACCACACAGAGGGAAATGGCAAAGAGAGATAGTCTTAGCAAATGCATGGGGAAGACGGGGAAGTGTTTGGGGGTGGATTTAAAGAGAGTGTGAAGAGCAACAGTGTAGAGGATAGCAGTAAGCATATCGGATCACTTAGATCGAATTGGATCGGCCAGTTTGGTCTAATTCTTGAGGGCATCAATCCGATTTTTGGTTCCATAAAAATAGATCCAACAATTTTTGGGCCGGTTCCTAGTTTTGAGGGGGAACCGGACCGGTACTTTTTTAAAAAATTATATATTTTTTAATTTCTTATCAATAGCAATAACGCTATAATTGTAATAACTCAAAAAATATTTTAATATTTTAATTTTCATTTGCTAAGTGGCTGGTTTCAATGGACCAGACGACCAGACCGGACCGAGAATTGATCACCCTCGTAGAGGATGTGCCTCCCGAAATTGTTGTGTACTTGCTATCAAAAAATGACAATAAAAATATGATGTGGTGAAAATGTGGTAAATACTAACTTAGAAGAAAACTAAATTTTCAAAGACGAGAGAAGGAGAAAATATTAAATCTCTATTTCAAATTAGCAGCAAATCAATATCCCTTTTTTAAATAAATCTAGACAAAGAAGATATCAAAACTATATATAAATTCCTATTATAAAATATCCATAACATCTTGATATCTTCTTGAAAATTTTGGCGTAAATCATCATCAAATCTCTTGTTCCTGGCTCGTTGACCATGTTTTGACTTATCTGAACGTTACAGAAAATTCCTAGGTAGTCGCATAGTCGCATCCACATCATAATATATTGATATCTAAAAACGCTTCTTTTCATGAGAAAATCAATTTAATGATGAAGGTGTTAAGCTGTATTAAAGAATGAAACTCATAGATGATTAAAAAGGAAACCCAAGAAATCCAATTCAAAACCTTTAAGGTTATGTTTGGTCGTCCGAATTTCTAATCATGAAAGAACTGAATAAGATAAAATATGAAATCTATGGGATTTTGATAAATCATATTCACTATTTGGTGAATGCAGTAATAAAGTTGGATATATTTATATCATATCATGTACATTATTTGGTATAAATGACACATTAGTAAAAATGAACCAAAAATTTTATAAAATAAGATGGTAAAAATCTCTTGTGATACTCTTACTTAATTTATTTTATTTGTTTTTTAATTCTATTTTCCTCTATTTTATTAATTAATTTCTTTTATATATTTCCCCTCCCATCATTCTCTAATAAAATTTTGTTAAATAGTAGATTGTACTAATATAACCAAAATACTGAAATACCTAAAATATATAATAAATATATCTTTATTTATATATTGAAATTATTATATAAAATCAAATTAAATCTGAATATATAAAAAAATTAAATTAAGATAACTAAATTGTTATTTTTTTGCTATGGGCTTCACTTGATGGGAGCACAAGCGGGGAACTTTAAGTCATTAGAATGCCGTGACAACAAGGGGAAGGAAAAGGAGAGGGAGCCTGTCGTCATGAGGATAAATAGAGTGGCTGAAAACAAACTCAAACGAAACTTAATTGCTAAACTAGGCATTGAAGAAAAGAGTTTAGGTTGGTGGTGCTAAGATCTGAAAGCCCAACGATTAGTCAACTAAGCAAAGCCTTGCAAGCAACTTGGCTCGGCACATAAGACAGAAGAGAACGAGTGGAGCTTAAGGCATCCTTTATTTATATTGAGATATAATTTTAATTTTTTTAATTTAAAAAAACTTGTCCGCAAGAAAAATAACTATCTCTTGTGACACTCTTGCTTACTTTATTTTATTTTCCTCTCTTTTAAATTTTTTTTTTTATTTTTCCCCTCCCATTGTTCTCTAATAAAATTTTATTAAATAGTAATTTTTACAATATACGTAAAATACTAAAATACCTCAAATATATAATAATTATAAATATATTTATATTTATATTTATATTGAAATAATTTTTAAAATATAATTAAATTCGAATATATACAAATGAAAATAAGATTAAATTAAAATAACTAAATTGTTATTTTTTGTTATTTTGAATTTCTTATGTTAGAATTTAAATATTTTTTATATTGAGATATAATTTTAATTTTGTTAATTTAAAAAATCCCGTCATTTGAGAAAAATAACTTCCCCATTATAGATGCTAGAAATCATATCAATCTTTATCCCACTTTCCCCAATGCATAATTTTATTTTGTCTATATCCCCTGATATCTCCATTTATCCTATCTTAAATAGACATCAAACATAGGATAAGATAATTTTATCATATTATGAATTTTATCTAGATTGCCAAACACAGCATAAGTTGGATATACCAACTTGATACTTAGTATTTATTAAAGTATGGCACGAAATTATCTTTATATTGCAACCGTATATGCTACATATTAAAATTATATTTTAATAGTCCCATAAAAAAATCTTAATAGGTATAATCAACAAGTTCTTTAAGTGCACCAGTTAAGACTATTGCAAATGATAAAAATGCATATGTGCCATCCATAATTTTTGACTTTCAGTGATAGTATTTAGGATGATTTTCCAAGGCCATAGTCACTGAAGTGCTATTTTTTGAGATTAAATTGATAGGTGTTGACATGTATGTCAACGATGTTGAGTGGCAATAATTAATTTACCACCATATTAGTTGTAGTCCTCAAATTGCAGTTTTGACAATATTCAGGTTTTAAATTTACCAAATTGAGATTTTCTTGGCATCCGTTATTTTTCACTAATGTTTTTATTAAGGTTCAAAATATTTTTCTAATTTATCCATGCTCGAAATGGACATTGATTTTTTTATTTATGTATTGATTTTCAAGATTCTTTAATAACTTAACAAAATATCTAATTTGGAAACCATACAAGTGAGTCATTTGTCCAGCCATTTGTCCATTTTTAATTTATATACTCTTTCTTCATTTTTCCACTAGGTATTTTAAGCCCCACATCCTTAGTTTGTGACATTGAACTTAGTTTAACCTTGATATCATGCATTACATCATCTCTTTCAACTTTAGCCCGTTAATGCTCTCAATTACTCATTTCTTTTACTTGGACAACAAGGAGTTCTCTCACATTTCAATCAAAATATCTCATTTTGGCTACTTTTATTAAGCCACTTTTGAGGCCACTTGAATCCTTTGGAGTAAAGCACTATGCTTCTCTTTACACCTAGCTTTTTTACTTAAGATCATTATTACTTGGTTTATCCACATTGGATGATATGATTTTGTCACTTCTGGTTTTCTAACTTGACCACCTCTCTTGCATTTCCACCTAGCATATTTTTTTAACCTTAATTCATCATTTCTATTAACTTAAGTTACTAGTTCTCACTTCCCTTGGCCTATAAATAAGTCTCCACATGTCTTCAACTTTTAAAAAAGAATTACAACTTATTTTTGCAAAGAAAGAAAAAGAGATCTTCCTTTTATATTTTCATGTTCCTGTCTTTCATGTGAAACGAAAGATTTTATTCTTTTGTTGTCAAATCTTCAAAATTCCATTTTTCAAGAACTTACAAGGTGAAATTGTGGGTTTTATTATCTTTTAAAAGGTTGACAGGTGTTAATCTTTGTTCTTGATTATTTGCTTTGAGGGTGATGAAAGCTTTGATTTTATTCCAACCTTCTATTTGAGGTAAGTGAAGACTCTAAAGGCTAAGTTAGATTGATCTACTTAGTACTCTTAACTTGGATGATCTTTGATTGTCAAGATGTATTTGGCTTTTGTTGTCAAGTGTAGTTAAGCTACAACAATGGTATGTGAGATTTTTGTATTCACTTGAATTGGATCATTAAGTTTGTTACATGTCTAAGATGTGTTTGATAGATTTCTTAGGGGGCCTTCGATTGTTTTTCTAAGATGTGATGGCAATCTTTTAGTGATAGGAACATGAAAATGAAGAATATTAAACCTTAAAGTGATATCTTTGTAATTCAACTAAGCTACCAATTTACTAGCTAAGTGTTGCTGATGTTCCCTTTGCCGATTGTTTGAGTTGTCGATGTTCATGTTGTCAATAATATGAGTTGCCAATGTCACATTGTCAATTATATAAGACAATCGAGGGATGCCAAAGTGGGACCTTCTTTAGTAGGTGTGTGGTTTGGGGATGAACCAGACTAAAGCTAATAGGCCTATAATGGCCAGGTCTATGTAGGGAAGGGAGTGATCGTCGAGGCCAAAAGGCTCGAACAAGAAGTGGCTCATGGAAAACTTTTGAGATGGTGAAGGGAGTGGAAATGAACCAAATTGCACACCGAACGGGAGCAAAGGAATGCTCTAGGAGTGTTCAAAATGCCTCATAAGTAGAGATGGGTCCTAGCCAATTATAAGTATGAACTCGTTATATCTTCATGATGAATATGAACTCATCTGTGTTTTTACTAATATATATATGAACTCATCTGTGTATGTTGGTGAGCTTCATGACAAATATGAACTTGTTTATGTATACTAGTGAGCTTCATGACTAGTGGGGAATGCACATTCCCTATGTATAAATGTGAGCTACTAGGTGATGCCAATGTATCATAAAATAATATGTCATTTGCTTGTTTTTGAGTGAATGAACTTGCATATTTTTAATGGTTTTCATTGGCATGTCATGATCTAAAAAAAAACACTTGCTTATGCATTTGTCATGCATGGTTATTTTCTTGGATTCGCATTTTTTGTATATATACTAGGTTGAGTAATATGATAATCTCCTACCTTAGACTCGGAGATTTCATTTAATAAGTTTTGGCTCACCACCAATTTTTTAGCTTATCACTTATTTTTTAGTTTTGTAGGATAGATCACCTTCCGCCACTACAATTTGGAGTTCCTTTTTATTTTGATTGTACCAAGATGTGCTTATACCTGAATATATACTAGGTATGTTTATTTTGCGGAAAATTCAATGATAAATGAAAATTTCCAAAACATTTTCCAAGAAAATGGTTAATTTTTTTGGTAATGTATGATCGAAAATATTTTTTGATGTTTGGACCTATTTGAAAATGATTTCAATCTCATGACTTCATCTCAACCAATTTTTTAAAAAATTTAAAAATATATATATTTTAAAAAAATTTTAAAAATATATATATTTTTAAAGTTTAATTTCTAATTATTTTTATTTTATTTTATTTTATTTTCCTTTTCCTCCTTGCTCCACCGCGATTGGCTAGTGATGACCATAGGCGAGCTTGAGGTCGTCGAATATGGTGAGGCCCAAGCTCGATGTCAAAGCTCGAGGTTAAGGCAAGCTCGAGAGACCTTGAGCTCGAGAGCCAAGTCGAGGTACGAGTTCGAGGGCCACGTTACAAGGCGTGTGAGGTTAAGGTGCGGTCAAGGTGTGACATTGCCTAGATTTGGCAAGTTGCGAGCTCGCCATGATCAATCGATCCACAAGCTCGCCTACCTTAGCAAAGCTTGTACTCACCTAGATCCGGTGAGGCGCGAGCTTGCTGGTCTTGGCAAAGCTTGGGCTATCTTGAATTGATCGAGCCACGAGCTCACTGGTCACATCTTGGCCAGTCGTTGGACTACTAGCCGTCGCTAAGGCACACGACCGACAAAGGAAGAAGGAGGAGGGAAAATAAAGAAAAAATAAAATAAAATAAAATAAAGAAGAAAGAAAATAAAAGAAATTTTAAAAAATAATTCGATTAATTAAAAATAAAAATAATTTAAAATTCAATTTGTATTAAAAATAAATTTATAAGAATAAACATTCTTGTGGATCCGAGCCTAAGGTTCGGGATTAGAACTCAAGCGTTAGAGATATGAACACAACCTTTCTAAACCCAAGTTCGGGTACAAGAGCATGAGGTATGGGCATCAGGGGTTCGACCTAGCCTAGCTAGAATCGAATGTGGGTATTGAGGGCCCATGCCCATCCACAAGAAACTTGGTTTTGAATGCCTAGACCCGATAACCAACGTTGGGAGTTTTGTGTCCAAACATAGAATTTCGAGTTCAAATATTAATAACTAGTTATATTTTAGAAAATATTTTTTGATTCTTTTAAAGAGAAAATTATTTTTTTAAAATTTAAGCTTTAATAAAGAAAACATTTTTTCGTTGATTCATTTTTTTAAGCGAATTAATTACTGAAAAATGAGGCAAATGTTTTTCGAGAAAATGTTTTATGCAAAAAGACGAACCCTAAGGATACAGTTTGTTAGACCATTAGGGGTTTCGATGGTTGCCTTAGTTTCGATGGCATTGATTGGTTGATGGGGGTAGTAAATGCATCGGTGACAGGTGACCCTTACCCTTTATAGGATTTATGCTTTGTAATTGTGTTGTGCTTGAACATTGCATTAAAGAGAAATCAACTACTCCGACCGACGATTAATTTGGTTGGTTAAGAAGTGGCCAGTGAATAGTTTTTAAATAGTTTTGGTCGGGAGGCGTTGAATTGTGAAAACTGGGAAACAGCGGGTCTAATCAGCATGTAGCTACGTCGTCACCTGTTTGACATGCAACACTTGAGCCCATGCGCAATAATTTTTGGCAGGAGGGACAGCTAGCGCACGGTCACATCAATGCTGGTCGGAACTCAATGATGGGGTAACGGGTTGTTGTTAAACAGTGCATAATTACTACATAAGTAGAACCGATATTGACACGTGATATGATATGATATGATACGCGGACATATCATTTTTCAAAAAATAGAGAATCTTGACACATTGGGACATGTTATATATTAAATGGATATTTTATATATACTATGATCATTTCAATAAATTAATTTGATTCACAAATAAATAAATAATAAAAAGTCTAGAATAAATTTACACTAAAAACATTAATTTACATTTTATTGATACCATTCATTATTTCAATTTGATAAATTCAATTCCATTCCAATAATTTATAAAATTTGGAGGAAAAAAAAACAAGCAATTTATATTCTAGACTTGCGTGTCAAACATATTGCAAGAGAAGAGAAAAAAAACTTGAGAAATGAATTGTGTATCACGAGATCATGAAAAGTGACAGTCAAAAAAGAAAAGAAAATTAGGTTTTTCTTCTTTCCCTATTCATTATTTTTTTTTTTCACATATATACACTTTGATCCCTCATTTATGGAAATTTTTTAAGGTCAATAAATTTTTTAAAGTTGACCTTGCGTGTCGGAATCATGTGCTAAAAACTCACATGTAAGAATTCCGATGTGAGTGTCGGAGAGTGTCGGAAAAGTTGATTAGGTGTCAAATTTTTCGATACATATTGACCGAGTGTCAAAAAGTGTTCGAGAATATCTGACACGTATCCAAGTGTCCAATACGACACGAAGGCCTCTAAAGAGTGTCAGTGCTTCATGGATAACCACCCTAAGATAGCAACAACAGAGTGGAAGCTGAAGAGGAAAGCCCACGAGATTACAATGACCTAATTTCGTAAAAAAAAAATCCAATTTACGTAAACCGAAAAAATATAGAGCCTTGAGTGGAGAGAGCACAAATCGAGAAAGCCACATGGCTCACACACAGCCACAAGAATGCCACACACGGCAGCATAGCTCTATCGTTACTTTAACATTCGGACAATTCGCTAAACACGTGGAGTGATGGAGAATCGCTTTAAGCCAAAAATTCAATCAACTTTTCCCAATAAATATTTATCCGAATCGATTAGTAAAGGTCTATTTATTAATTGATTAAATAGTATTTATTTTTTTCTTTTTCTTAATAAAAATAAAAATTGATTTAATAACTTTTTTATTCTCAAAAATAGATTTGGAATAGAATAAAAAGATTAAAAAAAAGGTTACTTATCTATTCTTAAAAATAATTCCAAAATCAAGCCAATTTTCTTTTTTTTTTTTCTTTTTTTTTTAGTTTGCTCTTCTTCTTCCTCATTATCGTGGCCCAACGACCAATTGGGTGAGGGCCGACGAGCTCGCTGAAGCCTTGCTAGGCCCCACTGTCAACTGCCGCGAGACTCAACCTTGCTAGTAGTCAAGCAAGCTCACCCAACAACCTTGGCAAGGCTCCGGTGAGCTTGTTGAACCTTGTCCTAACCTGGAGAGGCTCTAGTGAGGTTGTCGAACCGTGCCCAGCTAGTCGTCAGCCATTGCTACGGCTAGCAACTAGCCATAGAAGAAGAAAATGGATGAAAAAAGAAAAAAAAAAGAGAGAAAAAAAGTAAAGTTATTTGAAAACTTAAAAAAATTCTAAGCTACAAAAAAGTTAAGGGACATATCAAATGCGTTTGTATTATAAAAATAGAAAATTTAAGCAATTATCAAATACCTTAAAATTCTTATAAACTCGTTTATGGACCAGAATAAAATTGAATCATTTTTAAGTAGAAATTATTCTCAAAAATAGAATGGTTACCAAACGCATCCTAAGCCAACGATCCTAAAGTCTTCAGAGAACTAGGCCTTATGACTGACACTACAATGACAACTTTCATTCTCTTCCCTCTATTGTCCTCGGTCACTTAAGGATGAACAAATCGTGCAAGAGCTTGTCGCTAGTGGAGCTCATCACCCGTGCCTCCCCACGGCTGGTGGCGGTGACATCAACGAAGAGCAAGACTTTCAAGCAGAAGAAATTTTCTCATAAAGGAAGAAAGCCAAGGAGTCGCTCTTGAAGAGGGAAAATAGGGGTTTAATCCAAAGTGTATTAAGTCAATTTCTATATTAGGGTTTTGTAGGTTCCCATTTAAGAAACACTTTTCGCCTTCATGTTGTGTTGGACATTCTGATATGTGTCTGATACTTTCAAATGCTCTCCAATACTTGATCAATATGTATCTGAAAATCCGATACTTGGTCAACTTTCTTGACACTCCTCTAATATGTGAGTTTCCGACACATGATTCTAATATATGAAATCAATTTTAAAAATTTTAAATAAATGAGAGGTCAAAATGTATTATATGTGAAAAAAATAAAAATAATAAATTGGAAAAAAAAACTAATATTCTTTTCTTTTCTCTTCTAACTCTCATTTCCTATGATACACAATTCATTTCTCAAGTTTTTTTCCCTTCTCTTCCAATACGCCTGACAAGCAAGTCTAGAATATGAATTACTTATTTTTTCTTTCCAAGTATTATGGATTATTAGAATGGAGTTGAATTTGTTAAATTGAAACAACAAATGATATCAATAAATGGTGGATTAATGTCTTTAGTATAAAATTCATTCTAGATTTTTATTATTTATTTATTTATTTATGAATTTGATTCAAATCAATTTAATCGAAATAATCATAAAAATGATAAATTATTATGTATATATAAAAATATATATTTAATATATAATGTGTTACAACGTGTCAAATTATCTGTTTTTTGAGAAATGACATGTCGACATGTCATGTTATGTTGTGTGGCATGTTGTGTGTCGGTGCCAATACTACTTAGGTTCTTGGTTCAACTCTCCCATATTCCTAAGAACTAGTAATTGGACCAAATCTCCTTAGAATCTGAAACTATACTAGTTCTCATTAGTCCATGTTGACACAAAACTTTTCCTTAAATGCATAATTTAACAAATATATAAAAATTAATTATTAATTATAATTATTAATTAAAATAAAAGAAGAAAAAGAAGAAGAAAAAAGAAATTGAAATTGAGAGAGGTCGGGTCGGGCCGAATCAAACTTTGGCTTGACCTGCCTCTTCTCTTTTTGTCCCTACACGGCCTAAGTCGTTTCCTCTTGGGCTCGACCCATGCTAGCCTCTTACTCCTCTACCCATCTTTGCGCAAGAAACCCTAGAGAAAGGGGAACAATAGAGGCAAATGGAGAAACACAGGGAGGTGGAGAGAGAGCTCGGTAGAGAGAGCAGGAGCAAGAGAGAGAGAGGGACGGAGCTGGAGAAGACTCATCGTCACCGTTCCTACCACCGCTACCGCCAAACAACCGCAACTACAACTATCTCCCCGGAACCCAAATTTGGAGTAGAGGCGCTAGTGTGAAGAAGCAACGCGGTGAAAGAGAACAGAGAGAAGGAATAAAGGGGAGGAGGATAGCGGAAGGCGTTGCCAAACGCCATCCAAGCCGAGCCACCGCCCTCCGCCCATCACCGTTTGAGTTTGCTGCCTCAATGTCGCCACGCCGCAGCAACCACTAGCAACTCTAAGCCGTGACGTCGTTGTAGCACCAACAACCATGACGACCATCATGCCAGCAGCTTGATCTCTTCGCCGCCATCGCAGCACCAGCCCAACGCCGCTACCATTCGGCCTTCGACGTCACCACGAAACTGCTTGCCTGTCATTGCCACTCCACCAGCAACCCACGCCTTTGCCCGACACCACAACGGCTTGTCTCTGTCACCACCAAGGCTCCGAACGCCGATGCCTGCCAGTTTGCCCCCGTCCCCCCTCGCCATGACACCTGACGCCGCTAGAACCCGACGCTAGAAGCCACCATGCCCGAGTGCTGCCCACTTTCGATTGCGACGACCTAACGCTCCCGCTCGCCTTCGACGCAGCCGCCGCCCATCCTCGTAGGCCCCGACGTCGCTATTGCCCCCTACCGTGCGCCGCCACTAGCAAGCCCATCGCCGTCGTCATCATTGCCGCCAATAAGCCCTAGGGTTTCGGCCAAAAATCGAGTCAGGCGCGGGTCACGAAACGGGTAGGGTTTTTGGGCAATTTGGATCGGGTTTGGGTTGGTTTAGTGTGGGCTTTGTTTTTAAAAAAATTAGACTAGACTAGGCCGCATATCAGGCCCAGCCCGGCTGGTTTCTACTATTTCGGCTGCTTGGCCCAATTCGGTCCGGGTTCGGGCTATTTGGCCCGATCCCGGGCCCTATTCACTGAATCGGGTCGGACCCAACCCAGGAATCCGACTTGGTTCGTTTTAAATATATTATATTATTACAATATTAAAATATTTTTTTAAAAAATAAAAATATATTTTTTAAAAAAATTTTGAAAATCCAAAAAATATAGGGTTTGATTAGGAATTGCTATGTTTTGCCATTTTTAGTGTAATTATGCCTTTATTTGCTCATATATTGATTATATCGTATGTTTAATTTGCATATCTAATTATGTTTAATTGCACATGTTTAATTTTGTTGCAATTAGGATCTTGGTAGCTATGATTGTTACTTTAATGATTGCGCATTCGTATGATCACCTCACATGTTAGTGGATAGGTATAAAATCAATCCAAAATGCTTGAAAAAAATCATTTTCTTTAAAATGAACAAGATTAGGTACCAAAAGGGCACTAATTGGTTAATTAGTGTAATCATGTCCCCGACCCTAAATTCTTTGGTTGTGTAGGAAGTAAGGTATACTCCCATACTTCACTTGGTTTCTAGCCAACCCCAATAGGCTAGTGGCAACTCCTTTTTGTGAAATTCTTTAGAATATCCAAATGTCACGCGGGGTATGGTTTTGGGAGAGCCCATGCCTAATCAAGGGCTATAAATCCATCATTTAGGCAATACCCCTAAACCTGTTCCCTCCCCCCGAGGGATAGGTCGTGACAACTTGGCGACTCTGCTAGAGACTTGGTTTTAAACCTTAGAGGACTTAGACCAAAATTAATCTTGTTTAAAAATATTTTTGTTTGGCAGCGAGGATTCTAGGTACGCCCCTAACGTGTTAGGTGTTAAATGTTTTTGCAGTTGGGAGTTATAAGGGGATGAGTGATTGTTAACCCTTTGTCATGCAAGTGTGGAATTGGGAATGGATGTTTATATTTTGAATTTATGAAGTGCTGCTTGCCTATAAATTATCATGCTTGCGTTTCTTGCATTACACTACACCATGACACACTACCTGCCGCTAGACCTAGGCCGCATAGGATCACTTAGGATGGTGTTGAGGTGGATATCACTCCGACTACAACCATATCGTACAAGTTGCCTATCTCTACTCTGAAATTTCTTTCTTCATGTTGAAGGTACCCACCCCGATTTGCAACCGCGCGACATGGGTCAATTCTTTGACAAAGCCAAAGTCATGGGTAACACGACCTAACCACGATCTTGTTAGTTCAATCCGGTGATCCTATTACTCCATTTTGAGCCATATAGAGTAGAAATCGAACCACATCCCATGTGCATGTCTATGTAATTATAAAAAATAAAAAAAGACAAAGGTCAGCACCCATAGTAAGTATCATTTTCCCCTTTATTTGCTCATTTTGTATTGCATCTCCATCTTGAAATTTGTTAACATCAATCGATTGCTCTCGGTATTGTAGGTTTATAATTGAAAAACTGGCAATCATTTTTTACAAGTGAACATTGAATGCAAGTTCTAAAGACTTTGATTTGGCCTTGTTGAACACAGGTTTTGTTTAAATTTCTAATTATGGGCTTAAAATCATTTTGAAAAACAAAAACTTTCAAGTTATGATTTTATATTTGGGCACAAAAATTGAAATTGCATTTTTTTTATCAACTTCTCTCATTCTCACATTTTGGGACTAAAATGCAAATCCATTTTGTGTATAGGTTTCTCAAACAAAAGTTACCTCATTTTTCTATGAGTAAAAATCACAATTCGAAAATCAATGCTACTTTTGCATGAAACTTTTGGAATAGAGTGGACGTTCAACGGATAGCCGTAGATTGATTTCTTTTAATGATGTCTTCTCTTATGATAAAATATTGGCGAAATACCAAAACCCCATAATAAGGACTATGGGGCATGTACCGTCACCTTGATTTTATTGTAAGAAGCGACCTCATTGAGATATCATTTTATCTCATTCACGTACTAACATTATCGTCTTTTTGCAGGTTATGCACGATGCTCCTTGACATTCTCGTGGTTACCACATAAAGAAGTGAATTCTAGGGTTAGGACAAGAGTTGATTTTTACTTTCATTTGTGCAAGACTTTGTTGTATTTTATCATTGTCTTTATTCTTGTTAAGAACCATGTTTTCCGTTTAGGGTTTTGATTGTGAATCTAATCGATGCTTTTATAAATCACGCGACACATTTTTTTTAATGATGGAAATTCAATTTTGTGAAAATCATCCTTCTAAAAAAAACAAAAACAAAAACAAAAAAACTCAGAAGTGTTTCAAACGAACATTTACATCTACCTTCAGAATGTTTTAAAAATAAATTTCAAGAAAGCTTTGCTTAAGTCCCTCTCTTCGTGTGGTCGCTTTCTCAAGTAGAATGAGGAGTTCATTTGAGATTGACATCGGCCCCTTCTCAATGATAAAAGTGTGGGCTCATGGAACTCGAGGAGTAAGCATGCGTTGAGGCTTCATTAGCACCAATTTTCCATAGAGGCAAACGAAGTTGAATTCCATTCTAGGAAGTTTCGTTATTCGCAAATGCCTTAGGTGGCAAAATAGCCCATCGATCTCATTCACTTTGCATGATAAGACAAATGAAGGGAGTTGCCAAGCATCCAAAAAGGCGAATTCGAAGGAAGAGTAAACTATATCGATTCTAATTATCAATTTCTGATACCATTTCTTACATGATTTTCTTTTCCATTGTCAAGGATACATCTTGGGTGCCAAGTTATATACCATTCCAACAAAAGCGAACGAGTATTTTTATAAGGGTGATATCTCTCTCCAATAAGACAAGACTTGACCATCCATTTGGCATAAAATGATGAAGACATCTGTTGACACATAAATTTTACAATTTTATTATGTACAAGATTAGGAATTAGTCACTAAAAAAAAAAAAAGACATGGAAGGGGCCAGGCCGGATCTCGCCTTGGCCCGGCCCATGCCACTTTCTCCCTCCATCTTCGGTAAAACCCTAGCAACCAAAAGAGGAGGGGAGTTCGAGAGGGAACAGAGGCACCAAGGAGAGAAACACAGATAGGGAGAGGAGAACCGAGAAAAAGAGGCTCGGTTGAGAGAGAGAGAGAGAGAGAGAGAGAGAGAGAGAGAGAGGGAGTCAAAGACGACTTGCCGCCTCTGCTCTCCACCGCCACTGCCGCCCGACCAACCGAGACCGCCGTTGTCTCACCGAAGCCCAAATCTGGAGCAAAGGCGCCGCATCAAGAAGCAATGCAGTAAAGGGCAAGTGGGAGAGTTCCAGAGGGAGAGAGGGTAGGATTCGAGCAAACCGCAGGCCGCCGTCCTCCTTCACGACGTTGTTCGAGCCACCGCCACTCGACCCCTCGACACACTAGCAACCAGCCGAGCCCCCTGCCTACCGTCCTCCGTCCGAGTCACCACCGTCTTCCCCATAAACCAGATCTGAAGTAGATGAGAAAAAAGGAGGGAGGAGCAATGGAGACAAGGGACAGCAAGAGGAGCTCGTAGAGAGGAATGAACAAGACAGAGGGAGAGAAACCAGAAGGAAGTGGAACCGAGAGAACAGCGCAAGAAGAAAAAAGAAAAACAGAGAGAGAGAAGGGAGGCGAGAGAGAGAGAGCTCAGCAAAGAGAGGGAGGGGAGCTCGAGACCAAGAGAAGCCAAGCCACCGCCTCGCCAGCAACCACCACCGACCTACATTTGCTTCGCCTCACCTGCAGCCTGCAGATCCTGTGTTCGCTAAGCCCCCTCCGCTGCGCTTACGCCTCCTACTCAGTATCCCTTACTGCCCAAGTCGCCAGCCGCTGCTGCTCGGCCCCTTGCAACACTAGCAACCCATGAAGTCGACGCCGTTGCTACCCGAACAAGCCAGATCTGGGGGAGGAGGGCAGTGGCGGCTCTACCGTCCGCCGTCCAAGCCGTTGCCCTCTGAACGCCGTTCCCAGCAGCTTGCCTCTGCCCAGCTGCGATGCCGCCACCGCTGCTACCGTCTTTGCTCGAACTCGCGAGCCTTACAGCAGCTTGCCACCGCGTCGAAGCGCTGCCCACCTCCGCCTGTGACGACCCGCCGCGCTCTACCTACAGCCCGACGCCAGTGGATTTGAGGTCAGCAACCGCGTCTCCGTCTCTACTCTGCCGCGTCACCACCACCATTAAGCCTGTTGCCACTTTCGTCAACGTCGCCAAGAAACCCTAGGGTTTTAGCCAAAAATCGAGTCGGATGCGGGTAGCGAACCGAGTAGGGTTTTTGAGCTATTTGGGCCGGTTTTGGGTTTGGGCTGTTTTTCTTGTGGGCTTATAGACTTGTGGGCTTGTTTGGACTTCATTTTTTTAAGAAATAAAAGAGATTGGACTAGATTGGGCCCGCTGGTTAAGCCCAATCCAAACTAAAGAAAGGCCCGACCAAGGCTGGTCGGGCCTTGTCCTTCGAACGGGCCGGTTCGTCCTGCCCCATCCGGGCCAAACCTGGCCGGGTCGGACCGGGTCCAGTCTGACCAGACCTGACTCAATTCGGCGCAAAAAATATTATTTTATTTTATTTTAAAAAATTAAATTATTAAAAATATTAATTAAAATTATGACTTGCCATATATTGCCTTTTGATGTAATTAGGCCTTTATTTACTCGTATATTAATTATATTGCATGTTTAATTTGCCTAGTTTAATTATGCTTGATTGCATGTGTTTAATTTTATTGCAATTAGGATCTTGGTAGTTATGATTATTACTTTAATGATTGCGCATTTGTATGATCATCTCACATGTTAGTGGATAAGTATAAAATCAATCCAAATTGCCTGACAAAAATAATTTCTTTTAAAATGAACAAGATTAGGTACCGAAATGGTACTAATTGGTTAATTAGTGTAATAAAGTTCCCGACCCCAGATTCTCTGGTTGCGTAGGAAGTGTGGCATACTCCCGTGTCTCACTTCATTTCTAGCCGACCCCAATAGGTAAGTGGCAACTCCTTATTGTAAAATTCATAGAAAATATCCAAATGTCATGCAAGGTATGGGCTTGGGAGAGCCCGTGTCTAATCATGAGCCTTAAGCTTGTCCATTAGGCAATACCCCTAAGCCTGTTCCCTTCCCCCGAGGGTAGGTCGCAACAGCTTGGCGACTCCGCTGGGGACTTGGTTTTAAACCTTAGAGGACTTAGGCCAAAATTAATCTTGTACAAAAATATTTTTCTTTGGTAGTGAGGATTCCAAGTACGCCCCTAACGTTAGAGGTGTTAAATGTTTTTGCAGAATGGGAGGTATAAGGGGAAGTGTTTGCTCACATTTGTCTTGCAGGGAGGTGTAGGAATGTATGGTTTATTTTTCATGTATGAAGTGCTGATTGCTTATAAATTGTCATGCCTGCATCCCCTGCATTGCACTATACTTTAACACACACAACCTGCCGCCGGACCTGGGCCGCATAGGATCACTTAGGATGGTGTTGAGGTGGATACCACTCCGACTACAAGCATGTAGTACGAGTCGCCCATCTCATCTTCGAAAATTCTTTCTTGATGTCAAAGGTCCCCACCCTGGTCTACAAGCATGCGACACGGGTCGGTCCTTTGATGAAGCCGGAGTCATGGTAAACACAACCTAGCCACGAGCTTGTTGTTTCAGTCCTATGATCCCATGGCTTCATTTTGAGCCGTTTAGAGTAGAAATCGAACCACATCCCACGTGCATGTTTGTGTAATTGAAAAAAAAAAAAAAAGAGACAAAGATCGGCACCCATTGTAAGTGTCATTTTCCTCTTTATTTGCTCATTTTGTATTGCATTTTCATCTTGAAATTCGTGAAAATCAATCGAATGCCCTCGGCGATGTAGGCTTATGATTGAAAAAAAAAATGGCAGTCACTTTTGATAAGTGAACATTGAAGGCAAGTTCTAAACACTTTGATTTGGCCCCTTTAACACGTGATTTTGTTTAAATTTCTATTTATGGGCTAGAAATCATTTTGAAAAAAAAAAAAATTCAAGTTGTGATTTTATATTGGGGCACAAGTATTGAAATTGCATTTTTTTTATTATTTATTAAATTCTCTCATTCTCTCATTTTGGGCTAAAGTGCAAATCATTTTGTGTACAAATTTCTCAAAATAGAAGTCACTTCATTTTTGTAGGAGTAAAATTACAAATCAATCTTTCAAAAATCAATGAAACTTTTGAATACGAAACTTTTTGGAATAAAGGTGGACATTCGATTGATGGCCATGGATTGATTATTTTAATGATGTCTTTTCTTATAATAAAATCCTGTGAAATACTAAAACCCCGTAATAATGATTATGGGGCATGTACCGTCATCTCGATTTTATTGTAAGAAGCGATCCCATTGAGATATCATTTTTTTCTCATTCATGTACTAACATTGTCATCTTTTTGCAGGTTTTGCGTGGTGCTCCTTGACATTAGGACAAGAGTTAATTTTTACTCTTATCTATACAAGAGTTTCTTGTATTTTATGAATGTTCTTATTCTTGTTAAGAATCATGTTTTTCATTTTGAGTTTTGATTGCGAATCCAATTGTTGCTTTTGTAAATCGCGCAACTCACATTTTTTATGATGGAATTCAGTTTCATGAAAATCATCATTTTTTATATAAAAAAAAACAAAAAACAAAAAACAAAACAAAACAAAACAAAGCAAACAAAATTCAGAAGTGTTTTAGGCAAACTTTTATGTTTACCTTCCAAAATGAATTTCAAGAAAACTTTGCTTAAGGCCCTTTCTTCATATAGTCATTTTCTCGGGCTCATCGACCTCGAGGAGCAAGCATGCGTTGAGGTTTCGTAGGTGCCAATTTTCCATAGAAGCGGAACGAAGTCAAATTCCATTATGAGAAGTTTTGTTATTCGCAAATGCCTTATGTGCCAAAATAACCCATTGATCTCGTTCACTTTGCATGATGAGACAAATTAAGGGAGTTGCCAAGTATCCAAAAGGGCGAATTCAAAGGAAGAGTAAACTGTATCGATTCCAGTTATTCATTTTTAATAAAATTTCTAACATAATTTTATTTTCATTGTCAAGGAGATATCAAGAGTGCCTAGTTTTGTAACGTTCCCAACAAACGCGATGGAGCACTTTTAAGTCATGTTCATCTTAAACAAAACAAGATTCAAATGAAACATAGGGGCAATATTATCTATTCCTCCATGAGAGATACTTTGGGATGTTGATTGCCCAGCTTTGAAAATGATGTATCTCGTTATTAAGCTTGATTCTCTTCAGCATAAAAGATGACATGTCTTTTTCTTTGATACAGGACGGATTCGGACAGAACAAATGTTTGTCAAATAAAGAGTGGGAGAACAAAGGTTTGTCAAATACTGGAACAATATTGTCAAATTCATCAAGAAGGATGTATCATTCCTTAGTTGAACCTAATTAAGTATGGAGATAACCCGTTTCATCTCCTCTTCTTACAGGGCGATAAATAAAAAAGGGGGTCGTACCTTGACTGTAGAAGCATCGCCTTCCACCAAGGAATCAGGAAAATGTCAAACATTTAAAGGCGAATGCAAGGGAAGGGTGTTGTCAAGTTACCAAACGAAGGTGAATCCAAGAGGTGTTAGTGCCCAAAGGATAAGAGCATGTGAAGGGTAACGATGTATCATTTCCAACATTTCAATCCCTAAGGATTTTTGCACTAACATATTCTTTTGTATTTTTACAGGTTTACCCATGCCACAGGTAAGTACCCTTCTTCTCATTTTTTATTAAAGTAAAAAAAAAAAAAGAGAATTTCCATTACAAAAGAGAACCTTTGGCGCTTTCCTAAAAACAAAAAAAAAAAATGAATAATTGAGAAAAGAAAAAAATTTCTACAAACTTTTTGAGCATCCTTTTTATCTCAAAATTGTTTTCTCATTTTGTGGATTATTCATTTTGAATCAAAATTTCCTATGGAGATTGATCTACTCAGATGATCTCGACAGACTGAAATGGAGACGTTAATCATGCCAAACAAGAAGTGCTTAGGATGAAGAAAGGCAAGCTATTTTCAAACACGTCCTTCAAACACTTTTGAGAGTTGAGTGAAAAACGACCTTCTCTTAGGACGAAGGATTCGGTTGCATTGAGTGCAAAGATCGGAATGATAAAGGTGTTTCCTTCATCAATTCCAAACATTGCACTAATCTCTGCTATCCCTTTGGGACAAAAAAAGATGAAACTTCAAAGTACCATTGTCAAGAACAACCCTACATTGGGGCAGCATAGGGGGTTATGATCATGTTGTAGAGCGAAAGATTGAGAAAGATTCTATTACTTTCACTTGCATCAATCTTCTGGTGATAGCTTCAAAGGAATTCTCATTAAAGCTTGACTCATCCCGAGGTGAAGAAGAGCATTTCCTTCTCTACCCAAACACCGATACCCATTGCTTTAACCAATTTGGGCTTGATTGTTCTTTTCTAAACCCCGAGTGGTGATCATCTCTCTTCACTAGGGCAAGGCATAAATATTGACCACATGTAATTGACATTTACGAAAAAAACGTAAAAAGCATCTTAAAAGTCATAAGAGCTCCAAAAGTTCAAAGAAAAAAAGCTTAGCAAGCTAGGGGCATGAAAAAGCAGTGTGCTTGGTAAAAGCAAGGCCAATACTCGTGAAAAAAAAAAAAAAAAAAAAAAAATGCCAAAAAGCTGCATCTTATATAAAAGAAAAAATTATCAAAGTCCAAATGCCTGCGCAAAAAATTCATCGCAAGAGCTAAGGACATAAGAGAAAGGAGCAAAGCTCCCATATGTAAATGATTAGCCAAGGGACTTTCGAGATGTGCTATGTTTCAAAAGCCAAATGCTTTCGAAAGGTCAAGTGACCCGGTCACGATGCCATGATGATCACTGACTCTTAAAAGCCCTCTTGAAAATACTAAGCCTTTCGAGCCTCTCCCGAGCCAACATTACAACCCTTTGCCGAAGTCTCTTCTGATTGGGATGGTTCAAGTGAAAATGAGAATGCCACAAAGAAGCTATTGCTTGAAGAAGTGCAAGTAATCCTATCTTATCTTATCTTCCAAATTCTCGACTTGTAAACTCGACAAAGATAGCAACAAATGTTTCTCTATTGGCCTCAAAGTAATAATTCCTTTGTGTAAGCCCTAACCGAGCCTATATTGTGGTCCTTTCAAAAGACCTTTTTGATCGATCAAATTGTGCTCATCGCGAATGTTTCCGAAAGCCTTTGACATGGGTTATGTGAGATACCCTTAGCAATAAGCTATTTCCCATGCGAATGGATGTGATCAAATAGCCATTTTATCGAGAGTATGTGAGAAGCTCTTTCTGACTAAGAAACTCTAGTTTGGCATGCTTAATAAGCCTTTTTCACAAGTCGTATCTGTTCTGATAAAAACTTGACTCCCAGAGAATTTGAAGATTAATGATATATCCACAAACAAGATAACAGTTTTGCGCCATATGATACTGATTGACATCGAATGTTTTTTTAAGCAGTCGGACTTAGCTTGATTAGCCTATTCAATTAATGCTGCAATATTGCTAATACGTTTCTTAATGACCTTCCTAATGACATTGGCTCAAGTTGAGTTTCAAAGGATTCCTCAGTGAAACCATGCAGTTTTCAAGGGGTTAGTGGGTGCTTCCCTAAAAATCAAAGGTTTACGGTCAGCCTTAAACCATGCCGTCTCACACGATTGGTGGGTCTATCCTTAAACCATAAGGTTCGTAGGTCTATCCTTAAACCACACGGTTCATGGGTCATCCTTAAACCACACGGTTAGTAGGCCTATCCATAAACCACGCTTTTAAAATGTTCATGAGTCTATTTTTAAACTGCGATTTTTTCAAAAGATTCATGGTCAACCTTAAACCATGTCATCTACAAAGGTTCATCAGTTTCCCTCAAATCATACATTTTCAACCTGGTTAAGACATACCTCCTAGTTGAAACTCGTTCATACACGATGAGACTATCATACCTGGTCGAAATCCGTTTGTATACGGTAAGACCTACCTCTTAGTCGAAACCCGTTCGTACACGGTGAGACTATCATACCCGGTCGAAACTCGTTTTTACATGCTGAGACCTCAGTCCTTCTCCCCCTTCTTCCTATGACATGGTGTGCTTTGTAGCCCATAGAGCTTTGCAGCCTGGAGTCCTTCTTATGACACGGTGTGCTTTGTAGCCCGGAGAGCTTTTGTAGCTCAGAGAGCTTTGTAGCCTAGAGTCCTTCTTATGACACAGTGTGATTTGTAACAAAGAGCTTTGTAGCCTGGAGTCCTTATTCTTATGACACAGTGTGCTTTTTAGCCTGGAGAGCTTTTGTAGCCCATAGAGCTTTGTAGCCCAAAGTCCTTATTCTTATGACACGGTGTGCTTTGTAGCCCGAAGTCCTTATTCCTATGACACGGTGTGCTTTGTAGCCCAAAGAGCTTTTGTAGCCCGGAGAGCTTTGTAGCCTAGAGTCCTTCTTCTTATGACAAGGTGTGCTTTGTAGCCCGAAGAGCTTTTGTAGCCCAGAGAGCTTTGTAGCCCGAAGTCCTTCTTCCTATGACATGGCGTGCTTTATAGCCCGGAGAGTTTTTATAGCCCAGAGAGCTTTATAACCCAGAGTTCTTCTTCTTATGACATGGTGTGCTTCTGTAGCCTAGAGTCTTTCTTCCTCTTACTGACAAGACGCACTTCCGTAGTTATGAGTCATTTCCATCGGCCTAATACGCGCCTATGCACCTAGGGTCACTCTATCGCCAAAATAATTTAGGTGTCTTTAGTCTTTGAATGAAACCTCTTCGAGCTCCCATTTAAAGAGGGGTAGCTGTTGACACATAAATTTTACAATTTTATTATGTACAAGATAAGGAAATAGTCACTAAAAAAAAAAAAAAGACATGGAAGGGGCCGTGCCGAATCTCTCTTGGCCCGGCCCATGCCGCTTTCTCCCTCCATCTTTGGTGAAACCCTAGCAACCAAAAGAGGAGGGGAGTTCGAGAGGGAATGGAGGCACTAGGGAGAGAAACATAGGACAAGGAGGGGGAACCGAGAAAAAGAGGCTTGGTTGAGAGAGCGAGAGAGAGAGAGAGAGAGAGTCAGAGAGGACTTGCTACCTTTGCTCTCCACCGCTACTACCACCTGACCAACTGCGACCGCCGCTGTCTCACCGGAGCACAAATCTGGAGCAAAGGCGCCGCGTCAAGAAGCAATGCAGTAAAGGGCAAGTGGGAGAGTTCCAAAGGGAGAGGAGCAGGATTCGAGCAACCCGCGGGCCGCTACCCTCCTTCACGATGTTGTCCAAGCCATCGCCACTCGACCCCTCGACACACCAGTAACCGGCCGAGGCCCCTACCTACCATCCTCTGTCCGAGTCACCACCGTCTTCCCCAGAAACCAGATCTGAAGCAGACGAGAAAAAAGGAGGGAAGAGCAACGGAGACAAAGGATAGCAAGAGGAGCTCGTGGAGAGGACTGAACAAGACAGAGGGAGAGAAACTAAAAGGAAGTGGGACCGAGAGAACAGCACTGGAAGAAAAAAGAAAAACAGAGAGAGAGAGAGAGAAGGGAGGCGAGAGAGAGAGAGAGCTCGGCAGAGAGAGGGAGGGGAGCTCGAGACCGAGAGAAGCTGAGTCGCCGCCTCGGCAGCAACCAGTGCCGACCTGCATCTTCTCCGCCTCACCTGTAGCCTACAGATCCCGCGTCCGCCGAGCCCCATCCGCCGCGCTTGCGCCTCCGACCCGGTGTCCCTTACTGCTTGAGCCGCCGACCGCCGTTGCTCGGCCCCTCGCAACACTAACAACCCGTGAAGCCGACGCCGTTGCTGCTCGAACAAGCCAAATTTGGGGGAGGAGGGCACCGGCGGCGCTGCCATCCGCCGTCCAAGCCACGGCCCTCCGAATGCCATCCCGAGTAGCCTTCCTCTGCCCAGCTGCGACACCGCCACCATTGCCACCGTCTTCGGTCGAACTCACGAGCCTTGCGGCAGCTCGCCACTGCGCCAAAGTGCTGCCCACCTCCGCCCGTGACAACCCGCCGTGCTCTCCTTGCAGCCCGACGCCAACGGATCCCGGGCCAGAAGCCGCGTCGCTGTCTCTACTCCATCGCATCGCCACCGTTGTCAAGCTCGTTGCCACCGTTGTCAACGTCGCCAAGAAACCCTAGGGTTTCGGCCAAAAATCGGGTCGGACGTGGGTCGCGAACCAAGTATGGTTTTTGAGCTATTTGGGCTGGTTTTGGGTTTGGGTTGTTTTGCTTGTGGGCTTATAGACTTGTGGGCTTATCCGGGCTTCATTTTTTTAAGAAATAAAAGAGATTGGACCAGATTGGGCCCGCTGGTTGGGCCCAATCCAAACCAAAGAAAGGCCCAACCAAGGCTGGTCGGGCCTTGTCCTTCGAATGGGCCGGTTCGGCCCGCCCCTCATCCGGGCCGAACCTGGCCGGGTTGAACCGGTCTCGCCCAAAAAATATTATTTTATTTTATTTTAAAAATTTTAAAATTTAAAATGAATTTATTAAAAAATTAAAAAATTCAAAAATTTAAGGTTTGGTTAGGATTTACCATATATTGCCTTTTAGTGTAATTAGGCCTTTATTTACCCGTATATTAATTATATTGCATGTTTAATTTGCATTGTTTAATTATGCTTGATTGCATGTGTTTAATTTTGTTGCAATTAGGATCTTGGTAGTTATGATTATTACTTTAATGATTGCGCATTTGTATGATCATCTCACATGTTAGTGGATAAGTATAAAATCAATCCAAATTGCATGAAAAAAATATTTTCTTTTAAAATGAACAAGATTAGATATCGAAATGGCACTAATTGGTTAATTAGTGTAATTAAGTCCCTGACCCCAGATTCTCTGGTTGCGTAGGAAGTGTGGCATACTCTCGTGTCTCACTTGGTTTATAACCAACCCCAATAGGCTAGTGGCGACTCCTTATTGCAAAATTCATAGAAAATATCCAAATGTCACGTGGGGCATGGGCTTGAGAGAACCCATGCCTAATCATGGGCCTTAGGTTCGTCCTTTAGGCAAACCCCTATGCATGTTCCCTCCCCCGTGGGTAGGTCACGACAACATCAAACGCTTAAAGACAAATGCAAGTGAAGTGTAATGCCAAGTTACCAAATATCCATGAGGGTGAATCCAAGAGATGTTAGCCCTTAAAGGATAAAAGCGAGTGAAGGGTAATAATGTATCGTTTCCAACATTTCAATCCCTAAGAATTTTTGCACTAACATATTTTTTTACAATCTTTACAAGGTTACGGGTCACCATGCCGCAGATAAGTACCCCTCTTCTCAATTTTTTTAAAGTAAAAAAAAAAAAGGAATTTCCATTACAAAAGAGAACCTTTGGCACTTTCCTAGAGATAAGCAAAAAAAAAAAAAGGAATAATTGAGAAAAGAAAAAATTTCTACAAACTTTTTTAGCATCATTATCTCAAAATTGTTTTTCGTTTTGTAGATTATTTATTTTGAATCAAATTTCCCTATGAAGATTGATCTACTCATATGATCTTGACAGAGTGAGAAAGATATATTAATCATGCCAAACTAGAAGTGCTTAGGACGAAGAAAGGTAGGCCATTTCCAAACACGTCCTTCAAACACTTTTGAAAGTTGAGCGAAGAGCAACATTCTCTTAGGACGGATGATTCATTCACATTAAGTGCGAATATTTGAAATGATAAAGGCGTTTTTTCATCAATCCCAAGCACCGAGCTCACATCTTGCTACCCTTTTTGGCCGAATAAAGATGATCATTCAAAGTAACCCTGTCAAGAACAACCCTACATTAGGGGCAGCATAGTAGGTTACCATCATGTTGTAGAACAAAAGATTGAGAAAGATTATATTACTTTCATTTGCATCAATCTTCTAGTGGTAACTTCAGAGGAATTCTCATTAGAGCTTGACTCATCCCAAGGTGAAGAAGAGCATTTCCTTCTTTACCCAAACACTGATACCCATTGCTTTAACCAATTTTGGCATGATTATTCATTTCTGAACCCCGAGTGGTGATCATCTCCCTTCACTGGGGGCAAGGCATAAAGATTGACCACATACAATTGACATTTATGAGAAAACATGAAAAGTATCTCAAAAGTCACAAGAGCTCTAAAAGTTCAAAGAACAAAAAGTTTGACAAAATTATGGAATATGAAAAAGCAGTATGCCCGGTAAAAGCAAGGCCAATGCTCGTCAAGAAAAAGAGCTAAAAGGCTGCATTTTATGTGAGAAAAAATATTCAAAGTCTATGTGCTTGCGTAAAAAAATCATCGCAAGAGCAAAGGAAATTAGAGAGATGAGCAAAGCTCCCATGCAGAAATGATTAGTCAAAGGACTTTCGAGATGTGCTGTGTTTCAAAAGTCAAATGCTTTCAAAAGGTTGAGTGACCTGGTCATGATGCCATGATAATCACCGACTCTTAAAAACCCTATTGAGAATTTTAAGTCTTTCAAGTCTCTCCCGAGCCAACATTACAACCCTCTTCCGAAATCTTTCTTTATTGGGATGATTTGAGTGAAAATGAGAATACCACAAAGAAGAGTGGAAGTAATTCTATCTTGTCTTGTCTTCCAAGTTTTGACTTGTAAAACTTGATGAAGATAGTGGCAAATGTTCCTTTATTGACCTCCAAGCAATAATCCCTTTGTGTAAGCCCATGACCAAATCTATATTATGGTCCTTTCAAAATACCTTTTTGATCGATCAGATTGTGCTCATCGCGAATGTTTCTGTAAGCCTTTGACATGGGTTATGGGAGATACTCTCAACAATCAGTTACTTCCCACGCGAATGGATGTGATCAAATGGTCATTTTATTAAGAGTGTGTGAGAAACCCTTTTTGACTAAGAAACTCTAGTTTGGCATGTCTAACGAGCCTTTTTCACATGTCGTAGCCATTCTAATAAGAGCTTGACTCCCAAAGAATTTGATGATTAATGATACATCCCCAAGCAAGATAATAGTTTTGCGCCACATGATGCTAATTGACATCAAATGTTTTTTAAAAGCAGTTGGAATTAGCTTGATTAGCTTGTTTAATTAATGCTGCAATATTGCTAATACGTCTCTTGATGACGTCCCTAATGATATTTGCTCAAGTTAAGTTTGATAGGATTCTCCAGTGAAGCCATGCAGCTTTCAAGGGATTAGTGGATACTTCTCTAAAGATAACAAAGGTTTGTGGTTAGCCTTAAACGATGTTATCTCCAAAGGTTTATGGTCAGCCTTAAACCATGCCGTCTCCAAAGGTTCATGGTTAGCCATAAATCATGCCCTCTCCAAAGGTTCATAGTCAACCTTAAACCATGTCATCTACAAAGGTTCATTGGTTTTCCTTAAATCATGTATTTCCAACTTGATCGAAACCCGTTGTTACACGATGAGACCTCACTTCTCCTTCTTCTTATGACCCGGTGGGCTTCTATAGCTCGGAATCCCTCTCCTTCTTATGACCCAATGGGCTTCTATAGCCCGGAGTCCCTCTTATTCTTCTTATGACTCGGTGGACTTCTATAGCCGGGAGTCTTCTCCTTTTTCTTATGACTCGATGGGCTTCTGTAGCCTGAAGTCCCTCTCCTTTTTCTTATGACCTGGTAGGCTTTTGTAGCTCGAAGTCTTCCCCTTCTTCTTATGACCCGGTGGGCTTTTGTAGCCCGAAGTCTCCCTCTCTTTTTCTTATGACTCGGTGGGCTTCTATGGCCCAAAATCCCTCTCATTCTTCTTATGACCTGGTGGGCTTTTGTAACTCGGAGTCTTCCTCTCTTTTTCTTGTGACCTTATGGACTTCTGTAACTGGAGTCTTCCTCTCTTCTTATGACCCAATGGGCTTTTGTAGCCCAAAGTCCCTCTCCTTCTTCTTATGACCTGGTGGACTTTTGTAGTCCGGGTCTTCCCTTTCTTCTTATGACCCAATGGACTTCTGTAGCCCGGAGTCTCTTTCCTTCTTCTTATGACCTGATGGGCTTTTGTAGCCTAGAGTCTTCCCCTTCTTCTTATGACCCGGTGGGTTTCTATAGCCCGGAGTCTCCCTCTCCTTCTTCTTATGACCCGGTGGGCTTCGTAGCTCGGAATCCCTCTATTTCTTCTTATGACCCCGTGGGCTTCTATAACCCAAAGTCTTCCCCTTCTTCTTATGACCCGATGGGCTTCTGTAGCCGGAGTCTTCCTCTTTTCTTATGACCCGATGGGCTTCTATAGCCCGAAGTCCTTCTTCTTTTTCTTATGACTTGGTGGACTTTTGTGGCCGGCGTCCCTCCTCTTCTTCTTATGACCCGGTGGGCTTCTGTAGCTTTGAGTCTTCCCCTTCTTCTTATGACAAGATGGGCTTCTGTAGCTCGGAGTCCCTCTTCTTATTCTTATGACTCGGTGGGCTTCTGTAGCCTGAAGTCTTCCTCTCTTCTTCTTATGATCCGGTGAGCTTCTATAGCCGGAGTCTTCCTATTTTCTTATGACCCAATGGGCTTTTATAGCTCGAAGTCCCTCTACTTCTTCTTATGACCCGATGGACTTCTGTAATCCCGAAGTCCCTTTTCTTATTCTTATGACCCGATGGGCTTCTAGCCCCGGATTCTTCCTTTCTTCTTCTTATGACCCGGTGGACTTCTATAATCCGAAGTCCCTCTCCATCTTCTTATAACTCGGTGTGCTTCGTAGTACGGAGTCTTTTCCTTCTTCTTATAACCCAGTGGGCTTATCTAGCCCAGAGTCCCTCTCCTTCTTCTTATGACCCGGTGGGCTTCTGTAACTCGAAGTCCCTCCCCTTCTTTTTATGACACAACGAACTTTTGTAGCCCGAAGTCCTTCTCCCTCTTCTTATGACATAGCGCGTTTCCATAGTTATGAGTCATTTCTGTCGACCTGACGTGTGCCTATGCACCTAGGGTCTCTTTACCGCCAAAATAATTTAGATGTCTTTTGTTTTTGAATGCAACCTCTTTGAGGCTACATTCAAAGAGCGGTAGTTCTTAACACCTAACTTTTCCTCAAATGCATAATTTAAAAATATATATTAATTAAAAATTATTAAATTTATAATTTTAAAAAATAAATAAAATAAAAATGAAGAACAATGAAATTGAAATTGAAATTGAGACTTTGGCTCAAACTTTGGCTCGACCTACTTCTTTTCTTTTTTTCCATACATGGCCCAAGCCATTTCCTCTTGGGCCCGGCCCATGCTAGCCTCTTCCTCCTCTACACATCTTCGCTCAGGAAACCCTAGAGAAAAGGGAACAACAAAGGCAAACGAAGAAACACAAGGAGGTGGAGAGAGAGCTTGGCAGAGAGAGCAGGAGTGAGAGAGAAAGAGAGGGAGCTAGAGAAAACTCACCATCACCGTTCCTGCCGCCTCTACCACCTGACCAACCTTGACCACTTCTATCTCCTTGGAACCCAAATCTAGAGCAGAGGCGCCGATGTGAAGAAGCAACACATCATAAGAGAATAGAGAGAAGGAATGGAGGGGATTAGGGTAGTGGCAACACTGCCCGATGCCATTCAAGCCGCTGTCCTCCTCGCCACCTCAACTCGACACCATCCGAGCCAACTCACCGCCCTCCCTGCCCGTCGTCGTCCGAGCTCATTGCCTCAACATCGCCGACGCCACAGTGACCACTAGCAGCTTTAAGCCGTGACGCCGTTGTAGCACTAGTAGTCGCAACAACCACCATGCCAGCAACTCGATCTCTCCACCACCGTCGCAACACCAGCACAGTGCTACCGCCATTCAACCTCTAACGTCACCACAAATCCGCTCTCCTGTCACCACCGCTCCACCAGCAACCCACGCCTCTGCCCGACCCCACAACAGCTCATCTCTGTCCCCGCTAGGGCTTCGAACGTTGACGCCTACTGGCCTGCTCGCCACCCCCCTTGCCGCGACACCTGATGCCGCTAGAACACAATGCGAGAAGCCACCGTGCCTGAGTGCTACCGCTTCTGCTCATGACAACTTGATGCTCCTGCTTGCCTCCGACACAACCCGCCGCCCATCCTTGCAGGCCCTAACGTTGCCATCGCCGCCCGCCACGTTCCCATTGCCGCCCACTATGTCGTCATCACCGTCAAGCTTGTCGCCGTCATCATCATTGCCGCCGAGAAGCCCTATGGTTTCGGCCAAAAATCGGGTCAAGCGCGGGTCGCGAAATGAGTAGGGTTTTTGGGGAATTTGGGCCAGGTTTGGGCTGGTTTAGTGTGGGCTTTGTTTTTAAAAAAATTAGACCAGACTAGGCCTGCACATCAGGCCCAGCCCAGCTGGTTTCTGCCATTTCGAGCCGCTTGGCCTGATTCGGTCCGAGTTCAAGCCGTCTGGCCTGATCTTGGGCCCTATTCACCGAACCAGGTCCGACCTAACCCGGGATTTGACCCGGTTCTTTTTAAATATATTATATTATTATAATAAAATTTTAAAAATTTTAAAATTTTAAAAATATAGATATATTTTTTTTAAAAAAAATTGAAAATCCAAAAAATATAGGGTTTGATTATGAATTGCTATGTTTTGCTATTTTTAGTGTAATTTGGCCTTTATTTGCTTGTATATTGATTACATCGTATGTTTAATTTGCATATCTAATTATGTTTAATTGTATGTGTTTAATTTTGCTACAATTAGGATCTTGGTAGCTATGATTGTTACTTTAATGATTGCGCATTCGCATGATCACCTCACATGTTAGTGGATAGGTATAAAATCAATCCAAACTACTTGACAAAAATCATTTCCTTTAAAATGAACAAGATTAGGTATCGAAAGGGCACTAATTGGTTAATTAGTATAATCAAGTCTCCGACCTTAGATTCTCTAGTTGCGTAGGAAGTGAGTTATACTCCCATACCTCACTTGGTTTCTAACCGACCCCAATAGGCTAGTGGCGACTCATTTTTACGAAATTCTTTAGAATATCCCAATGTCACGCGAGGTATGGGCTTGGGAGAGCCTGTGCCTAATCAAGGGCTATAAATTCATCCTTTAGGCAATACCCCTAAACTTGTTCCCTCCCCTCGAGGGGTAGGTATCGACAGTCCAATTATCCAATTCCTAGTCATATCGTAAAATCATGCTTCTCTAGGGAAAAGTATAGAATGGGCTCTTAACTTTTGGCCATTGGTCAATTCATGCTTAAAATATTATTTTGATGGATTAAGCCTTTAAATATTTTGCAAAAAGATGTTCAATCGAGTCTCATACTAGATTTCCAACGTTGAAAACAACGTATAATTCTACGGTCCATGGCTAGGCAACATTAGAGAAAGGCCATGTGAGAGACGTAAAGGATTTCTAGCATTTAAGACTCGCAAAACCCATTAATAGAAAATTCAGGAGTTGATTACGGCGTTTTTCAAACATTAAGGACTCAATTAATCAAAATAAGATGTTAAGAACTAGATCAATCAATGGCAAAATGTCGTGGATTGGTTACGCATTTATCTCAACTTTAGAAGGTGATAGATAAGCACTTCTTTTTGCTTTAGTGGTTCCAACTTTGGAACAATCAACATATTGGTTTACCTTAGAAATGCCGGTACAGATTTGATTGAATCGATTTAAGTGGTGTCAAGTAAAAAGGAAAGTAGACAGGTTTGATTTCTGCATAAAGAGGTAAGGAATCGGAGAATCGGACTGATGGGAGATAATGAATATAAATAAATTTGTTTAGACATGCCCACATCAATTTATATTCTTGTTTTAAGTGCGAAAATCTTGAATTCTTAGAGCGGGGGAAAGAAAAAGGAGGGAGTGTATGTATATAATATATATGTATATGTACATATATGCTGCATTTATTTGTATCGTCAAATTTGATGGCTCATCTTGTGCCAAGCTTATTATTGTACAGCTCATAAAAGTTTGTATGCCAACTTGATAAGCATTTTTTGAAAAAGGAAAAACTTGATGGGCATTTCGTGCACTCTCCCCCTTTATAAATGTGACTGATACCAAATTATGTAGGCATTAAACTCATCTTGTACTCCAATTGAGAAATACTGTGCAAAACATAAGTTAATCTTGCAATGGATGTTTCACCAATCTCTCAACTTTCACCGGCGCGAACAGCTACCGTACCACCCTATCAATTCCTCAAATACTCCTTTTGAGATGCAATGGAGTCTACACTTTTCACTTGAAGGGCCATCTAATTTTTTTAGTGTAGTTTTTTCTTTTGTTATATCCCAAAGTTCAGACAAAACAGTTTTAGGATATATTTGGAGATATATATATATATTACCTTTATTTTACGGTCGAAATTTGATGGCTCCTCTTGTGCCAAACCTGTTATCGTACTACTCATAAAAGTTTGTATGTCAACTTGATGAGCATTTTGCGTACTCTCTGCCATTGTGAATGTGACCGATACCGATTATATAGGCATTTAACTCTGTTCATACTGGGTTGAAATCCTTTACTCTTAAAAATTATTAAAACCACTCATTTGTTATCCAGAATTCACACCGAAAATTCTAAACATGAACATTAATTCCCATCCGCCTTATTCAATGCAATCCATCTCTGTTGCCAACTTGTAGTCACATCTCTCCAACTGTCACGCTATTCAGCCTCACGAGTCGTTACGATAGATAGCACATATTTTTGCCGTCGCTCCCTCTATTAGTGAGGCAAAGGAGCTTTATGGTTGATGCGACCGCCACAATCGTCGTTGGATCTGAGCCCCAACCTAAGGAAGAGAGAGAGAGAGAGAGAGAGAGAGAGAGAGAGAGAGATTGGTTTTGGGGGGAAGAGGGGAAAAACGGGGAAGGGGATGGGAGCAGAAGTGAAAAGAGGGAAAATAAATTTTAATGTGCTATCATTTATCGCTTTATTATCGTAACTACTCCTTGTAATGTATCTATTTATAATCACCGTTCCTGATTATGTCAAACTATTTCCAATACTGGTGAATTTTAATTTGTTATAATCGACAAAAGTCCTTCATAGTTTCTCGTTCAACCTCTTTACCCCCTTTAAATTGTATTGTGAGCGTCAATAATTGATATGAGGGCCTTGTTACTTGTTATTTTATGTTCTTTTATTTCTGAGCATAAAGATTTTGTTATGGCTAACTCTATGAGATGTGTTTTCTCAAATTTCTTGTCATTGATGATCCATTCTTTAAACTCATGATTTTTGGAATTATTTTATTGCTTTTAAGGATTTTTTTTTTTATTTTGAAGTGAAATCTTCCAGATTTGTATTTTACTAAAGGTTCTTTCAAAACTTATGAACTGTCCTTCTTAGTTTTGAAAGATTTTTTTGTTTTTTGTTTTTTGTACTTTGATTAAGCTTTTTGGACAAAAGATTATCTAATCTAGCAGAGCAACCTTACTTTCTAGTAACGCTACTTATGTTGATTCTTTTGAATAACTAAATTGTTCAATCTTGGAGTATTAAGGTCATCTTAGTCGTTTTTCATCCCACATGATCTCACTAGAAAGAGAAAATATTCAGTGGTTGCTAATTATCAAGTCATCATCATACATGATGCGTGTCAATTGAAGTGGCTCCATTGAAAGGTCAACATGTGGCCTTTGATCTAGACCAGTCACAAAATGGAAAAGTTTAAAATGTGAGTTTTCTTTTTCTTGTCCCTCGAGAATATATTAGGTAGTCCTGGACTGCCAGGTAACCGTGCACCCACCCAATGAAGAGGCAACACATGGTTCCACGTGGAGACAGGCCCACCATTATTTTTGGTCAAATTTTTGCACCCCTTCCCTTTCTTCATTAAATGCTTCATTCTTGAACTGGGCCACCATCACTTTTCAGGGAAGGTTTTGCGTCCCCCATCTCTCTCTTCATTAAATGCTTTATCCTTCTTTGCACGCTTCCTCTCCCGCTCGCACGAAGAAGCACCCGTTCCCCTCTCTTTTTTCAAAAATCTCTCCATCCCAAAAGCCTGCCCGTCACTGCCGAGCTTAGCCACCTCCGCTGTCGCCGCCAGGAGCCACTGGCTCCCTCTCTCTCCCGGCCGGGTGTTGCAAGTTGCAATGACACCGCAGCTGCCATTGTGAACAATCTCTCTCGCTCTTAAGAGCCGCGCTGATCATAGCTGTCGGGTCTCGACCTCAACCTCTAACTGCCTCCGCGACTTGGTCGTGGTCGCCTTCGATCCTAAATCCAGCTCCTCCATTTCATGTGGAAGAACGGGTTTGAAACATCCTCCCGTGCTATTCCAAAAGATAGCATGTCCCCGCGGGTGAGGAGCTGCGCCTCCTCTTCTCCGGCCTCCGTCCAGAGCAGCAAAACACCCCCACCCCCCCCCAAGGCCGATGAGCAGCAGGAAAGGAGGACGAGAACTGGCTCCTCAAGTCCCTCTCCCAGCTCTTGACAAAAAAAAAAAAAAAAAAAAAAAAAAAAAAAAAAAAAAAGTCCCTCTCCCAGCTCACCAACCCCTCGTTGTCCCCCACCACGGATCCTCCGAAACTTGACCGAAGATCCGGCAACTCCGGCACAAGTACCACAGGCAGGCGCGGACCAAGAAGCTGAGCTATCATGCTCTTCTGGAGGCCTCTGAACTATGAGCAGCAGGAAGAGAACCTAGCCTGCATGATGTGCTTGCCAAGTGATGTGTTGCTGAGTTGATTTCTTTGTAGGATCACAACTTGTATTATCTTTGATGAGTGTGTACTTTAAAGTTGTATAGTTATGGTGGAACGAGAACGGTCCTGTGCTGGGGTTCCCCTTTCCAGAGGGTTGCTCTGGTTTCGCTATGTGAGCAGCGCGAAGATCATCTAGCACGGTGCAGTAATGATTGCTTAAAAGGATTCGCAAGTTCACCTGTAGGATTGTCTACTGGTTTATTATATGTGTATATGATGTTTTGCCCAAGAGGTATTGTTTTTCAATGATTTTTTTGAGGGTATCGCCTTTGAGAGCTAAATCTGGATGAATTGGAACTGTTTAATTCTAATGCTTCCTGTAATTTGAATTCTTAGACATTTCAACGAGAGATCATGCCAAGGTTCGAGGAATTGGGATGAGTTCCAATTAATTGTGCGGTTTGTGCGACATTTCTCAAGGCGATCCTCGATTGCTCATCTCCCTATGTCGTGGTATTTGTCTATAGATGCAACTCATCCGAATAGGAACAAGGTTTTTACGACGTTACACATGATCCCCGGCTGTCCAATGGTCTTGGCATGGGTTTCTTTTGCTCGGTTCTTGTTAATTCTAAGGGCCGGTTGCAGAATGAGGCGAGGAAGACTGTCATAGTATTTCTATCTGCATGCATGTCTGCTTTCCCAGACCTACACATTACAGACGAAACTTTCTTGCCACCTAAAATTTTCTCTTCGTACTGGCATCGATGTAAAGAAGAATGTTAAAAGATCGACGCTGGTTTCTGCAATCCTGGGACACTCAGCTTTTGGCGAGTGGTTATGTTTCATCGCTTTGGTTGTTTCTTTTTATGCATGCAGCATCTTTGTTGCCTCAAAAATTGTAATGAGATCCTCTCAACATGCGATCAGCATAGACTCGAGTAGATACATCAAATCTTGCATGACGACGTCGACGACCACCCTGTTCTCCTCGCCGCCCAGAATCTCGCCCTCGTCTTTCTCCCTCTCTTCCTCCAAATTCGCTTGCTACTTTTACCCTTGCCTTTTCTCGCCTCCCTTGAGCTCAGCTTCTTGCCCCATACGTCTCGGGCGAGCTCAGCTTCTTGGTCCGTGCCTGCCTGTGGTACTTGTGCCGGAGCTGCCGGATCTTCGATCAAGTTTCGGAGGATCCGAGGTGGAGGACAACAAGGAGTTGGTGAGCTGGGAGAGGGACTTGAGGAGCCAGTTCTCGTCCTCCTTGAAGAGGAGCTTGTCGGGCTGGGGTTCTGCTGCTCATCGCCCCCCCCCGGGGGGAGGGGGGCGGTGGTTGCTGCTCTGGGCGGAGGTTGGAGAAGAGGAGGCGTGGCTCCTCACCCGCGGGGACATGCTATCTTTCGAAATAGCACGGGAGGATTTTTCAAACCCATTCTTCCACACGAAACAGAGGAGCTGGATTTAGGATCGGAGGCGACCACGACCAAGTCGCGGAGGCAGTTAGAGGTCGAGATCGAGACCCGACATCTATGATTGGCATGGCTCTTAAGAGCGAGAGAGATCGTTCACAATGGCAGCCGCGGTGTCATCGCAACTCGCAACACCCAGCCGGGAGAGAGAGGGAGCAAGTGGCTCCTGCTGGCGACGGTGGAGGTGGAGAGATTTTTGAAAAAGAGAGAGGGCAGGCGTCGTGTGGCTTTGATGAAGAAATATATAGAGAGAAAATTTTGAAAGAGAGAGAGGAAGGGGTGCTTCTTTGTGCGAGGGGGAGAAGAAGCGTGCAGAGAAGGATAAAGCATTTAATGAAGAGAGAGATGGGGACAAGAAACCTTCTATGAAAAGTGATGGTGGGCCCAATACAAAAGCGAAGCATTTAATAAAGAGAGGGAAGGGATGCGAGAAAATATTGAGTAGGTTATACACTCCACGTAGGCGAAATGTACCACCATACAAAAGTCGACACGTGGAAAATTCGAGCCCACCTGTCAGCGCCCATAAACTCCATCTCTCTCCCATTTACTCTCTCCTCCCCTCCGTTTCTGCCCACAACTCTCTCTGCCCCTCTTCTCTCTCCACTTCTCTTTTCTTTCATCCATCAGGGGAAACATGGGCTTTGGCGGCGGCGGATGTGGCGGAGGTGGCGGAGGCATCGGCGGCGCTGGTGGTGGTTTTTTAACCTCATCCTTAGCCGTGTGAGCAACAGTCTCATACCTCCTCCTCGGCTTCCGATCATTTCCAGCTGCCCGCGCTCGCGGCAGGGAAGGCGGGGGCGGCGGGGGCAGCGGAGGCGTGACTGGAATTTCCATTTCCTCGATTGCAACATTACGATCACCACTATCTTCGACGACCACATGCTTGGTCTCTTCTTCTCTTCTTCGTCTTCTTCTTCTCCATTCCTTCTTCTCCATGCTCTATGGAAATGCTATCAGAGAAGCTTCAACTCCACAAGCAAGCAGCTTCATCCTCCGATTGTCCTCGTCTTTACTCTCGGCAACATTTCCCCCCTCAATTTTTCAGTTCTCAGTTCATGCTTGGCACATTGCAACAATCTTATAAATAGCTCCCAAAACCAAAAGCAAACCAAAGTTTATCAATTAATAAAAGATGGGGTCGATGGCAATATTGAAGCTCCCAGTCATAGACTTCTCGAGCCCACGGCTCGAACCGGGCACAGCCGAGTGGACCGCCGTGAGGGACGAAGTGAAGCAAGCGCTGGAAACTTACAGCTGCTTCGAAGCTCGGTTCGAGAAGGTGCCTATTGAACTGCAAAAGCCAATGCTTGGCTCAGTCCAGGAGTTCCTTTTGCTCCGCCGCGGGCCGCCGAAGGGCTGGAGCTAGAAGACGTCGTGGGCAGCTGCTCGGACAAACGAGACAGCGACCTGGTCGTCGTTGGCATCGTTGGTGGCGGAACAACAGCAGCGTCGTCGATGGTGGAACAGAATCAATGATGCTGGTGACGAATGGCAAGAACGTCGAGGGAGGTGGATCTGACTACAAGAGGGGGGAAGCAGCGGCATCGGGAGTGGGGGATACTCGGTCGAAGATGACCGAAGAAGAAGACTTCCTCCCTCACTTTCTTTTCTTCTTTCCCACCCTTCTCTCTCTCTCTCTCTGCTTTTCTTGTCTTTTCCCTTGCGTGTGTCAGACTAACAAGGGAATTTTTTTCGAAAAAAGAGAAGTAAGAGAGAAGAGGGAAAGAGAGGTGTGGGCAGAAATGGAGGGGAGGAGAGAGAGTATAGGGGAGAGAGACGGAGTCTTAACGGAGAAATTAAGACTGACAAGTGGGCTCAAATTTGCCACGTGTCGACTTTTGTATGGTGGTACATTTTGCTTACGTGGAGTATATAACCTACCCAATATTTTATCGGGACGCAAAAATTTGGCCGAAAATAATGGTGGGCCCGTCTCCACGTGGAGCCATGTGTCGCCTGTGGCACCCCTCGACGGCCCCCGATCCAATTAGGGTCGCCAAAGTTCGCTTACCATTTACTTTCCTGAATTAACATATCACTCTGATACCATTTCAAGTGCAGCGGGTCCATACAACTTGGGGGTTTACATTTTTCTTTTTCTTTTTTTTCGATCGGTCCCTTGCGCAATTTATATGCGGAAGCACATCCAACAACTCCCTTACCTATATTTAGAAAACGATGCACACCTACTAAATATTTATAAGTAAAAGCCGTACATTTTTTATTTAGTCAAATCAGATGGACATAATTCATCGGTACATCAAAATGCCGTAGCCTTCTATATTCGGCTACACTCCAAAAGATGACCGACATTTCCTCCAACAGTCATACACTTTAAGTCCATCGATCAGTGTCGGCGTCCAAAAGTTCCTTCCCTTGCTATCCTCCTCCTCACAGTCACATCCAACCGTTCAAACCATCTACTAATCTCAAATGTTGGTCCCCAAAAAGGGTGAGTACAACCACTCAGCAGGTAAAGGAATCCAATAACAACTCAATGCATCATGCAAATCATACATGCATTGCAGGCGTTACTTACCTTGAAACCATGCGCATACTATCATGCATCATCATATCATACATGTGATCATCATCATGGCATCATTATATCATACATGTCATCATCATCATGACATCATCACATCATACATGTCATCATGCCATATCATATATCATCATCCTCATCATCATCATCATGCATATCATCATGCCATATCATATCATCATCATCATCATGCATATCATCATGCATATCATACCATTGGTGATCATCATATATCATCATCATCATCATCATCATGCATATCATCATGCATATCATACCATAGGTTAATTTTCATCTTTATCTGTAAATTTCATCACCACAACACCCATTTCTCAAATCATCAATTTCATCATCCCCTCGGGCAAAGACCTCCGAGGCTTCCGGCATTCAGCCTCCCAGGCCACCGGGCATCCGGCCCCCCCACATTCCGTACATCTCGCATCCCAACTGGCATCACGAGGCATTCCCTTCGGGCAGAAACCTCTGATAGGGCTTCTGGCCGTTACCCTTCTAGCCAGGCATCTCGCACCCCAATCCTAGCATCGCGAGGTATTCCTTTCGGGCAAAGACCTCCGACAAGGCTTCCGGAATTATGTACCGACATACCACCAGGCCTCCCCTGGAATTACGTACCGTATACCACCGGGCATCCCGACACTCCCAGGGAATCTCCGGAATTACGCCACTAGGCCACCGAGCATCATCATCCACCACAACCACTTCCTCACTTATCATTATCCACATTTACCATTATTTTGATCTCAATTTAACATGGCACATGTCGTGACATCAAACAAGTCATACTTGACATAGCATTCACACATGCATCACAATTCAATGTCATGTACACCAATATCTCATCGTACATGCAACAATGTATAATTATTTATTAATAAATCCAATGGAATTTATGGCCAATAAAATAATCCATTTTATTTTTATTTATTTTTATTTTTTTAATAAATAAATATTAAATTCAATATCTATAAATTCCCAAAATTATAAAAATTCAAGCAATTACAAACCAATATAATTACATGCAAAATTCATGGCCAAATCGAATTTCACAAAATTTCACAATTTCCTCAAAACAGCCCATAATATTCGGATAAAACCAGAATGCACAGTTTCCGAAGAAATTCAATTAAAATATCTATACGGTCTCCAAAAATTACGAAATTTTACAGAGTGATAGCCAAGACATTTTCGTACAACTTTCATGAAGAACTCCAAACCAAATTACTTTTATATTATTTTACACAACCTCACGAAGCTTCTGGACCCATTACCGCATCGTCTAGTGCCTCCATCTCCGATATATGAAGTTTTAACCTACCTATTCTCTTTCGTTTTCTCTGAAATTTAGATATGTTATTCATCAAGGTATCCTTTACAAGTTTCATGCAGAGATCTAAGTCAAATAACCAGAGTATAGTCATCATCTATGTCCATGAAGTCTCGGGTATCTCAGAATACATCACCAGAATCATCGTCTTCAAGATCTAGTCGATTTACCAAGCTATACTTGTTCTTTTCACTTAAAATTTGAGTATGTTGTATTTTAAGATGTTCCCTACAACTTTCATGAAGAAATAGAAGTGAGATTCTCAACAAAAACCAACATGCAACCATGAATCCAGCAAAAGGTTAGTAAAAACTCTCCAGATCTGAGGTGTCCGTAAGATGCGACTTTAACCCCTCAAATCTCCATCATTTTCCACGAAATTTCAGTATGTTATAGTACAAGATGTTAGCTACAACTTTCATGAAGACATCGAAGCCAAAATCGGACTCCAAACACACATGCAAGCTCGAACAAGTTACTGACTCACACAATCCGAGCAAGAACAGTCACACGACTTAAGAACAAGCCAACCTTACCTCGGTTTTTCTCATCTAACATCCAAAAATTCGACATGCAAACAACATACAAGTATGCAAGAGAAGCTAGAGGACTCCACTTGCCTCTAAACCACACGAACGGCGGCACACCGGCGACGGATGAACGGCGTGCGGGCGGCGATGGGTGTGCTCCTCCTCTCTCGGCCTCCCTCTCTCTCGCATCTCACTCTCTCTCACTTGGCTTGGCCGAATGTCACTCTCTCTCTCCCTTTCTCTCTCTCTCCCTTTCTCTCTCTCTTTTTGGTTGCTTTTATATTGCATGCATTCTAGGTTTGCATGAGGGACAAGTGTAATTGTGGAGGAAGACAAGTGTCCACCATGCTTCACCTCCTCCATGCCACTTTTCCTATTGCATGCATCATGGGCCTTGGAGTTGGGCTGGTCGACCACTCCTCTTGGGCCTCTATTGGGCCGGCCAACTTGGCCCATTAAAATCTTAGGCCAATGGGCCTAAGGCCCATCCTAAAAAATTGACCTTTCCCCCCCCCCTTTTCTTTTTGAAATTCTTCTATAAATGTTTTTAAATTTCAATTTTCATCTTGGCCAAAGTCTTGGGAAATTTTGTTCATTGAAATTTAATTTATAAAGTATATGGCCAAGCATAAATTATTAATCTATCAAATTTAAATTTTCACAATCATATGCACAAATCATCTAATTAAAGACTAATGGCTAAAGCATAAGCCATGGAAATTTTTATCACCTAATTAGGAATTTTAACACACCTCATGGCTTGGCTTTGAATTTTGGGATGCCACAACTCTCCCCTCCTTAGAGAATTTCGTCCTCGAAATTAGACATTCCCTATGTCTCTTGAAATAAATGAGGGTACCTTTCCCTCATCTCATTTTCACTCTCCCATGTGGCTTCCTCCACATCATGATATCGCCATAATATCTTAACCAAAGGAATTCTCTTGGTCCTGAGAATTTGTTCCTTCCGATCCAATATCAACACAGGCTCTTCGATATACCTCACTTTCTCATCCACTTTGATGGCTTCATGATCGAGTATGTGTCCTAGATCGGGCTGATACTTCCTCTAAAGTTAAGGATGCAAGCTCTTAACATATCTTAATTTATCTCAACATCATAAACAGTTTTAAAACAATAACCACATCTGAAATTTCTTTTGAATGCTTGAGAATCTTCCTTCATGAAATCAAACAATACAAAATGAGGTTTTCAAAAGCATTCAACGACAACAGCAAGCTTTGAAATCATATGTCATTTCCATGTCAAAACGTTTTCAAATCACCAATGTGGAAAATCCTTTGAGTTCTCGAAAATTCCACTTTACGATGTGAAATAGGGATTCCAAAGACATAGCAGTATAACAATGATAGTATTTGAACATAGGTAAATCTCATATTGTTGAAACCAATTCATAAAATCCATGATCACGTTTAAATTTCAAATGTTTTTCGGAATTCACATGTAAAGCCTCGAGTCGCACTTACATCATGGCACGAAATAAAATACTTTATCAAAACCCTTAGTGAATTTAAATCGGTACGTTGGCAAATTCCAATCTCAATCCCAACTCCAATGGGTAGGAATATTTTCTATAAAAAGTTCAGAATTCTTTGTATGGTGTCACAAAGTACTCATAAATTTTGATGAAATTCAAGAGATTTTCTAAAACAGCTCACAATCAAAATCTGATTCTCGGTTGAAGTTCAAAACTTGGAATGTACAGTGATAATTTTCTCCAAAAACCATAAGCATTTCTTGAAGTATTAAAAATCAGCGTTGAGCGAGTCGATAATATTGGTCCCATTGTAAAGATTTTTGAAACTAAAAACTTTGAAATACCAAAATCCTAAACCTTTCTTGAAATACCAAAATCAACGCATCGGCGAGTCATCAAACTCAGTCCTGACCTTAAGATTTTTAAAGTAGTTTGCATGTAAAATCTTAGAGCTTTGAAAACATCCAAACTCAAGTATTTCCAATCTAATTGCACTTCATCAGACAACAACGGCAATGCATTATCTAGGTTGGTAGACTTTCACTTGCTGGCATGTTAAACGCTAGGAAACGCGTTTAGCTAAGTCCGCCTTCATGCTATCCCACCAAAACTGTTGGTGTAATCTCTATACCTTTGTCACCACCAATTCAAGCCTAGAACCATCAAAATCAACACCACCAATAACTCATTTGGTTTAGTCCAACAAAGACATTCATTATGCATTCACTGCAACATAAATTCAAGCCTAAAATATAATACCATTCATTTGGTTCAAATATCGATAGTCCACCAAGACTCATTCAATTCAAGGATCGACAATCCACCAAAATAAAACTTGTCTAGTTTCCACCGAATATATCTCATATCTCATCCTAAATGATCATCACTTAGACTAATCTTTCATCAAATCCACAATTTGAACTTCCACCATCTTATCTTGGAAAGACTATAACCACAAATGATCATGTTCACTAATTCCACCAAACCTTTTTCAAACTGAGATCATCACCTAAAATTAAAAGTTGATCATTGTCAATTAAACCTATTATTCCAATATATAAACCACAAATAATTTCGTGTCTCATATAACCACTCAAACTCATGACTTCTAAGATCAATCTATACATATTAAATACCTCCATGTAATGCATCAAGACTTCCAATGAAATCCTCAAATAGGAAGTCACTACTTAGCTCAAATGATCATAACTTAATCCTCAAATTCATAACTCGCTCTTCATAATTCACTTCTTAAGCCTTGCTTGCAACACTACGCTAAGATGCTACGCATGATCTTCAAGTCCTTTAGAATATATTAGGATATCATCAAATGAAGACAATCACAATTTGATCCAAATAAGGCTTAAGTATCCTATTCGTTAAATCCATGAATGCAGCTAAGGCATTCGTCAATCCAAACAGCATAACCAGGAACTCATAGTGTTCATAGCGAGTCCTAGATGTGGTCTTAGGAATGTCTTCTTTCTTAATCCTTAACTGATATCCTGATCTTAAGTCAATTTTAGAAAAGACCAAACTTCCTTGCAGTTGGTCGAATACGTCATCAATTCTAGATAACGGATACTTATTCTTAACTATCACTTGATTCAATTACCCATAATTAATGCACAAACGCATTGACCCATCCTTCTCTTTCACAACAAGAGTTCTACAAGCTTAACTATGCTTCCGTTGCACAACTCTGATAAAATTATCCCAGAAACACTACCTTTCCAGTTTAGTTCATAGTTCAGTTCACTCCTGCCCATTTTGCCATTCTAGAAGCCTGCCAGGAGCCGCTCCTTGTTCAGGTCCTCTAACCTTGGCGTCCACTCCTCACTCTCATCAAACTGGGACGTTACAGGTACACCAGCTTTCGCCTGGTTCGAACCCAAACTACACGTCTACTGAAGGGTCTCGTTTCAATAGGGATTAACTTATAGAGTTATTATCCGTTTTGGCTTATCCCATTCTTAGCCTCACGGTTTTATCCTTAGCACACGAGCAAGTACTATCTCAGGAGATCATTCATCATAGTCCATTGCTTACGGAGCTAGTCCATTCCTACGATGACATCAAAGTCATACATAACTATTATTATCAAGTCCATTTCCAGATCTCATTCCCCTAGGGTTATCTCACTCATCTCACATGCCAACATAGATAACAGCATATCTTTCAGCGATGTAGAAATATGAAGAGGCATATCTAGAGATTTGTTCCTACTCCTCACAATCATCTATATTTTTCGGACACAAATGAATGCACGTCACTCACATCAAATAACGCATATACCTTCTTATCCCCCTATCAAAATCATACCTGAGATAACACTTTTGGAAGCTCTTGCTTCCTCTTGAGTGACCGTATACACCCTTCCTTGTGGTGGCGGCCTTTGTGGATTCCTTGGTGGATTTGGTTCAACAGTACTTTATCGTACCTGTCGCACCGAGCTAACATTCGGCTGCAACCTCTTTTGTGGACAGTCTTTCTTAAAGTGTCCTATTTGCCCACATCCATTACATCTCAGTTGGCTATTACAAGGTCCTGGCTCATGTTGTCTACCACATCTCTGGCAAAAATTACCCTGGTAGGGTGCTCTCCCTAAAATCGGGCCATTCCAAGCTCTTCCAAAATTTCCAAAGTAACTCTTTTTCTTAACATCCCAGGTCTGACCTTGACCAGGATAGGGTCTCTTACCTCTTCGAACATCATTAAAGGTCATCTGCCTCTTAGGTTCTAGTTGCTCTCTTACTAACTCTTGCTCCACCAACTGTGCCCTCTCATAAATCTCATTATAATCCCTTATATTCAAAGGCACCAGTTGTTTCCTAATATCAGTCCTTAATTCTTTTAGGGATCTCTTAGCCCTTTCCTCTCGATCCTCAACCAACCTAGGAGCATATCTAGACAATTCAGAAAATTTTGCCTCGTACGGTCTCTTTGTCGCCTCCTTTGTTCTAACCGAACAAATTCGATCTTCCTATCCTTGGCACAATCGTAGAAAATGCTTCTTATTGAAAGCCCTAACAAATTCATCCCAGTTCACATCAGTACCTGGTGGAAAGATTGTATCCTTCGAAGCTCTCCACCAAAACTTTGCATTTCCCTCCAGCTGGTACTCTGCCAAAACTATTTTCTCAGCCTCACTACAGTCCAACAACTGGAAAATCCGTTCCATTCTATCAATCCAATGCTCCGCCTCCTCAGGACTTCCCATTCCACTAAACTTAAGTGGTTTCAACTTTAGAAATTGTTCCACCAGTCCCTGAGGGCGACGTTCCATTCCAGGTTGTTGCTGCACTTGTCTATCCATTAGATTTCCAATATTGGCCAATGCCTGCAGGATATCTTCCATCCGAAGTTCAGCCCTCGATGGATGAGCACTTCCAGCTCATACCATGACTTTCCTGAAATTTCCAAGCATTGCCTCAGGAATAATCTGAGACTTACTGTCTCCTGTTCAAAGCAACTACTACTACTACTACTACTACTACTACATAAGTAACATATACATGTTACTGGTATCTAAAGACAACTCAAAACTAATTACTAGGGATCTACGAGTGAATTCTCGTCACCCGTTATTCAATTGTTTCGTTTTATATCCTATGGTGTGCATCTTTCTATCCTCATTTCCATCTGAGGCACCTTATCACTCCAAATAAACCATAGCTCTGATACCAAAACAGGCTGTGGCACCCCTCGACGGCCCCCGATCCGATTAGGGTCGCCACAGTTCGCTTACCATTTACTTTCCTGAATTAACATATCACTCTGATACCATTTCAAGTGCAGCGGGTCCATACAACTTGGGGGTTTATATTTTTTTTTTTCGATCGGTCCCTTGTGCAATTTATATGCGGAAGCACATCCAACAACTCCCTTCCTTATATTCAGAAAACGATGCACACCTACTAAATATTTATAAGTAAAAGCCGTACACTTTTTATTTACTTAAATCAGATGGACATAATTCATCGGTACATCAAAATGCCGTAGCCTTCTATATTCGGCTACACTCCAAAAGATGACCGACATTTCCTCCAACAGTCATACACTTTAAGTCCATCGATTAGTGTCGGCGTCCAAAAACTCCTTCCCTTGCTATCCTCCTCCTCACAGTCACATCCAACCGTTCAAACCATCTACTAATCTCAAATGTTGGTCCCCAAAAGGGGTGAGTACAACCACTTAGCAGGTAAAGGAATCCAATAACAACTCAATGCATCATGCAAATCATACATGCATTGCAGGCGTTACTTACCTTGAAACCATGCGCATACTATCATGCATCATCATATCATACATGTGATCATCATCATGGCATCATTATATCATACATGTCATCATCATCATGACATCATGACATCATACATGTCATCATGCCATATCATATATCATCATCCTCATCATCATCATCATGCATATCATCATGCCATATCATATCATCATCATCATCATGCATATCATCATGCATATCATACCATGGGCAATCATCATATATCATCATCATCATCATTATCATCATGCATATCATCATGCATATCATACCATGGGTGATCATCATATCACATCACATATCCTCAGCATCATCATGCATATCATCATGCATATCATTATGCATATCATACCATGGGTGATCATCATATCACATCACATATCCTCGGCATCATCATGCATATCATCATGCATATCATACCATGGGTTAATTTTCATCTTTCTCTTTAAATTTGATCACCACAACACCCATTTCTCAAATCATCAATTTCATCATCCCCTCGGGCAAAGACCTTCGAGGCTTCCGGCATTCAGCCTCCCAAGCCACCGGGCATCCGACCCCCCCACATTTCGGGCATCTCGCATCCCAACTGGTATCACGAGGCATTCCCTTCGGGCAGAAACCTCCGACAGGGCTTCTGGCCTTTACCATTCTAGCCAGGCATCTCGCACCCCAATCCTGGCATCGCGAGGTATTCCTTTCGGGCAAAGACCTCCGACAAGGCTTCCGGAATTATGTACCGACATACCACCAGGCCTCCCCTGGAATTACGTACCGTATACCACCGGGCATCCCGACACTCCCAGGGAATCTCCGGAATTACGCCACTAGGCCACCGAGCATCATCATCCAACACAACCACTTCCTCACTTATCATTATCCACATTTACCATTATTTTGATCTCAATTTAACATGGCACATGTCGTGATATCAAACAAGTCATACTTGACATGGCATTCACACATGCATCACAATTCAATGTCATACATACACCAATATCTCATCGTACATGCAACAATGTATAATTATTTATTAATAAATTCAATGGAATTTATGGCCAATAAAATAATCCATTTTATTTTTATTTATTATTATTATTATTATTATTATTAATAAATAAATATTAAATTCAATATCTATAAATTCCCAAAATTATAAAAATTCAAGCAATTACAAACCAATAGAATTACATGCAAAATTCATGGCCAAATCGAATTTCACAAAATTTCACAATTTCCTCAAAACAGCCCATAATATTCGGATAAAACCAGAATGCACAGTTTCCGAATAAATTCAATTAAAATATCCATACGGTCTCTAAAAATTACGAAATTTTACAGAGTGATAGCCAAGACATTTTCGTACAACTTTCATGCAGAACTCCAAACCAAATTATTTTTATATTATTTTATACAACCTCACGAAGCTTCTGGACCCATTACCACATCGTCTAGTGCCTCCATCTCCGAAATATGAAGTTTTAACCTACCTATTCTCTTTCGTTTTCTCTGAAATTTAGATATGTTATGCATCAAGGTATCCTTTAGAAGTTTCATGAATATATCTAAGTCAAATAACCAGATTATAGTCATCATCTATGTCCATGAATTCTCGGGTATCTCAGAATACATCACCAGAATCATCGTCTTCAAGATCTAGTCGATTTACCAAGATATACTTGTTCTTTTCACTTCAAATTTGAGTATGTTTTAGTTTAAGATGTTCCCTACAACTTTCATGAAGAAATAAAAGTGAGATTCTCAACAAAAACCAACATGCAACGATGAATCCAGCAAAAGGTTAGTAAAAACTCTCCAGATCTGAGGTGTCCGTAAGATGCGACTTTAACCCCTCAAATCTCCATTATTTTCCACGAAATTTCAGTATGTTATAGTACAAGATGTTAGCTACAACTTTCATGAAGACATCGAAGCCAAATCGGACTCCAAACAGACATGCATGCTCGAACAATTTACTGACTCACACAATCCGAGCAAGAACAGTCACACGACTTAAGAACAAGCCAACCTTACCTCGGTTTTTCTCATCTAACATCCAAAAATTCGACATGCAAACAACATACAAGTATGCAAGAGAAGCTAGAGGACTCCACTTGCCTCTAAACCACACGAACGGCGGCACACCGGCGACGGACGAACAGCGTGCGGGCGGCGACGGGCGAGCTCCTCCTCTCTCGGCCTCCCTCTCTCTCGCATCTCACTCTCTCTCACTTGGCTTGACCGAATGGCACTCTCTCTCTCCCTTTCTCTCTCTCTTTTTGGTTGCTTTTATATTGCATGCATTCTAGGTTTGCATGAGGGACAAGTGTAATTGTGGAGGAAGACAAGTGTCCACCATGCTTCACCTCCTCCATGCCACTTGTCCTATTGCATGCATCATGGGCCTTGGAGTTGGGCTGGTCGACCACTCCTCTTGGGCCTCTATTGGGCCGGCCAACTTGGCCCATTAAAATCTTAGGCCAATGGGCCTAAGGCCCATCTTAAAAAATTGACCTTCCCCCCCCCCCTTTTTTTTTGAAATTCTTCTATAAATGTTTTTAAATTTCAATTTTCATCTTGGCCAAAGTCTTGGGACATTTTGTTCATTGAAATTTAATTTATAAAGTACATGGCCAAGCATAAATTATTAATCTATCAAATTTAAATTTTCACAATCATATGCACAAATCATCTAATTAAAGACTAATGGCTAAAGCATAAGCCATGGAAATTTTTATCACCTAATTAGGAACTTTAACACACCTCATGGCTTGGCTTTGAATTTTGGGATGCCACATCGCCTCTTCATTGGGCAGGCGCACGGTGACCTGGCGGTTCGAAGTTACCTAATATTTTTTTGTTGGCTGTCAAAAAAGAACAGGACAATGAATGCTCAGACTCTTTTTTAAAAAATTCTCTCTCAATTTTCAAAATTCTTTATGTTCTTTCTGGGAGAAGAATAGCCCAAATTCTTTATGTTCTCTCTCCTCTTTCTTTCAGAGTTCTTTACATTCTACTAGTCGTAGCTGGTTCCTGCCTTCGCCTCGATGTTGCCTCTCGAAGCTCCATCAGTGGCTCCAACGAGCTCAAGTTGAACCTTGCGCATGCTTCGCTCCTCTCTCTCACCTGAGTTTGGGGAAATCAAGCGAGGAAGAAGAAGCTTCTCCATTTTTTTTTTACTTTTTCTTGGAGACATTTCTTCTTGTTTTCGCCAAACTCGTATCCCTGTTTTGACACCGCCATTTGAAAAACTCATTTGTCATCGTTAATCTCAAAATATTCTTGGTGTTTTATTCTCTGTTGAAGTTCATTTCTCTTGACACTGTACAAATACTTTGTCTTCTTTCCACTTTTCTTCACCCAGTTTTGATTTCGAGCTCAAAAACACCTTATTATCAAACATTTATTCCTTCATTCAAACACCCACAATGTGCATTTTTTTTTTAATGGGTGTGTTTTACTTGTGCAGGATCCTAACACGTATGGGAAGATGTGAGTGTGCATGACAGTGTTGATATTGATTAAGGCTTTGAAGAGCGAAGCTTGCATGTTCATCACGACGTTCATATAAAGCTCTTTCCTTGGAAATATCTCAAGAAGCAAGGGCTTCGAGATGGCAAGCCTCCGGAGGTCACGGAGGAATGTGTGGAGGAGGGTTTTCATCTTCATGGAGCCTGATTTGAAGAGCATAGCAAGGTCAAATCAGGCTCCGCACACTTTTCTCACTCGTCATTTTTCATGAGTTAGCCATTTACCAAATGAAATTGGCCAACAAACCAAGACCTACTGATTAAGCTACGAATCAGTGTCTTAGTCAAACATACCATCAAATAGCAGCAATCACAAAAGAGCAACGGCATATTAAAGCATATGAACTTGAGCTTTAGACCCTCATATCCAAACAAAGTGTAAGAACCTTACCGAGAGAGAGAGATCAAATTCTTTCTTAATCAAGTGAACACGAATCAGCAGGAGGATGAGTTTGAGCCTCTTTGGCACTGTATCTCATTAGAGAATGATGCATGCTCATGTAATTCATAGAACACCATGCGTATGCTCCATTTTCAACCATCATAGAATTAGACTCATTAAATGGTCATCTCAGGCACATAATTGAAGTATTCCGGGTATGAGACAAAGAGTATCATAGTATCAGAAAAGTCATTATAAAAGGGTGGAAGTCTAGTCCAAGACATCTCCCAACAAAAGGTACACAAGCTATTTTGAGAGACACACAATCCATCCATATAAAATATTTCCCTCCTTGACACACACAAGACATGTCCAACCAACACCTAAACTTTTGCCCAAAAATTATGTTTACATATTTCTAAAAAAATAGAAATTTGTTTTTCCAAAAGAATATATATATTTTATGACCGTCGAACCGCCTCGTAGCCAACAGCAGCTATGAGCAAACCATGGAGGGTGCTAGCACAAGGACCCACCTCCCACGGCTCCCCACTTTAGTCGCGTATCATCACGAGTTGGGGAATCGAACCCTGGCCTTACATGTGGCCAACGTGCGATTCCACCAACTTGGCCACCACGGGGTGGGTATTCCACAAGAATATTTCATCTTTATTAAATGTCAAAATCTTGCATATAAATTCCTTGACATTTAGGCCCCGTTTGCTTTGGCTTTTAAGAATGTCTTTGGAAAAATACAAATACCTTTGGGATAAAGGGATTTTTCAAAATACAAATAGCATTTTGTGAATTGTAATATTGTATTGGGAAATAACTTTGACTTAAATGCCATTCGGTAAAAATTGCATTTGTAAAGAACTTTGACCAAATTAAGAAAAAATGTTTTTGCTTTTTTTTTTTTTTGAGAGTTCAACTACCGGTAGCCTCACTTGAGGTCATGCAACCTCAAGTGAGATTTGGCTGTTGGACAGCCTTGTCTTAGGTCGTGCAACCTTAGGCAATGATCACTTGAATTTGCATGACTCCAGACGATGGTTGCTAAAGGTCGGGCAACCCCTACGCAATAGTCGACAGCATGTACAACCTTTTGGCCAACGATCATCGGCCTCCAATCAACTTTTCCGTGCCATGACCTTTGGAGAAGGTGTACAATAACTAAGGATCAAGAGTTGTATTCTAATAATGTAACTTCCTGAAGGACCTCGGACCTACTTTAAGCTAAAGGGAGCTCTTTGGAAATGCAATTGTATTTCTCCAAAGTTGACTAAAAGAACGAACCAAACGCATTTGCATTTGGCCAAGGGACTTTAGAATCCCAAAACCCATTATAAATGCTTAACCAAACATGGCCTTAGTATAACTTTTTTGAGACCTAAATTTAGGCCAAAATTTTTTCAGGATTTAATTGCATATAAATTAGAGACTAATTTTTTAACCTAAAAAAATTATGAAAATTGCATAGCGTATAGACATTAGAAGCATCTAATAATAGTAACAGAATTTATAGGAAATACAAAAGGAAAAGAAAGAAAGAAAGAAAGAAAATTGATTTAAGACTTAAAAGATTGGTTGTTATTGTGAGAGAGAGAGAGAGAGAGAGAGAGAGAGAGAGAGAGAGGTGGAGTCGGGCTAGGTCAAGTAAACCGGACCCTTATCTCTTTTTCAACTAGGCTTGGCCCAACCCCTTTCTCTCCTTTCTTTTCCTCTACTCGGGCCTGCCCATCATCCTTTCTCACAGGCCTAGCCCGCATGATGGTCCTCTTCCCCTTCACACCATTCACACTTCAAGAGAGAAAGAAGAGTGACAAAGCCAGAGTAGGAGGGGAGCAAGTGACGGGGTGATCCATGGGTCCAAGTCGAGGCCGACCAACAAGCTGGCAATGGCAGGAGCCATGCCCACTTGCCAGTTGGCCTTAAAAGCGAGAGAGGGAGCAAGAGAGAAAGGGGGCTGGCTCAGTTGAGAAACGAAAAGAAAACCAGAGAAGTGTGAGAGGATAGAGTGCAACTCAAGCCAACAAAGAGAGAGAAAGAGAGAGAGAGAGAGAGAGAGAGAGAGAGAGAGAGAGAGAGAGAGGCCCGCAAAAGGTGGCCAGTTTGTTTGCTAGAGTCAGCAGAGAGAGAGAGGGAATGAGCAAATGATGTTAGTGCTAGTATGAACACCTAGAAGGGGGTGAATAGGTGTAAAGACAATTTTTCAAAAGATACAATGGAAATATTTTGCTTCTAAAATAGAGTTTGAAAAACAACAAACTTTAAGCAAGTTTGGACTTTAGCAGTTAAATAGAATTAAGAACAAAGTAAAAGAGTTTATGGAAAGGAATAATAACATATAAATTATAGTGGTTCGGTTTAGATCAAGCCTACATCCATTCTTCACACTAACAACTTACTTGCTAGATTCCACTAAAAATCAAAAGAGACTTTAGAACTTTGGGATCTTAACTTCATAGTGAACAGTCTCTATTGGTCTCTCACGAAGTCTCGCTAAGTGTTTCTCTCTTTTGTATACAACTTTGAGCTCATAATATCGAATGACAAGAAAATGGTAAGCTTCAAAGTTTGAAATTTTTCTTTCACGCACTCTATCGAACAACTAAAGAGTCCGCCTTAAATACTCATTCATGCTTTCACGACCGTTGGTACTTTCCAAATTGAATTTTTCCAATCTACCCGTTGGATAGAATCAATCAAGGAGATCTCAAGTCGTTTGAAGATTATGATGAAAGCCTGTCAATCATGTTCGCCATATAATCAGAATCTTGGTTTCCATAAGTAGATTATTTCCATATTTGCTTGTAATATGAAAAGATTTGATTTATCTAAATTGATTTCAATAAAGATAATCAATTTCATAGGTGGTATATCCAACTAGAAAGCCATCCATAAGCCTTATGAATCGAACTCCTGAAGAAATAAACAAAATCTCTCATCTAGATAAGTCTTCATTCTTCAGTAACGTTAAGTCTGGAATTTGTCAAAGTGGGCAGACTTTGACACAAAGTCTAGGAGACTTTAGACTTTACCACAAAATCTGGTCATCTTCAGACTTTGACATAAAAGTTTAAAAATCTTCATAATAGATTTTGAATAAGTTTTGTCAACTTCAAAACATCCAAGGAGTTTTTTCCAACAATCTCTCCATTTTTTATGGTGACAAAACTTCCCTACAAATTTAAGAACTTATATCTTGCAAAACAATACTTTAACAGTACATGATATTTAAAAAGATAATGATCTGTGGATGGCAATGATTCTGCAACCACGGAAAACATGTTAATCTTGAAAAATAATCAAACACCAAGATTAAAGCATCCATATTCATCCTCATTCATAATCATCACAAAAGTTGCTGCAAATTATGAGAGTTACTAGTCAAACCAGTCAAACAAAGTTAAATCTGCAAAAGTTTAAGTTCAAAAGTATCAAAAGTAAATTTTCACATTCTCTCCCTTTTTGTCAGCAGCAAAAAGTGGAGAAAATCAAAATTAAAAATAGAAAGAATGAAATCAAGATTGTCTTGGAATGTGAACAAGCTGGAAATCCCCCATTGATTGAACAATCTCCTCCAGCTTTCACACTGTCTTCTTCAGCTTCTCAACATCTTCGATCTTGGCAGTCCATGAAACTTGCTGTTGTAAACCTTGAACTTGAAAGTTTAAAGACTGTACCTTTTCATTGAGAGAATCTAAAGTAGATTACAAAGCATATTGAAGCTTCTGAATCTCACACTCCATTCCATATTGCTATACTTTTATCTCCAAATGAGCTCAAGTAGCCTTTGAAAGTCTGTAGTAGGTTTTGTTTGTGCACTAGCCTTAGCACGTTCAGTTCGTGGAGTATTGAGTGATAAGGGAACATCAACTGATCTGCCTCCAAGACTTGGAGTTGATTCTCCAATATCAGCTTCAGGAAAATTAGAAGCATAGACTTCTTCTGGATCAGCAGGAGATCGACTGATATCATCGCTTGCAAAAAGAGGAGAAGAAGTTTCTCTTTTCTCACAGGCTCCCCCTGTTTCCTTGCTTACATGTAGAGAGAGGAAAACTTCTTCTTGCTCTTTCTTGTTTCCTGCTTGAAGGTGATGTTCTGTTTCTGTTCTTTCTCCCACCTAGACACTCCTTGTTGCTTCAGAATCCTTGGATAAGGATATTTCTATTGTTGTCTCATAGGAGTCATCTTGACCCTCTTCAGCTTCAGCTTCTCTTCCTGCTTCTTCTCTTTCTTCCTCTTCTCTTGCTTCTTCTCTTTCTTTGTCTTCTCTTGCTTCTTCTTCTCTTCCTACTTCTTTTCTTTCTTCCTCTTCTCTTGCTTCTTCTTCTCTTGATGCAGCCCACATTGAAGAAACCAAGAAGAGAAAAGAAAGTAATTATCTTGAGTCCATTCTTGAAAGAAGACACCTTGGGAGCCGTGAAGACGTGATGCTTTTACTAGTTTCTAGTTCCTAAGCTCTTTATTATTTTTCTAGTTTCTAGGTTCTTTAATGCTTTCAAGTTTCTATGCTCTATTTTTATTTCTTTGATGATATAAGTCATCCATCCCTTGTAGAAGACAGACGACTTTTGATAAATGAAAAGATTTGCTTGAAGCAAGTATCATGAATCTTGTAGAGTTCATAGCTTGAAAACCTAAAAGAGTTTTTACTCCGTCCTTGAAGAGTCAGTGCTTTCGAAATCTACATCCTTGAAGAGTTGCAGTCATCCATCTAGAAGAATCGGTGCCTCAACTTCCTTGGAGGCCTAGAAGAGCAACCAACGAAGTTCCTATCTTTTTCTGTTCTGTTCGTTGCTTCCAATCCAATTTCGACTATTCTACAGTGCTTATTTCAGAAAACCTAAAACATGGAAATTGTATATCCAGAAGTCTTTGTTCGTTTGGCTTTGGAATCAGGTTGATCCAATCTATATCAACAAAGGTACGACTGTTCTCTTGAGCTTGCGCAGTGCTGAAATTACTGTTCGTCCCGTTTCTTGTGTGCGAGTCACTCTCCCGATCCTATTGTTTGAGAAAGCCTCCCCTAGGCTTGCATCATTTGGTATCAGAGCTTTGGAGGAGAGGACAATGCCTTCAAGAGAAGCTAGGCGTTGTGGCGGTAGAACTGTTCCCCTCAATGAATTGCACACACACATTGAGAATATGCAACAACAAATTGATGAATTGAATCAAGAAGTTCAGCGTTTGAGGGCTGAAGCAAATAATTCTCCACCCCATTCCAGGACCGAAAATTCCCATGGTGAATCTTCCTCTTCGGAGAGTATTCAATCTATTCACAGTCGGAGACATGTTTGACATTGTTTACAACATATTCATGAGCCAGATTGGGAAAAGGAAATCAAGAAAGATGTTCCAGAATTTACAGGTAATGAGCCTCCTAATGAAATTGTTGATTGGCTAACACTTGTGAATGAGGTGTTTGAGCATCGGAATGTTCCTGAGAATCGTCGCGTTGGGATCATTGCTATGCGATTCCGAGGCAAGGTGATTGCTTGGTGGAGACGTGAAAAACAAACTTGCCAAGCCATTGGCAAAGCACAAGTCACTTCGTGGAGAAAGATGGAGGGCAAGATTCAAAAATATTTTCTTCCCAAAGGATATAAAAGAGAGCTCTACCAACAGTACCAAAATCTAAAACAAGGTACGCGAACGGTGGACTAATACACCAATGAATTCAATGAGTTGGTGATTCGTAACAATATCCAAGACCCAGAGGATGTGCTTGTGAACAAATACTTGAATGGTCTTCAATTTTACATTCAAGACGCCTTGGAAGTCCTCGACATTTGGGACTTAGGAGATGCACGCCAACGGACACTCAAAATGAAGCGCTCTCATTCTCGAAGACAGCAATCTGCTAGTAAGCCTTCTATAATGTTTCAAAGAACCTGCTACATCCGAAATATGTTGCTATTCTTGTGGAGAGTTGGGTCATCATGCTAGCAATTGTCGAATCAATAAGAATCGACCAGCCAGTAAAGCCTTCTTGGTGGATAATGATTATGATGAGAGTGCTAAGAATCCACTTGAAAAGGAGTTGAACAATGATGAAGAAGCTGCGGATGATGAACAAATAGTGCATGCTAACACTGGCGAACTTCTTATGGTGAGGAAAATTTTTCTTACTCATCGAGATGACACTGGAGAGAGGTGGCTGCATACCAATATTTTTCATTATGCTTGCACAATCATGGGAAAGGTGTGTCAATTAATTATTGACTCTGGTTGTTGTGAGAATATAATTTCTGAAGTATCAGCAAACAAGCTGAAGTTGGAATTAAAAACGCACCCTATGCCTTAAAATGTCGTGGTTGAAGAAAGGCATTGAGGTAACTATTTCAAAACGATGCCTTGTTAATTTGTCCATTGGTTCTGTTTATAGTGACAAGATATGGTGTGATGTTCTTCTAGTCACATTATTCTTGGTCTGGCGATTCGATAGAAGGACTATTCATGATGGTTATCGAAATACATATTCTTTTGAATTTGGAGGCAAGAAGATTCTTCTAGTAGGGTTTCTTTGTCTTTTAAAGATGGGGAGGATGATGCAGCCCACATTGAAGACTTGCTTCTTAAAGTTCGACTAAACCGAGAAGCCATAATGATATCTTGAGTCCATTCCTTGGGAGCCATTCTTTTACTTTTCTTTCCTCTTTATTATTTTTCTCTTGCTTCTTTATTATTTTTCTAGTTTCTAGGCTTTTAATGCTTTCAAGTTTCTATGCTCTTCTCAAATCCCTTGTAGAAGACTTGCTTATCTTTGTAGAGTTCATAGCTTGAAAACCTAGAAGAGTTTTTCCTTGAAGAGTTGGAGCTTTCGAAATCTGCAGCCTTGAAGAGTTGCTTCATCGATCTAGAACAATCGGTGCCCCCTCAACTTCTTGGAGGCCTTTTCCTCTTCTCTTGCTTCTTCTCTTCCTATAGTGGTTATTTCAGAAAACCCAAAACATGGAAATTGTATATCCAGAAGTCTTTGTTCGTTTGGCTTTGGAATCAGGTTGATCCGATCTATATCGACAAAGATACGACTGTTCTCCTGAGCTTGCGCAGTGCTGAAATTACTGTTCGTCCCGTTTCTTGTGCGTGAGTCACTCTCCCGATCCTATTGTTTGAGAAAGCCTCCCCTAGGCTTGCATCATCTCTTCTCGGTTATTCTTCTTTTGGCTTTGCTTCTTCTCTGTCTTCTCTTCCTTTTTTTCTTCGCTCTGTGTCTGCTCTCCCTCCTTCTCCTATTCCTTTGGGTTGCTCAAAACCAACAAAGCTTTGAAGATTCTTCAAGGCCAAGGCTAAAATGGTAAGATCATCATCATCCTCTTTGTCCTACAGGATAAGGGATCTTCTCTTCTTGACAGGTTCTTTCACAATCTCCTTGCCTTTTCTCTTCATTGCAACAAATTCTTCCTTGGTTTTGCTAGGAGATTCCTTCTTCAAGCGCTCTAAAGCCTTGTTTAGATCTTTTAGCCTCATCTCCAAAACCATTTTTAGTCCTATAACCATAGGAGCTACAGTTCTGGTGCAGAGAGAGACAAGAAACTCAATCTAAAAATGTCTAAATAGCTTTGTAATCAGCGTAGAGTAAGGCAGTTGTCCTTTATCCTTCATAGCAGTCCTATACATGTGCATTAGAACAATATGAGGAAGTGTCATACAATTGTAAATAACAAACATAAGCCGTGCTTCAGATCGGGAAACATTAGTTTTTGAAGTAGCCTTTGGTCTGATGTCGTTTATGACTATTTTGTGCAGCAAGACATTGGAGGCTGCATTCTAGAATAAGTGATGCTTTCTTCGGGGAGTCTATCCCTAACAAGGAATCTTGTTGCATGACCAACCGATACATTTATGGGTTGGAAACCACTCATTTCCACCCCCAATAACGTCAGTCAAAGTGTCAACATCCACCAAATATTCTTTGTCACTCACAGTGAATTTGAAGCAATTTTGGTTAAGAAAAGAAAGATTGAAAGAAAGCTAGTTTTTCCCTCAAATTTACGTTGATCGAATCTAAAAAGTCAAAATCGACTAATTCAGGGTTCATCACCCCTCTGTTCAGCATCTGGAAATAAACCTTTTTATGATCCTTGGAACGAAAAAGCTTCATTCCTACACTAGGCATTTCAGCAGTAATGCCCAACCTTGGTTGAAAATTCGAGAACATCCTCTCATTATCGTCTTTGCTTTTAGGTTAATTGAAAGTAATAAAACGAGGATTGACAAGAAAGTTACGGAAAGCCTCATCTGTTGCTCCTTTCTTTGCTATTCCTAAACGCTCCATTGTTCTTAGAAACATCATTTCATTTTCATAAATGTGCTCTCTTAGATAATTAGTAATGAGTGACATTGGCGAACCACCCATTTTCAAACGACCATAAAATTTGAACAAAAATTGGGGAGTCATGGTACAAAGAGGAACAACATCTTGTTCAATTTCCTCTTCCAATGGTTCACGAGGAGGATTCTGCATAGCACGTTGTGGAGAGTGTTGTGGAGACTCTTCTTCTTTGGTTAGATCAAAATGAGTCGGGCCCTCAAGCATATTCCATGGTCCCTTGCTTGTGATCCGAGATGACTTTCTTTGAAAAGACATCTTTGCAATCGTGGAGGATTTCTCAAACAAGTTCAAGTGAAAAAGATGAAAACTTGCGGAACACACTTGAGAGTAGAGTCAAGAGAGTAGAAATGAGAGAGAGAGAGGAGAGAGTTTGCTCTTTAGGGTTTTGAAAAAGAATTGCTCAAATACAAAAGGGTATATAAAGAAGATGAAAGGTCACAAAGAAAAGAGATAATCGAAACGTAATAAAGGAAAAAGAAAACTACCCTTTTAAAATAAATTGAAAATAAAAACTGCCAAAAATTCAAAAATTCGAAAAGATAACTTCTAAAAATAAAATAGGCAAGCAACGATTCGAATAAAGTCATACAGTTTCACAATTTTTATACTAAAATTAAAATACTTGGATTTGAGTCAGTTTCTCACTAATATAGCGTCTAGAAATTCTGAGTCTGGACAGCTCCTGACTTTACTCCAGAGGATAAATAATATTCAACTTGGTGCGAATAAACTTAAATAGATTTTTCTCCAAAAGCTTTGTGAATATGTTTGCCATTTGATTCTTCAAATCAATGAACTGAATCATAATTTCCCCATTTGTGGACATGATCTCTTATAAAATGATGTCAAATTTCTATGTGCTTCGCCCTCGAATGAAGAATTGGATTCTTAGAGAGGTTTATTGCATTGGTATTGTCACATTTGATTTCGGTACACGATTCTTCAATTTTAAAGTCTCTTAACTGTTGTTTTATCCATAAAATTTGAGAATAATAGCTCCCAAGAGCTACATATTCTACTTTTACTATTGATAGAGCTACAATACTCTGCTTTCTTGAGAACCAAGATACTAGCATACTTCGTAGCAATTGACAGGTTCCAGAAGTGCTCTTTCTATCCACTTTACATTCAGCTAAATCACCATCTGAATATTCAAGAAGAGTAAAGTCTCATTCTTTTAGATACCACAGACCTAGCTTTGGAGAAGTTGCCACATATTTAATGATGCGTTTTGCAACACTTAAATAAGATTCTCTGGAATTAGACTAAAATCTAGCACAAATGCAAACACTAAACAAAATGTCACGTCTAGATGCAATAAGGTAAAGAACAGAACTGATCATGCTTCTATAAAGCTTCTATTCTATTTTCTTCCATTTTTCATCATTGTCTAGCTTCGAGGAACTTGACATAGGTGTTTCTGTCTTTTTGCAATTCTCTAATCCAAATTTCTTGATCACATCTTTGGCATATTTTTCCTAGTGAATGAATATACCTTTCTTCGATTGTTTAACTTGCAATCCCAGAAAGAAAGTTAACTCACCCATCATACTCATCTCGAATTCATCCTACATAGACTTCAAAAATTTATTGCATAGATTTTTATTAGGAGAACCAAAGATAATATCATTGACATAAATCTGTATCAGTAAAAAATCTTTTCATTCTCTCTTTATGAACAAGGTAGTATCTAGTTTTCCTTTTTCAAAACCATTCTATATTAAAAACTTACTCAACCTTTCATACTAGGCTCGAGGTGCTTACTTCAATCCATACAAGGCCTTTTGCAGTCTATAAACTGAGTCTAGCTTTCTTCGATCTTCAAATCCTAGTGGTTGTTTCACATAGACTTCTTCTTGAATGAATCCATTAAGGAAGGCACTTTTGACATCCATCTGGAATAACCTAAAATATTTATAGCAAGCAAAAGCAAGTAATAATCTAATTGCTTCTAATCTCGCTACTGGTACATAAGTCTCATCATAGTCTATCCCTTCTTCTTGAGTATATCCTTTAGCCACAAGTTTTGCTTTGTTCCTGACGACTTTTCCTTTCTTGTTCATCTTGTTCCTGAAGACCCATTTTGTCCCGATTATAGATTTACCTTTAGGTTTTGGAATCAACTCCCAAACATCGTTGATGTTGAATTTCCTGAACTCTTCTTGTATAGCTTCTATCTAGCTTTCATCAGACAGGGTTTCATCTACACTTTTTGGTTCAATTTCATAAACAAGTGCTAAAGCATTGGAATCTTCTCGCCTTTTGGATCTGGTTCAAATTCCTTCATCAATGTTGCCAATGATGAGTTATTTGAGATGACTTGACTTGTGCTTTCCAGTTACTACTTGATTTGAAAGTCTAAAGATCCTCTGCTTCGGTTGAAACTTCTTGATCTATTTGTTGCTGTTTTCTAGAAGTTTGAACCTTTTCAGGGGAAGTAGACTTTGTAAAGTTTGAAATAGGTTCAGACTCTTCAAGTTAAGTCTGATCTGGTTGAGTCTCCTCAAATTTGACGTTCATGGATTCTTCCACAAGCTGAGTCTTCTTGTTAAAGACCCTGTAAGCTTTGCTTGTAATCGAATAATCAAGGAAGATTCCTTCGTCTGATTTCTCCTTGAACTTTCCAGATCGACCAATAAGATTCTTCAAAATAAAACATTTACAGCCAAAGATATGGAAATAACAAACATTTGGCTTCTTTCCTTTATACACTTTATATGGAGTTTTCTCCAAAATAGGCCTCAAGAACACTCTGTTGATGATGTAGCAAGTTGTAGAAATTGCTTCTGCCCAAAATCGAGAGGATATGTTGCTCTCAATTAAGAGGGTTATGGCCATCTCTTGTAAGGATCTGTTTTTCCTTTCCACAACCCTATTTTGTTCCGGAGTGTATGGAGAAGAGAAAACATGCTGGAAACCAGATTCATCACAAAACTTCACAAAGTCCTGATTCTCAAACTCACGTCCATGGTCAGTTCATATGGTTGAAATAGCATAACCTTTTTTTTAACCTTCTTTGCAAACTTTGAGAAGTAGACCCAAATGAAGCGAGAGTAATCATCCACGATTACTAGGCAATATTTCTTTCCACAAATACTCTGAGTTTTGATTAGTCCAAAAATGTTCATATGTAGAAGCTGCAAAGCTCAATTGGTAGAAACTTGATTTACATGTTTAAAGGTACTTCTAACCTGTTTTTCCAGAAAACATGGAGTACATAGTTTTGACTTTTGATAAGCTAGGTTGGGAACACCACAAACAAGTTTTTTAGAAGAAATCTTGGCAATTTACTTCATGTTGACATGACCAAGCTTTCGATGCTAAAGACTTGCTTCATCTTGAATAGATATAAGACACTGAGAACTTTCTAGGTTTACATCTAGAAGATAAATATTCCCATGCCTTCGCCCAGTGAAAGATTGGGAGAAGTCTTGACTCGTTCCAGAACAAATACCTTTTTGGAAGTTGATTTTGAATCCAATGTCACGAAGTTGGCTTATGTTGAGTAGATTGTAGTTCAAACCTTCCACCAAAGAAGCATTGTGGATAGTCAGGCTTCCAATTTTCACAGTTCCACAACCTACAATTCTTCCCTTACTGTTTCCCCCGAAGGAAACTTTTCCTCCATTCAGTTTAACAAGCTTTATAAAGCAGCTTGAATCCCCTGTCATGTGCCTCGAGCTGCCACTATCTAAATACCATTTTATCTTTCTCTTGATAGTGACCTGCAATCATAAAAAGAACTCAAGTTTTCTTTCGTACCCAGATTTTCTTGGGTTCAGGAGAGTTAGCATTAAAAACGGTCTTTGCCCAGTCCTTCTTAATAGGTCTTCAAACTTTGGGACATTCTTTCTAAAAATGTTCAAAATTGTTACACTTTGAACATTCGAGTGCACTTCGGCCAATAGGTTTACAAAAAAATTTTGAAAATGATTTTTGTAAAATGCCTTTGAAGGTCTTTATTTGAGTCTCTCTTTTACTTTGGGAAAATCAATCAATGGAATTGTTTCTAAAGTCATACATAAACCAGACTTGTTAAAATAGGGTCTTTGTACCAAAATAATTTTTTTTAAAAATTTTTAAGATCCTTTCGAAAATCTTTTTGAAATATTTGAAAGATCTTCTTTTAGAATAGCATTTTCCTTAGCAAAAGAATCAAAATTTTCTTTCAAATTAATAAAAATTTTATCCAAACTTTCAAACTTTTCTTTCCAAGAAATTTCCTATTGCTTGAGTTTAGAATTTTCCCTTTTTAGTTGAGAGATCCTTTTAAGAGAGGTTTTGAGACTGAGACAAAGTTTTTCTATGTACTTTGAGACTTTAACATGAAATTTTTAAATTACTAACCTCAAGTTCTTTGTCTGAGTCTGAATCAGAGTCTGTTTTCGATTCTAAGTCTAAGTTGGGATGAACCATCAAACAAATGTTGGCATATTCTTCTTCATTTTCCTCGCACTTAGTGTCACTCCAGGTTTTAGCTTTGGGAGCCTTCTTGTGTGTCTCAGTTCTTTCTAACATTTTCTTCAACAAAGGACAGTTAGGTCTAATATGCCCATTTTTTCTTGCATTTGAAGCATATTACATCTTTGCTGGTTTCGTTGTCCTTAGTCGGTCTCTTATGGAAATTTTGTGTGCTTTGTTTCTTCTAGTTGAATCTTCTTCCCTCTTTATTTAACTTTCCGAACTTTTTTATCATAAGTGCTAGCTCCTCATCATCCATATCATGATCTGAATTTGTATCATTAAATCATCGTTAGATTTTAAAGCAATTGACTTCTTATCTCTTGGATTTTCTTCCTCATTGATATGCTCCACTTCATATGATTGAAGTGTGCCTACTAGTTCATTTACCGAAAGAGGTATGATCCTCTGAGTTTCTCTAATTGATGTATTCACGTGATTCCAGTCTTTGGAGAGTCCACACAACAATTTATTTGGAGAGTCCACACAACAATTTATTAACCTTCATTGGTCCTGAGATTGCCTGTCCTTGATATGCTATCCATTCACGATTTCAGTGAAACAACTGAACATATTAGTGATGGATTCTCTAGGCTTCATCTTGAAGGTTTCATATTGTTCAAGTAGAATATTGATTTTCGTTTCCTTTACTCGATCAATTCCTTCATAGGTAACATGCAATTTGTCCCAAACTTCTCTTGCTAGTTTCACAAGAAGAAATTCGGTTGTATTCAATGGAAGATAAAGCACAGTATAAAGAGTAGATAGCTTTAGCATCAAAAGCTTGTCTCTTGGTTAATTTTGCTCGTGTTATTTCGCCAGTATTTACAACTTCTTTTCCTCTTTCTAGGTTGATGTAACTTTAGGATTGATCCATTTTTTTACCACATCCCACTCCAGGGGATCTTTCAATCTCAAAAATGCCTTCATCTTATTTTTCCACACATTGTACTCCTTCCCATCGAAATAAGGAGGTTTGGTATTGCTTTGGCCTTTAATCAATCCTGGAGCCAAAATACTAGCCATAAATTTTTATCTTAGAAGTAAAAACACTTTAATAAAATAAGTACGCAAGCTCTAATACCAATTGTTAGTGCTAATATGAACAACTAGAGGGGGTGAATAGGTGTGAAGACAATTTTTCAAAAGATATAGTGGAAATATTTTGCTTTTAAAACAAAATCTGAAGAATAATAGACTTTGAGCAAGTTCAGACTTTAGCAGTTAAATAGAATTAAGAACAAAGTAAAGGAGTTCAAGGAAGAGAATAAGAACACATAAATTATAGTGGTTTGGCTTAGATCAAGCCTACGTCCACTTTCCACATTGACAGCCTACTGGCTAGATTCCACTAAGAATCAAAAGAGATTTTACAGCTTTGGGATCTTGACTTTACAGTGAATAGTCTCTACCGGTCTCTCATGAAGTCTCGCTAAGTGTTTCTTTCTTTTGTATACAACTTTGAGCTCATAATATCGAATGACAAGAAAATGGTAAGCTTCAGACTTTGAAAATTTTCTTTCACGCACTCTATCAAACAACTAGAGAGTCCACCTTAAATACTCCTTCATGCCTTCATGACCATTGACACTTTCCAAAGGAATTCTTCCAATCTACCCATCGAACAGAATCAATCAAGGAGATCTCGAGTCGTTTGAAGATTGTGATGAAAGCATGTCAATCTCGATTCGCCCATATAATCAGGATCTTGATTTCCATATGTAGATTCTTTCCATATTTACTTGCAATTCGAAAAGATTTGATTTATCTAAATTGATTTCAATAAAGATAATCAATCTCGTAAGTGATATATCCAACCAGAAAGCCATCCATAAGCCATATGAATCAAAATCCTGAAGAAATAAACAAACTCTCGCATCTAGATAAGTCTTCATTCTTCAGTAGCGTTCAGTTTGGAATTTGTCAGAGTGGGCAGACTTTAATACAAGGTCTGGGAGACTTCAAACTTTACCACAAAATCTGGTCATTTTCAGACTTTGACATAGAAATCTGAAAATATTCAGAATAGACTTTGAATAAGTTTTGTCAACTTCAAAACATCCAATGAGTTTTCTCCAACAAATGAGAGTAGAGAGATCTTGCTCGGCTAAAAGTTAAGAAAAAAATAAACTTGGGAAGAGAGAGCGAGAGAGAGAGGGATTCCATTCACTAGTGGTTCCTCCAAGTCGCTTGAACCTTCAGAGGCTAGCTCCCCCAATTGTCGTCCACCATGAACCAAGCAAGCTCCTTCTTCCTCTATACATACTCTATTTTGGGCATGCCCAGTGGGAGCTCGTCCACCATGAACTCCAGCCCCGCCGGTTTCCCAGTTGAGTTGCTGTGTGTTGGGTATGTTTGTTGAGAGTCTCGGTCAACTTGGAAATCTCTCGTTTTGATAAAATGTTTCAATGAAAAACATAACTCGAATCCTTAAAGCCAAAGTTTAGATCTCCGTTACCTACATGATTTGTTTTGATATTGCTCTCCCGACACTAACGTCGGCATTTTCTTTTATTTTTGGTGGCATATCTCGCATTGTCTGAGTCGGCCATGAACCTCTTGCCGGACAAGCCCGTGGTTTGGAGCTGCCCTTGTTAGTCCATTCCCCTTCATTTTAATATGCATACAAGTGTGTTTTTGTGATTGAATATGGTTGTAAAGGTTTCGGAGCTTGAAAGGCTTCTCGGCCAATGGCCGGTGGTGACTGGCATCGGTTGAACTAAACTACGGATGCTGGATGGTGGGCCGGTGGTGGCTTGAGCTTTGGTGAGGGCTCATCGGAGTATGGGTGCTGGTTCGGGTGAGGACGTCACAAAGGGGAAGATGTCGGGAGGAAGAGACGGCTTCACTAGGAAGATGACCACATGCGGGGAAGAGAAAAAGATAAAGATAAAAAATAGAAAGTAGGAAAGAAAACAAAAGAAAAAGAAAAGGAATAATGAGAAAGAAAGAAAACAAAAATCCATGGGCTTAATAGAGAGTGGGCTTGTTCAGGATTAGATATAGGTCAGGAATTGTGGGCTTATTAAACAAAATAGAAATCGGTTATATTCGAACTACGCCCAGAGGCCGGTCCAAATTTCAAACCAAGCCTGGACCATTAATGGGTTCAGGCCAGACTCATATCTGGATTGAGTTCCCTGATCGGGTCCAGAGTCTATTTTCCAGAATTAAAAATATTTAAAATTAATAAAAAAATCAAAAATACTAAAAAATAAAAAAATCAAAAATAGAATATTCATAAAATTAATTAAAAATTTCAGAAAATTTATAAAAAATCAGAAATTTTTGGAAAGAAGCTTAAAAGTTAGCAATTTGAGTAGTTTTCTCTTTAAAAAAAAATGAAAAATCCTTAACCAATTGAAGCCCCATCAAACATGCCTTTAGGGATTTACCATAGGATTTCTGTATGTTTTTTTCATTTTACAGATGATGATAGGTTAGTGCTTGCACTTTTCAATTCGATTATACTTGATTATGCAATTTCAATATATCAATCATTATTTTCTTGGAATGGTTAGGATGAATCTTAAAATCTTCAATGGGCTGCCCTAATAATTTAGTTAGCAAATAATCAATTTTATTTATCGAAAGAGCTCGAGTTAAATAGCTAAGGTAATCAAGTCTTCGATTTTGAAATCTTTGGTTACGCATGTATTAAGATGACATTTCCTTGTCTTGATTAGGGTTTTTAGCCAACCCTCAACAATGGCTAATGGTGACTCCTTTTGAACATATAGATTAGGAGAACCAATGTTGGTATGGACTTCGAAAAGCTCACGCTTTACAAGTATCTCTAAATCTACTCCCCCAAAGGTAGTCCCCCGAAGGCAAGTCGCAACAAACTTTTAAATGGAATTAGTTTTCTTAAACCTACTTTCCACAAAAAGACAATTGGGACCAAGGATTTGAATGTGACTAGCCAAGCCTTTGGGGGGTCGAATTTCATTTGTAACAACGAGTTGAGGCCAAAATACAATTTTCAAAAGTTGCGGAACCAATTCATAAATTTAACGAAATTTGCCTAAGCTCTTAAATCATCATTTTTATCATTTGACCCCCAATTAGTTTGAAACTGAATGGGGGCCAGGTTAGATTGATCAAATCAAGCCAAAAAAAAAAAAAAAAACTAAATGAAATCATATTAGGCATTCTCTAACAAGAAAATGGCCTACTTTGATGGATTTTCTTGCAAAATTAAGGGAAGAAAATTGCAAATTTTGGTAATGGGCTTAAAATAATATACATAGACTTTTCAATTGATCAAAAACTCCAACAAAAGTGATGGATTAAAGCACTTAAACCAATTGACAAAAGTTAGTCCACAATTTGGCCATAATTCAAAGCTACTGAGTAAGTAATTGTGTAGCCCCAACGTATCCTACTCAACTACCCTATTAGCCCAATCTTTGGGTGAGATGAAAGAAGACCACTTTATGTGCAAATAGAAAATAATTAGCCATGGATAATCTGAGAAGAGAGAATGAAAATTTAATCTAAACTAGCCAATTCAGCAACAGTACAAATTTGAAAATCTAATAGAAAGTTGGTGAAACGGCTCAATTGATAGCCTTTTCATGTGGGCAAGGATTGACCAAAAGCTAGCTTGATTTAGCTTATATATTCCATGAAGCATGCTCTTATGAAGTATAAAGAACTGAAGACAAGAGGCAACTTAGAGAGTTCTCCACAACCTCCATGTTGGGAATAACGGATCCCCGAAAACCGGATTCGACACCGAATCGAACCCCTAAATCAATGCGGAAGACGAAGCCCGGGAAAACACGCATCACCGATCGTAAAGCACACCACAGATTCGAGCGTACCTTGTTAGCCACAGATTAAACCCCAACGCTGAAGAAGAGGAAGAAATTCTGGCCCCGATGATGTCAAATCGCCTTGAAAGGGAAACGGCGTCGCCTTGAGCATTTGGGAGAAAAAGAGAGAGAAAGGAATGTACGTTATGTTCGTTATGCCAAGAGGTGTCTTCTCTCTCTCTCTCTCCTTCCTTTTATACCTTCCCCCTCCACGGGCCTTATTCCCGTGGGCCGGGCCTTTTGGGCCCAACTTTGAGCGGATGGTCCTTAAGCCCATTTCATAAATCCATCATCTCCCACTCGCACATGGTGGTGCAAAACCAACATGGGCGGACAGGCCCTACTCAGTCCCATTAGAGAAAAATCCAGCATAGACTCTCACTTAACATGGTGGGCCGAACATAATCCTCTTTTCCTCTCTTCAACATTCATACCGGTGAATAATCCGTGCGACCAGCATACTTTGAGAGCTCGTTGCCATACATCTGTTAGGAATATATAGCAGCTCATAATAGGCATCACACTCCGAGTAGATTTAGTATGCAGTACCCTAGATCGATCGATCACATTTATATCTCTCTTGATCTCTTTCAAACAATGATATATTTATTGTATTCACAATTATGATTATCACAAAGACAGTCATAATTGGTTAACCGGTGAATACAAAATTATAATGTGATTCTCCAAAATCGATCTTCCTCTTTCCTTCAAACTCTCAATTTCAGTCCAGCTTGCTTTTCTAGAAATGCCCCATTAGATCGAATCACTCATGACCATTGGCAACATCCTAAGATAGCAAACACTAAATAGAAATCTTGAGAATAAGTAAGAGTCATGAGGGGACTAAGAAATTGAGGAACTCTTTTCCTCAAGAGTCTCACACATCATAAAAGTTGAGATCAAACTTTTGCAACTCTTATTGGTCGACTCATGCATACGTAGTATGAAATACGTATTATGGTATTAACTCCTTTCCCATGGAGCGTATGTCTACACCTTTCAATACCGTACAGATGATAGTTCGAGACATACCCAATGTCTAACTTGAGTTCACGTATCTACTCATTCACAAAATTCATCAGAACTCACATCTGGCATCTTAGACAGATAAAGTAAAACATGTGGGGTATTTTTACTTTCGGACATAGTAAGTATTATATCCTCATCTTAACACCCAGTTAAGGCGACATACGTGTTTTAAGCTTGAGCTCTCGATTATCACCTAGATAATAAGCTTTAAAACAGTCTCATCTCTATTTATCACACAGTAAATAGAGGCGATTACCCGTGTGAGTGGGCTAATCTCATATCTGTCCGACATACTTCTCAACTTAAAGTAATGCACTAAGCATTAAGATGCATAAGGAATAAACGAAGATTCATAGGCATTAATGATGAAAACACAAATTCATCAAATTGTGAACATTTAGGGAAATTACAATATTCAGTACATCAGCCTCTACGCAATCCTAGAGATTTCATATGGCCACAAAACACATCTCTAGGTATTGGTTTTATCATAGGATCTGCTACCATTCCATGTGTAGTATGTACTCTAAGTTCACATCTTTTCGCGCAACCATATCCTTGACAGGATTGTACTTGGTATCTATATGTTCGGTCTTGCCATGATATTTTGAATCTTTGGTGTACACTTTTGCTGCTTGGCTATCACAGTTAACCAACAATAAATCTGCAGCACTTTCAATAACACCTAAATGATCCAAAAAATCTCTTAAGCCAAACACTTTCTTACACTGCTGCTGATAATCCCACGAACTCAACTTACATCGTGGACAAGGCTATACACTTTTGTTTCTTACTGCTCCAACATATGGTGCCATTATTCGGTAAGAAAACAAACCAAGAGGTAGATTTTCTTTCATCTAAATCTCCTCTCCAATCAGTATTAGAATAACCTTAGAGTCGCAGATCATTTTCCTTAATAACTCATCGTATAATCAGCAGTCCCCTTTAGATACCTCAGTATTTTCTTAACGGCTTTCCAATGTGCTTGACCTGGATCGGATTGGTAACTACTCACCATTCCAACTGCAAAACATATGTCAGGTCTTGTACACATCATAGCGTACATAAAGCTTCTAACAACACTAGCATAAGGAACATGTTTCATTTGTTCCTTCTCTTGTGGAGTCCTTGGACCTGATTATGGCTCAATCCTTCACCTTTTGCAATAGGAGTGTCTATGGGTTTACAATCCCATATCCTTCAACTCAAAGTTGGAAGACAACCATCTCTTGACAAACATTAACCAACTCCATATTGCTTCCGGCAATTAGTATATCATCAACATATAATGATATGATCACAAATTGATCATTAGATCTATTGATATATACACAATGATCCTCATCAATCATTGTAAAATCATATGCCACTATGGCATTATGAAAATGTATATACCTTTGTCTCGATGACTGCTTAAGGCCATATATCGACCCACAAAGTCGACATACATTTTCTTCTTGGCCTTTCATTATGAAACCAGCAGGTTGTTCCATATATGTTCCTTCCTCTAATTCTCCATTGAGGAAAGCAGTCTTTACATCCTTTTGATGTAACTCAAGATCCATACTAGTCACTATTGCCGTAATAATGCGAATCAAGGTAAATCTCATTACGGAGAAAATGTATCTTCATAATCAATTTCTTCCCCGTTGATTATACCCCTTCGCCACAAGGCGAGCCTTATGCCTTTCTATTGAGCCATCAGCCTTTCGCTTTATTTTGAGAACCCACTTGTTCTCAATAGCTCTGCGTCCTTTTTTTTGGAAGATCAACCAGTTCCTAGACTTTGGTTTGATTTCATTGACTCCATTTCCTCTTTCATTGCATGAATCCATTTTTCCTTATTAGGGCAATTCAGAGCCTCATTAATATTTCTTGGCTCATCCTCATCTTGTGGAGCAACCATAAAAGTTTCCCTTTCAATGTCAAAACATCGACGAGGAATACTTTGGCGACTTGTTCACCGTATGGGAGATTGTACACTTAGCACATCATTCCCCATCATGCTCCCACTTGGATTAGGTAATGATGATGTCGTCACATCAGGTGGTTGTAATTGAGAATGAGTTGAATTCAATTCATTACATCTCATATTACTCCCACTTGAACGAACTCCACTGACATCATTATCTTGATCCAAGATCTCAAATAAGGAGTTATTTTCCCTTATTACGCCCCTCTTAGAAAATTCATCCACTAAGGATGTGACATCCCGTGATTCAAATTCAGTTATACTCCCACTTTCCTGCTCACCTATGAACACATACCTTTTTGAGTGTTCGCAGTATCTCATGAAAATACTCTTATTTTATTTGGGACCCAATTTCCCAAACTTGTGAGAGGACTCATGAATATAGGCAGCACAACCCCATGGCTTAAGAAAACTTAAGTCCGATTTTCTAACTGTCCATAACTCATATGAAGTGGAAATAACTGATTTGGAAGGCACCCGGTTAAGTATATATGCAGCAGTTAACAACACATCACTCCAAAAAGTGATGGGTAAGTTAGCATGCGCCATCATGGACCTAACCATTCCAGTAGGGTTCTGTTTCTTCTCTCCGCAACACCATTTTGTTGAGAAGTACATGGAATAGACAACTATCTTTCTATTCCTTTTTCATCACATAATTTTCTGAACTTATCAGATAAATATTCTTAACCTCGATCGGATCTAAATACCTTTATTTTCTTGTCTAATTGATTTTCTACCAGATTCATAAACATTTTGAAACAACTTATGCTTCAGATTAATGATAAATCAAATAGACATATCCGAATCAAGTAGAATCATCTATAAAAGTGATGAAACAAACAGCCCATTGCCTTCCGCTCATATACATTGAACCACAGATGTCCAAATGGATTAAATGCAGAGGAAATTCAGCTCTTTTACCTTTTCCAAATGGTTTCCTTATCATTTTCCCTACTAGGCAATGCTCACATATGGACAAATCGACTTTTTCAATATTGCCCAACAAGCCCTCTTTGGCTAGTCTATTCATATGTTGTTGGCCCATATGACCAAGTCTAGCATGCCACCTTATTCACATCATTATCATATAAGGTAGAAGGCGTGAAACAAGGGAATAACATATTGACACCACCACAGTCAATATTTAGTACAATAAAACCATCTAGAAAGTGACCACAACCATAGTAGTTTGTATCTAAACACAAATCTACACCTTTATTATGGAAGTTCATACCAAAAACCAAGCTTAACCAACACTAAGACAGACACTAAATTTCGACGAATCTCCAGAGCATATAGAACATCAAGATGTGTCCACCATGCATGTTCAATTGGCAGGTGCCAATCCATTTAACTTCAGCTCTGGAGTTATTTCCAATATGGATCCACTCAGTTCCAGTTGGTACTTGTCAGAATTCCACATAGGATCCTCAATCCTTTGCTACATGGTCTGTCGCTCATGAATCTACATTCCACAAAGGATTGGATTCAGCCTATAATGTAGAACTTGACACATAAGCAAAGTTCTCAAATGTACAAGAGGTGCATTCCTTCTTTGGCTCACGACAGTCGCGAGCATAGTGACTTCTCTTGTCACATTTGTAACACATCACTCTTGACATTTTCTTCACTTGAGGACGCTTTCCTCTCTCTTGTTGGTTAATTCTTGATTTCTTGCAATAAGGACTTGATCATTTGCATTCCCACATATTGAACGAATCAATACATTTGCACTTAGAGCACAAAACCCTTTCTGAGCTAGAACCAAAGACAAAAATGTCTATTTTCGGCTCATAATACCGTTAGGCGGTCCTCTACTAGCTCAAGGGGTGCATGGCATCCTTAAGATCTTCCATAACATGGTCAAGAGCTTCTAGTGCTTCTTGCTTTTTCAGCACATATTGAATCTTCATATCCAATATTTCACAATTATTGCCGTTCATATCAGCAATTACATTCTTAGTTGCTGAACCATCGTTCTGAACACATCAGACATACATGCACGAATAATTAATGCCTATCATTTATGCATCCTTATTTGCATAGACACATCATATTAATGAATAATTACAAGTAAGGCTTCGAGAATCAAAAGGTCACTATGTTTCCAATCATCTTCCAAAAATCCTAACTCAAAATTATTATTAATATAATTATCTTATGCAAATCAATTCTATGAAGTTACAAAAACTTCTATTACCACCCACAGCTAATTACCCACAGCAACCAGCAATAACATAAAGCAACAGATAATTGACATACAATTAAAAACAATAATGCTTTCAATTAACACAATTAGGTAGTAATCATTACATAATCAATCAAAGAAATAAATAGGGAATGTCCCTTCTAATCTATCAGTCAAATCATTTGAGAAAATTGAAGGCACATTTGCCAACCATGGAAAAACTTTTGGAGAGCTTTCATGTCGCCTCCAAGGCGCATTCACTCGGCGCCATGTTGCGCTCAATCTAAGGGTTGAAGTTTTGGCCAACTCAATCCTATAATGCTCTCTCACAAAAGATTCCACCAGGCTCTTATAACCCGGGACCACGTTGACCTCCCATAGCCGATCCAACACTGCTTGCCATTCAGGTGGAAGAGTGTTCATCAAAGCCGGCACCTTCTGAAAATCCGGCATAAGATAACCATTCCAGATGATTTCCTGTATCATCTGATTGACCTTGACCACATATGATACTAAATCACCATCATGCCACCGATAATCAGCTAACTCTGTCATCAGCCTCTTAAGTCTTGCATTTCCCTCGTCCGTTCTTGGGATTGCAGGTATCCTTGCAAAACGCATTATAGTTCCTGCAACAAATGCAGAATTAAAAATGGATCACTTATAATCCATAATTAATATAAGAGAAAATACATAATTTTCCAAAATTCATGCAACAAATGCATAATTAAAAATGGATTACTTATAATCCACATAGGCATGACTGAAAAAGAAAACAAATTCCTTTTCTTTTCTTTTTTTTTTCTTTTTTTTTTTTTCGGGTCAACGGTCAACGGTCGTTCAACGGTCGTCGGTCACGGGTCGGGTCAACGGTCGCGCGGGTCGGACCGGTCGGACCGGTCGCGACGGTCGAACCAGTCGGACCGGACGGGCCGGTCGGACCGCTCGCACGGACCGACCGCACGTGCCTCGCGCGTGCGGGTGATGACGTCACGCAGACGTCATCCGGCACGTGCCGGGCGCGTGCCTCGTCCGCGAGTCGGGTCGGGTCGCCGGTGGGGTCGGGTCGCCGGCCGGTGACCGTCCGGCCAACAGTCGTCGGCGCTGACGTCATCCCCGACGGTTATCGACCGTTGGTGACGTCACGATGACGTCATCGGGTGACGTCAGCACGCGTCGGTCCGCGGACCGGCGCGTGCCGGTTCGCCGGCCGCCGGCGCGCACGTGCCGGTTCGCCACCGGCGCGTGTGGCGCATGCACTGGCGAAGCCAGCGCTTCCAGGCGCGTCGCGCCCACGCGCAGCGCCTTCCGGCCGCGCGTGTGGGCGCGTGCGGCGTCTCCCGGCGGCGGTCGACACATTGCCGGACTCGTCTCGACGTCGCGCTTCTCCCAGTGCCTTCAGAATTTGATTTTGACTTACGAAAACTCAGAAAAAAGGCCGAAAAGCGCTCGGGTGTCGGGATTTTCGCCCGGTTCCGTACGGCCGAAGTGATTTCGCAAAAAATCAATCAAAAACATCAGAATTGATCGGGAAAAACGTGAACTAGGGCTCTGATACCAATGTGGGAATAACGGATCCCCGAAAACCGGATTCGACACCGAATCGAACCCCTAAATCAATGCGGAAGACGAAGCCCGGGAAAACACGCATCACCGATCGTAAAGCACACCACAGATTCGAGCGTACCTTGTTAGCCACAGATTAAACCCCAACGCTGAAGAAGAGGAAGAAATTCTGGCCCCGATGATGTCAAATCGCCTTGAAAGGGAAACGGCGTCGCCTTGAGCGTTTGGGAGAAAAAGAGAGAGAAAGGAACGTACGTTATGTTCGTTATGCCAAGAGGTGTCTTCTCTCTCTCTCTCTCCTTCCTTTTATACCTTCCCCCTCCACGGGCCTTATTCCCGTGGGCCGGGCCTTTTGGGCCCAACTTTGAGCGGATGGGCCTTAAGCCCATTTCATAAATCCATCACTCCATAAACCACTCAAAAAACTTATGTCAATCCAAAAATTTTAGACAGACCCATTGAGGGAAAATGCAATCTTCATAAACTCCCTGCCAGAACTAGCTAAAATCTTCAACTAAAGAGTGAAAGTGCACTCAAAGATATTTCTAACCATAGGTTGCATGTCCCAAATGGAGGTCGGAAAGACCTCTAAACCCCTGTCTCTTAGGCGAAAAATACCCTATTGGCAGGCAGGGAAAGAATTCTGAAGATAAGAAGCAAACCTTTTTTTTAGTGTTGGACGGTTGGTCCCAAGCCAAGAAAAGAGTGAGCTTTTGAAAGAAATGAGGGAGTGTTGAACTAAAACACTTGAGGTCAAAGTTTTTATGTTCTAGTTTAATAAAATATGAGTTTCGTCCCTTGATCAGCTCTATATTATCTCAACTTATGGTGAGATAAATCACCCCTAAATATCAACAATTGCCTTATTTACTCATGTTCATAATTCTCAATTTATGGGAATTCTGATGATTTTGATCACATTACAAGTTGGTGTGTGTTGATTCATTCTGTGAGTAGACAATAGGTGTGCATTACATTATTGCACCCTCTCAAGAAGCCACATATTCCACCTTAGTGTCAACTGCATCTATGAATGTCATGAATCATATAACCCAAACCCATCAAAGCATTCCTAAGAAACTATAAATTGAAAACCAACTGAAGGTGATAGCAGCTGGTTCATGGAGATGAGAGAGATATTGAGAATTTTTTTTTTTTTCGTGAAGATGAGAGAGATGTTGAGAATTTTTATTTTCACTTGGCGTTTGAGTGTTTGTAATTTCTATGTTTTTGGTGCTTAGTGTGTTTTATAAATTTTTACTCATCGGATCTCTGCTTATGTATCAACCATTTAGCGATTACAAATTAAGACGGAGGTGATGCGGAGCCAAGAAAGAATGAGGAAGATGAAAGAAAACGAGGAAAGAAAAGAAAATAATATAAAAAAGAAAAGGAGAGAAAAGAAGAAAAATGAAAGAAAACACAAAAATCCCCGGACAAAAATACCCCTCACATTATATAAGATTTGATTGGTCAAAGAGCTCCAATCCTTATTTGAAACTAAAATTGTACTTTTGACCTTTAATTGAGATTAAGTTGACCGATTCATCTCTTTATTTGACATGAGGTCCACTATAGACCAACTATTGAGAAAACGCATTCACTTTAAGTTGTTATTTGGAATTTTCCATTAAATAAATTTAGGTCAAACACTTGTTAAGAGATGAAAAGTTGGTACACATGTCCAACTAGTCTTTGGCAATCGTTGAATGACAAGTGCCACCTCTTGATTAGGTGGAAAGCATACGATTGAGATTATAAGAATAATCATCTACTTCAAAAGTTTTAGTTTTAGTTTTAGTTTTTTTTTTTTTTTTTTTTTTTGGTGCTGGAGGAACCGGCTTGCAGCCGATAGCCGCGCCGTAAACCCCCAGGTGACACTTAAGCATGAGGACCCACCACCCCTAAGTCACACTTAATACACCTAGCGCCTCCCTTGGGTTTTGAACCCTTCACCTCTTCGTTGAGGATCAGCAGAGTCTTATCCAGTGGAGCCACCGCGGCCGGTGGTACTTCAAAAGTTTTAGTTATCAAATGATAAAATGAAAAATGGTTTTATATCTTGATATTTCATCTTGCGAAGGAATCGATTTGATGATGTAGATTCGAATATATACAAAGTGAGCTCCGTAGTTAAAGTGTTGTCGAGAAACAATTTGTATGGAGAAGGAAAGCGAGAAATGAGTGAAAGAACATGTGGGAAATCGGTTGAGAACTCTATCTATGGATGAGGCTGCGATCTGTCCCCATAAAAAAATCTTCAATAGGGTTTTGTTAACAAGTTCTTTAAGTGTACTAGTTAAGACTATTACAACCAATAAAAATGCATATCCATGCATTATGAAAATCTAAAAGGGTCACATATCAAGACATCATCCACTTTGATTATAAAAAGATGTACATTTCAAAAGTACAATAAAAGATCATTAGCACATGCCTTGGGGCACCTATAATTGAGAGAGAGCGAGATGCAACTACTCCAACGGACCAATAATTGGTTAGATGAGTGTGGGACCAATAATTGGTTAGATGAGTGTGGGCATTGAATAAATTTTTCTCTTCTTTTGGTTGGGAGGCATTGAATGGTTACATGGCAAGTTTGATCAGCGTAAAGCCACGCCATCACCAGTTTGACATGCAACGCATGGGCAAGTGCGTTATTATTACTTACAATCGGTATTGGTCGGCGCATGTATCACATTGGTAGTCCAATTCGCTATTAGTCAGAACTCAGTGATTATGTTGTTGAACGATGCATCTATACCATCCCCATTGAAATTGTTCCATTAATGCGGGCGCGAGGGGAGAGGAAGGAAGATGATGATGTCTTTTCCAGTGGAAAGAAATATCGCCTTTTTGTTTATTGTTGCTGTCGTCAACGAAAGAGACAGAGGGGGAGTCTCGTTTTTTTTTTTTTTTTTTTTTTTTTTTTTTTTTTTTTTCTTTTTTTTTATTTTTTTTTTGAAATTTAAGAAATTAAGAAGATTTGTTGGTTGGTTTTTATTTATTTATTTTTTAAAATTTCTGTTGGTTGATTATTCAATTGTTTTTGTGGCTGACGGGGGGAGTACGACGTGGTGGGTTCCGCTGTTGCCTCAGCGTCTACGTACAAAAGAATATTTGTCCCGTATTCTCATGGCCATTCTTCGTCTCGCCGTATGTTTTCTTCTTCTTCTTCTTCTTCTTCTTTTTTCCTTTTTATTGTTCTCCTTTTTTCTTTTCTTTTTGAGAAAATCCAATTTTGTTAATGAATCCCTGATTTATCGAAATTTTAGTAACTCTCAATAAATCATGTAAACCGAGAGTTAGAATCTTGGAAACTAGTGACATAAATATGGGACGACTCACATTTAATGAAAAAATGAATCAGGTCGGTTCCTTCATTGTTGTAATCATATTCATTCATTGTTGTAATTATGTGTCATTTAGATGCAGGAGATCTTTTGTAATGCCTTTGTCTTGTTAAAGATATTAATTGCGAATTCTGTACTGACTATGAACCCATAATGTATTCCACACGGCAAATAAGCCCTAACCTAACCTTTAGCCCCACTAACCGAGAAAAAAAATGGAGACTCCGACATTCTGACAATTCGTCAAAAACGTGGACTGATGAGAAAGCTAATGTCCCCAAGATGAAGCGGCAGACGGAGAGTTGCTTCAACTAAAAATTCAATTAAACTTCCACGACGGATATTTCTCTGAATCGATCACTAAGTCAACGATGCTGAAGTCGTGAGGACAGAAGGCCTGACGACTAATGCTACAGCGACCACTTTCTTTCTCTTCCCTCCACGTCTTGCGGGCCCACTCAAGTATGAATAGAACCATGTGAGAGCTCGTCGCTTGCGCCTTCCCACGGCCGGCGGCGGTGACAGCAACGAAGAGCGGTGTCTGGACTTTCAAGAGGAAGAAATTTTCTTGGAGAGGAAGACAGCCATGGAGTTGCTCTTGGAGAGGAAGATTAGGGCTTTTGTAGAAAGTGAAAACCAAATTGTATAAGACAATTTCTATTTTAGGGTTTTGTAAGTTCCCACTCCGACTCTCCCAAGAACTGAAACTCATATCCTAGGTTCCTTGAAATATGGAACTAAGAACCGGACCATTCCCATCGATCTGATTTTTCAATTCCCAATTCTACCTAAAAATGTTCTCGTGCCTTACAAAATTAGAATTCTCAACCTTTGACATTGGACAAGCCTATTAGAATTTGGTGCCTTATAAATTTAATCAAACAACGAGCCGTGACCATTGCATATATAGTTAACACTTTTCATATATAAATATATATTGAAGAATCATCCTCCAACGACAACAATATTGATAATGAGGATATGGTGTTGTTGATTTAAGAACTCCAAATGTTCTTGAAAAGAAGAAGAAATCCTAGGATAAGATTATCGTGCACTTTAAACTTAAAAAGAAGAAGAAAGTTGTAAGCCAACCATCTACATGGCATGATTTGCACTAATGTGGACAATTTTCATTTATTTTTAATTTTTGTTTTGTATGCCAGCCCAAAATTGGAAAAAAAATAAGAAAGAAAAAGAAATGAAAAAAAAGAATTGAAGAAAAAGAATAGAAATTCAAACAAATAAAAAAATTTCAAAAAGTTGTCTATATCGACATTGCCAGTATCACATAAGATGTTGTGTTCACATCAGCGATTTCCAACCATATTGACCGAAATGACTACATCGATAAATCATTGAAAAGTTTAAAACTAAATTGATACAATAAAAAAGTTTAGGACTGAATTGACTATTATACAATAGGTTCAAGGTATTTTTGATAATTTTCCTAAACTGTCCTACAGCAATAGCTAGCGAAGTCTGGCATATAGTCCACTTCATTGAGTCTTTTACTTATCAAGTTTGTACTTATATCAATTGTAATCAAAGAAAATAGACTATGAATCTCTAAATGACTTGCAATTTTCATAATATAGTTAGGTTTGTCTCCACTGAGGGGCCAATTTTTCTCCATTCATAATTGGATGAACATCACCGTCATGTAGACTAATACAAAAGCACACACAAAAACCTAATCTCCCCCCCCCCCACCCTTTTCTCTCTCCCTCTCTCTCCCCCTCCATCCTTAATTGGATAAACATCACCCTCATATGGACTAATCTAAAAAGCACACACAAAAACCTAATCTCCCACCCTCCTTCTCCTCCCCCCCCCCTCCCGGCAACCCTCATCCCCCTCCCCCTTCTCTCTCTCTTTTCTCCCCCTCCCGCCCTCCCTCCACGATCAACTCAGTGGAATATTCATCTAAGTAATCAAATGGTTTTTTAACAATTACGAGTCCTAAAGGTATTAATGTCGCTAAGCATTCATACAAAATTTTTTTAAGGGTTTATTATGTTCTTAAGGGTTAACCTAACCCTTAAGTTCATTAACTAATCAAAGCTAAGGTAAGGTAATGACCCTAATTCTACTCACCATTGATCGCCACCTCCTAGACTTCTCGTCACCGCTGACATTCTCTAATGCCTCTCTCATTCATGCATTCAATCACGCAATCGTTCAACTCAAGGCATTAGCAAGCTCACACAATCAATTAACAATTGAGAAGTGTTGACACCTATTTTGGCGATTTAGTCATTTATCGCATTAAAAAATTAGGGGTTAAGTTTATCCCTGAAAAAAAATTGATTGCATAGCATATAGATTTAGATGCATTTATTTTTAATTTGCATTTTTTTGCATTTATTGAACCGGTGGCGGATGGGTTCGGATTGGTGATTTTGAGCTGTAAATTGACAAGACGGACTAAGCCCATGAAGGGAGTAAATCAACCCAAGCTCGTATCCTCGGGGAGATTTACGGATTTATCTTTGTGAGATTTCAATTCAAAAGCAAATATTGCGTTTGGAAAAAATAAATATTACATTTTGAAAAAAAATCTTCATGAATATCAATTAAAACCCTAATCCATGGCCTATAAATAGATTAAAACGCATAGGGTTTTGGAGAGGGCGAAACATATTGACACACACGGCCATTGAGAGAGCAAAGAAGCCGAGAGGGAGAGAGAGACATAGGAAGCTTTCGTAGAAGAGGAAAGGGGAGGCCCATCCATCATCAATATTGCATATTTGCATCCCACTATCGTTCTTTGCCTACATCTTCCGCATCATAGAAAACGCCAGCCGAGATCACGCGAGGAGTCAAGCGGTGGTCAAGATATTTACAACTGGTGGAGAAGTTCAATGGAGAAAGAGATAGAGTAATCCATCATCGTTTTGCTTCTCTGTCGGCGACTTTGAGATTTACAAGAAGACAAAAGTTCTGATGCCTACATCCTCAAGTCCAGCGTCTTTGCTACACCTCTCCGCCAAGCCACCGTCACAAGCGACCAAGTATCGTTCCTCGTGAGCCAGCCCTCATCGTGAGCAGCGACGCGATTCTTTGACCGTTGCTCCTGAATATTTTCTCGTGTAGACTTGAGTTATCACGTGGAGATAACATAACCTATACAATCAAGCAGTGGAGAGAAGATAGGCACGTGGAACAACACCTGGAGGAATATGTTGTTCTCGGTTGAGGCCGAATCAAAGGACACCATGACTATTGACCACCGCTTGCAAGAGAGAAGATAAGGTATTTGTTTTTTTTTTCAAAAACACATCCTGCTGCAATAGGTGTCCTCTACCAAGTTCCATGTTGGTGTTCCGGTGTTCCTCCAACGAGTAAGCCGTGCACCATCATCCGAGAACTCAAGTCCTGTGACGACTCGCCCGCGAACCATGAGCTACTCTTTGGGCTCCTCATCACGCGGTCCGCGACTTGCGACGACTGGGACCTTTGACCGACGGTGACCTCCGACCACCACAGCCTCCGTCCTTAGCCGTGCCACCCCGAATCTTAACCATAGTCCATCCCGATTGGATTTTAGGAAAATCAATTAGGTAGTTGTTCTTTTCTTATTTACCTTATTTTTTTAATGTTATTTTCATTCATTTACTTTGTGTTTTTTAGAATTATTCCTGAATGAATGGTTGAGATTCCAACATGAAAGAGTTCCTCAAATTAGGGATTGATAGTCCGATTTTCGCGCCCGAAATCTGACTTGCAATCTCTTGCAAAAATCGACAATCCGATCACATGCCAGAGATTCAATTCGCAATTTAATTTTAAAAGTGGTAAACCCGATCTCATGCGCAAGATATGGTTTGCCAATTTTTGGATATCAATCTTATCTTGCTTGATTTGCTGTCATGGTGTTTGAGTCAATTTTATTTTCGTAAAAGAAAAAATCCAAAAAAATTGAATTAGGATTAGGTTCGTTTTAGAATATTCCTAGTCTTAGGGTTATCTTGCATGTTTAGAATTGCAATCTTATTTCGAATTTTTAAATAAAAAAATCCAAAAAAATGCGTTGATTTAGGATGTTAGTTTTCTTTAATTTAAATGGCACGTTTAATTATTTGACGATTTTAAATTTCGAATTTTACAAAGAAAAGTACAAAAAAAATCATCATGCATGTATCATGTAGAATTAGGGCATCCTTGGCATGTCATGGCATGTGAGAATAAATTGCATGTTTTATTTGAAGTTTAGATTGATTTTTGCATCTTAGGTTAGAGCTTGCTAGGTTAAAATAATATCTTAGTTTAAATTAGGATTTAGTCTGACCTAATCCTTAATATAAGCTAGATAGAATCTTAATCTAGATAGTTATGTTTTGCATTTTCCTTAATTTCAAATTTCATAAAATTTGTCTTAGGATAAATTAGTTGCAATTTCTAGGATAGATTGCACCTTTTTTAGAATAGAAAAAAAAAAATCATGTGCGCATCATATAGAATTAGGCCCATGAAATGCATGTCATTTTAGTGGTTGTTGCTAGGTCCATTTAATTAGAAATTGCTCATCATTATAATTAGGTCATTTGGTTAATTTAGATTGCACATTTAGTTATTGCATTTCTTTAGGATTTACTTTACTAATGTCATATAGCTTAGGTCATGTTGCCATGTCATATTAGATTATTAGCATGCATCGCATAAATCATGATTCTCATTAAATAAAGTGAAAACCAAAATTGAGTGATTGTGTATTAATTAGAAATCATATCTAGGATTGTCAATATGAATTCTGATTTAACATTGCAGATGCTTTCGTTGCTTTGAGGTAAGTCTTGCAATTTATTCATCGCTTTATCTGGGGTGTTAAATTGATGGTTTGCGCACCCGCATGGTCATCTCACATGTTAGGAAAATAGATTTAAAATCAATCCAAGTTGCCTGCAAAACATTTTTCAAAATAAAAGAGAAAGGTACCGAAAGGGCGTTAGAGAAATCTAGCGTAACCAAGTCCCCGAATTCACAATTTCTGGTTCGTAAGAGTAAAATAATTATCCTATTATTTTACTAGGTGTCTAATCGACCTACCATAAACTGATTAGTGGCGACTCCTGATTAAAAATCAATTGCATGTTAATAACGTGAACCTAAGTTGCGAATTGGTATGGGCTTGGGAGAACCCGAGCTAAGTTTAGGCTTAGCAATCCATTAGCCAAACCCTAGGTGGTTCACCCGAAAATTTGGTCACAACAAGAAGTTAGGATTCTGTTTGGTAATTTGATGTCAATAAGTGACTCAATCACCCATCCACCTCATAGAACTAAGCATCGATTAATAAGGTCGATAGAAATCAATCCAGCACCTATTAGTAAGGTCAATAGAAATCAATCTAAAGATACAACCTATTGTCCATCCTTACTTAGGATTTGACTAATGGATTACAAAGCCTAAACTTAGCTCGAATTCTCTCAAGTCCATACGAATTCAAAAACTTAAGGTTCGAGTCATTTAACATGTAAATCATTTTCATTTAAAAATCACCACTAATCAATTTATGATAGATCAATTATATATCTAAATAAAGTAATGGGAGGATTATGATTGAGTCGAGGACATGATTACACTAATTATCCTACTAGTATCCTTTCAATACTTAATCTTGTTCAATCGCCAACCAAAATATTCAGGCAACTTTCTCGCTAATTATGAGTCTTAAGATTCTATTACAATTCAGACATAAGGGAGACAACAATCAATGTATTAAAAGTGCACAATCAAGTAATAATCGAAATAGAGATGCCAATGAGTGGCACGAGGAGTAAATACTTTGGGCTAGAGATGAGGTGGTGATAGCTGAGCGTCACGTACTTGAGCCTCACTGACAAGAGAAAGTTTGGGAGGTTGTGGTTCGATGGTCTATCCGAATCCTGGCTTCGAGGTTCGACTAAGACGGGGACTGTTTGACCTCGGTTTTGTCGACTGATCTGTTGATCGGCCATTTCTGCAGAGAAGACAAGATTCTTGCAGCTTCGAGGGTTTCTTGCGTGTCTTCTTCAGAGCGGTTTCCTGAAGATTCCCTGAAGAATATAAAGGACGAGAACTTGGTGTTTCACAAGCAAACAGAGGAAAATGGCAGAGAGAGAGAGAGAGAGAGTCTTAGCAATTCACGGGGAAGATGGCGAGTGTTTGGGGGTGGAATTAATAGAGGGCGTGGATAGCATAGAGTAATTAATACTTCTATTGCTGAGATTAATTGAGGGCTTTTATAGCATAATAGTCATTGAATTATTATGAAAATATCAGCTTGTTGTGGGCTCAAATTCTTAATGGAATAGATCTTATAACAATTTATAATTATATATTATTTAATTGTGTAATCCACAATAAACTATTATTCTTATATTACATTAAAAATGGTCACCCAATCATTTCTCATTAATTTATATCAAATACTTATCAAGAGATGAGAAGTTATAATATATAATTTGGTACATGTGTCCAGCTAGTTTGTGGCAACCGTTGGATGATGAGGGCCCCAGATTGATTAAGTGGGAAATATATGACTTCATATAGTCAGTATGAATTTAAGATATAAATGAATAAGTGGTCACTTCCTCTTGTGTGATATATTGTGAAGCAATGTCAAACGACTTGAGTGCGTGCTTAATTTGATGCTTGTGCATGTGTTTGCTAGATGAATGCTCGATAGGTAGCCTATTGGGAATTGATTATAACTAAATTAGGGATTAGTTAATATTAACCATTATTATGTGAATGTAAATGGTGGCCAATCATCATTAACCATTAATTAATGAACCCTAGTCATTTAGGGGTAGGGGTCGTCAAAATGCATAAAAAGCAAAGGCCAATCTGAGGCCATTTTTTGTTTGGTGTGTGAATGTTGCTAATCTACTTGATTGCTTGAGTTCATGTTATGTGAATGGATGAATGGGTCATATGAATGGGTCAAACTGACACCGCCAATGATGGCTACGCAAGGCAGTCCATGGAGGAGGTAGCCGAAAACCATAAAAACCGTGGCAAGAGATTGATATCTATTCTGAAAATTTAACATTAGTTAATCACTTTTGGGGTTATGCCGACTCCTAATAATGCTTCTAGATGATCCACTAATAATGGCTAATGGTGACTCTTAATGATACTTTGGCTAAAAGAACTTGAAAACAATCCTGTGTCACGTGAGGTATAGTCTAGGGAGAGATTGTTGTAAAACGGATCGAGTCGGATCACCATTAGATGATGTGCTCGACCTGCCTTTTAAGAAGCCAATTTGGACCGTTTTATCAAGAAATACCTCTCTTGATCAGGTAGGTTGTGACACTCAATTATAACTAGAGCAAAGCCCAAACCTACCAAGCTAATTTCAAGCCCACATCTACCAAGACCCAATCACGCCCTGACTGGCTTAAAGCCATAACTAGCCCACATTAACTAAAGTCTCTCTCCAGCCTTTTATCTTTTTCTTCTTTCATGCTCTCTCCATCATCATATATTACCGAGGGCACCCGAAATATAATCTATACTCAAAGTTGAGACACGATAATATGAGCGCCACACTTCACAATGAATCAAAATACGTCCATGAACGTACCTCCGTCGCAGGCTACTTCCAGTCACAGGACAAGCGTCCATCGACGTCCATCTCCATTATTATCCGTTCAAAGCCCATGCCAGCAGCCACACCACGACCACAACAAGCAGACCATATGAGACGTGATAGACAAACCATTGCGGATGGGCAAGGAGTTTAACATTCGAGCCACTGATTCGTAGCTGTCATCGCAGATGTTCCTCATTGGCAATTACCATGAATCATCGTGGGGACATTTCAAAGCATGAAGTAAAACATGACAAGAAGGAAGAGATTCAGATGCAGTCTCAACAAATGATGAAATGTAGACTCAAGACAATGCATTTATATGGACCTGAGCATGTCTTTAAATTTTTTTCTGAACTTTAGGATGTAAAATTTGAGAGTATTTCCTCCTAGGTGGGGAAGAAAAATATTTGCCTGGGCACTTGGGGGCCATGGGGGAGGCTCCCTATCATTTCTTCTGAAATGAATATCGCCGAATAGACAGTTATAGTAGCCTCCTACGCTTGGGATGAGATAGTGGAGCACTCTGATGTTCCTATCGGGACAAGATGGTGGAACACTCTAATGTTTCAACAAATGATTAAATGTAACAGGACTCAAGACAATGTGTTAATAAAATGACCAATCTATGTCCATGTGTCCCTATACAACACCGAAAATCCAGATTATATCAGAGTTATGTCTTAGAGAAATTTCAATAGACAAATAACGTGAATGCATTGAGAGTATTAAATCTGGTCTTATAATCGAAGCGTCTCGTTGCCTAAAGAAAAGCATTAACACAACAAGATCGCCAAGCAGCCATCAAAACTGATCGGATTTTTTTTTTTTAATCAGGAACTCAAGTTTGACGTCTCTTTCTTTCTTTCATAAACTAAGACAGAGCCATAATTCGTACCTTGCAGAAACGGATTTTTTTTTTTTTTTGTTTAATCAGGAACTCAAGTTTGACGTCTCTTTCTTTCTTTCATAAACTAAGACAGAGCCATAATTCGTACCTTGACAGAAACGGACTTCGAATCACAAACCGAAGATCGCACAAGCAAAGAAATGTTCTGGAACTCTTCATCGGCGAGGATGAGTATTGATAACGAAGTTTCGGCCAGAATTGGACTTGTCAAACTCACGACCAAGTGATAGAACAAAGAAATTGAGTATCTCTTGCGCGATGATGAAGCGAATATCAGCAGCGAGTGAGGGCGGATAGTAGTGACCGTGAAGGCTTGAGGCTTCTGCGAACTTGGTGTGTTGAGCGTCTCAGAGTTCTTTGCTTGAATGCTCCCTCAAGTTCCCAAACGACTAATCCGAGAGAACATAATAAATATATTTATCGAGAATATAGATTTCCCTATTAGAAAATATTATTAGATAAATTATTAGATATTACTGATATTATTTGATATTTCGTTATTCCCCAAGATAACTAATTTCCTTGATAGGCATGTTGTTTGAGTGTAAATACCCTCTTCTAATAACGTGTAATGTGAAGTCAATTAAGTAATCGTAGTCTTTATTGATTCTCTCTTCCTCTTTTTTGAAAATCTTAAAATATTTACATGGTATTAGAGCCACCAAGAGAGAATGAGTCAAATCAAAAATCTAGTCTTTTCTTCCTTTATGTTGTCCTTAGTCATCCCGTGTTCCTAACTTCTTGATTTTGTCAACACTCAACAACCCTACTTTGGACGTAATTTGTTGTGATACTCTCTTTTAATTGCGAGCATCATTGACAAGCAAAGGGAAGTGGCCATTAAATATCCAGGTAGCTACGAGCACCAGACTTGAACATTCTGTCATTTAGTAGCCAAAGATGGGCTTCATGGATGATGTCATCAAGAATCTAAGTAGCTATAAGCGCCAAAGTGGAGCACACTTCATCGAGTAGCCAAAGATGAGCGCCATGAGGTGATGTAGTTTACTTTGCCACAATTGAAGTTGAGTTTCCACATGATTTTATCAAGGTTGTATGAAAAAAATATGTCAACTTTTTGATCATTTTGTCAACACTCAACAACCCTACTTTGGACTGGGAAAATTGTGAGCCAAAAAAAAGTCCTAAACCTTTTGTCATTTAGTAGCCAAAGATGGGCTTCATGGATGATGTCATCAAGATTTAGTTATAAACACACTTTTTTTGTGCTAATTCAAGTTGAGTTTCCACATGATTTTATCAAGGTTGTAAACATTTTTACGTTGTACCAATTTAGTCATCTTTGGCCGATTTTGGCTAGATTTTGCTGACTGGACACTGGCTGACTGACGTGGCCTAATCGGCATTGACGTGGACAACTTTTAATAATATTTTAATATTTTATTTTATTTTATTTTATTTTTTCCTTTTTCCTCTAGCCGATCGTCGGATCTGGCGAGGTCGAGCCTCACCCATGGCTGGCGGGGTCCGGCGAGGGCGAGCCTTGCTTGCAAGGTGGCCGGTGAGGTCGGCCTCGCCCTCGCTACCGTCACCTCTAGCCGCTCGCCGGACCTTGGCAATCGGCTGAAGGAAAAAAGGAAAAAGAATAAAAGAATAAAGAAAAAGAATAAAATATTAAAATATTATTAAAAGTTGTCAATGTCAACGCCGATCAAGCCACATCAACCGGTTGGCATCTAGTTAGCAAAATCCGGTCAAAATTGGCCATAAAGGACTAAATTGGCACAAAGTAAAAAGGTTTAGGACTAAATCGGCACAAAAAAAGGTTTAGGACTAAATCGGCACAAATGTAAAAGGTTTAGGACTTTTTTGGCACTTTTTCCATGTGTTACTTTAGTGCTTTTCAAGTTCAATTGTTTAGTGTAAGGTCTACCTTATACAACACTTGACCACAGACTTTGGAACAAAGTTACACTAGTCATATGCAAACCGAATGCTCCAACTTGAGAGGGAGTGATAAAATATATTTATGGAGGTTATATTTTCCCAAATAAAAAATATTTAGAGATATTATTAGATATTTGGGATATTGTTTGATATTTCGTTATTGTGACATCCGGAATTTTCATAATTGTAATAATGTAACATTCAAAAATTTGCATCATTCGAGTGGATACATAGAAATTTTAGTGAATTATAAATTCCGTAGGTTGCAAAGAATAATTTTTTCTTAAATGTAATTATCCCGCGTCCAACGTGTTGAATTGAATTGATAAATGTTGATGTGTGTGCTAATAGTTGGAGGGCATTAATTAATTTATTGTCATCTTAATAGATGATGGTTTGATATTAATTGTGTAGATTTAGTTAATTAATTATAATGGTGATCCACTTATGTTAATGACATTGAAAGAAGAGGGATTACATTTACTCACTATATTTGCTCACCAAATTTTAGAGATGCTAACATCAGAAGTGTCAAAACTTAATATAAGGGAACACTTAAGTGCCAAAAGTTTCAAAAGGTACACTTATGTGCCAAAATTGGAGAATAATGGAACACTTAAGCAACAACAATGAGAAATTCTAACCAAACGGCTAACGTGGCATTTTTTGGCGACTTTTTTTTACTGATGTGGCAATTTATTTTTCAAAACTATCCAATGGCAATTCTCTTAAAAAATATCCACGTGGCAATTTAAAAAAATAAAAAACTGTCCATATCAATAAAAAGCCCCTAAAATTAATATTTAATATAAATATTAATTGAAAATAAATTTAAAACTAAATTATTTATTTAAAAAAAAGGAAGAAGAAAGGGGAGCAATAGGTTTGGCGAGGGCCTTAGCCCTTGCCGCATCACCCTACCATCGTCGGAGAGGGCTAGCGACAATGGGGTGAGTGTCAGCCAGGGTCGCCAACCCTTGGGCAGTGGTCGGTGACCTTGGCCGACCGCTGATGATGAGGCCCTTGCTAAACCTATAGTACTCCCTTCTTCTTCTTCTTCTTCTTCTTCTTTTTAATAAATAATTTAGTTTTTAAAGTTATTTTTAATTAATATTAAATTAATAAACTTAAGGGTAAAACGACATTGTTTTGCACCTTCATTACTAAGTTGGCTTTTGGCAAGCCACATATACTGCATATATTATTAAAAAAATGTCACGCTAGATTTCTAACTACTTTTGTCGGACTTGGCATTAAAGTGCCCTACTTTTTTTTTTTTAAAGTGGTACTTAAGTGTACATTTTGAAACTTTTGACATTAAAGTGTCAACCTATGTCAAGTTTTGGCACTTCTTATATACTTTTTCCTCAAATTTTAATTGAAATTTATAAGTGCCACCTGTCCTTATAAGAATCTTGCATGACCATATGTTTCTTCAAAACAAGATATTAGCACAAATTTTGACACCTAAATTAATCTATGATTACCTTTAAATGAGTCACTCTCTTCTTGCATTCATCTAACCACGTTTAAGATGATGTCTTGCATTTGTATCACCTTAAATTGGTGATTGTCACGCATAGTTACACCTAGCAATTGAAAACCCATTTCTATATTGGTAAAAATCTTAATATAACCTCTTTTACATTGGCAAAACAACCCTTTTTGATCTTTCCAAAAATCTAAGAACACTTGCATTTGTTATTTTCACCTTCAATCCAAAATTAGTGACTTAAACTCTTCAATTCAAGAGCTATAAGGTAGTGACGACGAATTGGTAATTTGCAGTTGTGTTGAGGTAAATGAAGTTTATAGATATTAAGTTAGTTTAAATCTACTTAATACTTGATTGAGATATGCAATAATACTTTGGGTATGGTGATGTTGAACTTGTCTTGGCAGTCTTGTCCATGTTTGTTATGCTTTATTTTGCTTCATTTTGGATAATTAGAATCTATTTGTTAAGTCATATTTGTCTTGATGACCCATCACGTGTTCATTCTCCTTCATCCTAGATAGTTAGAATCTGGTTGCTCTACTATATTTATCTTAATGACCCATTGCATATTCATTCTACTTTGTTCTAGATAGTCAAAATATGGTTGTTATGCAATATTTATTTTGATGACCAATTGTATGTTCGTTCTGCTTTGTTTCTGCCATATTTATTTTGATGACCTATTGCATATTTGTTCTGCTTTGTTCTATTTCATCCTAAATAGTCAAAATCTATTTGTTTTGCCATATAAATCTTGATGACCTATTGCATATTTGTTCTACTTCATTTTGAATAGTCAGAAATTGTTCATTCTATCATAGTTGTTCTTATGACCTCTCGTATATTCATTTTGTTAGAATTTTACTAATCGGAATTTGTCTGTTCTACTTGTATTCCTTGTATCAAAATATGTCCATTCACTTTAGTATAATTTACTATGCGTGAATCTATTTGTTCATTCTGCCAAATTTTACTAATTTTGAGTCTGTCCATTTATAAATCTATTTATTTAGTCAAATTTGTTCATTTGTGAATCTATCTGCCAACTTGTGAATCTATTTGTTGATAAATCAATCTATTGTTTCAAATAAACTTTACTGAGTATGAATATATTCCTTGTTGAATCTGTCCATTTGTTGATTTGTCCATTGCTGAATTTGTCAATTTGTAAATCTATTCATTGTTGAATCCGTTCTTTTGTTCTATAAGCTTTGATCGAGTTGGAATTTACCCTTTTAAATGTTCAGACTTTACATCAAGAATATACTTATTCATTTAGACTCAAAATACACCTATTTGATTAACTAGATTTTAATGATTAGAACTTGCTCAATGTCCAAACTTAGAATGCATTCATTTGGATGTGCAGACTTTGACAACTAGGAATGAGATTAATGTGATTCCATGACCCACATAGTAGTGCGTTATGATGCCCTGTGATAGAAATTTATGAGATGCCCCAGTGGTTGGGATGACTTGGAGAGTGTCTTGGAATGCCTTGGGAGTCGATATGCCCTTGTGGTGAGAATTTCCTATGGTGAAATTTTGCTGAATATCTTGAATTAAGATGTTCTAGTGATTGGGACTTTGAGAGAAGTTAGGAGGAGGAAACATTAAGGAACAAAATGTACTGTCATGTATAGAACCAAATATTTCTTAATTTTTTTTTATGTGAAATATGGTGTGCATTTGCATGAGTTTGGATAGACATATTATCTGTTGATGATTTTTGCGATAAATGAAATGGGAAAAGTAAAGTCTAATCATGTTTTTGTCATATTTATTGTATTATCATGCATTCATTTTGTGTGTACTAGGTGAAATGGTAAAAAGGTTCTTTTAACTTAAAACTAAAGATTTCATTTATTGGGTTTTGGCTTATTCATTTTTATTTTTCAGACGTGCAAGATGGACATCCCTCAACTTTTGCACTATGAAGTTCCTATACATTATAAAGGTCTTTATGAAAGTATGTTGAACTTATCGATCCATGACTTCGGTATGAACGTTTGTACATACACGCTTTTGGAGTATAGTATGGAGAAAGGTCACCCCAATCCTCACCCAGACTTTTGTATATTTCTCCTAATGTAATGAAGTTGTAAACTTAAATGTGGTATAAATAAAAGAAGTAGAAGCACCTTGGTTATGCTCGTATAGCTTTCTTTGTAAAGGGATTTTCGAAAATGTTTGATTGTGCTTCCGCATATTAAAAGAGAATAATATTATAAGAAACATGTGTCAAAAGTTACCTTTTGGGATGTCACAGTTATACTCTAAAGTAGATAATTTTCTTTCATATGCATGTGTTCGAGTATAAATACCATTTTTTGATAATGCATAAAGTGAAGTCAATTGAGTAAATATGTAGCCTTTATTGATTCTCTTTCCTTCTCTCTTGAATATCCTAAAATATTTATAGAATAAGATAGAACCTACATTTTTCAGTTGTGTGTGAGATTTTGGTAAGATTACTATTAACGGTTCTAAGAGTTTAAGCATTTAGATGAAAGTGTGGTTTAATATTTAAATATTCTAACACTCTTCATACGTCGGTTGGGCTTTGGCATAAGCCAATATGGAAATATTTAATTGGAGAGGCATATATGGACTTTGAAATATTTGAACTCAAAACCCCTTCTTCTAATATCATGTGAAATTTTGGTGGAATCACTAGTAATTATTTTACAAGCTTAAGCCATTAGATGGAGATATGATTTAATATTTAAATAATCTAACACTATGATCGAGGCTTATGAAGTAGAAAGACAAAGGAAGGAGGTAGAGAACTAAAAACCCTAGTGACAGAGAATTTTCTCAAGAAAATTTGCCAAGACATTCTTCTTCTCCTTTTTGTTACCTCCTTCCGTGAACTTGTTTTTCTTTTCTAACATAATAAACCCTCTTTTTTAGGGTAAATACAACGAAAAATCTTAAATTGGTCACATGTCATAAATTTATTCCAAATTAATTTTATGAATATTAAAAACTCCAAATTAGTATATTTGTGATAGATTTACCTTCCGTTAGTTTCCATTAAATTTTGCAATCAAATTATTAAATTGGATGACATGAGACAATTAACAAAAGTACTAGTTTAAGGTTTTATCTTTTGTTTGTCACATGCATACTAGTTTTCTGTATTTTTTTTTTTTTTGCTAGTATTAATCAAATTTGACAAAAATTAACGAAGCGTAAAATTGTCATAAATGTACCAATTTGAGATTTTTTATAGTCAAAAAATTAATTTAGAATAATTCTATCACATGTGTACCAATTTAGGGTTTTTATGATAAAAAAATTAGTTTGGGATAAATGACTATTGGCTTGGAATATAGTGAATCCTAATCCAAGTAAGAGTTTACCCCTCTTGTATTAAGCTTGTTGACCATGCCTATCATCTTATGAATGAAACCTTAATTGATATATGTAGATGGGGTAGCATTCCTATATTTATGGGGGCTAATTCACCCGCGAGCTAAATATAGTCTATGTCATAAGAAATTCATGTATTTGATACATTGCCGATGTTGTGAGGCAAATTAATAACTTCTAGGGTTAATGTCATGAAAAACTCCAAAATAATTTACCAAAAACTAATTTTTGAGTCAACAACAACTCCAAATTAGTACATTAATGACATATTTATCCTCTATTAACTTTCATTAAGTTTTTATAATGAAATTGTGGAGCTAAATGACACATTGTTAACACCTAGATTTTGACAAACCAATTATCCATTTATTGCATAGAAAATCAGCTATTAATTTTTAACTCCTAAAAAAACTATTAAAATTTAAATTCCATGTAGTTTTTATGTGTATTTTTCATAGCATATAGATAATCTCATTTATGGCATTAAATTGGACTAGTGGTGGTTTGAAGTTGTGAGCTTAATGGACTAAACCTACAGAATCATGAAATTCAAGCCCAATGATTGCCCCACGTGGTTGAAAATTGCATGTGGTGCATATGGGTAATTAAAATTGGAAAATTTCAGAAACTTGGAGAGCAATTCAGCCATTAAAGGACAAGAAAGAAAAAAAATATTCATATATTTTCAGTAACGGCAAGCATACGAAAGAGATATTGCACACTTATCTTTGCAAAAATTGAAATTTGGGAAATTTCCATCTATTTGTCAGTGGTTGTCTATCCACAATCTTGAATTAGTCTTTCCTTTTCACAAGCAGAACTCTATCTTTAGCGTGACATTCGACCAACTTGGGCGCTGATATTTGATTCAAAGAGATAAAGAGGAGAGAGAGAAACAGTCGTCTTCTTCAGCCTAACGCTTGCATAGTCACGCTCAAGCTCCTCAAACCTGGCGCCGCTCCCCTGTTGCGAGCTTGACATTAGACCCAGCGTTGTTGCCCTGGTTTTGCTGCCTCCATCACCAAGACGACCCGTGTCTTGCGGCCTGCAAAACAGAGGAGGTCCTTGACGCTACGAGGTGGTTGCTTCGTCACCCACAATTCCTGCCACTGACTGTCAAGCTCGCCGTTCCTGCTCAAGCGACAATGTCTCGTCATCCTCCCTTGTGCCGTCACTAGCTTGATTGAGGCCGACGCTTTTGCTTCCTCTCGGTCCCATGACTTGCGTTTCTATTTTTACAGGTTGTTTCCAGATTTTTTCTCGGTGAGTTGTCAACGCTGAAAGCAAGCGACGGCCTCCCCTTGCAGCTGCACCACTCGGTTACTTGTGAACTTCGCTGTCCCAGAGCTGCGCCTTGCACAACTAGCACCATACCAGCGGCATTCCAGTGGTCAATCTTTCCGCAAGTTTTCCAGCGATTATGACTTGCTCTTCAGCAATACTCGACGTCTGAACTCTCGTACCAGTGTTTCTAGTCGTGCTCGGTGTTGCCTAGCAGTCATTGCCTATGTCCCTGCCTGCTTGCTATTCCAAGCAAGCGAGGGTGTCCTTAGGCGAAGAGCAAGTGTTTTCCAGACTACCTCGCAAATCTGTAGTCAACACTGACACGCCCAGCCAGCGTCCAACAAATTTCAGCGACTTTGCAATCCACAAGTCCAAACTTTCCATCATAGCTTGACTTTGCCGTTTCTTCATTACGGGGCTTGTCCATTGGCGGCTGTTGCGAAAGCCCCTCAGCCGAGCACCACCGTGAAGCACGGTTGATCCATGACTGTCGTCATTTGTCCCTTGTCCGAACTTGGAAACAAATAATCAAAGTGAATTCTTGAATATTTTGTTTTCCTCATTTGAAGTATTGCATTCTTAATTGAATTCTTGAACGTTGTTATCTTATCCGAAATTTCTCGGGTTAATTTCACAAAGTGTTATAATTGCCAATTCAATCTCTCACTCAAGATACGATTCACGATTGTACAAAAAATCATCAATTCGGTCTTATTATGATTCACAATTACATATTGGTCAATTCGATCTCATAGATTTGCCAATTTGTTTCCAAAATTAGAAGGACAAGGATAACATCCTAGATGTTGTGTTTCATGTAGATTTGATTTCTTTCTATTTTTGTTTGATTTTAATTGATTTTATTTTTAAAAAAATTCCAAAAGGATTAGACACGATTAAAGTAGTTTTTAATGATAGATTGCATGCTTATTTTGGTTATTTTATCATTTCAAGTTGAATTAAATACCAGAAATTTCTTTTAGAAATTTAGGGGGTGCATGACAACCAGTAATTTCTATTCCATAAACAATTTTTCTATTCCGCACTGTTTTTTTACGGAATATAAATCCGTTTGATAAACTTATTCCGTTTTTCTATTTTTGGAATAAATTATTATTCCAGAAATAGGTTTGGACTAAAAATTGGAAGTAAAAATTTTCTACTTCTCTATTTTTGGAACAGAAATGAGAAATAAAAATTTTTCTCATTGTTTGTCAACCACCGCCCATTGGTTGTCCGCCGGCCCTCGTCGCCCTTTGCCGGGCGTCGCTACTGCTGTCCATCACCACGATCCGCTGGTCCGTCATCATCCAGAAACTGTTTTTCTTTATTGAGTATTAATTAATGATTGTACACTTGCATGATCACCTCACATTTCATAGTAATTTAAAATCTATGTAAACTACCTACAAAATATTTGTTTGAAATAAAAGAGAAAAGGTATCAAAATGACTTAGATAAATCTAGTGTAATCAAGTCCTTGAATTCATTTAGAAAAATCTTTCCATTACTTTATTTGGATTTCTAATTGACCTACTGAAAATTAATTAGTAGCAACTCCATTATAAAAAATCATTTGCATGTTAAGAACTTAAATCCCAAGTTGCGGATTGATATGGGCTTAAGAGTGTCCAAGTTAAGTCTAAACGTAATAATCCATTAGACAAACATTTAAGTGGTTCCACTAGCTTAGGGGAGGTCGTGACACACATGAAAATAACTCAATTCATGTGACATATTCATGTGCAAAACTATATTAGTTTGGGGTAGTTATGAGTGTACTGGTTTGAGATTTTTGTGATTGGTGTATTGGTTTGGAGTTTTTCTCATTAATTTTTGGTAAATTTGTCACAAACATATTAATTTGATGTTTTTCATGGTATTGACCCTAACTTCTATGTTATCAATGAAAATAAACTTTGTGTTTTACTTTCGTCATGTAAACTAACAGTTCTATATCATGTGTACATCACATATGATGTGTATTAAAATGCAAGTTTTATCAACTATAAATATGGTACCGCATTTTTTTGGATCGAAGGCATTATTCAATATCGTCACCAATTTAGTGAACGATTCTGAAGTAGAGACAAAACACTAAACTAAGACCCGAGTAAGGCACTCAAACCTTATAAAATTTCCTAAGATTATTTTCTACCCAAACTATCTAGCTCTTTTTTTTTTTTTTTTTTGAAAGGCCGAAGTGCTTAAGGATTCTCACTAAATTTATCTACGCATATCAGCCAGCAAGAATCCTATAACATGTCTCGATCTTAATGCCTGTTGACCCTTGATGTACAAAGAAGAAACTCGCTGATCCAACCCCTGCCTTTTCTTTTTTCCAATTCATGATTTAATTTAGGAGTCACACAAGCAATTTTGATTACTCAGAGACACAGACAGGTAGCGTAACTTGCTTACTGAACTCTGATTTGGCAGTTCTATAAGCCTTGACTAATCTTTTGGAGCTAGCCTATTTGGTTCTGTATATAAAAAGAACCTTATTATTTGTATCTTTTTACTACTTAGGTTTTGTTTGTATATTATAATCTCTGTTTCATTGTCATTCAAGTCTTTCAAGCATCATTTGAAGATCCAAAAATGACAGTTGAGAGTGAAGGAATAAATACACTTTCGGATATTCAAGTGATTTATATTTTTATATATTCTGGTGCAATGCCCATGCAAGATTTATAACACAATTTCTTTTTTTTTTTTTTTTGGAAAACCATGATTTTCTGGACCTCATTGCCCTGTCCAACGACGATTTCAAATTTGAATACTATAATTGAGTTCAACGTCCTTCAAACTTTTATTTTCATTTGATTTCCCAATTGGTAACCCATCGATCTCTATCACGGTAATCCACAACAACACGATGCTATCTTGTATTGACGGCTGGTCTGTGGCCATCAATATATATCAATATTGATAGTCCTTTTTATCGCTGTCGCGACCTCATTTTTCGGGTTCACCACCTAAAACTAGGTTAATGGATTGTTAAGCCTAGACTTAGCTTGGGCTCTCCCAAGCCCATACCAATTCGTGACTTAGGTTTAAATTGTTAACATGCAATTGAATTTTAACTAGGAGTCGCCACTAATCTATTTTTGGTGGGTCGATTAGAAACCCAAATAAAGTAACGGGAGATTTACTTTACTCCTACGAACCAGAGATTTATGAATTCGTGGATTTGGTTACACCAGACTATCCTAGTGCCCTTTCGGTACCTTTTTATTTCATTTTTAAAAAAAATGTTTGGCAATTGAATTGATTTAATTTAACTTCCTAACATGTGAGGTGATCATACATGTGTGCATACCACCAATTTAACACTCAAGAAAGCAATTAAATATTGCAAGAACATACCTAGAAGCAACGAAAGCATCTGCATTGTTAAATCAGAATTCACATCAGCAACCCTAGATATGATTTCTAATTAACACGCAATTTCAATTTTTGTTTTCACTTTATTTAATGAAAATCATGACTTATGCAATGCATCTAATATGACATGGCAGCATGACCTAAACTATATGACATGAAGAAATGCAATAATTAAATGCAATCTAAATTAATCAAATGATGAGGTAATGCAATGCGATGACATACTAAAATGACAAGCAACATACAATTTAGTATGCGGGTTATATGTCATGCGACATTTATTAAATGACTTAGTCTAATGACAAAGAAGTTCTAATTAAATGAACTTAATAAAAACTAAATGACATGCATTTGATATTTCTATTTAAAAATGCAAAAATGATCTAGCTAGATTAAAGTTCTATCTAATTTAAACTAAGGATCAAGTCACATTAAATCCTAATTTAAACTAAGATATTATCTTAATCTAACATGCAATTTATCTAATATGCGATGACGTGCAAAGAATACCCTAATTCAACATGATATATGCATGATGATTTTTTTGTGTTTTTTATATTAATTTCGAAATTAATATAAATTGCCACGTAATTAAACATGTAACTAAAATCCTAAATGAATGCATTTTTTATATTTTTCAAATTGAAATCCCTATCCTAGATATGCATGATAACAAAAAATATTTCAAAACAAACTGAATCCTATTTCAAATATTTTTTAGATTTTTTTAGTGGTTTTCAAAAACAAGCAATTATCAACTAATAATTAAATATAAACAATCAAGATATTCAATCAAATGAAGGATTAAAATAATCGAAAAAATAACCTGTTATCTCACAAGTCAAATTAACGATTATCCTAATCCTAATTATCACGACAAGGAGTTCAAAATAACTAAAAATCTGATCCGAATTCTTACGGATCAAATTAATAGTTATATTGATTCAACAATTAAAGTACTATCAACAAATTCCAAGAATTAAAATAATTAAAAAATGACCCGACATCTTACGGGTCAAATTAATAATTATAATAATTATGTGGAAGACCCGCGCATAATGCCTACAAGACTCATAAAGTGAACATTGGGATCCAATTAAATAACTAAACTACATAATATAAACAAAATAAAGTAAATATAAAAAGAAAATAAAACTCTAATTTATTTTTCTTTTCTTGTTTTCTTCACCCACGGCTTGCTCGTGCGGCTGGTCACCGGCTCCAATGAAGGGCGGCAATTGTTACGATGGCGTCACCGTCGATCGGAAGTTGCGGTGGTGCGGAGCTCCGACGAGGTCCGGCAATTCGAAGGATGGCTTGATCACCAGCGAATGGAGGTGCAGCAGAGCGAGCTCACGACGTTGCAGCGGTGGGCACAGGCGGTGCTGGTGAGGTGATCGGTGCGGCTCGGTGGCTTCGCGGCTGCTGGTGGAGGGCGGTGGAGGCGCAAGATCGGGCATGGCAGCAGCAATCGTCAGAGGAACAAAGAACTGCCAGCGTCTCTGGTGGCTCGGAGCAGCACGAGCACGCGGACAAGGTAGGGGTGCGGCTTCAGCAGGCGTCGGGTCAAGGGCGGACCTGCAGAAACAGAAGCTTCGTCGCGCGGGGAAGGCAGTTTGGCTGTGGCACGGCTCTGACCTTCTCACGGAGGGTAGAGCGTCAGGGCTTCGAGTCGTTGGGGTAGCGGAGGCGCGGATATGGTGCGGTGGCACAGGTGCTGCTATGGGTGCTACGGTGAGCAGTGGAGGCGAGTTGCTGGCGCGCCGGCAACGACGAACGGAAACGGCGGAGTGGTGCGATGATGCGGCGAGGAGGCTACTGTGAGTTGCAGAAAACAGGTGCAGGCGGCGAGTGCAGGGGAGGAAGACGATGCCCCTCCTTTTATGCTTTGTTGACTGGTCACTCTCACCTCTCTCTCTCTCTCTCCCGTCGCTTTCATGTTTCCTCCCTCTGTCTCTCTCTGCACACTTCTTCTTTTCAGCAAAAAGGACAACCGAAAGCTTTTTTCCTCTTTCTCTTCAGTTTTCTATTCTTTTTTCTTAGATGAACAATGAAGAGAAGCCCCCCTGGTTCCGAAACCTCGCATTCCTTTTTATAGAGGAAAGACTTGAAATTGTTGAAGATCCGGCGATATTCACTCAACTTCTTCAACAAAGAAATGGCTCCAAAAATCAAACGGTTAATTTTTTTTTTAAATTTTGAAATGAGAATATATTTTCAACAATAAAGATTTTCAAAAACCGAATTTTATTTAATTTATTATTTTTTAAAATATTAGGTGTCAACAATTGCCATCGACAATAATTCATGTGAAATTGATAAACATTCATCCTTAAATCAACTGCCTACTTATGCCTAGAACCTAGTTAATTTCAAGCGCAAACAAGATCCAATGAATATCAAATGGATGTTTCATTTGTTACAATCTATTTGATATTTCTTTATAACCACAAATTCTTATTAACCTTTTCATTCCCCATCTGCAATTTAATGTCACATTCTGGATCAGATATTTTTTAGTTCTTATATTACTTGAGCCCTTTGGAAACCCTCCATTAAGTCAAATGTGTTGAGAAAACTCCTATTTGGTTTTGAAGTTGATAAAATTTTCCTTTTCTTATTCTTATTCTTATTCTTATTCTTATTTTGAGGAATATTAGACTTCTATGTTATATCATGGAATGCTGTCAAAGTCTATTTTACATCATATGTATTTCCAACTCTAATGAAGATCCAGACTGAACTAAGTCTAGAATGAAGACATAATCAGACTCAGGTTTATTGATCTTCTAACTAGGATTCAGTACGATCAAGACATATTTGGCTCTCTGGCGAAGATTCTCACATATCCTTTCTAAATATATTGATGAAATCAATTTCAAAGACAAGTTTCTTTTTGGGAAGCATCTATGACATTCTGGATTTTCAGTCCTATTTTCAATTGAATAAATCGGGCCTTTCATCGACATGCTTATAGTGCTATTCTTAGAGTTGATCACTCACGAGATAACTAGACTATTTTGGGAAGTCATTAAGAGATTTTAATGCAATAGACTTGAGAATTCGACCAGGGATCGGCTACTTGACAATGCTTATTTGCACAGATCATTTGGGCAAATTAAGATCGATTAGAAATCGGAGATAGGTCAGTTCGAATGAGATGCGTGATTAAATGTGGGTGAAAATTCTCTTTGATTGGCACTAAATTGATTTTTCTGCCGTTTTGGTACTATATGTTTGTATTTGAAATCTTGAGATTTTCACGACCATCGAGAGTCGCCAATGTGTCAAAGAGGTTCATTGTGGCTCGAAGAAAATTAACCATGGGTCATTGCACTAAAAATTTCTAAAAGCTACCCGTAGACTAGGTCACGCTAAATCATGCCAAATCGAAATTAATCGTGAATTTGAATCCGATTTTAGAAATTGAAACTTCTGTCATGTCACAAGTCATTTTAGGAATGTCAACTAAGTCTCTAAAGATTTTTCTGCAAACCGAGACTTTTTGGGAAAAAAGTCGAGGTAGGGTCGTTTTTGTTCAGAAAATTTCAAGACCATTTTTTATGTGCAATTGGGATGCAAGTGGGTTCAATTGGCGAGGAAAAATGCCAATTTGATTAAGGATATGATTGTTGGATTTTTAGAGGCCAAATTGGGTTGATTCAAGAGCCATTTAAGTCCAAATTGAACCAATTGCTTCCAAAATTCGTATGCCCCCTTGGACCCAACCTTTTGGACCACTTCAAGCTTCTAAAAGAGGGCACTTTGGTCTGGAAATTGGTTGAGCAATCCAGTTGGTGGTCGGGACCAATTTTGGGGAACAAAGAGATAAGAAGAGAAGACCAAGGTGGTCCCCCCTTAGCCAAATGGTCCCCTCCTCTTCTCCTCCCTCCCTCCTTCCTCTCTCCCCCACCCCACTGTCGAGCACATCTTCCCCCCTCCTTCATTTGCTGCTTTGAATTCAACAAACCCAGAAAAACCAAGCTTCACCTCCTTTTGCTGTTGCAAGCTAGTTAGAGACTGCTTGCACGCCGCACCATCGGGCGCGTGGTCCCCTCGTTCCGAGCCTTGTCCGTCGCCATCCCTAGTCGTCCAGCGTCCCCTGGCCTTCATGGAGCTTGTCAGCGCTTAGCTCAATGCCGTACAGCCTGTTCGAAATCCCACCTGGACCGCTAAAGCTGCCGTCCTCCTTTGTTGTTTTCACGCCAAGTCAATTGTTGGTTCCTCCTTTCTCAGCCAAGATTAGTAGTTGAAGCTAGTAACAAGCCTAGGACTTCAAGGCCTATTTCTGAGCCTTTTCAAACCTTGCTTGGTGTCACCGTTTATTGCTCGCCTTCGCATCCCCGTCGTTTTGATCCGAGCGAATCCTTAATCAAGTGAGTTTACTCACTAAACCTTACTTAGTAGGTTAATTATGCTTAAGGGTTATTTAGATTTTCTTAAATATGGATTAGTGATAATTTAGAATGGTTATATTAGCCTTAAAATGGATTAGTGTTAATCTAATTAGTGAGATTAGCACCATTACTGATGGATTAGTCGAATCCAGTGGAATTCCTGCAGTTCTAGTTTATGAACCCTCATTGTTTGCCATTTTTGTGGATCAAAATGTGCTGTGAATTTGAGGTTGATGTCTTCTTGGGAAATTTTTTAGACATCCTTAACTATAACATGTATTTTTCTCAAGATTTTTAGGCATTTAAAAGAAGGAGATATCAGCTCCGTCATTTTCAAACAAAACCTCAGTTTTCGCTGGAACTTGGACCTTTTAGGATTCTAAGGGTCTTTAACAACTCTTAGGGTTTCAATTTCAAAATAGTTTCTTCACAAAAGTTGTTTGTCACACCTTCTAGTTTAATATACTCAAATTTCAAACAAAATGGACATGTTTTGGACCTTGAACCAAACTGATTTCGGAAAATAGACTTTCTGGAAAACAGACACAATCCTTTTGTGTTTATTTACAACATATTTAAGTTTGAGAATTTTCTGAACTTGTTTGATTAGGTTTCTGGATTTAAACTTGGAGACGTGTGAGTGGGCTTATTATGCCGGTTAGGGCCGGTTATGATTTTGTGATGGTTCTTGATGCTTTGCTTGCTGGAAATTGCACATTTGTTGATATAAGGTTGGTTTGTGACATGCCTAGAGATTATTTTTAATGATCGTGTGAAGGTTAAGAGAACCCGTTCCGACGTGTGTCGGTGGACATTAAAAGTTAAGAGAACCCATTCTCGGCGTATGTCGGTGGATGTTAAAAGTTAAGAGAACTATCCCCGGCATGTGTCGGTGGATATTACCCTTCCCTAGCATGTGTTGGTCAATATTAACCATCTATGGCGTGTGTTGGTGGATATTACCTGTCCTCGGTGTGTGTCGGGTAAAACTGCCCGTGTGGGTAGTAATAATTATTTAATGCGAATGTATGTTTAGTTGAATTGATTGACCAACATGTGTTGGTAATTTCTTGCTTCGATGTGTATCGGTAGTCCTTGCTTATGTGAGTAATGATTGATTTTGACATTACAAATGGGGTGTGAATTTGCTATGTACACATGATTGTGATATGAACTATGCTGACCTATAAGGAGGATCTGAGACAATGTAAATCTCTGTGATTGTATGATTGTATGGTTAGGACGCCCTAGGCATATTAACCTCCTAATTAAGGTTTAGAGCGAGAACTCACTGAGATTTATATCTCATCCTATCGTGGGCTTCATTTTTCAGGATCGTAAGGTGGAAGACTTGGAGCCAAGCTAAGGTGATCTAAAGTGTAGGTAAGATAGAATAGTTCCTTTTGAGAGTTGGTATTTTGAAGTATTGTGATGGTAGACTTTTGTTTATGACTCAATTGGTCTATATCGGCATGTTTTGTTTTTGAATCTAATGTCCTGCTTTTCTATCCCGGGATGGTTAAAGTCAAGGGATTTGTTATTCGCTTTTGCGTGTGGAGTAAAATGAAAGGGTTGACGACTCGTTCTAGGAAGTCCCAAAATTTTATCGACCGCCGAGGGATGGGCACGCGCTCAAATATCGAGGCGTGACATCCATGTTTAACTAGTATTAGAATAGGTTAGTGTTTGGAGTGATAATGTGCAATGGGATTTGGGATAGTTAGTAGGAAAAGCCACTTTTAATTTGCTGATGCATGTGATTGATAGCTGATTTATAGTTTGGTTGCCGTGGGTCACTCAAATTCTAATATGGTATAGGAATTAGGAAACAAGTTTTTATAAAGACCCTGTGGCAAATGAGTGATTAGGAGCCAAGGACTCCTAAGAAGCGTACCATTGGACCTCTTGCTCAGGGTGCAAGACCAACATGGGTTTGTACCGAGGAGGTTGTGGTGGTGGTAGAGCGTCGGCTCAGGCCAACGTGAGTGAAGGAGTACCGTCATAGGCTAGTACTAGTGTAGTAGCACCGAACAATCCTAGGTTCGACAAGATCATTAAGGTGTTATTGAACCTTGGGAACTTGTTGAGTTAGCAAGCTCAGTACCGAGCCAACGTGGTTGTTGATGTAATTACTGCCACCAGTGCCATAACCGCTATTGTTGCCGCACTTGAGGCCTTACCTGGAGTTGTGATAAGGGAGCAAGCCACCACATCTAGGTCATGGTTTAGTTCAGGCAGAGATGGAAATCGGTTTGGGAAGAAGCCGATGACTAAAGGAAAGCACCCCATTTGTCCCAATTGGAGGAATAGAATAAGAAAGTCAGCGCAAAGTTAGAATGTCATGTGTCACTTTTGCGGAAGGCGACATGGATCAACCACGTGCCATTTTAGGATGGGTGCTTGCTTTGAGTGTGACCAGCAAAGTCACCTAGCTAGAGATTGTTTGCGTAGGCAAATGGAAATGTAGTAGTTGTCATTGCCACCACCGATAGATCAAGACAGAGAGAATGCGTTGTAGGACATTAAATGGCATACTTGGATTAGGCCTCCAGTGCAAGGAAGGGTGCAGGCCATCACCCAACAAGAGTCAGAGGATTCATCAAATGTATGCTGAGTTTGTAGAAGGAAGCATGGGTCAGCCTAGTGTCCGAGTATATTGGGAGCGTGCTTTGAATGTGGCCAGTATGGTCATTAAGTGAGGAACTACCCACATAGGTCTAGGAGAGCATAAGCACCGTTACTATAGATAGAATACCATTAGGATAGCTAAAGGAACAGGAATGGACCGACCATGCATCAATTAGGAGAAGAATATTTTTGAGGTGTTTTTATTATAATAGCGCAACAAGATATTGAGTGAAGGTTGTAGAACTCCCGTGATTGTAATAAAGTTGTAAAAATGAGAATCACGGATTATAGTTGTACTTGACTAGTTGCTTATGTATGATCTTAATGTTTTGTATAAAAGGATGGCTCAAAGAGCTTTTGTTGTAATGATTTATGGTAGTATTATATTACCATATGATTCATTAGTAAGTGAAGGTTTTGAATTTATGAGAAGTTGAGGAGGATCCTCAATCCCTTTTATTTCGTCACTTAAGACAACCGGTTTCTGGATGTTGGTTGCCAAGATTTATTTGGCAACCATAATGGATGTGATAGTTGAGGAAACAAATGTGGAGAATGTAGCCATGGTACAAGAATTTTTTGAGATGTTTCTAAGAGAATTGTCAGGCCTATTGCTAGAGAGATAGAACTCATGAATGAATTAGCACCTGGGATAGAGCCGCACTCTAAGGCTTCTTACTAGATGTCGTTGTCTGAGTTAAAAGAACTAATGGTGCAAATGCAAGAAGTACTAGATAAGGAATTTGCTCATACCGGTGCATCACATTGGAGAGCACTGGTTTCGTTTGTGAAAAAGGAAGATGGTTCATTGTATCTATGCATTGGCTATCATCAACCCGATCAAGTGATGATCGAGAACAAGTGTTCATTGCCGAAGATCGATGATTTGTGTGACCAGTTACAAACATTGTCGATACTTTCAAGGATCAACTTGAGGACAAGGTATTATCAGTTAAGAATCAGAAATGAGGTTCTATAGAAGACATCGTTTCGTACCCAATGTGGCCTTTATGATAGTATTGTAATGCCATTTGTTCTAACAAACACTCTAGCTGTTGTCATGGATTTGATGAACCGAGTATTTGAGGAATATCTAGATCAGCTCATGATCATGTTCATCAATGATATCCTGATATATTCAAGGAGTGCTGAGGAGCATGAGATTTATCTGAGGATGGTACTTCAGACCCTAAGAACTCATGGATTGGACACTAAGTTCAGTAAATACGAGTTTTGGTGGACTCGTGTAGCGTTCATAAGTCATGTGATCTCAGGCAAAGAAATCTCCGTGGACTTGACCAAGATCGAAGTAGCTATTAGATGGTCGAGGCCAACGTCAGTGTCAAAGATCATAAGCTTTTTGGGTTTAGCTTAATACTACAAAAGGTTCATAGAAGGATTTTTAGTATTAATGTCACTGTTGACTTAACTTCTGAAGAAAAAAGAAAAGTTCGTGGGAATAGACAAGTGCGAGTGTAGTTTCCAAGAGCTTAAATAAAAGCTAACTACCGCACCTATGCTAACTATTCCATCTGCATCTTGGAGGATACGAGATCTATAGTGATGCGTCATTCAGAAGACTGGGTTGCGTACTGATGCAACATGGTAGGATTGTTACATACGCGTCCAGTCAGTTGAGATCTTGTGAGTTGAATTACTCAACTCATGACTTAGAACTTGCAACAATTATTTTCGCATTGAAGATTGAAAGACATTGTTTATGTGGGGAAAAGATTCCAAATCTTTACAAACCATCAAAGTTTCAAGTATCTATTCTCTCAAAAGAAGTTGAATATGAGATAGTGTTGTGAATTAGAACTTCTAAAGGACTAGGATTGTAATAATTTGTATCACTTTGGGAAGGCGAACGAGGTCGTTGATGTGCTGAGTCAGGAGTCTTCAGTTGCGTTGATGGTGGTCAAGGAATGGACTTCACTTGTGAAAGCTCAAGATTCAGTCTTCAAATTCGAGATAGGCTACCTTCCAAATTTTATAGCCACCCTCAGAAGTGAGTTGGATGCTCATATTAGAATCAAGGCACTTTTGTTGACAAACTTAAAGATTAAGAAGATCTTACAAGAGACACCGCTGGGAGAAAAGTCGACTTTCAGATTTTTGAAGGCGAAACATTGAAGTTCCAGGAGGATTGTGTGTACCTGACGATGTAGCACCTAGGAAAGAGATCTCATTAGAAGCTCATTGTAACAATTGCGGCATTCATTCTAGTAGTACAAACGTGTATCAAAATTTGTGTCAACACTATTGGTGGTCCGGTATGAGGACGAACATCACCAATCATGTCGCTAAGTGCTCGGTGTGTTAGTGAGTGAAGGCGCAGCTTTGTAAGCCGAGAGGACTTTTGTAACTTCTCAAGACCCTAGAGTGGAGATGAGTGCACATCACGATGGACTTTGTGATGGACTCAATAAGAAGTTGTTGGAGAAAACTTCCTTATTTGTTTTGAAGCTGACAAAAATTTCCATTAGTCTAGTCTGAAGACTTGCAGACTCTTTTGTCAAAGTCTGAAGACCGCTAGACTCAAAATTTAAAGTCTATCATCATCGACAGTTTCTATACCAACGGAGAAGACCTATCCAGATGCGAGTATCTCTTTAAGGTTTTGATTTGAGCGGTTAAAGAAGTTCTTATGGCTGGAGATAGCATCTCAAGATCTATTATTTGTTTTGAAATTAATTTGAGTAATTTGGATATGTTGATTGGCAAAGTATACTTTGAAGGTTTTACTTATGGGAACCTAGATCCTAATTGTATGGGCGAATAGGATTGGTGGGCTATCATCACATTCCTTAAGTAACTCAAGATCTCCCTAATTGATTATATCTAATGGGTAGATTGGAAGAACTCATTTGGAAAGTGCCAATGGTTATGAAGGCACAGAGGAGTATATAAGGAAGATGCTCTAGTTATTCGGGTGTGTGCGCAATAAATAAATTCCAAAGTCTGAAGCTTCTTGTTCTTTGCTGATTCAATTGTTGAGCGTAAATTTGTACTCAAAAGAGAGTTTATATATTTGTGAGGCCTTGTGGAAGTATAGCTGAGTCTCTACACTGTCGAATCAAGGACGTGATACTGTAACAACTCTTTTGATTCACAGTGAAATCTAGTCGGTGGGCTGTCAGTGCGGGAGAGTGAATGTAAGCTTGGTCTAAGCCGAACCACTATAAAACTTGTGTTCTTATTCTCTTCCCTAAACTCTTTTATTCTGTTAGTCCTATTTAACTGTTAAAGTTTAATCTCAAACTCTGCTACTTTTTAGACTTAGGTTAAAAGTAAAGGTTTTCATTGCATTTTGCATAATTTGATTTTACATCTATTCACCCCCTCTAGGTGTTCATACTAGTACTTTCAATTGGTATCAGAGCCTGTGTACTCATTTAAATTGAAGTGTTTTTACTTTAGAGTTAAAGATTGATGGTTAGTATGTTGGCTTCAGGTTTGGTTGAAGGGCAAAGTAACATTAGACCACCTTATTTTGATGGAAAGGAATACAGTATATGAAAAAAATAAGATGAAAGCATTCCTAAAATCAAAAGATTCTCTGGAATGGGATGTGATAGACAAATGAATCATTCCTAAAGCTACAATAGTCTCAGAAAGAGAGAAAGAAGTTGTAGGGGCTAGCAAGATGACTCAAGAAGAGTTAATCAAGAGACAAGCTCTTAATGCAAAAACAATTTATTTCTTATATTGTGCATTATCTCCTATTCTGCTCAGTCAATATGTAGCCTTCAAGATGAAGCCAAGAGAATTTATCACTAACATGTTTAGTCATTTTACAAAACTCGTGAATGGTCTTGAGTATTAAGGTCAACCAATCTCAGGACCCATTAAAGCTAATAAAATGTTGCGTGGACTTTTCAAATATTGGAATCGCGTAAAGACCTCAATAAGAGAGACAAAATGATCATGTCACTCTCCGCTGACAAATTTGTTGTCACTCTTTAGTCCTATGAAGTGGAGCAAATCAATGAAGAAGAAGATCCCAAAGGTAAAAAGTCTATTGCTTTAAAATATAATGATGACTCTGATGTTACAGATTCTAAAAACGTTATGGACGATGAAGAGCTTGCTCTCATGATAAGAAGATTTAGAAAATTGAACTAAAAGGGAAGAAGATTCAATTGGAAGAAACAAAGCTCTCAAAAGTTTCAAAATAAATCAGCTGAGGATGATGAATCCAATAAAGATGTTATTTGTTTTGAATACAAGAAAAATGGATACATTAGACCCAACTGTCCCTTGCTGAAGAAAAAGAAAGGAAAAGCTGAGAAATACAGAAATGCACTCAAAGAAGAAACTTGGAGTGATATTGAATGCGAAGAGAATGATGATGATTATGCTAATATTTGTTTAATGGAAAAATGAGAATTAGATTTAGACTTTGAGACAGATACAGACTTAGACTTAGACAGTGAAATCGAGATAAGTAATTTAAAAATTCCTACTAAAGTCTCGAAATATATTAATGAACTTTGTCTTAGTCTTAAAACTTCTCTTAAGAGGATTTCTGAGCTAAAAAGAGAAAATTCTACACTAAAGCAACAAGAGATTGTTTACAAAGAAAAGTTTGAAAATTTAGATAAAAGTTTTATTACTTTAAAAGAAAATGCAAACTCTCTTTCAAAAGAGAAAGAAAATACACTTTTGAAAAATGATATTTCAAATATTTCAAAAAAAATTTTCTATATGATATGAGAAATTGGAAAAAATTCTTTCAGCACAAAGACCTTACTTTAACAAATCTGGCTTAGGAATGACTTTTGAAACTATTCCTCTAATTGATTTTCCAAAAGTAAAGGAAAGAATCAAGCAAAGACCTACAAAAGCCTTTTATAGAAATCATTTTCAAAAAGTCTTTGTAAAACTTGCTGGCTATAGTGCTCTTAAATGTTCTAAGTGCAATAGCTCAAAACACTTTGAGAAAGAATGTCCTATGGTTTGGAGACCTGTTAAGAAGGATTGGGCAAAGACTGCATATTGCATTAACTCCATTGGACCCAAGAAAGTGTGGGTACCAAAGAAAGCTTGAGTTTCTTTTTTAAAAGTAGGTCACTATCAAGAAAAATGTCAAATGATACTTGGATAATGGATGCTCAAAATATATGACAGGAGATTTAAGTTGTTTTATAAAGCTCATCCAAACAAATGGAGGAAAAGTTTCTTTTGGTGGAAATAGTAAAGGAAGAATTGTCGGATGTAGAACAGTAAAGATTTGAAGCCTAATAATCAACAATGTCTCATTAGTAGAAGGACTAAATTACAATCATCTCAGCATAAGTCAACTGTGCGACACGGGTTTCAAAATCAATTTTCAAGAAGGAATATGTTTGGGAACCAGTAAATACTTCTCTTAGACTTTTATGGGGCGAAGACATAGGAGCATCTATCTTTTGGACATCAAACCAGAAAAATTTCAATGTCTAATTTCAATTCAAGAGGAAGCTAATATCTAGCATCAAAAACTTGGCCATATCAACATGAAGCAAATTGCTAAGATCTCTTCAAAAAGCTTGTTCATGGACTACCCAACCTAACATATCAAAAATCTGAATTATGCACACCATGTGTGTTGGGAAAACATGTTAGAAGTTCTTTCAAATCAATAAATCAAATTTCTACTAATCGTGTGCTGCAGCTCCTGCATATGGATCTCTTTGGACCAACTAGAACTCAAAGTATTGGTGGAAAGAGATATTGCTTAGTAATAGTGGATGATTATTCACAATTTACTTGGGTATACTTTCTGGCAAATAAATCTAAAATCTTCTCTTATCTTTTAAAGTTTGCTAAGAAAGTACTGAATGAGAAAGGGTATGTTATTTCAATTTCAAGCATACAAACAGACCATGGAGGTGAGTTTGGAAATCAAGACTTTGCTAAATTCTGTGATGAATCTGGTTTTTAGCATATGTTCTCTTCTCCATACACTCCCGAACAGAATGAAGTTGTGGAAAGGAATAATAGACCGTTGCAAGAAATAGCTAGAACATTTCTTCTCGTTTTTGGATTGAAGCAGTTTCTACAGCAAGTTATATCATTAATAGAGTTTTCTTAAGACCTATTATAGAGAAATAAGACCTTGCTTGAGAAAGTAACTTTTATAGTTTTTATTGGTTAAATTTGTCTTTACACCTATTCACCCTACTCTAGGTGGTTATACTAGCACTTTTAATTGGTATCATTGCTGCAGTGCTTATTTTATTGAAGTGTTTTTATTTATAAGCTAAAGATCTCCTATGGCTAGTATCTTGGCTCTAGGATTGGTTGAAGGACAGAGTAACACCAAACCACCATACTTCGATGGAAAATAGTATAATGTGTGGAAAAACAAAATGAAGGCATTCCTAAGATCAAGAGATCCTCTGGAATGGGATGTTGTTGAAAGATAAATCAATCCAAAGGCAGCATCAACTTCAGACAAATGAAAAGAAGTGATAGAAAAAGACACTGAAGAATTTATTCAAGCTAAAGTTACCAAGAGACGAGCTCTTGATGCGAAAACTATTTATTCTTTATACTATGCATTGTCTTCCACTGAATATAATAGAATTTCTTCATGTGAAATAGCAAAAGAAATTTGGGACAGGCTTCATGCCACCTATGAAGGGACTGACCGTGTGAAGGAGACAAAGATAAACATTCTACTTTGACAATATGAGTCCTTTAAAATGAAACCTAGAGAGTCTATTGGTGATATGTTCAGCCACTTCACAGAAATTGTAAATGGCTTGGCCTATCAAGGGCAACCAATTTCAGGACCAATGAAGGTCAACAAATTAGTACGTGGACTTTCAAAGGACTGAAATCATGTGAAGGCTTCAATCAGAGAGACTCAAAGAATCATGCCTCTTTTTGTTGATGAAATTATAGGAACGCTTCAATCATACGAAGTTGAGCAGATCAATGATGAGGAAGATCAAAAAGGTAAGAAATCAATTGCACCAAAGCCTAATATTGATTCTAATCACACAGATACAGACGATGACATGGATGACAAGGAAATGGCCTTGATGATAAAGAAATTTAGAAAACTAAATAGAAAAGGAAGAAGGCTGAATTGGAAGAAGCAAAGCAAGCAAATTTTCCAAAAAAGACCAATGGAAGATGTTGAAACTAGCAAAGATGTAATATACTTCAAATGCAATAAAAAGGGATACATCAAGCCTAATTGTCCCTTGCTTAAAAAGAATAAAGGGAAGTATATGAGAAGTACAAGAAAACTCTCAAAGCAGAAACATGGACTGACACTGATTGTGAGGAAAGCAAAAAGGAACTTGCAAATATCTATTTGATGGCTCACTCAGAATCAGACTTAAATTCAGATTTTGACAAGGAAATCGAGGTAAGTCACTTAGAAATTCCTGTTAAGGTTTCTAAGTATTTAGATGAACTTTGCCTCAATCTCAAATCTTTTCTTAAAAGGATTTCTAAACTGAAAAAAGAAAATTCTAAGCTCGTGCAACAGGATGATTTTTGGAAAAAAAAAAAAAAAGTTTGAAAACCTAAAAAGTGATTTTGATAGTTTGAAAGAAAATGCTAACTCTCTCTCAAGGGAAAACATCCGTTTGAAAAGGGAAATTTTAGATTTGCAAAAAGGTTTTCCAATGGAACAGAAAAGTTTAGAGAAAATTCTTTCAGCTCAAATACCCTATTTAAATAAATCTGGTTGGGGAATGAATAATAAAATGACTTCTATAATTGATTTTCCCAAAGTGAAAGAAAGACTCAGAGAAAGACCTCCAAAATCCTTTTACAAAAATCATTTTCAAAAAGTTTTTGTAAAATTTGTTGGTCGGAGTGCTCTCAGATGTTATAGGTGTAATAGCTCAGAACATTTTGAGAATGAATGTCCTAAAGTTTGGAGACTTGTTAAGAAGAATTGGGCAAAGGCTGTTTTTAACACTAACTCCCCTAGACCTAAGAAATTTTGGATACCAAAGAAAGCTTGAGATCTCCTTTCCATTGCAGGCCATTATTAGAAGAAAAAGCATTGTTCTAAGTATATGATAGGAGACTCGAGCATCTTTGTAAAACTTGAAAGACAAAAAGGAGGAAATGTCTCTTTTGGTGGAAACAACAAATGAAAGATTATAGGATTTGGAATAGTGAAGATTGAGAGTCTAATCATCAACAACGTTTCACTGGTAAAAGGCTTAAATTATAATCTTTTGAGGAAAAGTCAGCTATGTGATATAGGTTTCGGAATCAATTTTCAAGAAGATATTTTCTCTAGAGTTAGTCGAGATCTGTCACAATCCTTTACTAGGAGAAGGCATGGCAACATTTATGATCTAGACATAAGTCCAGAGAGCTCTTAGTGCCTCTTTTCTATTCATGATGAAGCAAATCTCTAGCATCGTAAGCTTGGACATGTGAATATGAAACAGATTGTCAAACTTTCTTCTAAGAAGCTAGTTCGAGGTCTTCCCAAAATGGCTTATCAAAAGTCTGAATTGTGTACTCCGTGTATTTTGGGAAAACGGGTAAGAAGTTTCTTTAACTAATAAATCAAGTTTCTACCAATCGTGTTTTGCAGCTTCCTCATATGGATCTTTTTGAACCAACAAAAACTCAGTGTATTGGTGGAAAGAAATACTGTTTAGTAATTGTGGATGATTATTCAAGATTTACTTGGGTCTTCTTCTTAGCAAGAAAGTCTGAAACTTTTACTTACTTTTCAAAGTTTGCCAAGAAAGTTCAGAACGCGAAATGTTATATTATCTCAAGCATAAAGATTGATCACGGAGGAGAATTTGAAAATCAAGACTTTGCAAAGTTCTGTGATAAGTCTAGTTTTTCACATGTTTTCTCCTCTCCGTATACTCCAGAAAAAAATGGAGTTGTGGAAAGGAAAAATAGGTTGTTACAAGAGATGGCCAGAACTCTACTGATACAAAGTAAAAGCTCTTCTCGTTTTTGGGCATAAGTAGTTTCCACTGCTTGTTATATAATTAACAGGGTATTTTTAAGGCCATTCTTAGAAAATACTCCCTATGAAGTATATAAAGGGAAGAAGCCAAACATCTCCTACTTTCATGTATTTGGCTGTAAGTGTTTCATCTTGAAGAATGCAAATGATCGAGCTGGAAAATTTGAAGAAAGATCAAATGAAGGAAAATTCTTGGGTACTCTACATCAAGTAAAGCTTATAAGGTTTTCAACAAGAATACTTAATCTATCGAAGAATCTATGAATATCAGATTTCAGGAAGATATTCAAATTTAACCAGATCAGACTCAACTTAAAGAGTTTGAATCAATTTCAAACCTAATAAAGTCGATTCCTCAGGAGAATGTCAATCTTTTGAAGATCAAGGTCAAGCAGAATAGGAGTCAAAAGATTGGAAGGAAACAAATGATCAGCATATTTTACCAGGACATGACAGACTAAATAGCAACTGGAAGCACAAATCAAGTCATCCCAAAGAGCTCATTATTGGAAATATAGAAGAAGGAATCCATACCAGATCCAAGGCAAAATAAGATTCCAGTGCAAGAGCACTTATTTAAAAAATAGAACCAAAATGAGTAGAAGAAGCATTGTCTGATGAAAGCTGGATATAAGCTATGTAGGAAGAACTCAAACAATTCAGTATCAACAACGTCTGGGAGCTGGTTCCTAAATTAAAAGGTAAATCCGTGATTGGAACGAAGTGGGTTTTCAGAAACAAGATAGATAAAAAGGGCAAAGTAACCATAAATAAAATAAGGCTTGTTGCAAAAGGGTACACACAAGAGAAATGAATAGACTATGATGAGACTTATGCACCTGTAGCTAGGTTAGAAGCAATTAGATTACTACTTGCATGTGTGTTTTCATAATTTCAAGTTATTCTAGATGGATGTCAAGAGTGCTTTCCTTAATGGTTTTATATAAGAAGAAGTCTATGTGGAATAACCACTTGGAATTGAAGATCTCAAAAAACCAAATTTGGTCTAGAGACTGAAGAAGGTGTTGTATGGTCTGAAACAAACACCTCAAGCTTGGTATGAGAGGCTAAGTAAGTTTTTGATTAATAATGGTTTTGAGAAAGGGAAGGTTGACACAACCTTATTTATCAAAAAAGATGAAAAAGATTTCCTACTTGTTCAAATAAATGTAGATGATATACTCTTTGGATCCTTTAACGAAAATTTGTGCAAGAAGTTTTCAAAATCTATGTAGGAAGAATTTGAAATAAGTATGATGGGAGGGTTAACTTTCTTTCTGGGTCTACAAGTAATATGATCGAAGAAATGAACATTCATTCATAAAGAGAAATATGCCAGAGATGTTATCAAGAAGTTTGGAATGGAAAACTACAAGAAAATAGAAACTTCGATGTCAAGTTCTTCAAAGCTTGACAAAGATGAAGATGGAAAGAAAGTCGATCAAAAGCTATATAGAAGCATGATTGGTTCTCTTATTTATCTAACTGCTTCTAGACTAGATATTTTGTTGAGTGTGTGTACATGTGCTAGATTTCAATCTAATCCCAAAGAGTCACACCCTAGTGCTGTTAAACATATCATAAAATATATTGCAACTTATCCAAAGCTAGGTCTGTGATATCCAAAAGGTGGAGACTTTAATTTACTTAGTTACTCTGATGCTGATATGGCTGGTTGTAGAGTTGACAGGAAAAGTACCTCAAGGACATGTCAACTATTGGGACAAATGTTAGTGCCCTGGTTTTCAAGAAAGCAGAATACTGTGGCTATTTCAATAACAAAAGCAGAGCATGTTGCTCTTGGAAGTTGCTGTTCACAAATTATGTGGATTAGACAACAACTAAGAGATTTTAGAATAGAAGAATCATACACTGAAATCAAATGTGACAACAACACAAGTGCTATTAATATTACCAGAAATCCATTTCTTCACTCAAGAGCAAAGCACATTGAAATTCATCAACACTTCATTTGACACCATGTTCAAAATGGTGAGATTAATGTTCAATTTATTTATTCCAAGAACCAACTAGCGGATATTTTCACCAAACCATTGGAGAAGAGCTTATTTGAGTTTATTCGTGAAAAGCTGAACATCATTCTTTCATCTTACTAAAGTTTATGATCATGCAGACTCAACAGATTAGCATGAGGTATTTACATATATCTAAAATTCCTCCAGACTTAAGTAGTTTATTTTATTTTTGGCATGTAAATACTGAACATATATGTTTATCTCTAAATCATCGCTTGCCTTTTTTATTTTTGGAAATTACAATTTCCTTGCTGATTTTTCGAATTTATAATTGGCAGTTATCTTTTTAAATTTTTTGAAAAGGCACTTTTCTTTATGACGATTCAGTTGCCTTATTTCAATTTCTTTAAATCTCTCTTACGATTGCAATTGTTTTTCAATCTCAAACCCTCATTGTTCTTGATTTCTCTCGCAAACACTCTATAAATTTTTTATTTTCCACTACACGAGCATGTTGTCAAAGTCTTCCAAATCTGCTTCAATGTCGTTTTAAATGAAATCCTCTCGCATTGTTAGTCGAGAGCCTTGGAATATTCCTGAAGGATCAAGACAGTTTGATCTGACCGAAGAAGATTCACCTTCTCCTCGCTGTTCTGCAGATGAAGAAGTTACTCTAGATGCAAACCCCATTTCAGTGAGAAAGCTTGAGGTACTTCTTAAACACTATAACTTTTTGAAGAAGGGAGGAAGCCCTATGAACTTAATAAGTAACTTTTTGAAAGAAAATGGCAATGAAAATGAAACTGTATTTTTGCAAGCCATGGAACGGTTAGGATTAGTAGAACTTGGAACTGCAAAGAAGGAGTTTGCAAACTTTCCTTTTGATCCACATTTTGGGTCAGAAAATCAACCAGAAAACAAAGATGATGATGAAAGGATCTTTAAAAATTTCCAACAAAAGATTAGAGTTACTGCTGAAATCCCTAGAGAAAGAGCGAAATTGTTTTGTTCAAAAGAGCATAAATTTTTTTTTGCTCAAATGCTGAACGGAGGAATTATCAACGCTCAAACTGTGGAGTTTGACTTCCTAGATTCCATCAAGGTTAACTTGAGGGGAAAGTTTGCTAAACTTCAGTTAGAGAAGTTCTGTGTAGAAACGTTGGAGGCATACCCCAAATTAACGGCATACTTTTACTCTAATCTGTCTATTTTGGATCCCACTCATATTTAGTTTACTATGTGTGACAGAGTTTTTGATGTGGATGTGAATCTCTTGGCTAACTTGTTGGGTGTAGAAATTGTTGGAGAAAACTTCCGTATTTGTTTTGAAGTTGATAAAACGTTTCCATCAGTATAGTCTAAAGACTTGCAAACTGTCTCGTCAAAATCTGAAGATTGCCGGACCGCTAGACTCAAGATTCAAAGTCTATCATCATTAACAGTTTCTAGACCGTTAAAGAAGTCTTATCCAGAATTAAGCATTTCTTTGAGGATTTGATTCGATCATCTAAGGAAGATCTCTCGGTTGGTTATAGCATCTCAGAATCCTTTATTTATCTTGAGATTGTTACGGGTATTTTGGATCCGTTGATTGGCGAAGTATACTTGGAAGGTTCTACTTATGGAAACCTAGATTCCGATTGTATGGATGAGCAGGATTGGTGGGCTATCGTCATATTCCTTAAATAACTCAAGATCTTCCTAATTGATTCTATCCAATGGGTAGATTGGAAGAGCTCCTTTGGAAAGTGCCAATGGTTATGATGGCATGGAGGAGTACATAAGGAAGAAGTTCTAGTTATTCGAGTGTGTGCACGATAGATAAATTCCAAAGTCTGAAACTCATTGTTCTTTGTCAATTCAATTGTTGAGCGTAAACTTGTACTCAAAAGAGAGTTTATAGATTTATGAGACCTTAAGGAAGTGTAGCAGACTCTCTACACTGTAGAGTCAAGGATGTGATACTGTAACAACTCTTTTGATTCATAGTGAAATCCAGCCGGTGGGCTGTCAGTGCGGAAGAATGGATGTAGGCTTGGATTAAGCCGAACCATTATAAACCTTGTGTTCTTATTCTCTTCCCTAAACTCTTTACTTTACTTGTAACTTAATTTAATTGCTGAAGTCTCGCTTCTATTTTAAAGTCTACTGTTATTCAGACTCAGATTAAAAGTAAAGGTTTTCATTGCATTTTGCAGAATCTGTTTTTATAACTATTCACCCCCCCTCTAGGTGTTCATACTAGCATTCACAGAAATAAGTGGATTCCTGCCTATTAATGTGTCAAATGCGCAGGCCACAAGGTCTCTAGTACGTGATAGGATATAGTGGCAATATTACTTACTCTATAATGACTACTTTGAATATCTTGCTACACAAGATAGTTATCAAATGTATCAGACCCAAGGCAGCCTCAAAAACTGATATATCCATATTTGAATCAAAGAAGATGTGGGCGATGTGGCATCATAGAATTTCATGAAAATCCCTAAGTATGCCGTGAGCCATGGATAGGCGATGGAAACACCGTTATTGTATTTTTGTAGCCTTTTGATCCATGATTCGCAACGAGATTTATGGCCAAGCTTTTAAGGGATAAATTTTGGGAAAGAAAGTTCTACCTTTGGCCATATGTATTATCAATTGGAACTTAAGGATTTATGATTGCAAGTGTATAGCCATTTAATTTGCAATTTAGTACTTTGATTTAATAGGGATTTAGTTAGTTTTTAAAAGGGTTAATTCTGGATTTATTTATGCTTGGGACTTGGGCCCAAGAGTGTTGGACCTAAGATGGGCCTTAATGGCCGGCCCATAAGCCCATGAAGGGGCCGTCGATCGCACGAAGGGGGGGGGAATCCGGTTTGCATGCCCTCCCCCATTTGTCCCATGGAGATGGCCAAGTGTCACCCATGCAAAAAGTGATGATGGCTAATGATGATGGGAAGGAAATTAGGGGAAAATGATGGCCGGTTTAAGCAAGAGAGAGGGAGAGAGAGAGGAGGGTTCGTCCGAGAGAGAGAGAGGAGAGAAAGAGAAGGAAGAAAGGAAGAAGGGAAGAAGGAAGGAGGAGGGGCCGTGCATCACCATCCATCGCCGCCGTGTCCCGCCGCCGTTGTGCTCGCCGTTGCTCGGTCTAGAGGCAAGTGGGATCCTTGATCTACTCTTGCATGCTGTGCTTAGTGTGTGTGATTGAATGGTAAAAATTTTGGAGGTTTAGAATGTGAAAAATTGAAGTTATAAGGGTGGTGCTCTAGCCTAGTGTACTGTTCTTGAGAAAACAGCTCGACCTTGGATGTTCTAGTGACTTGCATGTGATGTTCGAGTTGGATTTTGGCTTTTACTTCTAAATAAAAGTTGTTAAAGACTTCTTCGAGTATAACATACTCAAATTTGGGACAAAAAAAACAAGTATAAGTGGGTGAAATCGTTATTCTTTGGAAAGACTGGATCTGGAAATTTCGGTACTAGGAACAGGGGTTTCAACCGTCCATATTTAATTACCTAGGACGAATCTGACTTTTAAGTCTTCATGAAGTATTTACCTTATGGTCTTGGCTATCATATAGTCAAATTTCATAAGTTTTGAATGACATTTGGGTATTTAATCGAAAATGTTTCTAAAACTGTGTAATTTGATGTGTTCGGACTTGGTAATGTTGCAATGCGTGGTCTATACCGTTTTTTATGAGATTCTTTTGGAACAGTGTCCTGCATGAAATATATTTTTTTATGTCTTGTCTACAAAATATTCAAATTTCGTGATTTTTGAATTTCATTTGCCTATTTAACCAAAAATGTTTCAAAAACTGTGCAAGTGGAATGGACAGAATTAGTTGTGGTGTGATGCGTGGTCTGTATTGAACTATATGGGGATCTTTTGGTGTAGTGTTCTTCATGAAATATCTGCCTTTATGTCCTGACTATTACATGTTCGAATTTCATAAATTTTGAACGTCATTTGTGTATTTAATTAAAATGTTTTCTAAAACTGTGCAAGCTGGATTGTGCGATTTTCAAAAGCTGTAATGCATGGACTATTCTGTTTCTATGAAATTCTGGTGGTGTTTTGTTCTTCATGAGATAAATGCCTCTAGAGCTTGTCTATGATGTATTAAATTCTTAGAAATTATTAGGGTCAATCACTAAACCTTAAGAAGTGTAAATTAAAAGAACGCATTCCGTTTCTAAAATAATAGCAATAATCCATGAGTTTGCCCCATGAATTATATTGTTTTTAAGCGATTGAATCTTGCTGCACATGTGATGATATTTGGCATTTCATATAAAATCAAAAGCTAAAATTGACTTTGTTGCCATCACATCATGTGCCATGTTGATATTGAGACACAAATGTGAATATGAATTATGATAAATGAGGATACTGTCGGAAGTGTGAGCTGACAATGCCCTGGGAGTGTCAGGATGCCCGGAATGTGGGGGTGTCAGATGCCCGAAGTGTGTGTGCCGTATGTCCTCGGGAGTTTCGAGATGCCCGGAATGTGGGGGTGCCGGAAGCCTCGGAGGTGTGTGCCGGGGGGGTACCTCGTGATGCCAGTTAGGGTACTAGATGCCCAGAATGTGGGGGTGCCGGATGCCCGGAGGTGTGTGCCGGAGGTTCCTCGCGATGCCAGGTTGGGTGCGAGCGATAAAATATGGGATGCAATTACTGATCCCGGGAAGGAAAAATGTGGTGACCCAATTGAAAGATAAAAAGTTGAAATTGAATCATGCATGGTATGGTGAAATGTATGCATGGCTGTATGATATAATATGTATAATTGCGTGGTGGTATGTGCACATAAGGCATGGATATGAATGGATGCTTGATCACGAGTGCATGGTTGTATATGCACCTATGGCATAATGGTATATGTATGGATGCTTGATGATGAGTGCATGATGGTGTATGCACATATGGTATGATGACATATGCATGGCTGCAAGGTAAGTTATGCTTGGATGCATGAATGATATGTACTCTACTATAATGTCATGATTGTTCTATTTGATGCATTGAGTAGTTTAATGGATCTTTTACCTGCTGAGTGGTTGTACTCACCCCTTTGGGGACTAACATTTCAAATTAGAAATATGCCTCTCTCTCCGGTAATGCGGGGTACCTTTTACGGCCTTCATCTGACGTGGAGGTCGAGTGTATGGAGCTTGATTGTGTCACCATCCCTGGTTTGACGTTCATACAGGTTTGTGTGCTGGTGATGTATGATGTGGGCCTGGCTGGGGGCCCGGTCATTCAAGAGTTCTTATCTGTCCATGTCCGCCGTGACGGAGTGTGTGCCGGATGTCCTCGGCTTTATGTATTCCTTCGATGTGTAGTTGGTGTGCACTGTACCATCATTAAGAGAGTAGAGGGATGGTGAGACTCGTCTTTAATTTCGCTATGAGCTGCGCCAAACTCTTTTCAGAAAAAAAAAAAATGCCTATGGACCTCGGTCCTTCTTTAAACCCCTTTATATCAAAGACAAGTAACGAGTATCCAATAGATAGAGTAATAGGTACCTATGGCAACCTTAGCTGTTTGGGGGTGCCACAGGCGATTTGCAATTGTGTCTCTTTTTCACTCCCTCACACCATCATTCTGCATATGTTCAAAACAATCATGAAAGAAAAAGGACAATTGCAGTACTCAGCATTGATAACTAGACTCTTCAGACTAACCAAATACAACTACCATCTCAACTTCGCTCCAAAACTCTCGTTCCAATGTAAATTGGACTAAAGATGATCTCAAAAATGCGATTCAAAGATCTCTCTGGAGCACTAGATAGTTTAAAGAAAGAATCTGCTAGCAAAATTAGGAAAGGAACTGCTGTTGAGAAGAAACACAAGGGAAAGAGTGTTGTTTCAAAGTCATTAAAAAGGAAAAGATCTATCTTTCTATAGGATGAAGAGGAGGGAGATGATGATTTGACAATCTCTGCTATGGCATTGCGTAATCTTCAAGGTTTTACTCAGTCAGAAGAAGAAGATGAAAGCAAAAAGGAACCAAAGGAAGAGAGTGATGCTGAAGAAACTGCAGTGAAAGAGACTGATAGTGATGACTCAGATGGAGATGCTGGTATGAACCTAGAACAAGACGAGACTGAGAATGAAGGAGAAGATACCAGGGAAGTTGATGCCCTAGAAATTGATGAGACTGCAAATGATAAGAAAACTCGTGCTGGAACATGAAATGTTCAAGAGGAAGAAGTTACGTCTTAGCCTGAAGGCATCAAAATAGGGGGAGTAAGTGAGAAAACTCCTATTGTTGAACATACTGCTAGTGATGGCATCAATCAATCCCCGCCAAACGTTGAAGATGTATTTGCACCTCATTTCCTAAAGTTTCACTTGAAGGTCTAGCAAAAGGAACTACTATTCAGGGGGAGCAACAAACTACACACATTCAGGTTGATGTTCCTTTATTTCTAGATACTCCATAGGTACAATACATTGAGGCTAGTGCCCAAATGAAACCGGAAGCCAACTATCCTCGAATAGTAAAACTACTCTTGGAGATTTAGGCACAACAATATGCTATGGAGTTTGAAATTCAGAAGTTACATGTTGTTCTCGGATCTACCCTAGAATTCCTTACAGGCATGTCATAATATCTTGACACTCAGGTTCAAACTTTGAATAAGCAAGTTTCCTAGATTGTGGCAAAAGTGGAGGCTGTTTATGATCAGTGCCAAGATAAGCTTTAGGAGACCATGCAGTCTTTTGAGGATTTTTGACTTGTTCATGTTTCTAGACATCTCCGATCATTTTGGACTCGACCTCTTTTTACAATTCACCGACTTTATCTTTTTGTTGCTAACAAAAAGGGGGAGAGCTTATGCAAATTTAAAACTTGAATCTTTTGTGGTTGTGTCACGCCCCGATCCTCAGGCACGCACAAATCCTTCTACTTGGTCGATTTTAGAATGTGATATCCCAGGACTAAGTATCGCCAACCCTTTCATTTCTAATAGCATATGCAGAAGTAGTTATAAATCCCCAAACAATAAAATCATGGGATTGAAAAGCAGGGTCTTATTTTTCATATAGAAAATTCACAACCACACCTTTTTGCAGACAAGGTCTGACAAGACAGGATGGGATCTCGGTCCTCATCTGGATCGTACTCAGGGTCATCCTCAGGGTTCTCCTCCAAGTACTCCTGTGGCACCCCTCGACGGCCCCCGATCCGATTAGGGTTGCCACAGTTCGCTTTCCATTTACTTTCCTGAATTAACATATCACTCTGATACCATTTCAAGTGCAGCGGGTCCATACAACTTGGGGGTTTACATTTTTTTTTTCTTTTTTTTCGATCGGTCCCTTGCGCAATTTATATGCGGAAGCACATCCAACAACTCCCTTCCCTATATTCAGAAAACGATGCACACCTACTAAATATTTATAAGTAAAAGCCGTACACTTTTTATTTACTTAAATCAGATGGACATAATTCATCGGTACATCAAAATGCCGTAGCCTTCTATATTCGGCTACACTCCAAAAGATGACCTACATTTCCTCCAACAGTCATACACTTTAAGTCCATCGATCAGTGTCGGCGTCCAAAAGCTCCTTCCCTTGCTATCCTCCTACTCACAGTCACATCCAACCATTCACACCATCTACTAATTTGAAATGTTGGTCCCCAAAAGGGGTGAGTACAACCACTCAGCAGGTAAATGAATCCAATAACAACTCAATGCATCATGCAAATCATACATGCATTGCAGGCGTTACTTACATTGAAACCATGCGCATACTATCATGCATCATCATATCATACATGTGATCATCATCATGGCATCATTATATCATACATGTCATCATCATCATGACATCATCACATCATACATGTCATCATGCCATATCATATATCATCATCCTCATCATCATCATCATGCATATCATCATGCCATATCATATCATCATCATCATCATGCATATCATCATGCATATCATACCATGGGTGATCATCATATCACATCACATATCCTCAGCATCATCATGCATATCATCATGCATATCATACCATGGGTTAATTTTCATCTTTATCTTTAAATTTGATCACCACAACACCCATTTCTCAAATCATCAATTTCATCATCCCCTCGGGCAAAGACCTCCGAGGCTTCCGGCATTCAGCCTCCCAGGCCACCGGGCATCCGGCCCCCCCACATTCCGGGCATCTCGCATCCCAACTGGCATCACGAGGCATTCCCTTCGGGCAGAAACCTCCGACAGGGCTTCCAGCCTTTACCCTTCTGGCCAGGCATCTTGCACCCCAATCCTGGCATTGCGAGGTATTCCTTTCGGGCAAAGACCTTCGACAAGGCTTCCGGAATTATGTACTGACATACCACCAAGCCTCCCCTGGAATTACGTACCGTATACCATCGGGCATCCCGACACTCCCGGGGAATCTCCAGAATTACGCCACTAGGCCACCGAGCATCATCATCCACCACAACCACTTCCTCACTTATCATTATCCACATTTACCATTATTTTGATCTTAATTTAACATGGCACATGTCGTGACATCAAACAAGTCATACTTGACATAGCATTCACACATGCATCACAATTCAATGTCATACATACACCAATATCTCATCGTACATGCAACAATGTATAATTATTTATTAATAAATCCAATGGAATTTATGGCCAATAAAATAATCCATTTTATTTTTATTTCTTTTTATTTATTATTTTTTTAATAAATAAATATTAAATTCAATATCTATAAATTCCCAAAATTATAAAAATTCAAGCAATTACAAACCAATAGAATTACATGCAAAATTCATGGCCAAATCGAATTTCACAAAATTTCACAATTTCCTCAAAACAGCCCATAATATTCGGATAAAACCAGAATGCACAGTTTCCGAATAAATTCGATTAAAATATCCATACGGTCTCCAAAAATTACGAAATTTTAAAGAGCGATAGCCAAGACATTTCCGTACAACTTTCGTGAAGAACTCCAAACCAAATTATTTTTATATTATTTTATACAACCTCACGAAGCTTCTGGACCCATTACCGCATCGTCTAGTGCCTCCATCCCGGAAATATGAAGTTTCAACCTACCTATTCTCTTTCGTTTTCTCTAAACTTTATATATGTTATGCATAAAGGTATCCTTTACAAGTTTCATGAAGAGATATAAGTCAAATAACCATAGTATAGTCATCATCTATGTCCATGAAGTCTTGGGTATCTCAGAATACATCACCAGAATCATCGTCTTCAATATCTAGTCGATTTACCAAGCTATACTTGTTCTTTTTACTTCAAATTTGAGTATGTTGTATTTTAAGATGTTCCCTACAACTTTCATGAAGAAATCGAAGGGAGATTCTCAACAAAAACCAACATGCAACCATGAATCCAGCAAAAGGTTAGTAAAAACTCTCAAGATCTGAGGTGTCCGTAAGATGCAACTTTAACCCCTCAAATCTCCATAATTTTCCACTAAATTTCAGTATGTTATAGTAAAAGATGTTAGCTACAACTTTCATGAAGACATCGAAGCCAAAATCGGACTCCAAACACACATGCAAGCTCGAACAAGTTACTGACTCACACAATCCGAGCAAGAACAGTCACACGACTTAAGAACAAGCCAACCTTAGCTCGGTTTTTCTCATCTAACATCCAAAAATTCGACATGCAAACAACATAAAAGTATGCAAGAGAAGCTAGAGGACTCCACTTGCCTCTAAACCACACGAACGGCGGCACACCGGCGACGGACGAACGGCGTGCGGGCGGCGACGGGCGAGCTCCTCGTCTCTCGGCCTCCCTCTCTCTCGCATCTCACTCTCTCTCACTTGGCTTGGCCGAATGCCACTCTCTCTCTCCCTTTCTCTCTCTCTTTTTGGTTGCTTTTATATTGCATGCATTCTAGGTTTGCATGAGGGACAAGTGTAATTGTGGAGGAAGACAAGTGTCCACCATGCTTCACCTCCTCCATGCCACTTGTCCTATTACATGCATCATGGGCCTTGGAGTTGGGCTGGTCGACCACTCCTCTTGGGCCTCTATTGGGCCGGCCAACTTGGCCCATTAAAATCTTAGGCCAATGGGCCTAAGGCCCATCCTAAAAAATTGACCTTCCCCCCCCCCCCTTTTTTTTTTTTGAAATTCTTCTATAAATGTTTTTAAATTTCAATTTTCATCTTGGCCAAAGTCTTGGGACATTTTGTTCATTGAAATTTAATTTATAAAGTACATGGCCAAGCATAAATTATTAATCTATCAAATTTAAATTTTCACAATCATATGCAGAAATCATCTAATTAAAGACTAATGGCTAAAGCATAAGCCATGGAAATTTTTATCACCTAATTAGGAACTTTAACACACCTCATGGCTTGGCTTTGAATTTTGGGATGCCACAACTCTCCCCTCCTTAGAGAATTTCGTCCTCGAAATTAGACATTCCCTATGTCTCTTGAAATAAGTGAGGGTACCTTTCCCTCATCTCATTTTCACTCTCCCATGTGGCTTCCTCCACATCATGATATCGCCATAATATCTTAACCAAAGGAATTCTCTTGGTCCTGAGAATTTGTTCCTTCCGATCCAATATCAACACATGCTCTTCGATATACCTCACTTTCTCATCCACTTTGATGGCTTCATGATCGAGTATGTGTCCTAGATCGGGCTGATACTTCCTCTAAAGTTAAGGATGCAAGCTCTTAACATATTTTAATTTATCTCAACATCATAAACAGTTTTAAAACAATAACCACATCTGAAATTTCTTTTGAATGCTTGAGAATCTTCCTTCATGAAATCAAACAATACAAACTGAGGTTTTCAAAAGCATTCAACGACAACAGCAAGCTTTGAAATCATATGTCATTTCCATGTCAAAACGTTTTCAAATCACCAATGTGGAAAATCCTTTGAGTTCTCAAAAATTCCACTTTACGATGTGAAATAGGGATTCCAAAGACATAGCAGTATAACAATGATAGTATTTGAAAATAAGTAAATCTCATATTGTTGAAACCAATTCATAAAATCCAAAAGCATGATACCAATTCCATAAAATCCATGATCACGTTTAAATTTCAAATGTTTTTCGGAATTCACATGTAAAGCCTCGAGTCGCACTTAAATCACGGCACAAAATAAAATACTTTATCAAAACCCTTAGTGAATTTAAATCGGTACGTTGGCAAATTCCAATCTCAATCCCAACTCCAGTGGGTAGGAATGTTTTCTATAAAAAGTTTAGAATTCTTTGTATGGTGTCACAGTACTCATAAATTTTGATGAAATTCAAGAGATTTTCTAAAACAGCTCACAATCAAAATCTGATTCTTGGTTGAAGTTCAAAACTTGGAATGTACAGGTGATAATTTTCTCCAAAAACCATAAGCATTTCTTGAAGTATTAAAAATCATTGTTCAGCGAGTCGATAATATTGGTCCCATTGTAAAGATTTTTGAAACTAAAAACTTTGAAATACCAAAATCCTAAGCCTTTCTTGAAATACCGAAATCAATGCATCGGCGAGTCATCAAACTCAGTCCTGACCTTAAGATTTTCAAAGTAGTTTGCATGTAAAATCTTAGAGCTTTGAAAACATCCAAACTCAAGTATTTCCAATCTAATTGCACTTCATCAGACAACAACGACAATGCATTATATAGGTTGGTAGACTTTCACTTGCTGGCATGTTAAACGCTAGGAAACGCGTTTAGCTAAGTCCGCCTTCATGCTATCCCACCAAAACTGTTGGTGTAATCTCTATACCTTTGTCACCACCAATTCAAGCCTAGAACCATCAAAATCAACACCACCAATAACTCATTTGGTTCAGTCCAACAAAGACATTCACTATGCATTCACTGCAACATAAATTCAAGCCTAAAATATAATACCATTCATTTGGTTCAAATATCGATAGTCCACCAAGACTCATTCAATTCAAGGATCGACAATCCACCAAAATAAAACTTGTCTAGTTTCCACCGAATATATCTCATATCTCATCCTAAATGATCATCACTTAGACTAATCTTTCATCAAATCCACAATTTGAACTTCCACCATCTTATCTTGGAAAGACTATAACCACAAATGATCATGTTCACTAATTCCACCAAACCTTTTTCAAACTGAGATCATCACCTAAAATTAAAAGTTGATCATCATCAATTAAACCTATTATTCCAATATATAAACCACAAATAATTTCGTGTCTCATATGACCACTCAAACTCATGACTTCTAAGATCAATCTATACATATTAAATACCTCCATGTAATGCATCAAGACTTCCAATGAAATCCTCAAATAGGAAGTCACTACTTAGCTCAAATGATCATAACTTAATCCTCAAATTAATAACTCGCTCTTCATAATTCACTTCTTAAGCCTTGCTTGCAACACTACGCTTAGATGCTACGCATGATCTTCAAGTCCTTTAGAATATATTAGGATATCATCAAATGAAGACAATCACAATTTGATCCAAATAAGGCTTAAGTATCCTATTCGTTAAATCCATGAATGCAGCTAAGGCATTCGTCAATCCAAATAGCATAACCAGGAACTCATAGTGTCCATAGCGAGTCCTAGATGCGGTCTTAGGAATGTCTTCTTTCTTAATCCTTAACTGATATCCTAATCTTAAGTCAATTTTAGAAAAGACCAAACTTCCTTGCAGTTGGTCGAATACGTCATCAATTCTAGATAAGGGATACTTATTCTTAACTATCACTTGATTCAATTACCCATAATTAATGCACAAACGCATTGACCCATCCTTCTCTTTCACAACAAAAGTTCTACAAGCTTAACTATGCTTCTGTTGCACCACTCTGATAAAATTATCCCAGAAACATTACCTTTCCAGTTTAGTTCATAGTTCGGTTCACTCCTGCCCCTTTTGCCATTCTAGAAGCCTACCAGGAGCCGCTCCTTGTTCAGGTCCTCTGACCTTGGCGTCCACTCCTCGCTCTCATCAAACCGGGACGTTACAGGTACACTAGCTTTCGCCTGGTTCGAACCCAAACTACACGTCTACTGAAGGGTCTCGTTTCAATAGGGATTAACTTATAGAGTTATTATCCGTTTTGGCTTATCCCGTTCTTAGCCTCACGGTTTTATCCTTAGCATACGGGCAAGTACTATCTCAGGAGATCATTCATCATAGTCCATTGCTTACGGAGCTAGTCCATTCCTACGATGACATCAAAGTCATACATAACTATTATTATCAAGTCCATTTCCAGATCTCATTCCCTTAGGGTTATCTCACTCATCTCACATGCCAACATAGATAACAGCATATCTTTCAGCGATGTAGAAATATGAAGAGGCATATCTAGAGATTTGTTCCTACTCCTCACAATCATCTAAATTTTTCGGACACAAATGAATGCATGTCACTCACATCAAATAACGCATATACCTTCTTATCCCCCTATCAAAATCATACCTGAGATAACACTTTTGGAAGCTCTTGCTTCCTCTTGAGTGACCGTATACACCATTCCTTGTGGTGGCGGCCTCTGTGGATTCCTTGGTGGATTTGGTTCAACAGTACTTTGTCGTACCTGTCGCACCGAGCTAACATTCGGTTGCAACCTCTTTTGTGGACAGTCTTTCTTAAAGTGTCCTATTTGCCCACATCCATTACATCTTAGTTGGCTATTACAAGGTCCTGGCCCATGTTGTCTACCACATCTCTGGCAAAAATTACCCTGGTAGGGTGCTCTCCCTAAAATCGGGCCATTCCAAGCTCTTCCAAAATTTCCAAAGTAACTCCTTTTCTTAACATCCCAGGTCTGACCTTGACCAGGATAGGGTCTCTTACCTCTTCGAACATCATTAAAGGTCATCTGCCTCTTAGGTTCTAGTTGCTCTCTTACTAACTCTTGCTCCACCAACTGTGCCCTCTCATAAATCTCATTATAATCCCTTATATTCAAAGGCACCAGTTGTTTTCTAATATCAGTCATTAATCCTTTCAGGAATCTCTTAGCCCTTTCCTCTCGATCCTCAACCAACCTAGGAGCATATCTAGACAATTCAGAAAATTTTGCCTCGTACTGGTCTACTGTCAGCTCCCTTTGTTCTAACTGAACAAATTCAGTGATCTTCCTATCCTTGGCACAATCAGAGAAATGCTTCCTATTGAAAGCCCTAACAAACTCATCCCAGTACACATCAGTACCTGGTGGAAAGATTGTATCCTTCGAAGCTCTCCACCAAAACTTTGCATTTCCCTCCAGCTGGTACTCTGCCAAAACTATTTTCTCAACCTCACTACAGTCCAACAACCGGAAAATCCGTTCCATTCTATCAATCCAATGCTCCGCCTCCTCAGGACTTCCCATTTCACTAAACTTAAGTGGTTTCAACTTTAGAAATTGTTCCACCAGTCCCTGAGGGCGACGTTCAATTCCAGGTTGTTGCTGCATGTGTCTATCCATTAGATTTCCAATATTGGCCAATGCCTGCAGGATATCTTCCATCCGGAGTTCAGCCCTCGATGGATGAGCACTTCCAGCTCGTACCATGACTTTCCTGAAATTTCCAAGCATTGCCTCAGGAATAATTTGAGACTTACTGTCTCCTATTCAAAGCAACTACTACTATTACTACTACTACATAAGTAACATATACATGTTACTGGTACCTAAAGACAACTCAAAACTAATTACTAGGGATCTACGAGTGAATTCTCGTCACCCGTTATTCAATTGTTTCGTTTTATATCCTATTGTGTGCATCTTTCTATCCTCATTTCCATCTGAGGCATCTTATCACTCCAAATAAACCATAGCTCTGATACCAAAATAGGCTGTGGCACCCCTCGACGGCCCCCGATCCGATTAGGGTCGCCACAGTTCGCTTTCCATTTACTTTCCTGAATTAACATATCACTCTGATACCATTTCAAGTGCAGCGGGTCCATACAACTTGGGGGTTTACATTTTTTTTTTCTTTTTTTTTGATCGGTCCCTTGCGCAATTTATATGCGGAAGCACATCCAACAACTCCCTTCCCTATATTCAGAAAACGATGCACACCTACTAAATATTTATAAGTAAAAGCCGTACACTTTTTATTTACTTAAATCAGATGGACATAATTCATCGGTACATCAAAATGCCGTAGCCTTCTATATTCGGCTACACTCCAAAAGATGACCGACATTTCCTCCAACAGTCATACACTTTAAGTCCATCGATCAGTGTCGGCGTCCAAAAGCTCCTTCCCTTGCTATCCTCCTCCTCACAGTCACATCCAACCGTTCAAACCATCTGCTAATCTGAAATGTTGGTCCCCAAAAGGGGTGAGTACAACCACTTAGCAGGTAAAGGAATCCAATAACAACTCAATGCATCATGCAAATCATACATGCATTGCAGGCGTTACTTACCTTGAAACCATGCGCATACTATCATGCATCATCATATCATACATGTGATCATCATCATGGCATCATTATATCATACATGTCATCATCATCATGACATCATCACATCATACATGTCATCATGCCATATCATATATCATCATCCTCATCATCATCATCATGCATATCATCATGCCATATCATATCATCATCATCATCATGCATATCATCATGCATATCATACCATGGGTGATCATCATATATCATCATCATCATCATCATCATGATGCATATCATCATCCATATCATACCATGGGTGATCATCATATCACATCACATATCCTCAGCATCATCATGCATATCATCATGCATATCATACCATGGGTTAATTTTCATCTTTATCTTTAAATTTAATCACCACAACACCCATTTCTCAAATCATCAATTTCATCATCCCCTCGGGCAAAGACCTCCGAGGCTTCCGGCATTCAGCCTCCCAGGCCACCGGGCATCCGGCCCCCCCACATTCCGAGCATCTCGCATCCCAACTGGCATCACGAGGCATTCCCTTCGGGCATAAACCTCCGACAGGGCTTCCGGCCTTTACCCTTCTAGCCAGGCATCTCGCACCCCAATCCTGGCATTGCGAGGTATTCCTTTCGGGCAAAGACCTCCGACAAGGCTTCCGAAATTATGTACCAACATACCACCAGGCCTCCCCTGGAATTACATATTGTATACCACCGGGCATCTCGACACTCCCGGGGAATCTCCGGAATTACGCCACTAGGCCACCAAGCATCATCATCCACCACAACCACTTCCTCACTTATCATTAACCACATTTACCATTATTTTGATCTCAATTTAACATGGCACATGTCGTGACATCAAACAAGTCATACTTGACATAGCATTCACACATGCATCACAATTCAATGTCATACATACACCAATATCTCATCGTACATGCAACAATGTATAATTATTTATTAATAAATTCAATGGAATTTATGGCCAATAAAATAATCCATTTTATTTTTATTTCTTTTTATTTATTATTTTTTTAATAAATAAATATTAAATTCAATATCTATAAATTCCCAAAATTATAAAAATTCAAGCAATTACAAACCAATAGAATTACATGCAAAATTCATGGCCAAATCTAATTTCACAAAATTTCACAATTTCCTCAAAACAGCCCATAATATTCGGATAAAACCAGAATGCACAGTTTCCGAATAAATTCAATTAAAATATCCATACGGTATCCAAAAATTACGAAATTTTAAAGAGTGATAGCCAAGACATTTCCGTACAACTTTCATGCAGAACTCCAAACCAAATTATTTTTATATTATTTTATACAACCTCACGAAGCTTCTGGACCCATTACCGCATCGTCTAGTGCCTCCATCTCTGAAATATGAAGTTTTAACCTACCTATTCTCTTTTGTTTTCTCTGAAATTTAGATATGTTATGCATAAAGGTATCCTTTACAAGTTTCATGAAGAGATATAAGTCAAATAACCATAGTATAGTCATCATCTATGTTCATGAAGTCTCGGGTATCTCAGAATACATCACCAGAATCATCGTCTTCAAGATCTAGTCGATTTACCAAGCTATACTTGTTATTTTCACTTCAAATTTGAGTATGTTGTATTTTAAGATGTTCCCTACAACTTTCATGAAGAAATCTAAGGGAGATTCTCAACAAAAACCAACATGCAACCATGAATCCAGCAAAAGGTTAGTAAAAACTCTCAAGATCTGAGGTGTCCGTAAGATGCAACTTTAACCCCTCAAATATCCATAGATTTCCACGAAATTTCAGTATGTTATAGTAAAAGATGTTAGATACAACTTTCATGAAGATATCGAAGCCAAAATCGGACTCCAAACACACATGCAAGCTCGAACAAGTTACTGACTCACACAATCCGAGCAAGAACAGTCACACGACTTAAGAACAAGCCAACCTTAGCTCGGTTTTTCTCATCTAACATCCAAAAATTCGACATGAAAACAACATAAAAGTATGCAAGAGAATCTAGAGGACTCCACTTGCCTCTAAACCACACGAACGGCGGCACACCGGCGACGGACGAACGGCATGCGGGCGGCGACGGGCGAGCTCCTCCTCTCTCGGCCTCCCTCTCTCTCGCATCTCACTCTCTCTCACTTGGCTTGGCCGAATGCCAATCTCTCTCTCCCTTTCTCTCTCTCTTTTTGGTTGCTTTTATATTGCATGCATTCTAGGTTTGCATGAGGGACAAGTGTAATTGTGGAGGAAGACAAGTGTCCACCATGCTTCACCTCCTCCATGCCACTTGTCCTATTGCATGCATCATGGGCCTTGGAGTTGGCTGGTCGACCACTCCTCTTGGGCCTCTATTGGGCCGGCCAACTTGGCCCATTAAAATCTTAGGCCAATGGGCCTAAGGCCCATCCTAAAAAATTGACCTTTCGCCCCCCCCCCCTTTTTTTTTTTTTTGAAATTCTTCTATAAATGTTTTTAAATTTCAATTTTTATCTTGGCCAAAGTCTTGGGACATTTTGTTCATTGAAATTTAATTTATAAAGTACATGGCCAAGCATAAATTATTAATCTATCAAATTTAAATTTTCACAATGATATGCAGAAATCATCTAATTAAAGACTAATGGCTAAAGCATAAGCCATGGAAATTTTTATCACCTAATTAGGAACTTTAACACACCTCATGGCTTGGCTTTGAATTTTGGGATGCCACAACTCCTCTTCGGGTTCTTTCTCCTCAAGTTCCTCATCCGGGTTCTACTCGTCAGATTCCTCTTCCTTAGGCTCCTCATCTGAGTCCTAAAATAGTTATTCAATAGCCATTGAGACAATGTCGCAGCAAGTTCTACCCCCTAAGACCCGATTAGTAAACCAATATACCATCCAGGTTGCCTATGCACAGCACGAATCGGAGGACTTACCTTAGCCTTAGATTCCACCTGCATATTAGCACAGATCAAATAGGCATCCAAGCAATCACATCACTGATCGAAGCATCAATCAAATCAACCTAGTCGATTACACGCCAGCAAAACCACTCACAGTCATTTCCATTCAATCAATTAATTCACAACATTAGACCCAAGCAATGAATCACATCAAATCACACTCAGATCGAATCATCGATCAATTGACCTAGTTGATTCCATATCATCAAAACCATTTCCGGTCATTTCAACTATTCCAACTCAATTCCCAATTATGAATTATGGTCCTTAGGACACGACTTATCTATAGGTGGTAATCACGGCCCCACCAAGCAACTTTCTTAGATTTAGTGGCTTTACGGTCCCACCCGACCCTTTCAAGATCCGATGGCTTTACGGTCCCACCGACCCTTTCAAGATCCGATGGCTTTACGGTCACACCCGGCCCTTTCAAGATCCGATGGCCTTACGATCTCACCCGACTCTTTTTACGATGCCATACTCTGTCACCGAGCCATGTGCATTCTTTAGGAAGACATACCGAGTCTCTGAGCCATGTGCATTCTTTAAGGCTACCTTTTCGCCAAATTGACATATCTAATCACTGACCCACGTGTCCTTCCCAAGTGACATTCCAATTCACCGGGCCACGTGCATTCTCCAGGTGATTTACCAACTCACTTTTGATAATGACAACCGATACCCAACCAATCCTCAATCACATAGCCAAAATTGTATTATTTAAGAAGATAACTTCAAAATGCACCATTAAATCAATTCAACATGAATTAAAGCTCAAATAAATAAATGAACTGCTCCACGACAATTAGCACGAAATTCCGGTCACTAGCCATCCCAATTGAATTTTTGAAAAATAAATAATTAATTAATTAATTTCGAAAATTAAATAAATAAATACAATAAATTCAATTTAGCACAATATAAAGCTCAATTAACTAAACAGACTACACCACGATCATCAACATAAAATCTTGGTCACTGGCCATCCCAGTTGAATTTCCAGAAAATAAAGAATTAAATAATTAATTTCGAAAATTAATATTTAATTCCTAAAAATTCCTTTTAGGCCCGAATTGCCTAATTAAAACCTGATAAGGGTCAGGAAAAATCCTGAGAAGCATTCAATAATTACTATAGGCAATTCTCTAGTTAAATACACTAACCACCTATCTAATATGCAATGCAATTAGCTAATAATCACTAATCCATTCTAATCTAACCACATAATTACACTTAATTAACACTAATCAACCTTTAAGTATAATTAGCAAACTAAGAAGGCATTAGTGAGCAAAACTCACATGACAAAGCGAAGACCGGAACACCGTGATAACGATGCGACAGCGGCCGAATTCCAAAATTTCGGCAGTGTCGATGTACCCTTGGGCCGGGCCCAAAGACCTTGCCTTGTGGGCTTGGGCTTCAAAAGAACTTGTTGGACTTCCCTAGATTATGGGCTAAATCAATTGGGCCTAAATGCAACTTCGATGGACTGAGAATGGGTTGAATTTGTGGACTAAAGACTACTGCAGATGGGCTGCTGCATGCGAGCTTCTGAGCTAGAATTGCTGGACTTTTGGGCTTTAGGAAAATCACGGGCTTCTTCGAGCTGGGCTGAGGTCCATCGGCTTCGTGCGGGGCAGCAAGTCCGATCAATAGAGGCAGCGAAGGAGTTGAAGAAGCTGGACTTCGATCAAATGAATTTCACGCAGCAGAAGCAAAGAAGAGAGAACTTGGTGGATGGCCGTCCGAGTGGGGCTGACTTTGACCGAGGGACGTGGTTGCTTCGAAGCTACTTCGCGGGACGTGGCTGAAGGAAAACATGAGCTGCAAAGAGAAGACACTAGCAAAGGGGGAAGCTGCTCGCTAGCGTCCTCGGTGGATGTTGTTGGTCAACAAACCGGTAGAGAAGACACGAGGTTGACAGGTGGGTGCCCGATGTTGGACAAGTGGCAAAGGAGAGGAACTTCGGTTTGCTGCTGGGTGTTTCGGTGGAGTGACATGCGGACGTGGAGATGGAGAAACGCTGCATCGGACATGTGGCCGCTTCACTGAGGTCTTTGAACATTGCTAGACAACACACAAAACCAAAAGAAAAAGGGCAACTGGCGTCCGGTCGTTACTGTAGGAGAAGAGTCCACAATGGGCCTTTAGTTGGGGGCCTTGATCTCGCGCCGTTCAAGTAAGGACACGAAGAAGGTGGGACAGCCAATTCCATGGAGGTGGCAATGAGATGGGAGGAAGAAGCAGCTGCCTTCGGTGATGTGCTATGCGCCAGCAATGAAAAGGAGAAGCAGGAGGTGTCGCACGAAGGGAAGAGAGGATGGAGAGAGCAAGGAGATAGGGAAGAGGGGAAGACCAGTTCTCTTTTGGGGGACCATTTCCCTTCAATCTTATCCCTTTTGTTCCTCACATGGCCCACCAAGTTAGCTGGCCTCCACTACCCTTTTTCAGCTTCAAAATTTCTTCTAGAATCCATTTGAATTGGTCCATAAGTCTTGCCCATGGGTGCGTACGAAATTACATAGGTTTTCCCTCAACTGGTCTCCTATTAGTCCTTAATTCCACTCAATTCGGCTTCAACAAATATCAATTGGCACCTCAATGCTCAATTGCTATTTTCCCTCATCCATGCATCCATCATCCATCTCAATTTTGCCATCAAAACCCATCTTCAACATTTTATGCACAAAAACAACCCGGCAATGACTTTTTCCCAAAAAGTCTCGGTTGTCAAAAAAATCTTCTAAGACTAAGTTGACTTTCCTAAAATTTATTGTGACAAAGACAAAATCTTCAATTTCTGAAATTAGACTCAAATTGGCAGTTAATTTTACTCGGCGCGTTTTTAGTGTGACCTAGGCTACCAAGTAGTTTTCTAAACTTTTTAGAACAAAAGACCCATGGTCGATTTTCTTTGAGCCACAATGAACCCACTCGACATATTGGTGACTCTCGATTGTCGTGAAAATCTCAAGGATTCAAATACGAACACAGGGTACCAAAACGATAGTAAAATCAAATTAGTGTCGGTCGATGAGAATTTTTTAATTTAATAGAGCCACCCACGATCGGTCACTCATCTCAATTGAACCGACCTATCTTTGACTTCAAATCGGTTTTTAACTATGCCGTAATGATCTCTAAAGATGAGTACGGTCGAAAAGTCGATTTATGGTCGAATTCTCAAGTCTATTTGCCTTAAAGTCCTTAATAGCTTACCCAGCTAGTTTAGTTATCTCGTGAGTAGACAACTCAGAGAAAACATTGTAGTCGCGTTGATGAAATGCCCAATTTATCTAATCGAAATCAAGACCCGAAAATATGGATGTCACAGGTTGTGTTTTTAACTAGAATCTTTTTGAACTTAGACTTGTGGTGCTTGAACTTGTGTTTGAATTTTAATTGGTTTTGGCATGTGTTTTGTAGTTCTGATGAGACCGATATGTTTTGTGGATTGCGGCCTATTATATTATTCATATGTTCTTTATCATGTGCTACTAAAGTGTTGTTTTGAAGGCTATAATTTCTTATTAAATCTGCGTGAAAGTTTTGTTACCATAAAAAATGGGGAGATTGTTAAGAAAACTCCTATTTGGTTTTGAAGTTGACAAAATTTTTCCTTCTCTTATTCTTATTCTCATTCTTAGGAATATTAGACTTCTATCTTATATCATGGAATGCTGTCAAAGTCCATTTCACATCATAACTTTTTCCCACTCTAACAAAGATCTAGAATTAGTCCAAGTCTAGAATGAAAACATAATCAAACTCAGATTTATTGATCTTCCAACTAGGATTCAGTATGATCAAGACATATCTGGCTTTCTAGCAAAGATTCTCACATATCTTTTCTAAATATATTGATGAAATCAATTTCGCAGACAAATTCCTTTTTGGGAAGCATCTACTTATGAAAACCTAGATTCTGATTGCATTAGCGACCAGAATCATCGGATCTTCACCTCAATCTTCAAACAGCTACAAGATTTCCTTAATTGATTCTATCCAACGGATTGATTGGAAGAAATTCCCCTGGAAATTGCCAATAGATAGAAAGGCATGGAGGAGTATTTAAGGAGGTTAAGCAGTTCATTTGAGTGTGTGCATGAGGATTAAAATTCCAAAACCTGAAGTTACCAAATCATTTTGTCTTCTTCGATTGCACTTACAATTGTACTCAAAGAGAGAAAAACACAAAGAGTGACTTAGTGAAAGAGAAATAAACTCTTCAATGAAAATACTCAAATCGTTGTAATTCTCTTTTGATTTCATAGTGGAATCCAGCCATAAGGCTGTCAGCGTGGGAGATTGGATGTAGGCTTAATCTAAGCCGAACCATTGTAAATTATGTGTTCAATTTTCTTTTTCCTTAACTTCTTTAATTTGGTTGTTGCAATATTTTTCTGTGTCCTGCTAAATTCTAGATTATCTTATTTGAGGCTGAATTGAACTTAGAAGTCTAATGTTAATCAGACCTTGCTTGAGAAAGTAACTTTTATTGTTTTTATTGGTTAAATTTGTCTTTACACCTATTTAGCCCCCTCTAAGTGGTTATACTAGCACTTTCAAACCGGTAGTCAACTAACCAATATTTGTGTCTCCATCAAGTGTCAAACTTCAATAGTACCAATGAAATAGAAAGTGCAGGTTTATCGTTGCCTTATGCTCGGATCTTTTACCAACCACTTCTTCAAAAATAAGAGTAGCTGATGAAAATTGTGTAATTTTTGTAGTATCATTATCAACTATTCTAAAAGTCGAAGCTATTAAATGAAGGCATGATTTAATATTTAATTACTCTAATAAACCATGCCTTCATCAAACAATTTAAGCTTTTGGAAAAATTGACAGTGGTTTCAAAAAATCTCACATGATATTAGAGCTGAAGCCACAATTAAATTTCCATGCTTAGTACTAAGCAAAAAAAGATTAGACTTAGTGTCAGGAGGAGTGTTAGAGTGATAAATATTAAATTTCGTATTTATCTAATAGTTTAAGCTCGTAGAACAATTGGTAATAGTAGTGCGACATCTCACAAGAATCACAAGTCGATTAGAAGAAATTGTCGATTATTCACCTAAACACAATATATAATCGCGTTAGAGTCGATTGTCTAATTTATTTCACTGTCTAAATGAGTTCCAGCGGTAAGACGATGTGTGCAGTTCAGACCCTTTGTTCACCATTGATATTTTTGTCCCTGGTAATGAAACGACAAACAGTCGTCTAACCAACCAAAATAAATTAACGTTTGACTTTTAAACTTCTAGATTTCCGACTTAAATTAGGTTTCTAGGTTAGCTTTTGCATCGAAACCAGTAATGATTCGAGAGGCAATAACATCTAAAAACCTTCGTGGAATATGAAGTTCGAAGTCTCGATGTAACTTTGCAATATAGGTGAACAACACAATAGTTTATTCTAGTAATCCAACTATAGAAAGCCTACTTTGACAGGTCATGTGGATGATTGCAAAGCCAAATGCACACTTCTTCCAGGAATCGATTTCAAGAAAAGAAAAGTTTAGTATTGAGTAGATTTGGAATGATGCTTGTGCATGAACCCAAAGCAAAAGAGTAATTAAGGTTTTGTGTGTCCTTTAGAATCAACCTTGCCTATATTGGTGAAATCCCGAACGATGCACTTATTTCTTGATAGATCCAATGGATGTCGCTTTTGGAACATGGATGGGGAACTCGTGAATCTTGTCCATCCATGGATTCTTCTCCTTCGCTTGGTCGACAATCCTCAATGCTTGACAAATTGCACCTTTGCACTTAAATCCAGACCTAAAAGCGATCTGCCATGTCCTATCGCCTTTCCTAATCCTTCCTTTGGCCTCCTAATAGGCCAATTTGTACCACAATGAGCTACTTAACATGTTTCCAAATCAAAATAGGGTCATTCTTGATGGCTCCATGTGCTAATCGGTGAGCGCAAGGTTCTTCTGTACCTCATTGAGAACAGCTTGACCTCCAACATGGATGGAAAAATGCTTGAAGGCCATTTTAAAGTCAGGAGTGTACAACCTAATCTTCATCTTGAACATCTTCCTCATGACCGAGGTGGTGAAGAACAACAGATGCTCCGAGATCGGGAGCACTAATGGGCCGAGGGTCGTGATGTTGGTCTTCAGGGCTTCCCTAGTGACCGCCATCAAGTCCTTAGAGAGTGACAAGCAGATCTTCTTCTTCTTGTCCTCTCACTAGAATACGCAGTTATAGCTTTTGTCATCTAAGCCTTTGTGAGTGCATACAGGGTGGATGAGTCGGTACTTGGAGCAACAATGGTCGGAAGACTGGTTGGAGATGAGGATTGCTACACCGCCCGTCCAGAAGAGGCAATTCAGGATGAGCATTGACATGAGCATAGACTAGTCATTGCCAAAGTACTAATTGAGGGTGATGTTCTCAATGCTCACTACTAGGGCATAAGAGTTATGGTGTACCTTGTGATTGATTCATGAAAGAAGATTAGCAAGTTTCATTTTCATTAGACCAACATTTAATTTCTCGAGTAAGAAAACATAGAAACTTTTGTACCTAGTAGATAGAACTGATAGTAAATTGAGAATGTGCAAAGCTATATCCTTGTTCGATGTCATCTAGGTTTCGAGGATTCCAAGTTCAAACCACTCATAAACTCTCGCTTTCATACAAACCTAAGCGTAAGCTAGGGAAATAAATTACCTAAAGTTGAGGGCACAACCTAAATAAAGTTGGTTTTTTCTTTTTAATGAAATGTTTTTAAATTACATGACACGGTTTCAACATAAGATGGCTTGCCATTTGTTAGAGAAAACTCCTTTAATGTTTTAAAGTTGACAAAACTTATCCAAAGTCTAGTCTGAAGACTTCTAGACTTTAGTGTCAAAGTTTGATGACTGCCAGACTTTAATGTCAAAGTTTGCCCGCACTGACAAATTCTAGACTAAATGCCACTGAAGAATGAAGACTTATCCAAACGCAAGATCATCTTTATTTCTTCAAAGGTTTGGTTCGTATGATTTATGGATGGCTTTCTGGTTAGATATAGCACCTACATGATTGGGTATCTTTAATGGAATTAATTTCGATATTCCAATCTTTTGGAAGGTAAGTAAACTTGGAAAGAATCTACTTATGGAAACCAAGATTATGATTATATGGGTGAATAGGATTGGTGGGCTTTCATCACAATCATCAAATAGCTTGAGATCTCCTTAATTGATTATGTCCAACGGGTTGATTGAATGAATTCCTTTGAAAAGTGCCAACGGTCAAGAAGGCATGAATGAGCATTTAAAGAAGACATCTTTAGTCATTCAAAAAGGGTGTGTGAAAGAAAAATTTCAAAGTTTGAAGCTTCTTAGTTCCTTGCTATTTCATTCACCAAGCTAAAATTTGTACTCAAAAAAGAGAAAGACTTATAGTGTGACTTTGTGAAAGAGAAATAGACTATTTATTGTGAAGTCGAGATCATCAAGGCTGTAAAATCTCTTTTGATCCTTAGTGAAATGCAGCTAGTAGGCTGTTAATGTGGGAGAGTGGACGTAAGTTTGATCTAAGCCGAACCACTATAAGCTATGTGTTCTTATTCTCTTCCCTGAACTCCTTTATTTTGTTCATAGTTTCATCTAACTACTAAAGTATTGAATTCGTTCAAAGTCTGTGATTTTCTAAGAGTAAATACTTCTACTAAACTTTGCAAAAAAAAATTCATAACACCTATTCACCCCCTCTAGGTGTTGGCCCCTCTAGGTGTTGTTACTAACCCTTTCAATCGGTATCAAAGCTTGTGTACTTATTTTATTGAAGAGTTTTTACTTCTAAAGCTAAAGATTTATGGCTAGTATTTTGGCTCTAGGTTTGGTTGAAGGCCAAAGTAATACGAGACCTCCTTACTTTGATGGGAAGGAGTACAATGTATGGAAAAACAAGATAAAAGCGTTTCTGAGATCAAAAGATCCCCTGGAATGGGATGTGGTAGAAAAAAGGGATCAATCCTAAACCTACATCAACCTCAAAAAGAGAAAAAAAGAAGTTGTAGATGCTGGAGAAATAACACAAGCAGAATTAACCAATAGACAAGCTCTTGATGCTAAAGTTATCGACTCTTTATACTGTGCTTTATCTTTTATTGAGTATAACCGAATTTCTTCTTGTGAAACAACGAAAGAAGTTTGGGACAGATTGCACATTACCTATGAAGGAACTGATCAAGTAAAGGAAACAAAAATCAATATTCTACTCAAACAGTATGAAGCCTTCAAAATGAAGCCTAGAGAATCCATCACTAATATGTTCAATCATTTCACTGAAATTGTGAATGGATTGGCATATCAAGGATAGCCAATCTCAGGACCAATGAAGGTCAATAAACTACTGCGTGAACTCTCCAAAGACTGGAATCACGTGAAGACATCAATTAAAGAAACCCAGAGGATCATGGTTTTTTCAGTAGACGAACTAGTAGGTCCACTTCAATCATATAAAGTGGAGTAGATCAATGAGGAAGAAGATCCTAGAGGTAAGAAGTCAATTGTTTTAAAATCTAACGATGATTTTAATGATACAGATTCAAAGATGACATGGACGATGAGGAGCTAGCGCTTAAGATTAAGAAGTTCAAAAAATTTAATAGGAAAGGAAAAAGATTCAACTGGACGAAGCAAAGTACTCAAAATTTCCAGAAGAAATCGACTTAGGATAATGGAACCAACAAAGATGTGATATGCTTCAAATGCAAGAAAAAATAGCATATCAGACCTAACTATCTTCCGTTGAAGAAAAAGAAAGAAAGAGTTGGGAAATATAAAAAGGCTCTCAAAGTAGAAACTTGGAGCGATACTAAGTGTGAAGAAAGTGATGAAGAATATGCCAACATATGCCTGATGGCCAATTCAGAATCAAACTCAGATTTTGAAACAGATTCTGGTTTATACTCAAACAAAGAAGTTGAGGTCACTGTCAAGAGGAAGATCAAATGGTATTTGGATAGTGGCTGTTCAAGACACATGACAGGAGATTCAAGTTGCTTTATAAAACTTGTACAACCGAATGGTGGAAAAGTTTCTTTGGTGGAAACAGCAAAGGAAGAATTGTTGGATGTGGAACCATGAAGATTGGAAGCCTGACTATCAATAATTTATCATTGGTGGAAGGTTTAAATTACAATCTACTCAGCATAAGTCAGTTTTGCGATACTAGATTCAAAATAAATTTCCAAGAAGGCATCTATTCGGGAATGAGTAAAGACTTCTCTCAATCTTTCACTAGACGAAGGCATGGGAATATTTACCTTCTGGATATAAAACCATAAAGTTCTCAATGTCTTATATCTATTAAAGATGAAGCAAATCTTTGGCATCAAAAGCTTGGTCATGTTAACATGAAGTAAATTGCCAAGATTTCTTCCAAGAAGCTTGTTCGTGGTCTTCCCAACCTGACTTATCAAAAGTCTGAATTATGCACTCTATGTGTTTTAGGAAAACAGGTTAGAAGTTCCTTTAAACCTATAAATCAAGTTTCTACCAATCGAGCTTTGCAGCTTCTGCATATGGACCTCTTTGGACCAACCAGAACTCAAAGTATTGATGGAAAGAAATACTGCCTAGTAATCATAGATGATTACTCTCACTTTACTTGGGTTTACTTTCTGGCAAATAAGTTTGAAGTCTTCTCTCACTTCTCAAAGTTTGCCAAGAAGGTTCAAAATGAAAAAAGGATATACTATTTCAAACATACAAACAGACCATGGAGGTGAGTTTGAAAATCAAAACTTTGCGAAGTTCTATGATGAATCTAGTTTCCAGCATGTTTTCTCTTCTCCATACACTCCAAAACAAAATGGGGTCATGGAAATGAAGAATAGATCCTTACAAGAAATGGCCAGAACCCTCTTAATTGAGAGGAAAATTTCCTCTTGATTTTGGGCTAAAGCAGTTTCTACAGCTTGCTACATCATCAACAGAGTGTTCTTGAGGCATATTCTAGAGAAAACTCCTTCTGAAGTGTATAAAGGGAAGAAGCCAAATGTTTCTTAGTTCCATGTATTCGGCTGTAAATGTTATGTTTTGAAAAATGCAAATGATCGAATCGGGAAGTTTGAAGAGAAATCAGACGAAGGAATTTTCCTTAGCTACTCAACCTCAAGTAAAGCACATAGAGTCTTTAACAAGAAGACTCAATTTGTGAAAGAATTTATGAAATTCAAGTTTCAAGATTCTGTGCAGAGTCAGCTAGATCAGACTCAACTTAAAAAATATGAACTCGTTCCAAACTTTAGAAAGTCTACTTCCCCCGAAGGGGTTTAGACTTCTAAAGATCAGCAACAAGTAGATCTAGGAGATTCAACCGAAGCAGAGGACCAGTAGACTCTCAGACCCACCAGCAACTGGAAGCATAAGTTAAGTCATCCCACATAACTCATCATTGGCAACATTGATGAAGGGATTCACACAAGATCCAGAAGGCGAGAAGAGTCTAGTGCTCTAGCACTTGTTTCTGATATAGAACTCAAAAGTGTAGAAGAAGCCCCGTCTGATGAAAGCTGGATTGAAGCTATGCAAGAAGAGCTCAGACAGTTCAACATCAACGATGTTTGGGAGCTAATTCATAAACTTAAAGATAAGTCTATTATCGGGACAAAATGGGTTTTTAGGAACAAGATGGACAAAAAAAGGAAAAGTGGTCAAGAATAAAGCAAGACTTGTGACCAAATGTTATACGCAAGAAGAATGAATAGACTATGACGAGACCTATGCACTAATAGCGACGTTAGAAACAATTAGATTATTACTTGCTTTTGCTTGCTATAAAAATTTCAGGTTATTCCAAATGAATGTAAAAAGTACCTTCCTCAATGGATTCATCCAATAAGAAGTCTATGTGGAACAACCACTAGGATTTGAAGATCCAAGAAAGCCAGACTCAGTATACAGACTGAAAAAGGCCTTGTATGGACTAAAACAAGCACCTCAAGCCTGCTATGAAAGGTTAAGTAAATTCCTAACCCAAAATGGTTTTGTTAAGGGAAAGGTAAATACTACTTTGTGATGTAGCTAGTATAATTACCTAGAAGGGGGTGAATAGGTGTAAAAATAATTTCTCGAGATACGGAAGTAATACTAGGCAATTGATAGAAAGGAAGTACTCCAAAATGAATTACGATCAAAGCAAAGTAAGGAGTAGGGAAGAGAAGATTAAACACAAGGTTTATAGTGGTTCGGCTTATCCCAAGCCTACGTCCACTCTTCCGCATTAACAGCCTATCGGCTGGATTCTACTATGAATAAAAGAGATGTTACAGCACAGCTTTTCCTTGATTCCACTATGTAGATGTTCTATCACACTTCCTCAAGGTTTCTCACAAATATAAACTCTCTTTTGAGTACAAGTTTTCGCTCAAATGAATTGACTAAATAACAAGGAGCTTCAGACTTTGGAATTATTCTATTGCACTTTTTTCGTACAACTTGGAACATCTTCCTTATATACTCCTTTACGCCATCATACCCGTTGGCACTTACCAAAGGAATTCCTCCAATCTACCCGTTGGACGAAATCAATTAGGAAGATCATTCGAGCTATTAAAGGAACAAGACGATAACCCATCAATCCTGATCGCCCATATAATCAGGATCTCGGTTTCCATAAGTAGAACCTTCCACGAATATTTCGCCAATCAACGGATCCTTAATCTTCGAATCAATCTCGATCAATTAGAAAGGATTCCGATAAGTCATATCCAGACAAGAGATCTTCTCCAGTTGATAAGGTCATATCCTTAATAAAACATCTAGTTCTGGATAGCCTTTCTTCAACGGATTAGAACTGTCAATGAGGATAGACTTTGAATCTTGAGTCTGGCAATCCGGAGGTCTTCAGACTTTAAACAACAGAGTCTGCAAGACTTCAGACTAGACTGATTGAAACGTTTTGTCAGCTTCAAAACATTTCAAGAAGATTTCTCCAACAATCTCCCCATTTTTTATGGTGACAAAACTTTCCTGCGGATTTGGATAACTTTGACCTGCAACACATTTCTCAAACAAATATACATATCTTATAAAGATTAATGACTAAATGAATAACACTAGAATCTGCAACCACATAAAATAGATTAGTCTTGAATATGATAAAGCCATCCATAAGATATCAAAAGCAGTCAATAGCAGTCAAATCCAAATTCATCCAGACACAAAATTAAAGTTAAACATCAATCCAAATCAAATCCAAACGATTAAAAATTTAAAAGTTTGATTCAAATCTTTCTCCCCCTTTTTGTCAGCATTAAAAAGGCTGAAAAGAAAATGGAATAAAGTCAAGATTGCTTGGGAATGCGGACAAGCTGGAAATCTCTCATAGACTGAACGATCCCTTCCAACCTTTTCAAGTCTTCCTTCAGTTGTGCAACCTCCTCACCCTTAGCATTAGCCTGAATCTGAATAAAGAGGGCTTGGATCTGATCTTTCAAAGAAATTGAAGAAACTTGACTTGCATTCTGCAAGCTTTGAACCTCGCATCCAAGAGCATAAATTTGACCGCGCATCTCCAGGAGCATATCCATAATTCTGCAAAAATCTGCTGAGCTGTCGGTCTACGTACTGGCTTCAGCACGATCTGCAGATGATGGCATATCAGAATAATCACGCAGATTTGGCGATGAAGCATCATGTTCTTCTTCAGGAAAATGAGAGGCATGAATATCTTCTAGGTCAGCTGGAGAGCGGCTGACTCCCTCACTGGTAGCAGCTAACATCCCTCTTTTCTCATTATCTCCCCCTGTTTCTATGCGTGCAAGTGGAGAAGGGTGTTTTTCAGGCTCTCCTTCCTCTTGATTCAATCTCTCTTCTTCTTCTTCTTTTGCTTCTTTTTCGCTAAGTGCTCTTTCTTCTTCTTCTTTTTCATACCTTGCTTCCTCAGCATCCTTTTCTTCTGCTTCTCTCTCCTCTCTTTCTCTTCTCTTTCTCGAGACCTCTGTTCTGAGTCTTTCACTGGAGCAGAACGGCTCAAATGTTTCAACGCCATTGTAGAGATAGTGATGTCTTCCTCATCATCTTTATCTTCAACGATGAGAGCTCTTCTTTTCTTGGATGGAGCAACCATGGGCTCCTTTCCTTTTCTTTTTGATGCAAAAGAGATTTGATGAGACTTTACAGGAGTCTTCTCCTTAAATTTCTCCAACGCCTTGCTTAGCTCCTTCAGACGCATCTTGGTCACCATTTTCAGTCCTACCACCATATGATCACACGATCGAGCACAAAGAATTTGTGGAGGCTGAATATTCAGATATTTGAATAACTTCGTCACAAGACTTGGATAAGGAAGTTGACCTCTGTCTTTCACCACTGCTCTATACATGTGGAACATAACAGTGTGAGGAAGTGAAAAAATTTTCCCAGTGAGAATGGCATACATCAGCTTTGCCTCTGAACTTGAAACATCAGTCTTGGAAGTTGATTTCGGTCTGAGGCAATTGATCACAATCTTGTGAAGCAGAATGTTGAACACACTCATCCTTAGGAAGGAAATCTTTTCCTCTATTCTCCTGTCCTTAACAAGTTCCAATGTAGCACGAGCAATAGAAACTTTGATCAGTTGATATCTTCCTCTCTCAACCCCTAACACATTTGCCAGCATATCCATATCCACTACAAAATCTTGATCTTTGACACTTAAAGAGAATCTATTCGCATCTAGGAAACTAAGATTCGAATAGAAATAAGCAATTAATTCAGCGTAAGCTTCTGTGGTGTCAGAACATAACTGCTCAAGTTGAAGAAAACTAAACTTTTCCCTCAAGTTTACATTTACAGCATCCAGAAAATCAAAATCCACACTCCTAGGGTTATCACCCCACGCTTCAGCAATTTCAAGTATAGATCCTTCTGTTCCTTCGATATAAACAACTCTCCCATTTTTCCTCGATTTTCCGCCGCAATACCCATCCTCGGTTGAAATTGGCTGTACAGTTTGTCATCATCATTCCCATCTATCGGATTAAATCCCCAATCACGAGGATCACTTGAGATATTTGCAAGGGATTCTTCTGCCACCCCTTTACGAGCGATTCCCAAACTTTCCATTTTTTGCAAAAAGGTATATTCATTCCCATATCCTTTGCCTTTCAGAAAATCATCGACGTAGTTCAATGGAGTACGAGTCCCTTTTAAAGCATGATAAAGCTTGTAAATAAAAGAGGGCCTTTGAACTCTTACAGGATCTGCGTCTTCAATGATTTCTTCCTCTTGTTGATGACCAACATTTTGAGGACTAGATGGTGGAGAATGACGCTGCTGAGAATGTTGTGTGCTCTGTTGCTAATTTGGAGACTCTTTTTCCTCGGTGAGATCGAAGTGAGTAGGCCCCTCACTCATTCGCCATGGTCCCCTGTTTGCGATCCTTGAAGACTTTCTCGAAGACGACATCTTTCTCACTCTTGAAAGATTCCTTGCTTGACTTTCCCAAGAAAAATGACAACTTTTTCGAAGATTAGGCAAGAGAAGAAAACAGGAATGAAAGATCGGTTCTGTTTAGGGTTTTTGGAGAGTAAAGCGAAGAACAAGCAACAGTGCATAATCGGTTTAAAAATGGAGCATACGGACCGTCACAAAGGAAAATAAAAAGATGCCTTTTCAAAATAATTGCCCTTTCCGCGAAAATAGTCATTTAAAAAAAAAATAACTTCCTTTTCGAAAACAAAAACGTCGCAATGGTCGTGTCAATTAAATATAGCAATAATCAAACATAGTTGACGATCGTACTTTTTCAAAATGAGATTCAAGAGAGAGAATAACTTACAGTCAAGGTCTTGTTTATCTGAGTCTGAGAGTCTCTAGATTTTGATTTCCTCATACCTCAAAATATTGAGTTTGGAGCGAATAATTTCAAATTGATTTTTCTCCAAAGGCTTTGTGAATATATCTGCCAGTTAGTTCTTTGAATCAACATACTGAATTGAAACTTCTCCATTTTGAACATGATCTCTAATGAAGTGATGTCAAATCTCTATATGCTTTGCTCTTGAGTGAAGAATTGGATTTTTAGTAAGATTGATTACATTGGTGTTGTCACAGTTAATCTTTGTGCATGAATCTTCAATTCCAAAGTCTCTTAGCTGTTGTTTTATCCACAGAATTTGTGAACAACAACTACCGAGAGCTACATACTCTGCTTCTGCTGTAGAGAGAGCTACAATACTCTACTTCCTTTAAAACCAAGACACTGTCCTGCCTCCAAGTAGTTGACAGGTACCCGAGGTGCTCTTTCTATCAACTCTGCAACCGGCTAGATCTGCGTCTGAGTATCCAAGAAGAGTAAAGTCTCCTTTTTTTGGATACCATAGGTCGATGCTTGAAGTTGAGGCAATGTATTTAATAATACGCTTTGCAGCATTTAAATGAGATTCTTTAGGGTCTGCTTGAAATTTGGCACAAATGCAAACACTAAACAAAATGTCAGGTCTAGAAGCAGTAAGATGAATAAGTGAGCCAATGATACTCTTGTATAGCTTCTAGTCGACTTTCTTTCCTTCTTCATCTTTGTCTATCTTCAAGGAACTTGACATTGGTATTTCAACATTCTTACAATTGTTCAGACCAAACTTTTTGATGAGATCATTAGCATATTTTTCTTGACGAATAAAAGTTCCTTCCTTTAGTTGTTTCACTTGAAGCCCGAGAAATAAGGGTAACTCACCCATCATGCTCATTTCAAATTCATTCTGCATAGTCTTAGAGAATTTCTTGCACAGACTTTCATTAGGAGATCCGAATATAATATCATCGACATATATTTGAACTAGCACAAAACTTTTGCGTTCTCTTTTGATAAACAGAGTAGTGTCTACTTCACCTTTTACAAAACCATTTTGAATTAAAAACTTACTCAGCCTGTCGTACCAAGCTCGAGGTGCTTGTTTTAAGCCATATAAGGCCTTTTTGAGTCTGAATACTGAGTCTGGTTTCCTTGGGTCTTCAAACCCAGGTGGTTGTTCCACATAGACTTCCTCATGGATGAATCCATTTAGGAAGGCACTTTTGACATCCATTCGGAGTAACCTGAAATTTTTATGACAAGCAAATGTAAGTAATAAACGAATTGCTTCTAACCTTGCTACTGGTGCGTAAGTCTCATCATAGTCTATCCCTTCTTATTGCGTGTATCCTTGGCCACGAGTCTTGCTTTGTTTCTTATGACCTTTCCTTTCTCATCCATCTTGTTTCTGAAAACCCATTTAGCTCCAATAACTGTTTTACCTTTCTGTTTATGAGTCAATTCCCAGACATCATTGATACTGAATTGCCTGAGCTATTTTTGCATGGCTTCAATCCAGCTTTCATCAGATAAAGCTTCATCTATGCTTTTGGGTTCTATTTCAGAAATAAGAGCCACAGCACTAGACTCTTCGCGCCTTTTGGATCTTGTGCGAATTCCTTCATTAATGTTACCAATGATAAGATCTTTGGGATGACTGGACTTATGCTTCCAATTGCTGGTTAATTTGTCAGAATGATGATCACTTTCTTCACTTGAATCTTCAACAATCACTTGATGCTGGTCCTTCAAAGTCTGAGCTGCTTCTTGAGATTTTGACTTTGTAGAGTCTGGAGCAGGTTCAGGTTCTTCAAGATGAGTCTAAATAGATTCATTTTGTATGGAATCCTGAAATTTGAAATTCATTGATTTTTCCACAGTTTGAGTCTTTATGTTGTAGACTCTATATGCTTTGCTTGTGGTTGAATATCCAAGGAAGATGCCTTCATCTGATTTTTCTTCAAACTTACCAACTCGATCATTTGCATTTTTCAGTATAAAACATTTGCATCCAAACACATGAAAATATGAAACAATAGGCTTCTTTTCTTTGAATAATTCATAAGGGGTTTTTTTCTAGAATAAGCTTTAGAAAAACTCTATTGATAATATAACATGCTGTAAAAACTGCTTCAGCCCAAAAACGTGAGGAGATGTTGTTTTCAATTAGAAGAGTTCTAGCCATTTCTTGAAGCAATCCATTCTTTCTTTCCACAACTCCATTTTGTTCTAGAGTATATGGAGAGGAGAACAAATGCTGAAAACCAGATTCATCATAGAACTTTGTAAAATCTTGATTTTCAAATTCACCTCCATGATCTGTTCTTATACTTGAAATAACATATCCCTTTTCATTTTGGACATTTTTAGCAAATTTTTCAAAGTAAGAGAAAGTTTCAGACTTACTTGCCAAGAAGTACACCCAAGTAAATCGTGAGTATTCATCCACGATTACTAGGTAATATTTCTTACCTCCAATGCTCTGTGTTCTGGTTGGTCCAAAGAGATCCATATGCGGAAGCTGTAGTACACGGTTAGTGGAAATTTGATTTATTGGTTTAAAAGAATTTCTTACTTGTTTTCCCAATATGCATGGTGTACATAGGTCAGACTTTTGATATGACAAATTGGGTAGACCATGAACAAGCTTCTTTGTTGAAATTTTGGCTATCTGCTTCATATTGATGTGTCCAAGCTTTCTGTGCCATAAGCTTGCTTCGTCTTGGATTAAGATTAAACATTGCGATTCATCTGGTTTTACATCCAAGAGGTAGATATTTCCATGTCTTCGTCCCATAAATGACTGAGTAGAGTCTTTACTGGTTCCTGAACATATACCCTCTTGAAAGTAGATTTTGAAACCGGTATCACATAACTGACTGACACTGAGCAGATTGTAGTTGAGTCCTTCAACTAAAGAAACATTGCTTATTGTGAGGTTTCCAATTTTCACAGTTCCAAATCCCACAATTTTTTCTTTGCTGTTTCCTCCAAATGAAACTTTTCCACCATTTACTTGAACAAGTTTTATGAAACAATTTGAGTCTCCTGTCATGTGTCTTGAGCATCCACTATTTAGATATCATTTTACCTTTCTCTTGATAGTAACCTGTATTTAAAAAAGAAACTTAAACTTTCTTTGGTACCCATCTTTTCTTGGGTCCATTCGTGTTAGTATGATATACGGTTTTTGCCCATACTTTATTTACAGGTTTCCAAACCATAGGACATTCTTTTTCAAAATGATCTGCATTATTGCACTTTGAACATTTGAGAGCATTGCGACCTACTGGTTTTACAAAGGTCATTTTAAAATGATTTTTGTAAGCATCTCTTGAGGGTCTTTGTTTGATTATTTCCTTCACTTTAGGAAAATCAATTAAAGGAATGGTTTTAGCAGTCATTCCTAAATCAGATTTATTGAAATACGGTCTTTGAACGGAAAATATTTTTTCTAGTTTCTCAGATCCTATCGAAAATCTTTTGGAAATATTTGAGATGTCATTTTTCAAGAATGCATTTTCTTTTGAAAGATTATCTTTACTTTCTCTAAGAGAAGAAACATTCATATCTAAACATTTCATCTTTTCTTTCAAAACATTTTCTTGTTGTTTTAAGGCAGAATTTTCCTTTTTGAGTTCGGAAATCCTTTTAAGAGAAGTCTTAAGACTAAAGCACAACTCATCAATGTATTTAGAAACTTTAATAGGGAGTTTGAAGTTACTTACCTCAAATTTACTTGTAAGTGAGTCGTCTCGGAGTTTGAATCTGAATCCGATTGTGCCATCGGACATATGTTGGCATAATCATCATCACTTTCTTCACATTCTGTATCACTCCAGGTTTCTGCTTTAAGAGCCTTTTGATACTTTTCAGCTTTTCCTTTCTTCTTCCTCAGAAGAGGACAGTTGAGTCTGATGTATCCCTTTTTCTTACATTCAAAGCAGACTACATCTTTATTTATTCATCATCTTCAACAGACTTAGTCTGTTGCTTTTGAAAACTTTGTTTCCTTGGATTGAATCTTCTTCCTTTTCTGTTCAGCTTTCTTAATCTTCTTATCATGAGAACAAGCTCTTCATCGTCCATATCGTCTTCAGAATCTGCAACATCATAATCATCATTGGATTTTAATGCAATGGATTTCTTACCTTTAGGGTCTTCATCTTCATTGATTCGTTCCACTTCATAAGACTGAAGAGTTCCAACCAACTCATCAACAGATAGTGGCATGATTCTTTGGGTCTCTCTGATTGAGGTCTTTATGTGATTCCAATCCTTGGAGAGTCCACGTAGTAGCTTGTTTACCTTCATGGGATTAGAAATTGGTTGACCTTGATTTTCAAGACCATTCACAATATCTGTAAAACGACTAAACATGTCAGTTATAGATTCTCCTGATTTCATTCTGAAGGCTTCGTATTGACCGAGGAGAATGTTGATTCTGGTTTCTTTCACTCGATCGGTTCCTTCATAGGTAATATGTAATCTATCCCAGACTTCTTTAGCTGTAACACAAGAAGATATTCTGTTATATTCAATAAGTGATAGAGCACAACATAAAGAATAAATTGCTTTTGCATCAAGAGCTTGTCTCTTGGTTATCTCTTCCTAAGTCATTTGACTAGACTCCACAGTATCTTTTCCTCTTTCTGAGACAGGTGCAGCTTTAGGAATGATTCCTTTTTCTACAACCTCCCATTCCAGAGGATCCTTTGATCTTAGGAACACTTTCATCTTGTTTTTCCAGATATTGTAATCATTTCCATCAAAGTAAGGTGGTCTGGTATTCCTTTGCCCTTCTACCAGCCCTAGAGCCAACATACTAGCCATGGATCTTTAACTCTGAAGTAAAAACACTTCAAACAAAGTGAGTACACGAGCTCTGATACCAATTGATGTAGCTAGTATAATTACCTAGAAGGGGTGAATATGTGTAAAAACAATTTCTCGAGATACAGAAGTAATACTAGGCAATAGATAGAAAGGAAGTACTCTAAAATGAATTACGATCAAAGCAAAGTAAGGAGTAGGGAAGAGAAGATTAAACACAAGGTATATAGTGGGTCGGCTTATCCCAAGCCTACGTCCACTCTTCCACATTGACAGCCTATCGGCTGGATTCCACTATGAACAAAAGAGATGTTACAGCACAGCTTTTCCTTGATTCCACAGTGTAGATGTTCTATCACACTTCCTCAAGGTTTCTCACAAATATAAACTCTCTTTTGAGTACAAGTTTTCGCTCAAATGAATTGACTAAATAACAAGGAGCTTCAGACTTTGGAATTCTTCTATCGCACTTTTTTCGTACAACTTGGAACGTCTTCCTTATATACTCCTTTACGCCATCATACCCATTGGCACTTACCAAAGGAATTCGTCCAATCTACCCGTTGGACGGAATCAATTAGGAAGATCATTCGAGCTATTAAAGGAACAAGACGATAGCCCATCAATCATGTTCGCCCATACAATCAGGACCTCGGTTTCCATAAGTAGAACCTTCCACGAATATTTCGCCAATCAACAGATCCTTAATCTTCGAATCAATCTCGATCAATTAGAAAGGATTCCGATAAGTCATATCCAGCCAAGAGATCTTCTCCAGTCGATAAGGTCATATCCTTAATAAAACATCAAGTTCTGGATAGCCTTTCTTCAACGGATTAGAACTGTCAATGAGGATAGACTTTGAATCTTGAGTCTGGTAGTCCGGAGGTCTTCCGACTTTAAACAGCAGAGTCTGCAAGACTTCAGACTAGACTGATGGAAACGTTTTGTTAGCTTCAAAACATTTCAAGAAGATTTCTCCAACACTTCGTTCAAAAAATGAGAGGGTAAAGACTTTCAATTGGTTCAAATTTATGTTGATATTATCTTTGGATCACTTAATGAAAATCTATGCAAGAAATTATGTAGTATGTAGGATGACTTCAAGATGAGTATGATGGGTGAGTTAACTTTCTTTCTGAGATTGCAAGTTAAACAATCGAAGAAATGTATCTTTATTCACCAAGAAAAATATGCAAAAGATCTCATCAAGAAATTCGAATTGGAGAATTGCAAGAAGACAGAGACACCAATGTCAAGTTCTTCGAAGCTAGATAAAGATGAAGGAGGAAAGAAATTAGACCAGAAGCTTTACAAAAGCTTTATCAGTTCTCTTCTTTACCTTATTGCATCTAGACCTGACATTTTGTTTAGTGTTTGCATCTATGCCAAATTTCAGTCTGATCCCAAATAATCTCACTTAAGTACTACAAAATGCATCATCAAATATGTTGTGCCTACTCCAAAGTTAGGTCTGTGGTCTCCCAGAAAATGAGACTTTACTCTCCTTGGATATTTAAACGCAGATTTAATAGGTTGCAAAGTCGATAAAAAGAGTACTTATGTTACTTGTTAACTATTGGGCAGCATGCTAGTGTCTTAGTTCTAAAAAAAACAAAGTATTGTAGCTCTATTAGCAGCATGAGCAAAGTATGTTGCTCTAAGGAGCTGTCGTTCTCAAATTTTGTGGATAAGACAACATCTAAGAAACTTTGGAATTGAAGAATCGTGCACTGAAATCAGATGCGATAACACCAGTGCTATTAATCTCACCAAGAACCCAATCCTTCATTCAAGGGCAAAGCATATAGAGATTCGATACCATTTCATAAGAGATCGTGTCCAAAATGGGGAGATTATGATTTAGTTCATTGACTCAAAGAATCAATTGGCAGACATATTTACAAAGCCTTTAAAGAAAAATCTATTTTAGTCTATTTACACTAGACTAAATATTTTATGTCCTACAGGTTAAAGTTTGGAGTTGACCAGACTCAAAATTTCTAAACGCTACTTTAGTAAGAGAATGTCTCGAATACATGTATTTTATTTTTGGAATGAAAAGGTATGCTTAACCGAATCGTTGCTTGCCTATTTTATTTTTAGAAATTATCTTTTTCGAATTTTTGAATTTTTGGCAGTTTTTATTTCGAAAAAGCAGTTTTTCTTTTTATGGTTCGATTATTTCTTTGTGACGTTTCATCTTCTTTATATATATACCTATTGTATTTCTTTCAAGCATTTCATGTCAAACCCTAGAATACAGACTCTCTACTCTCTCATTTTTACTCTCAAGTTTGTTCTACAATTTTTCATCTTTTTCACTCGAACTTGTTCGAGAAATCCTCCACGACTACGAAGATGTCTTTTCAAAGAAAGTCATCTCAAATCACAAGTAGGGGACCACAGAATATACCTAAGGGCTCGACACATTTTGATATGACCAAAGAGAAAGAGTCTCCACAACACTCTCCACAGTGTGCTACATAGAATCCTCTGCGCCAATCAGTGGAAGAGGAAGTCGAGGAAGATGTAGAACCTCTCAGAACCTTGAAACCCCAAGTTCTTTATAAGCTTTACTCTCATTTGAAGCATGGTGGTACTCCTACGTCTTTTATCGATGAATTTCTAAGAGAAAGAGGATAAAAGAACAAGACTCTGTTCTTGTGATCGATGGAAAGATTAGGAATAGCACCTGAAGGAGTGGTATATAGAGCATTTCTTAACTTTCTTGTGGATCCTCACTTTAGTTTTTTCAATTAGCCTAAAAGCAAAGACGATGATGAGAGGATGTTTTCGAACTTCCAGTCGAAAATGGGCATTGCTGCTAAAGTGTCTGGTGATGGAACAAGTGTCTTCTGCTCTAATGATCACAAACGGGTTCACACCCAATTGCTGAAAAGAGGGGTGATGGACCCTCAATCGGTTGTTTTGATTTTCTAGACTCAATCAAGGTGAACTTGAGGGAGAAATTTTCTCTCCTTCAACTGGAAAACTTTTGTTATGAAACTGATGTTGCATATCCTGAGTTGACAACATATTTCTATTTGAACCTGTCTTTTCTTGACTCAAATAGATCTCAATTCACTGTGCGTGATAAAAGCTACTTGGTGGATGTTGACACGTTGGCTGACATTATTGGGGTGGAAATGAGTGGTTTCCAACCAATAAGTCTCTTGGTTGGACAAGCGACAAGATTTCTTGTTAGGGACAAACTTCCTAAAGGAGGCATTACTTATTCCAGAATATCATCCTCAACTATTTTGCTGCACAAAGTCGTGATCAACTGCATTCGACCAAAGGCAACTTCAAAGACAGATGTTTCCTGATCTAAAGCCAAACTAAAGTTTGCTATCAGTAATGGAATGAAGTTCTCTCTCCCTCATACAGTCCCAATGCATATGTACAGAAATGTAGTGAAGGATAAGGGACATCTCTGTTACTCAGCGTTGGTCACACAACCATTTAGACATTTTCAAATTCAGTTTCCAGCCTCACTTTGTACTAAAACCGTTGCTCCTATGGTTATAGGATTGAAGATGCTGTCTAAGATGAGGTTGAAAGAACTGAACAAGGCCATAGAGTGCTTGAAGGAAGAGACACCCAGCAAAACCAAACAAGACTTTGCTGCAAAAAGAATGAAAGGCAAGGAAATTATGCGTTAACCTACCAAGAAGAGAAGATCTCTTATCTTGCAAGACGAAGAGGATGAGGATGATCTTACTATCTTTGCCTTTGCCTTAAAGAATCTTCAGAGTTTTGTCAATTTTGAGCAGCAACAGGACAAAGATGAAAGGGAAAAGGGAGAAATAGAACAAAGAAAAGAAGGAAGAGAAGACAGAGAAGGAACATAATAAAGAGAAGAAGCAAGAAGAGAAGCTGAAGAAGCAGAAAGATAAGCTGAAGAAGAAGAGGGTCAAGATGACTCCCATGAACCAACATTTGCAATATCCTTATCTGAGGATTCAAAAAAGACAAGGAGTGGACCTGTAGGAGCTCGAACTGAAAAACAACATCACTCTCGATCTAAAATCGAGAAGACTCAAGAAGGCGAAATCCCTTCTCCACCTATAGGCACCAAAACAGGGGGAGCTCGTGTGGACACATGGACTTCTTCTCAACACTTTGTGAGTGATGATATCAATCAATTTCCTGCCGATCTATAAGAGGTCTATGCCTCTCATTTTCCTAAAGCTGAAGTTCCCTCATCTATCAACACTCCACAAACTCAACGCGTTGAGGCTAGTGCACAAACAAAAACTACTGCAAACTTTCAAAGGATGCTGAGCTCCTTCTGGAGTTAAAAGCACAGTAATATGGAATGGAGTATGATATCCAGAAGCTTCACTCTGCTTTGCAATTTACTTCAAATTCTCTCCATGAGAAGGTACAAACTCTTAACCTTCAAGTTCAAGCTTTACAACATCAAGTTAAAGAGACTGCCAAGGTTGAAGATGTTGAGGAGTTGAAGGAGATAGTATGAAAGCTGGAGGAGATAGTTCAGTCAATGGGGGATTTCCAGCTCATTCAAATTCCAAAACAAACCTGATTTCATTTGTCTTTTGTCTATTTTTTACTTTCTCCACTTTTTGCTGCTAATAAAAAGGGGGAGAACGTGCATATTTGATTTACTTGAACTTTTGTTGAACTTTTATTTGAACTTTTATTCTATTATTCTATTTGACCTTTGTAGGCAACTTACTTTTATGGTAATGATTATGGATGGATAGTTGTTTAAGTCTTGATATTTGTCTTATCTTTTCAAGATTAACATGTTTTCTGTGGTTGCAGAACCGATGTTATCCAAATCCTAATCAACTTATTTTTATAAGATATCATATATTGCTTAAGAGTTGTTTTGCAGGTAAAAAGTTCCTAAATTTGCAAGAAAGTTTTGTCGCCATAAAAAATGGGGGAGATTGTTGGAGAAAACTCCTTTAATATTTTGATGTTGACAAAACTTATCCAAAGTCTAGTTTGAAGACTTCCAGACTTTAGTGTCAAAGTCTGCCCGTACTGACAAATTCCAAACTAAATGCCACTGAAGAATGAAGACTTATCTAGACGCAAGATCATCTTTATGGATGGCTTTCTAGTTGGATATAGCACCTACTTGATTGGGCATCTTTAATGGAATCAATTTCAATATTCCAATCTTTTAGAAGGCAAGTAAACTTGGAAATAATCTACTTATGGAAACCAAGATCCTGATTGTATGGGCGAACAGGATTGACGGGCTTTCATCACAATCATCAAACGGCTTGAGATCTCCTTAATTGATTATGTCCAATAGGTTGATTGGAGGAATTCCTTTGGAAAGTGCCAACGGTTGAGAAGGCATGAGGAGTATTTAAAGGAGACGTCTCTAGTCATTCAAGAAGGGTGTGTGAAAGAAAATTTTCAAAATCTGAAGCTTCCTAGTTCCTTGCTATTTCATTCACTAAGCTAAAATTTGTACTCAAAAGAGAGAAAGACTTGTAGTGTGACTTTGTGAAAGAGAAGCAAACTCTTCATTGTGAAGTCGAGATCATCAAGGCTATCAAAATCTCTTTTGATCCTTAGTGATATCCAGCCAGTAGGCTATCAGCATAGGATAGTGGACGTAGTAGGCTTGATCTAAGCCGAACCACTATAAACTCTGTGTTCTTATTCTCTTCCATGAACTCATTTATTTGTTCGTAGTTTCATTTAACTGCTAAAGTACTGAATTCGTTCAAAGTCTGTTATTTTCTAAGAGCAAATACTTCTGTGAACTCTGCAAAAAAATTTCATAACAACTATTCACCCCCATCTAGGTGTTGTTACTATCTTTTCACTATTGACTAGTGAACCTAATAAAATTCCTCTTGCTTGTCACGACCTCTTTTTTTGGCTCCTGATCAGGGCGGTGCCAGTGGATGCTAATGGTTTGGCTAAGTCTATTAAGCTTATCCTGAACTCTCTCAAGTCCACCAATTCATGACTTAATAATCCAAGTTTTTAACCTGTAAGTTAATTTTAAAATGAAGTCGTCACCAATCAATTTAGAGTGGGTTGATTAGAAACCTAAGGGAAATATTTGAAGAAATACTCGCTCCTGTGCAACTAGGGAAACTAGGTTCGAGGACTTGTTACACTAATTAATCAATAATGTTCTTTCGGTACCTAATCTTGTTTAAACCCTAAGGCTTTTTAGATTTTTTAGGGGTTTTTCATGCATTTGTTGAGGAAAAATATTTTTGGATTTTTCTTTGGTCATTTTTGGCTTTTTATGACTTTTTGGCCTTTTTTTGGGAAAATATGAGATATTTTTTATTTAATGGAAAATAATTGGTAAATTTTGGATCCTTATTATTATTATTATTATTATTATTATTATTATTATTATTATTATTATTATTATTATTATTATTATATGAAAAATGAACGGGGTTGGATCCTAGGTTGGGTCTGACCCGGATCGGTAGCGGCAGGCTCGGGCAGGCCTAAAATGTAGGCTCAGCGAGGGATTCCTTTTCTTTTGGATGTTTTAATCAAGGCTCGCAAAATAAAAACAAAAAACAAAACAAAACAAAACAAAAAACAAAACAAAAGGGCTGCCCACTCCTAAGCCCATGCGAGCAACCCATGTGCGACCGAGGCTTGGTTGGTCTAGACCTACCTACCAAAACCCTACCCAGTCCACGCCCAAACGGATCCCCACTCGGACGACGACCCATGTCTGACCCGGCTCAACCTGATTTCACAACTCTCTCCTCCAAGGCTTTTTCGCAGCGCCGAGGAAGGATAATTGGATCATTGGTGACCTAGTAATGGTGACGCAGCGGGTAGTGGCAAGGTTGATGGCGACAACGCGGCAGGCAGTAGTAGTGGAGGTGGCTAGGGTTTCCAAGGAAGGGGCGTCGAGGTGAGCAGTAGCGGCTCAGTGTTACTGGGGTTGGCGTAGGGGTTGAAAAACGTCAACATTGGGATTACCATAATGACGTCGGCGGCATTGGGCTGTGTTGCGATGGAGATAGATTTTGCGGTGGCTCAAGGCTATAAGGGCGGTCGGTGAGTGAAGCTTGCATAAGCCAAGCGGTCATGAGCTTGGCCTACTCCATAGTGAAACAGCAAGTAGAAGGTCGAGGGACACTCACCGTCTTCGGGGATGCTGGCTGGAGGTCATCGGGGTTGGCGAAATTGCAACGGCAGGCGACAGTGACTCCTAGATTTGATCCAGCAAGGTTAGATCTAGCCCTTCTATCACCCCTCGCTCTCAGATCTTTAAATCTCAGCTCCTCACCCAGATCTCGCTCAGGCCTTCCTCTGGTCTCCCTTCTCTCTCCCGGTTCGCCTACTATTGGCCTCCCCTGATGTCTCTCAGTGGGAGGTCGTTTAAGTTCACGACCCTTCTCTGCCTTGCTTGCTCTTTGAGTTCCCCTGAAGTGTCTCAAGGGATCTTTCTAAGCTCGCTAGCTTCTATGGGTTCGTCGACGAAGGTGGTGCCCCCTTATTTATAGCCAAGGAGGAGGCTGGTTGACGGAGGTTCGTCCGCTGGCCCTCACACGCCGACTGGCCCTAGGTGTGGCCAAACCGGTGTCTCCATGGCCGCCCCACTTACGCATCTTGTGGCATCCCAAAAATTCAAAGCCAAGCCATAAGGGGTGTTAAAGTCTCTAATTAGGTGATAAATTTCTCATGGCTTATGCTTTAGCTATTAGTCTTTTTAAATAGATGATTTGAGCATGTGCTTGTGAGAATTTAAATTTGATAGATTAATAATCTATGCTTGGCCATGTACTTTATAAATTAAATTTCAATAAATAAAATGTTATAAGACTTTGGCCAAGATGAAAAATTGAAATTTAAAAATATTTATAGAAAGCAATTTCAAAAAAAAAAAAAAAAGAAGAGGAAAAGTCAATTTTTAGGATGGGCCTTAGGCCCATTGGCCTAAGCTTGTAATAGGCCAAGTTAGTCGGCCCAATTAGGCCCACAAGTGGGCTGTTGACCAGCCAAGAGGAGGCCCAAGAACAAGTGGCCGGATGGCCCAAAAGCCCAAGCCCAAGAAGCCCAATCAAATTCAAAAATTCAATAAGACAAGTGGCAAAAAGGGAAGGCCATGCATTGGTTGGTTTGTAGGCAAGTAATCATGAGTATTTGGGGGTATAAGAGGGAAGAGAGAGAGAAGGTGGCCGGATTTCCTTCATTCGGCCAAGAGAGTGAGAGAGAGAGAGAGAGATTTGGAGAGAAAGGGGGTAGCGGCCGAGAGAGAGGAGGCGGAGCCGAGGAGGAGCCGCCGTGTTCGCCGCCGTACGCCGTTGTTCGTCCATCCTAGAGGCAAGTGGGAGTCCTCTAGCTTCTCTTGCATGCTTGTATGTTGTTTGCATGTTAGATTTTGGGTGTTTTAAGTGAGAAAAACCGAGGTATGGTTGGCTTGTTCTTAAGTCGTGTGACTGTTCTTGCTCGGATCGTGTGAGTCAGTAACTTGTTTGAGCTTGCATGTGTGTTTGGAGTACGATTTTTGATTCGATGTCTTCATGGAAGTTGTAGCTAACATCTTGTACTATAACATACTTAAATTTCGTGGAAAATGATGGATATTTGAGGGGTTGAAGTCTCATCTTACGGAGACCTCAGATCTGGAGAGTTTTTACTGACCTTTCGCTGGATTCATGGTTGCATGTTGGTTATTGTTGAGAATCTTACTTTGGTTTCTTCATGAAAGTTGTAGCGAACATCAAAAAATACAACATACTCAAATTTAAGGTGAAAATAACAAGTATAGCTTGGTTAATCGAATACATCTTGAAGACGATGATTCTGGTGATGTGTTCCGAGACACCCGAGACTTCAAGGACTTAAATGATGACTATAATCTGGTTATTTGACCTAGATATCTTCATGAAACTTGTAAAGGACACTTTTATACATAACATATCCAAATTTCAGAGAAATCTAAATATAATAGATGGGTGAAATCTCAGTATTTCGGAGATGTGTACACTGGACGATGCGGTAATAGATCCAGAAGCTTCGTGAGGTTGAATAAAATAATCTATAAGTAATCTGTCTTGGAGTTCTGCATGAAAGTTGTACGAAAATGTCTTGGCTATAATCCAGTAAAAGTTTATAATTTTTGGAGGCCAAATGAATATTTTAATTGAATTTATTAGGAAACCGTGCATTCTGGTTTTATCTGAGAAGCATAAGATGTTTTGGGAAAATTATGAGATTTTGTAAAAAAATCCAGTTTGGCCATGAATTCTGCAAATAATTACCCTCCTATGGGTTTGATTAATAATTTCTTGAATTTTGATAATTTTGGGAATTTATAGTAATAATAAAAATAAATAAATAAATAAATAAAATGAATTATTTTATTGGCCATAAATTCCATTTAAGTAACTCATGTTGCATGTGTGATAAAGTCTTGGTATGTGTATGATATTGAATTGAGTTGCATGTATGATAAAGTCTTGGTATGTGTATGGCATTGAATCGAGATGCATTTGTGATAAAGTCTTGGTATGTATATATGACATGGAATTGTAATGCATGTATGAATTCAATGATGAGTACGATCTTGATTTGTCATCACCTCACATGCCATGATAAATTGAATCATAATGATGTGAATTGAGATAAATGAGGAAGCCGTCGGAGGTGAGCCGACGATGCCCCGGGAGTGTCGGGATGCCTGGCTAGAAGGGTACGGCCGGTTGCCCGGTGGTCATGAATGGCCAAATACTGGAGGGTCCTCGGGAGACCGAGTGGTATCGAGATGCCCCGAGAGTGGGGGAGCCGGAAGCTCGGCATGATAATTATGCTGAGGGATGCCTCGCGATGCCGGATTGGGTGCGAGATGCCTGGCCTGAAGGGTGCGGCCGGTTGCCCGGTTGTGTCATGATACATGCCCGGAGGTTTGTGCTGGATGCCTGGTTGTATCATGATGCATGCCCGGAGGGTCCTCGTGATGCCAGTTGGGATACGAGATGCCCGGAGAGTGGGGGAGCCGGATGATCTGTAATTGTATCTTGGATACATGTGGGACGCAAACATTGGTCCCGGGAATGAGAAATGTGGCGGTCCAAGATGAAATTGTAACTAAATCATGCATGGTAATATATGTGTGACATGATGCATGATGATATATGCATGACATTATGCATGACATTATGCATGACAATATAGGCATGGTAATGATGATGATATGCATGATGATATGCATGATGATGATGGTGAGGATGATATATGACGATATGCATGATGATATGCATGATGATGATATGCATGATGATGATGATGATTGATGATGATGATATGCATGATGATATGCCTGATGATGATGGTGTGGATGATAATGTGATGATGTCATGATTGATGATGACATGTATGATATGATGATGCATGATAGTATGCGCATGGTTTCAAGGTAAATAGCGCCTGCAATGCATGTATGATTTGCCTGATGCATTGAGTGGTTGTACTCACCCCTTTTGGGGATAACATTTTAGATTAGCCAGTATGCCGATTCCTGCCGTCACGCGGGGTACATTTTACGGGATACCGTCAGATGTAGAGGTCGAGTGTGCTGAGATAGATTGTCCCTCTGTTCCCGGACTGACTTTTATTCGAGTATGCTGTCTAGTGATGTACGATGTAGGCCGGGCTGGGGGCTCTGTTATTCATGAGTTTATATCCGTACATGTTCATCGGGATGGAGCGATGCAAGGGATGTTGCCACCGCCACCGCTTGATGCACCGGGTTGGGTATAAGACCGTGCGCAACGAGTAGGAGCTGGATCCTTTTTGGAGTTAGTTAGCCAACACATATGATGGGGGATTGTACATGTGTGATGTAGAAGGTCGAGGAATCTTTTTGAGGTTTTAGGCTGGACATGGCAGAGTCCTAGCTTTTCCTTGTTATGTATCGACCCGAAAGAAAGTCCCATCCTAAAAGAATATGTAAATAAAGTGGCGTCGCTTGTTTATAAAATTCTGATGTTTAGTGGTGTGTATTTGTATCATGGTTGGTAGGGGGAGAGACGTGATATTCAATTTGCTTCCGCTAATGAGTCGCGCTGGGACCGTGTTGTTTTTAAAAAAAATGTGTCTATAAATTACAATGCATCTTCTAAAGTAGAAAGGTAATAAGGAGTAACATTGGCGCTGGTGACGACCTGCGAAGGGTTCGGGGTGTCACAGCCGCGCTTGTTTGGTATCAGAGCGAATGGTTAGGTGGAGTGATAAGGAGCCTCAATTGGATATTGAGGAACATGATGACAATGCACACCATAAGGTATAAAACGAAATAATTGAATAACGGGTGATGAGAATTCACTCGTAGATCCCTAGTAGTTCTTTTTGAATTGCCTTTAGGTACTAGTAACATGTGTATGTTACTTATGTAGTAGTAGTAATTGCTTTGAATGGGGGCAGTGAGTCTCAGATTATTCATGAGGCAATGCTTGGAAATTGCAGAAGAGTCATGGTGCGAGCTGGAAGTGCTCATCCATCGAGGGCTGAAGCCTCTGCTGCAAAGGCTGAACCCCGAATGGAAGATATCCTGCAGGTATTAGCCAATATTGGAAATTTGATGGAGAGGCAGGCGCAGCAACAGCCCGGAGTAGAACGCCGTACTCAAGGACTAGTGGAGCAGTTTTTGAAGCTGAAGCCACTTAAGTTTAATGGAATGGGAAGTCCTGAGGAGGTGGAGCAATGGATTGATGGGATGGAACGAATTTTTTGGCTGTTGGACTACACTGATGCTAAGAAAATAGTTTTAGTAGAGTACCAGTTGGAGGGAAATGCGAAGTTTTGGTGGAGAGCTTCGAAGGACATAATCTTTCCACCAAGTATTGATGTTAACTGGGAAGAGTTTGTTAGGGCTTTCAATAAGAAGCATTTTTCTGACTGTGCTAAGGATAGGAAAATTACTGAATTTGTTCAATTGGAACAAAAGGAGTTGACGGTAGATCAGTATGAGGCTAGATTTTCTGAACTGTCTAGATATGCTCCTAGGCTAGTTGAGGACTAGGAAGAGAAAGCTAAGAGATTTCTGAAAGGGCTAAGGACGGATATCAGGAGACAACTAGTGCCTTTGAACATAAGAGATTATAATGAGATTTATGAAAGGGCACAGTTGGTGGAGCAGGAGTTGATGAGGGAACATTCAGAGGATAAGAAACCATTGTCCTTTAGTGATGTAAGAAGGGGTAAGAGACCCTATACAGGTCAAGGTCAGACCTGGGGATCTAAGAAGAAGGGAAATTTTGGGAACTATGGAAGAGGTAAGGGTAGCCTGAGTTTGGGAAGGACACCTTATCAGAATGTGGAGTGTCGAATGTGTAATGGGAGACATGGCCCAGGACCTTGCATTGGACAACCAAAGTGCTATGGTTGTGGACAAATAGGCCATATTAAGAGAAATTGCCCTCAAGAGAGATCGCACGCGAGTATGGGCTCGGTGCAGCAGCCGCAGTGGAATGCTGTTAGGCCAAACTTACCAAGGAATCCCTAGAGGCCACCAGCACAAGGAAGAGTATATGCGATTACCCAGGAGGAAGCGGAAGCTTCCAAAAATGTTATCTCAGGTACGATTCTTATTAATGGTGAAAAGGCATATGCATTGTTTGATACGGGTGCAACACATTCGTTTGTGTCTAAAAGATATAGACGTTTGAATAAGATAGAAGTTATGCCTCTTGAGACGCCTCTTTGTGTTTCTACGCCTCTAAAGGATGTGGAATTGTCTACGCTAGTGTGTGGAAATTGTAAGATAACAATGGGAGGAAAGGATATGGAAATAGACTTAGTTGTAATGGCCATGTATGATTTTGATGTTATCATAGGAATGGACTGGCTTCGTAAATATCGGGCGCAGATGGATTGCTATAAGAAAGTGATCCAATTTACCTTACCTGATCAATCTAGTTGTGAATTTTTAGGAGGTCAGACCCACCTACCTGTAGCACTTATTTCGGCAGTAGAAGCATGTAAGTTACTTGATAAAGGATGTCAAGGGTATCTAGCCATAATTAGAGATTTTGCAAGGGAGGAGCCTAGACTTGAGGAAGTCCGCGTAGTTAACGAATTTCAAGATGTATTTCCTGAGAAATTGCCTGGATTGCCGCCAGAGCGGGAGATTGAATTTGAAATTGAATTAATGCCTGGAACAGGACCAATATCAAAAGCTCCGTATAGGATGGCCTTAGTTGAATTGAAGGAGTTGAAAGTGCAACTGCAAGAATTGCTTGACAAAGGATTCATTAGACCAAGTGCTTCACCTTGGGGTGCACCGGTCTTGTTTGTGAAAAAGAAAGATGGATCGATGCGCTTGTGTATTGACTATAGGCAGCTGAACCAAGTGACCGTTAAGAATAAGTATCCTTTGCCTAGAATTGATGATTTATTTGACCAACTCCAGGGAAGTTCGGTCTTCTCTAAGATTGACTTGAGGTCGGGATACCATCAGTTGAGAATTAAGAAGGAGGACATTCCTAAGACTGTGTTCAGGACTCGTTATGGACACACTGAGTTCCTTGTTATGCCATTTGGATTTACTAACGCGCCGGCTCCATTTATGGATTTGATGAATAGAATATTTCAGCCTTATTTAGACCAGTTTGTGATTGTCTTTATTGATGATATTCTGGTATATTCAAAAGGGCCTAAAGAGCATGAGCAACATTTGAGAATAGTTTTGCAGACCCTAAGAGAGCATAAGTTGTATGCCAAGCTTAGTAAGTGTGAATTCTGGTTGGACCAGATAATATTTTTAGGGCATGTGGTGTCAGGAAAAGGAATTGCAGTAGACCCGGCAAAAGTTGAAATGGTAGTAAATTGGCCGAGACCCACGACACCCACTGAAATACGAAGTTTCTTAGGATTGGCTGGTTATTATAGGAGGTTCATTGAAGGATTTTCACAATTGGCAGGACCTTTAACTAAATTGACCCGAAAGAATGTAAAATTTGAGTGGAATGGAGAATGTGAAAGGAGTTTCCAGGAGCTCAAAAGGAAATTGACTTCAGCTCCGATTCTGACTATACCTACTGGACCTAACAGTTTCACGTTACTTCAGATCGGGATTCGAGGTTTACTTCGAATTTTTGGCGAAGTCTTCAAATTGCATTAGGGACTAAGCTTCAATTTAGTACTGCTTTTCATCCCCAGACCGATGGACAAACTGAAAGAGTAATCCAGATATTGGAGGATATGTTAAGAGCTTGTGTAATTGATTTCAAAGGAAATTGGGATGAAAAATTGCATTTGGTGGAGTTTGCCTATAATAATAGCTTTCAGAAGAGTATAGGCATGGCTCCTTATGAAGCATTATATGGAAGGAGATGTAGGACTCCTGTCTGTTGGAGTGAAGTAGGTGAAAGGAAGTTGACAGGACCTGAATTAGTACGAGTTACCACTGAGGCTGTTGACATTATCAGAGAAAGACTTAGGACAGCTCAGAGTAGACAGAAAGACTACGCAGATAGGCGTAGAAGGCCTTTGGAATTTAATGTAGGAGACAATCTATTCCTTAAGGTATCTCCAATGAAAGGGATATCTCGATTTGGGATGAAGGGTAAGTTAAGCCCTAGATTTGTTGGACCTTTTGAAATACTCGAAAGGATAGGGGATGTAGCTTATCGTTTAGCATTACCTCCTAAGTTAGAAAATCTACACGATGTGTTTCATGTATCGATGGGCCTTAGGCCCATTGGCCTAAGCTTGTAATAGGCCAAGTTAGTCGGCCCAATTAGGCCCACAAGTGGGCTGTCGACCAGCCAAGAGGAGGCCCAAGAACAAGTGGCCGGATGGCCCAAAAGCCCAAGCCCAAGAAGCCCAATCAAATTCAAAAATTCAATAAGACAAGTGGCAAAAAGGGAAGGCCATGCATTGGTTGGTTTGTAGGCAAGTAATCATGAGTATTTGGGGGTATAAGAGGGAAGAGAGAGAGAAGGTGGCCGGATTTCCTTCATTCGGCCAAGAGAGTGAGAGAGAGAGAGAGAGATTTCGAGAGAAAGGGGTAGCGGCCGAGAGAGAGAGGAGGCGGAGCCGAGGAGGAGCCGCCGTGTTCGCCGCCGTACGCCGTTGTTCGTCCATCCTAGAGGCAAGTGGGAGTCCTCTAGCTTCTCTTGCATGCTTGTATGTTGTTTGCATGTTAGATTTTGGGTGTTTTAAGTGAGAAAAACCGAGGTATGGTTGGCTTGTTCTTAAGTCGTGTGACTGTTCTTGCTCGGATCGTGTGAGTCAGTAACTTGTTTGAGCTTGCATGTGTGTTTGCAGTAAGATTTTGGCTTTGATGTCTTCATGGAAGTTGTAGCTAAAATCTTGTACTATAAAATACTTAAATTTCGTGGAAAATGATGGAGATTTGCGGGGTTAAAGTCTCATCTTACGGAGACCTCAGATCTGGAGAGCTTTTACTGACCTTTCGCTGGATTCCTGGTTGCATGTTGGTTTTTGTTGAGAATCTTACTTTGGTTTCTTCATGCAAGTTGTAGGTAACATCTTAAAATACAACATACTAAAATTTGTGGTGAAAATAACAAGTATATCTTGGTTAATCGACTAGATCTTGAAGACGATGATTCTGGTGATGTGTTCCGAGACACCCGAGACTTCAAGGACCCAAATGATGACTATAATCTGGTTATTTGACCTAGATATCTTCATGAAACTTGTAAAGGACACTTTGATACATAACATATCCAAATTTCAAAGAAAAAAAAAGAGAATAGATGGGTGAAATCTCAGTATTTCGGAGATGTGTACACTGGACGATGCGGTAATAGATCCAGAAGCTTCGTGAGGTTGAATAAAATCATCTATAAGTAATCTGGCTTGGACTTCTTCATGAAAGTTGTATGAAAATGTCTTGGCTATAATCCAGTAAAATTGTATAATTTTTGGAGGCCATATGAATATTTTAATTGAATTTATTCGGAAACCGTGCATTCTGGTTTTATCTGAGAAGCATCGGATGTTTTGGGAAAATTATGAGATTTTGTAAAAAAAATCCAATTTGGCCATGAATTCTGCAAATAATTACCCTCCTATGGGTTTGATTAATAATTTCTTGAATTTTGATAATTTTGGGAATTTATAGTAATAATAAAAATAAATAAATAAAATGAATTATTTTATTGGCCATAAATTCCATTTAAGTAACTCATGTTGCATGTGTGATAAAGTCTTGGTATGTGTATAATATTGAATTGAGTTGCATGTATGATAAAGTCTTGGTATGTGTATGGCATTGAATCGAGATGCATTTGTGATAAAGTCTTGGTATGTATATATGACATGGAATTGTAATGCATGTATGAATTCAATGATGAGTACGATCTTGATTTGTCATCACCTCACATGCCATGATAAATTGAATCATAATGATGTGAATTGAGATAAATGAGGAAGCCGTCGGAGGTGAGCCGACGATGCCCCGGGAGTGTCGGGATGCCTGGCTAGAAGGGTACGGCCGATTGCCCGGTGGTCATGAATGGCCAAATACTGGAGGGTCCTCGGGAGACCGAGTGGTATCGAGATGCCCCGAGAGTGGGGGAGCCGGAAGCTCGGCATGGTAATTATGCCGAGGGATACCTCGCGATGCCGGATTGGGTGCGAGATGCCTGGCCTCAAGGGTCCAGCCGGTTGCCCGGTTGTGTCATGATACATGCCCGGAGCTTTGTGCTGGATGCCCGGTTGTATCATGATGCATGCCCGGAGGGTCCTCGTGATGCCAGTTGGGATACAAGATGCCCGGAGAGTGGGGGAGCCGGATGATCTGTAATTGTATCTTGGATACATGTGGGACGCAAACATTGGTCCCGGGAATGAGAAATGTGGCGGTCCAAGATGAAATTGAAACTAAATCATGCATGGTGATATATGTGTGACATGATGCATGATGATATATGCATGACATTATGCATGACAATATAGGCATGGTAATGATGATGATATGCATGATGATATGCATGATGATGATGGTGAGGATGATATATGATGATATGCATGATGATATGCATGATGATGATGGTGAGGATGATATATGATGATATGCATGATGATGATGATGATATGCATGATGATATGCATGATGATGATGGTGTGGATGATAATGTGATGATGTCATGATTGATGATGACATGTATGATATGATGATGCATGATAGTATGCGCATGGCTTCAAGGTAAGTAACGCCTACAATGCATGTATGATTTGCCTGATGCATTGAGTTGTTATTGGATTTCCCTATCTGGTGGGTGGTTGTACTCACCCCTTTTGGTGATAACATTTCATATTAGCTAGTATGCCGATTCCTGCCGTCACGCGGGGTACATTTTACGGGATACCGTTCGATGTAGAGGTCGAGTGTGCTGAGATAGATTGTCTCTCTGTTCCCGGACTGACTTTTATTCGAGTACGCTGTCTAGTGATGTACGATGTAGGCCTAGCTGGGGGCCCTATTATTTAGGAGTTTATATTCGTACATGTTCGTCGGGATGGAGCGATGCGAGGGATGTTGCCACCGCCACCGCCTGATGCACCGGGTTGGGTATGAGATCGTGCGCGACGAGTAGGAGCTGGATCCTTTTTGGAGTTAGTTAGCCGACATATATGATGGGGGATTGTACACGTGTGATGTAGAGGGTCGAGGAATCTTTTTGAGGTTTTAGGCTGGACATGGCAGAGTCCTAGCTTTTCCTTGTCATGTATCGACCCGAAAGGAAGTCCCATCCTGAAAGAATATGTAAATAAAGTGTCGTCGCTTGTTTATAAAATTCTGATGTTTAGTGGTGTGTATTTGTATCATGGTTGGTAGGGGGAGAGACGTGATATTCAATTTGCTTCCGCTAATGAGTCGCGCTGGGACCGTGTTGTTTTTAAAAAAAAATGTGTCTATAAATTAAGATGCATCTTCTAAAGTAGAAAGGTAATAAGGAGTAACATTGGCACTGGTGACGACCTGCAAAGGGTTCGGGGTGTCACACATCTTGTCTGCTACCAATCTACTCTTCCCCTCTTCGTCGTAGCCTGTCCTTGAGCATCTCATCGTCACTACGCATGGCCTATAGAGGTGGAGAAGGAAGGAGCGAGGAAGAAGAAGGAGGAAGAAAGAAGCCAAGTCGAATCTGGGGAAAAAAAGGGTTGGGCCTAGGCCCACGCGAAAGGGGAAAAAGGGAAAGAAAAGGGAGCTGGGCGCAAAGGCCCAGCCTCTAGCGGCCTGTTGTTGTTTTTATTATTCATTATAATGATTAAAAGAGAGATTAAGGCCTAAAAATCTAATTAAAATTTAGGTGTCAATAGCTGCCCCTATTTGAAGGTGAGCTCACATAGGTTGCATTCAAAGACAAATTGATACCTAAATTTTGTCCATGCATATGCAATAGATTATATCTTATTTGGGACCTAGTGTCCTATGTAGAAAATGAGGAATATAACAATACACATACTAAGGCAGATAAGAATATACCCGTAGTTACTTATCGGGAATGAGTGAGATAGGGTGTGAATCCCGAGTTTGGCAAGTATCAGGGTATCATCTTACCTAGTGATGTAAGGAGGTTATTTTTCCAAGATCGGAACCTTTCTTTGGTCGCTTTGATGGGAAATTGTTTTTTCAAGACCGAACCATTCTTCGGTCACCTGTTAGAGCAATAAGTGATTTGTCTATGACCCGAATCTTTCTTCGGTCGTCTTGAAAACAAATTTCCTTTCTAGGACCTGAATCATTCTTCGATTGCCTCTTAGAGCAATAAGTGTTTATCTGACCTTTCTCAAGGGATGCACCAACCTTTCTTAATGCATCGGTTTGTGGGGTGCCTGATCCTCTGTCAAGGACACTGGTTATGGGGTGTTTGATCCTTTGTTAAGGACATCAGTTGAGGGGTGCCTGATCCTCTGTCAAGGACACCGAATGTGGGGTGCTTGATCCTCTGTCAAGGACATCGGTTGTGGGGTGCCTAATTCTCTCAAGAACACCGTTTGGGGGGTGCTTGGTCCTTTATCAAGGACACCGGTTGTGGGGTGCTTGATCCTTTGTTAAGGACATTGATTGGGGGGTGCTTGATCATCTGTCAAGGACACCGAATGGTACCCGACCTTTCTCGCGAGATGCATCGACCTTTCTCAAGGCATCTGTTTGTTGGTGCCCGATCTCTATCAAGGACACCGGTTGGTACTCGACCTTTCTCAGGGCATTTGTTCATTGGGTGTTTGATCTCTGTCAAGGACACTAGTTGATACCCAACCTTTCTCGAAAGATGTGCTGACCTTTCTCAGGGCATCTGTTTGTTGGGTGTTGATCTCATCAGGGACACCGGTTGGTCACCCAATCTTTCTCGAGGGATGCGCTGACCTTTCTTAAGGCATTTGTTTGTTGGGTGTTTGATCTTTGTCAAGGACATCGATTGGTCACCCGACTTTTTTTAGAGATGCGCTGACCTTTCTCAAAGCATCTATTTATGGGGTGCTTGATCCTCTATCAAGGACACTAGTCGGGGGGTGTCTTATCCTTTGTCAAGGACACCAGTTAGGGGTGCCTAATCTTATATCAAGGACATTGGTTGTGAAGTGCCTGATCCTCTATCAAAGACACTAGTTGTGGGGTGCCTGATCCTTTGTAAAAGACATTGGTTGGAACCCGATCTTTCTCGAGGGATGCGCCAACCTTTCTCAGGGCATCTGTTTGTTGGTGCCTAATCTTTGTCAAGGACACCGAATGGTACCCAACCCTTCTCGGGGATTCGCTAACCTTTCTCAAGGCATCTATTTCTTCAAGATATACTCGGACATTCATAGGCATTGAAAGAGTACTTGGATATTAACAAGTACTAACTTGGAGATACCTGATTGTTGCAAGTATCAAATGGGTACTTGGATGATCACAAGTACTATATCTAAAGGATGCTTGGACATTTGCAAGCATCAAAGGGGTACTTGGATAATCAAAAGTGCGAACTCTTGGAGGATACCTAAACATTTGTAGGTATCGAGGGATACCTAGATGATCACAAGTACAAACTCTAGAGAATACTTGGTCGTTTTTTAAGGTCTCTTGGTAGATGGAATATCGAGGACGTAGTTGGGATATTCGTGAAGGTCTCCTACCTTTTGGCAATTGAGAATATTGAGGATGCGCCTCGGCTATTTGTGAAGGTCTCTCACCTCCTGGTAAAGGGAATATCAAGGACGTACCTAGGATATTCATGAAGATCTCTCATCTCCTAGTAATGGGAAAATCGAGGACTTGCCTCCATATTCGTGAAGATCTCTCACCTCCTGATATTATAAACTTGAATGTGGCACGAGACTTACTTGGGTGGTTGCAGGCACTCAAAAGGGCTAGAACACCCTAGTAGCCCTAGGTGTATAAAGTAGTGGAATACTTGGATGAATACAAGTATTTAATGATGCAATCTAGGACCATTCATGTAGGTCCAAGTGTCATGATGATAAGAAATATACCTTAGTAATTATAGTCACACGAAGTAGTGGAATACTTGAACGGCTACTGGTATTCAAGGATACAATCTTGAGGACAACTTGGGCAGGTTGAGTGTCATGAAAATGAAGTACCTAGACAGCGGCAGGTACTAGACAATGGAAGGCACTCAAATGTAGTGGGATACTTGGTCAGTTGTAAGCATCCTAACTATGAAGATAACTCAAACAAGTCGAGTGTCAAGAAGAGGGAGTATCCGAATAGAGTCGATACTCAAAGAGAGCTTGAACAAGTCAATCGTCGATACTCAAAGAGAGCTTGAACAAGTCGATTGTCGATAAGAGAGTATCTAGATAGTTCTAGATACCCAAAGACAAATGTGGATAGGGATATGCTTACCTAGCGATATCTTTGATCTTCGAGAGTATGTCTGCTATTTGCATAGTATGTACAAATGATTATATGTGCTATAAATTCATGAATTTAAATGTGATTCATGCATGACAATTTTATTAATCTTGCATCATCCGAATTCCATTGAGTAAGATTTTGAAAGACAAACCTTCATTTAGAATGTAGATGTCTTGAGCATGCCGGATGAGCAACTTTCAATTTGAAAGGACTTTCCGCTCATTCTCATGAAAAAGGTTATCTTGACCATTGATGCAGGATTTATAAGGACCACACTATCTCAATGTCATCATGTCGAGGGGTTCAAGTATTCTCGTAAGTGATATGATTTTACCAATGTGAGAGGCCTTTGCTAGGAATATAATGTAGGCTTGGTCAACGGCTTATCTAAGGGGGCCATCAAGGTCTCAGCTTTGTGAAAAAGATGCCACACAATCATCTTTGGGTTTGCAAGTCATGAATCATGCGAAAAGAGATAGAATAATCTTGCTCTTACTTCTTCTAGCGATGCTTATAAAAATATGAAATTCATGTTAATTGAAGTGCCATAGTCTAAAAATGAGACTCAATTTAGGCTTGACTCATGTGTAATGGGGTGAGAGTTGAAGAATGCCTTGGCATTTGTCCCTAATCTTTCTTCTCACTGTCAAATGGAGGCTCTATTAATTGAACCATACATCAACTTTTCTTGATTGTATTTTTTGTTTAGGGGGCCATCGGCCTTGCTTTTACCAAGCACACTACTTTTTCATACCCTTAGTTTTTATTCCAATTTTTTGCATTTTTGGGCATTAACCTTACTTTTATCAAGTACAATATTTTTTTTATGCCCTTAGTTTTTTGTTGTTTGAGGAATTGGCCTAGGCAAGTTCAAGCAAAACACTATTGTCAAACTCTTGAGTCTTCATCTTCAATTGGCGCTTTGGCGCTTGGGATTATGTTGCTTGAATGGCAATACCTCTTGCTTTGTCTCAATGTGAGGATAATAGTTATAGACTCATTTGGGCTGTATAATGAATACAAGTGCATAGAGAAGGAATTGCTCTTTGTCATTCTAGGGCACTAAATTAATGCGAGTGTTCATACGCAATAAAGACACCCAAAGATTGATGTTAGTGCAAACAAAAAATTTCTATCCCTCTTCTCACCTTGCGATGTTGTCTCACCTCCGATTTGCCCCAGTGTGGGGTGGTTTTTGACAAGGGGTAGGACATAAAATTCACTAGTGTAAGGGCTTAAAGGGGGTGAGCAATGAAATGCCTTTCATTGTTTTGGTTATCGTACGATTCACGAGAGAACTCTATACCCAACAGCCATGGAATCTTCTGCACTCATCTCACAAGTGTATAGATGGGGGACTATGTGTAGGATATGGCTTGTCTTTCATTGTCATGACGAGCCTCATTCAGCATGTTCGATCAATTTTATATTCTTCACTTAGCTGTCTATTATGATAATCCTTAGTGGAATTAGTGATTTAGGCAAACAAAATCATCATGCAAAATCCATTTGGAAAAGGCATTAAGTGTTTTAAATGTGAAAGATTTTACACAAATGATTGAATTTGCTCAAAATGCTTTATCAACAAAATTGTATTTACAAATATGTTAAGTTTTGAACATCAAAGGAGTTATTCACAAAGGGTTATTCACAAATGGGTGTCGATGGGTTGTCCTTATTAAGTAGGGAAATGACACAAGAAGGATCAGCCAAGGTTGGGAATCTGATCATTGATCTAATGAGTGCTTCTGCTTTTGCCCTTGCAGGAGAGAAGATGAAAAGGTATCAATCGACGGGGCCAAAATTAAGTATGAATTGAGGCCAAAAGGGTTTTTGTCATTTGCTTTGGCGATACTTGAGAAGCCATTTTGCTTGGGAGATTTAAGGTGTTACATGCCTCACATTGATTTGTTTTCCGCATCTTTGACGATCAGGTGATCCTACAACAAACAAGAGGGAATGTGTTAGCCATGAACTCTTTCAGGAGTTGAATAATTAGAAGTGATACAACTTTACCCTTCACTAGTTTGCAGATGATTAGATGGACCTAGAGTGAGAAAGGGACATGAAGTCATTCGTCCCTTGCTTCGTTAGGTCAATTATTCTCTGAATTAGCTTCTGGATGACATGTCCTTTTACACAAAGTCAGGTAAATTCGATATGGGTCATTTCCATGTACTAGCTTGGCCAGTATTGATTTGCCAAACCTAACCATCAAGTTTGGCTCTTGAATCCCAATGCTTCCTGCCGATAGTGAAAATATGTTAAAAGCGAGTTTAGAGAGAAGGAGTATTGGAAACGATACGGAATTACCCTTCTCTAGAGTTTGTATTTGTTGACTCCTAGGGATATTTGAATGTTGATGACGGCCTCTTTGTCTCAACACAGTTCAACGTCTCCTTTGATGGGCCTTCCTCATTTGTGGCCATGTGTGCAAGATTGATGATCGTTGATTCATCTTCAACGCCTTCTTCTATGAATTTTTCTTCTATCTTATATGAACATTAGTAGCATTGGGTAAAGTCATGTATCTCAAGCTTCCATGAAATTTGAGATGGACAATCAAAGCCTCCAATTTTCTGATGGCAATCACTTCTCAACTATCTGGATTTTCTGCCTATTGACAGTAGTTAATTCAAAGGAAGAGAGGAAATTTCTTCTCTATGTTTCTAAGTTTGTCAAAGCTGAAAATCCCATTAATGAAACCACAACATCTAGTTGTTAAGGCACATTGTGCGAAGAAGATATTGCTCTGGCTTGAGACGAAGTTGTATAAGAGCGAGGTGGAGTGCATAGAGCTACCAAGTGTGGCTCGCCAAACGAGAAGGGGGATAATCCTTTATGTTTGCCCCTGCTTTCTTGAAAGGGTGTCATAACATGCCATTTTCAAATGCCCCTGTTGTTTTAAGTCAAAGAGGATGGTATTCTGAGACATGAAGTAAATAAACAAGATTAAATTTAACATCCTATTTTGACAAAACTTTTGGTAGTGAAATATTTTTTGTTTTCAAAAGTATATTTTTTGGGGGGAAGGAAGCATGAGGAAACCCAAGGCCTCAAATTTCTTCTTTCATTTCCCGGCTAGATATCATCAATGGGCTGGTTTGGTATGTCTCCTCTTGCCCTCAAAATGTTTTCAGCTTTATTTAGTAATAGATGGATTTACATTTTGGAAAAGTGATCTCAAAAGTTAGTTCCTCAAGCAAATCTGATGTTGAAAACAAAACAAACCAGAAAGATGTACAGGTTCCCACGTAGGGGAATATGCAAGGAAAGTAAAAAGGGTTCTACTTGAGCGGGCATGCACCCACTTCCCCTGACGGTCCTTCCTCAATGGCACTCGCAAAGAAATCTTCATACTAGTCACTAGTTGCGCCTCCTTGTGCTCCCAACTTTGTGAATTTCATATCATCCAAGCCTCCCCATCCATCAGGAATGATGCTTTGATGATGGTCATAGAAACCTTGGGGGATTGAATAGTTGACATAGTAGTCGAATTTACCACTCGATTGGCCCAAAGTGTCCATGATTGCCTTTCCTCTATGCATCTCCTTAGCATGTTCAAGGAACATGGTACATGTGCTCATTACCATGAGGAGGTCATCTTTGCCATAACATAGCCATGGAGAGTGAAACGTGAATACCCTAGCATCCAAAAGATCTTGAACCTTATTTTTCAGAATAGTATAATCATTAAATGAGTGCCTCAACTCCCCTGAATGGTAGTCACAATACTTGGATGGATCATAATCAAGGAAATACTTGGGGGCAGGGCATCTCAAATCCTTAGAGATCATTCCTTACTCTAGGAGGATGGGGAAAATAGTGGCCATCGATTTAGGAGGAGGCAAATATGGTTGTGTGTTGCTTGAGGACTAGGGTAGCCGATCCTCTTGCCAGATTGTGTCAATAGGGTCTTCTTCATTTATTATAATATAAAAAACAAACAGGGTTGGATCCCGGGTTTGGTTTGACCCGATCGACGGCGGCAGACCCGGGCGAGCCTGAAATGCAAGCCTAGCCCGAGATTCAATTTTTCTTTTGGATGTTTTAATCAAGGCCCACAAAATTTAAAAACAAAACAAAAAACAAAACAAAAAACAAAAGGGCCACCCATTCCTAAGCCCATGCGAGCAACCCATGTGCGATCGGGCTTAGTTGGCCTAGACCGACCAAAACCCTACTCATTCCACGCCCAAACGAATCCCTACTCGAACGACGACCCACGTTCAACCCACTCAACCCAATTTCGCAACTCTCTCCCCCAATGCTTCTTCGTGGCATTGAGGAGGGATTGTTGGATTGTTGACAACCTAGCCACGGCGACGCGGCGAGTAGTGGTAGGGTTGACAATGACGATGCAATGGGCGGTGGTGGTGGCTAGGGTTTCTAAGGAGGGGGCATCATCGAGGTCTATAGGAATGGGTAGCGGTGGCAAGGCGCTGGTGACCAAGAGGGGGCGTTGAGGTGAGCAGCGGTGGGTCGGTGTTACCGGGGTCGGCGTAGGGGTTGAACAACATCAGCATTAGGCTTACTATAATGACGTCGGCAGCATTGGGCTGTGCTGCGACGAAGTTGGATCGCGTGATGGCTTGGGTTGTGAGGGTGGTCGGCATGCGGAGCTTGCGTAAGCCAAGTGGTCGTGGGCTTGGCCCACATGCAATAGGATAGTAAGCAAGAGGTTGGAGGATGCTCATCATCTTTGGGGATGCTAGCTAGAGGTCATCGGGGTTGGTGGAATTGCAGCAACAGGTCGACAAAGACTCCCAGATCTTGATCCAGCAAGGTCAGATCTAGCCCTTCTACCACCCCTCGCTCTCGGATCTTCAGATTTGGTCTTTGGATCTCAGCTCCTCACCCAGATCTCGCTCAGGCCTTTCTTCGGTCTCCCTTCTCTCTCCAAGTTCACTTGCCGTTGGCCTCCCTTGATGTCTCTCGGTGGAAGGTCATTTAAGCTAACGACCCTCTCTGCCTTGCTCGCTCTTTGAGTTCCCTTAAAGTCTCTTGGGGGATCTCTCTGAGCTCGTTAGCTTCGTTTGTTCGTCGACGGAGGTGGTGACCCCTTACTTATAGGTGATGAAGAGGCCAGTCGATGGAGGTTCGGATGCCAGCCCTCACACGCCGACCAGCCCTGGGTGCGGCCAAACTTACATCTCCTCGGCCACTCTGCGTGTCCCATCTGCTACCAAACTACTCTTCCCCTCTTTGTCGTAGGCTGTCCTCGAGCACGTCGTCGTCGCTGCATGTGGCCTACAAAGGCAGAGAAGGAAGGAGCGAGGAAGAAGAAAAAGAAGGAAGAAGAAGGAAGAAAGAAGCCGGGCCGAATCTAGGGAAAAAAAGGGTTGGGCCTGGAGCCCGCGTGGCGGGGGAAAAAGGGAAAGTAAAGGGGGCTGGGTGCAAAGGTCCTAGCCCCTAGTGGCCTGCTGCTATTTTTTATTTATTTTTTTTTTTTTTGTTATTTATTATAAGGATTAAAAGAGAGATTAAGGCCTAAAAATCTAATTAAAATTTAGGTGTCAACATTGCCCAACTTATATTTAGCAATTCCTTCAACGATGAAAGTTCTCATTCCATGTTTGCTTAGATAGCGCTGAGGGTGCTGTTCATAAAAAGTTCTTATTATCAAACTTATACTTTGAAGAATAGAAAAAGAGAGGTAAAAAAAAAAAAAAGACCAAACTTGTTATAACTACTTAGCAAGGTCAATAGAAATCAAACTAGCATCACAACCCAAGCCACAAAGTTTGTAGCCTGACAAATTCGCTCGAAGCTTGTAGTGGTTCATGATCATTGCCGATAGTGATGGAGTCGGGTTGAACAAGCTATAGTTCGAAATGAGGATCCCTTTGTCCTTGGCCTTGACTAGAGTTATGCATGGTATGGGTGGGTGATTCTCAACCTAGAATTGGGAACCGCTCATGAAGGATCGGTTTTGAAAAATTAAAATTGGGAACCACCAATTAGTTGCATGGATCCACCCAAGAACTAGACCGAGTGGATACTTGGAATCGGTCTCAACAAAAGACGAGTGCCAGATCACCCATGAAACGACGAAGAAACCAGCTCTTCACACATCAAATTTGAGCCAAAGTCAAGCTCGATATGAAACAACAGAGACCAACTCAAAAAGGAAAATGAGTCGGTCTCTCTCTCTTCTATACTATCTACATCTCAAAACTGCTAAAGATAAAAACCCACCATTGATTTACCCTCCATAGCTAGCACTCGATAGTAGCGGCCAAAACACATGAGACACACAAAGGAAAAATCATTGAACTCGAGTGACAGATCACCCATGAAACGATAAAGAAATCAGCTCTTCACACATCAAATTTGAGCCAAAGTCAAGCTCCACACGAAATAGCGTTCGCGTGAACTTGAACAAACACAAAAGCATAAGGAAACAATTCGACAAAAGAAGCCCCGCAATAGGAGCGACATAGAAGTAAGTGGACGAGCCTAGCAACGATGAGGACGATAGTGACAACGAATGCAGAGGTGGTGACAAGGATGGCTACGACATGGAGAGAGAGTTCAAGTTCGAGGGAGGAAAAGAGAATCGATCACTATTTTGCCAAGACAGCTGCTTCCGTAGTCAAGCTACTTCCGGACTAGGACTCAAAGGGAGATAAGCAAATTCAAAGGTGAATAGGAGAGGAAGAGGGAGCGGGGAGAGAGTTCAAACTGAGAGAGACAAGATGTAGTAGCTTGGCAAGAGAGCAATGAACTAAGAGATTGGAGCCCTAAATTTCAAATTTGGAATTTAAAAAAATATATATATTATTATAATATAATCTATCCGGTCTGGGTGGGCGGATGGGTGGATCCGTTCATGGAATCGGGAATTGGATTGGTACCCACAGCCCCCATAAATTAGAATTGAGAATCGAACCGGTTTCCCTAAGAACCACCGGTTCCGGACGGTTTAGGCGGGCTCTAGTTCTTTTACACTCCCCTAGCCTTGACCTAGTCTTGGCTAGCAGCTGGTCGACGGCCTAAACATGATGGCCTTAACCTCCGCCCATGCTTCTGCCATGCACAGGGGGGGGAACCGAAGCAGGGCCTCAAGAAGATATGTCTGCTAACCAAGCCCAAACCGCTCAAGGATCCGCCACTGTAAAGCAAGGTTCTCCTCGGTGAAGGCGGTCGTGAGCTCTGATAGCTCCATGAAGGTCTCACTGGTGTATATCTGGGCCGGGTCGGGGCTGTAGTAGGCGAAGTCAACAAGATAGACATTTCCAAGTCGGGTCGTGAAGTAGAGCGATGACCAGAAACACCACGAAGGTCGAGCAGAGCACAATGGTGATAAGGCTATACCTGAGTTGGTCCCAGATTTGGGCCAGGTCTCAGGCCGCGAGGGTGGAGAGGTGGGCCGAGGAGATGCCAAGGAGTGACACGAGAAGTAAATACGCAGCATTGGACATGAGGTAATGAAAGCCGAGCTTCACGTACTTGAGTCTCACTAACGAGAGGAAAGTTTGGGAGGTCGTAGTTTGATGTTCTGTCCAAGTCTTGGCTTCGAGGTTCGACTGAGATGGGACTATTTGATATGGGTTTTGTGGACTTAATTGTTCTTGTTGGTCGGCCATTTCTTGCAGAAAAGACGAGATTTTTGCAGCTTCGGAGGTTTCCTGTGTGTCTTCTTCAAGTTAGGGGGTTTCCTGAAGAATAACAAAGGACAAGAACTTGGAGTTCCAAAAGCAAACGGAGGGAAAAGGCAGAGAGAGATAGGGTCTTAGCAATGCATGAGGAAGATTGGGGAGTGTCTAGGGGTGGATTTAAATAAGAGCCATGGATAGCGTTGAGGAGTTATTATACACTTACTACTGAGATTGGGAAATTTTTAAATAAGAGCCTAAAGGTAATTTTTTTTTAAAAAAAAAGAGGTCATACAATGGATTTTGTCTCATATGAGTATATGAAATGATCAACTTAATCTCAGGTAAAGGTATATTAAAAGTCAAATCTTAAATATAGTCAAGGATATTTTTCGGCCAAATGTTTTTAAAAAAAATAAAATTCTTTCATTTTCTCTTTTTCTTTTTGTTATTTTGTCTTTCTTTCTCCTTTTTCTTCATCGTCTTCCTCACGTCTCCATCTTACTCTCTCCTCCTCTGAAGTCCCTTACTATCTCCCCCCATGATGCCCTCAACCTCATCCACCATTGCCCTTGACAGCAACTCTAGCACCTTCTTCATCAGATGGAGCCAATTTGGGCCCTAAATCGAGCACAAGCAATTCGGGATTTGATACTCATGCTCGATTTGAGACCTTGATCACATGATGCTCATGGTCGAGCATGGTGACGATGGAAGACAAAGCTTAAAGGTGTAAGCCATTAGCTTGTCTCCCTCCCCTCTATTGTCCTCAATGCTCAAACTCTAATTTGTCCTTGAACAAGCTCTTGTTGGTCTTGACAATGACACTGGCTTTATTAGAGGTTCTTGTGGCCAGATTGTTCTCTTCGTGTTGTAATTATGGTGGGTTAATAGATCAATGAAAGTGATCAAAACAAGATACATCTCTTCAATTCATACATCTCTTGAATTCATATATCTCTTTTATTCATATATCTTTTGAGGCCATATCTCTCTTGAATTCTATATCTCTTGAATTTATGTATCTTTTCAATACATGACTTCTCAAACTCTATAAATTGATTTGAATTATTCTTTATTCATTCAAAAACAAAAACTCTCATATCTTCACTTCAATTTTCTGTAAGTGTGCTGAATTCACATCTCTTAAGTTTATGTATCTTTTTAGTACTTCTCAAACTCTATAAATTAATTTGAACTATTCTTTATTCATACAACAACAAAAACTCTCATCTCTTTACTTCAATTTTCTCTAAGTGTGCTGATTTTTTAAAAGTGTTCGATAGAGTTCTAGTTGTACAATACTAATTCAAACGGGTTCAAGGTGTTTTATCTTACGAGGCATAGTTCATAGAGATGCTTAGGACCATTGATAGAAACTAATCACCTTAAAGAAATTTTGTTGGCCATATCTCACCTCCTATTCAATTTTATTATAATTTTATAGTAATTTTGCTAGTCTCTATTGGGTTTGCATTGATGTACTCTTCACTTGCATTTGTGTCCTCATTCAATTGGTCATGATTAAAGTTGTTACTGCTTTCTCTAAGTTTTTATTTTCCTGGTTATTACAGATAGTGTTACATATATTTCCTCCAATATATTATATTCCAACACTTCGATCCCTTCAAACTGATCATAGCCCTAGATCGAGCATGAGTAATCTGAGATCTAACGCTCGTGCTTGATTTGAGACCCTGATCTCATGCTCATGGTCAAGCATGGCAGTGGTGAAAGATGAAGCTCAAAGGTGTAAGCCATTAGCTCGTTGTCCTCAATGATTAAACTTATATTTGTCCTCGAGCAAGCTCTCCCTGGTCTCAACAATGAGATTAGATTTATTAGAGGTTTTTGTGGTCGGATTTTTCTCTTCGATCCCTTCAAACTCAGATTCGTCCACGAGCAAGCTCTCGTCAATCTCGTCAACGAGACTGGATTTATTTGAGATTTTTGTGGCCGGATTTTCATCTTCATTCCCTTCAATCATTTACACCTCCTTCTTCAACCTTCAGCTTCATCCTCCTCTCCCACTCCTCTGCCGCCAGAATTGTTATTTCCGCCATTTCTCCATCTTGATTCTTTTCAAAAATTGATAAATCACCTCTAAATATCAACAATTGCATTATTTATTTATGTTTATAATTCTAAATTTATGGGGTTTCTTATGATTTTGATCACATTACAAGTTTGATGTGTGTTGATTTGTCTATGAGTAGACAACAAGCATGCACAGCACAATTGGGACCCTCTCAAGAAACCACATATTCCACCTTAATGCAAATTGCATCTATGAATGTCATGAATCGGATAACCCAAACCATCAAAGCATTCCTAAGAAACTATAAATTGAAGAGCGACTGAAGGTGATAGCAGCTGGTTTGTGGAGATGAGAGAGAGATTGTGAATTTTTTTACTCGGGTTTTGAGTGTTTGTAATTTCAATATCTTTGGTGATTAGAAGGTTTTATAAATTTTCAATCGTTGGATCTCCACTTATGTATCAACCATTAAGCAGTTGTAAATTAAGATGGACGTGATGTAGGGCCAAGAAAGAGGTGTGAGGAAGATGAAAGAAAAAAAAAAGAAAAGAAAGAAAAGAAAAGAATTTAAAAAGAAAAAGCGAGAAGAAGAAAAAATGAAAGAAAATTTTGAAATATAACCATCAACAAATATACCATCTTTTGAAAAAACAGTTTTGTTTAAGCTTTTATTTAGAATTTTCTCTAAGATTAATTTAGTTCAAACACCTGTTGAGAGGTTCACGTGTCGAACTAGTTTGTGGCAATCATTGGATGATGAGGGCCTCACATAGATTAAGTGGAAAGTACACATTTTGGGATTATAAGAATAATAACCTACTCCTAAAGTTTGAGTTATCATATGATGACCTTCATGTTTCCTCTCGAGAGGGAATCGATTTGATGACGTAGATTTGAATATATGCAAAGCGAGCTCCACAAATAAAGTGTTATTGAGAAATAATCTACATGAAAGAACGAATTGGGTGAAAGAAGGTGTGGGAAATCGGACTGAGAACTCTTATCTATAAATGAGGTTGAGATGTGTTCTCATTCCTGGAGGACCCTAAATGTGGAGTGGCTGCCATTGCCATGTGTTGAAAACCTATGTACGTCTTGAAATTGCTGTGTACTTGCGTACTTGCTATCACAATATGACGAGAAGTATACGGTGCAGTGAAAATGTGGTTAATACTAATTTAGAGAAAACTGAATCTCCAAACACAAGAAAAAATGTTCTCTCTATAATGTATACAGATTAACGATGAAGAAGCTATCTATTCTCGATACATAGCACTTTTTTATAGTAGAAAAAAGCGTAACCCCTAAAAAGGACAAAATATCGAATCCCTAATTCAAAATAGCAGCAAATCAATATCCCTTTAAATTAATTAATTAATTAATTATTTATTTAATTAAAAAACTAAACTAAATAATCAAGACAAAGAAGATATAAAACTATATATGAATTTCTACTATAAAATTTCCATCACATCTCAATATCTTGTTGAAAAATCACATAAATCTTCATTGAATCGCTTGTCTCGAACTCATTGACTATGTTAAACTTATTTGAACGTTCCGGAAAATTTCTCAGCAATCACATCCACATCAAAATATATTGATATCTAAAAATGCTTCTTATTATGAGGAAATCGATTCAATGATGAAGGCGTTAAGATGTATATAAAGAATGAAGCTCATAGGTGGGTAAAAATGATACCCAAGAATTTAAATTTGAAACCTCTAAGTCAGATGTACCAACTTGAAACTTATTATTTAGTAAAGTATGGTACAAAATTAATTTTAGTCATGACTGTATCCGCTACATATTAAGTTATATTTTAATAGTCCCATAAAAAATCATAATAGGTTTTGTCAACAAGTTATTTAGGTGCACTAGTTAAGAGTACTGCAAATGATAAAAAGGCGTATCCATGCATTTTTAAAATTTGAAATGGTGAACATTTCCAGAAATAACCTACTTCAAATATAAAAAATGTACAATTCAAAAGTACAATTAAAGATCATTAGCAATTGCTTTGGGGAACCTTATTAACATTTTCCAATTTCCTAGTAAAATGTCGTGCAAAAAGCAGAGTATATTTGAGAGAGAGCGAGCAGCATCTAATTCACAGGACAATTAATTTTTTAGATGAGCGTGTGCATTGAATGGATGCCCTTTTTTGGGTCGGGAGGCGTTGAATCGTTTACTCAACTGGGGAAACAGCGGGTTTAGTAAGGTATAGCCACGTCGTCGCCAATTTAACATGGAGCGCGAGAGGGACAGCAGGCGCTCCTACCGCATCAGTACCGGTCTGGATGATTGGACGTAACATGTTGAACGATGCATAATTGCCATGCCCCATCGAAATTGCTAGGGATACCAACAAAGCCTTGAGTGGAGAAGGATCTTGACTTAACCATGGGTGGAGAAGGTACTGCGAGTCAATCAAGTCACGTATCACACCACGTTGGTCGCCGATAGGGTAAAAAACTAATTAACCCTTTTTTTCCATTTTTTTTCTTTCAAGCAATTCTTAACTTGTCAACTAAAATTCAAATATCAACATCTAGATTATCACAAATACATAAAACATTCAAATACCTAGATAACCATAAGTATTTGAAAATTTGTGTAAACATGCACTTACACAAGTGACAGGACTTGGAGAGGAAGCACTTGGATAATTGCAAATAGTTGACATATTCAAATATCTAGATAACCATGAGCATCAAAAACTTCTCGACATATTTAAATACCCACGTAACCATAAGATTTGGAATGATGCTTGCTTATGAGCACAAGGCAATAGAATAATTAAGGATTTGCGTATCCTTCGGAATCAACTTTGCCTATATTGGCAAAATCCCAACCGAAGCACTTATTTAGCGTTAGATCGATGGACAACGCTTATGGAACCTAGATGGGGAACTCGTGAATATCGTCCATCCATGGGTTGTTCTCCTTCGCCGGGTCGACGGTCCTCAACGCCTGCCAAACTGTGCTGTTGCACATGAATCCAGCCCCGAATGCGATTTGCCATGTCCTATCGCCTTTCCTAATCCTTCCTTTGGCCTCCAAATAGGCCAATTCATACCACACTGAGCTACTCGAGGTGTTCCCGAATCGGTATAGAGTCATTCGTGATGGCTCCATGTGCCACTTGGTGAGCTCGAGGCTCTTCTCCATCTCATCAAGAACAGGTCGGCCTCCAACGTGGATGCAAAAATGCTTAAAGGCCAACTTGAAGTCGGGAATGTATGGCCTAATCTTCATCTTGAACACCTTCCTTGCGACCAAGGTCATGAAGAACCAGAGCTGTTCTGACATTGGGAGCACTTCCGGGCCAAGGGTCATGATGTTGGTCTTTATGGCTTCCTTGATGACCACCACCAAGTCCTTGGATAGCGACAAGCCGATCTTCTTCTTCTCGTCCTCTCGCTGGAACAAGCAACCATAGCTTTTGTCATCCGACCCTTTGTGGGTGAGCACGGTGTGGATGAGCTGGTACTTGGAGCGGCGGCGGTCAGAGGACCGGTTGGAGAGGAGGATGGCTGCCCCACCCATTCGGAAGAGGCAGTTTGAGATGAGCATCGACCGGTCATTGCCGAGATACCAGTTGAGGGTGAGGCTCTCAATGCTCACCACTAGGGCATAAGAGTTACGATGTACCTAGTGATTAACCCATAAGAGAAGTAATAACATTGGCTAAACTTTAATTTTGTTGAGACATAAATCAAATCTCCCTAGTAAGAAAACTTAGAATTTTGAGTACCTAGTAGATAAAGCATATAGTAAATTCAGACTGTACAAAGCTTAAATTGTTCAATTTTGTTGTCATATATCGAATTCATAAATGCGAAAAGTTGTATTTCAAATCTAGCTATATTTTGTGTCATAATAAATCTTGGGTTGACTTATCACTGGATCATTTTGTTCAACGACATCTAGGTTTCGAGGGTTCTGTGTTCAAACCACTCACTAACTCCTACTTCTCTACCAATCAAAGCATAAACTAAGGAAAGTAATTACCTAAAATTTTACTGTTGACACAACCTAAATAAAGTTGTTTTTTTAATGACTTTATTTACATAACAGTCTTGGGGTTACTACGTAAATAATAATTTGTTTTGACCCATAAATTTTTAAAGGATTTGATCCCAAAATAATATATAATTATTTGTTGAAGGATTTTTGTGTTTTAGAACAGGCTGTTATTTTCACATTAGATTAAAAACTGTCACTTAATCATCTCTTTTTTTTTTGTCATATTCTAATTTTATGAAATATTTTTAAATTGAATAGTGCTAGCATCACCGTCTCACGGTGTAACAGTCAAAGGATGTCCACAAAAATTTCCTTTCTCAAACACAATACATGGAAATTTCCAAGCAAGACATAGTTCTCCATCTCTCATTTAAAATGTGTTTCAAGATTAGCCGTCCGTTTTCCAAGCTTAACAATATGGCTAGCTAAGCATTTTCCTTTTAAATACATGACACATTATCAACATAAAGACTATGTTTGATCATTCAAATTTCTAAAGAGGATGAGACTAAATAGTATAAGGTATGAAATCCAAAAATTTTGTTATATTATATCCACTATTTGATGATTGCAGTAATAAAGTCAAATATATTTATATTATATCATGTATGTTGTTTGGTATAAACATCATATTAGTTTAAATGAACAAAAATTTTATAAGCAAGATGGTAAAAAAATCTCTCACAACAATCTTACCTACTTTATTTTTATTTTTTTTCTTATTTTTTTTCCTCTCTTTTTTAATTAATTTCTTTTTATTTCTTTTTTCCCCTTCCATCATTCTCTAATGAAATTTTGTTAAATGGTAAATTGTACAAACATACCTAAATAATAAAATACCTAACATATGTAATAATATAAATAGATTTAATATTTATATATATTTAATTTATGTTGTGAAATAGAATTAATTTGAATATATAAATATAAATAAGATAAATGAAAATAACTAAATTGTTATTTTTATTCTAAATTTATTATATTAGAATTCAAATATTATTTATATTGAAATATAATTTTAATTTTGTTAATTTAAGAAATTTGTTATTCAAGAAAAATAACTTTCCTATTATGGATGTTACAAATCCTATCTACATTTATCCTACATCTCCAATAGGATTGTTTTATCCAATCTATTTTTCCCTTATATCCGATTTTATCTTATGCATCAAATGCAGGATAGAATAAATTTTATCATATCCTAAATTGTATCTTAATTACCAAACGTAGCCAAAATGGATGCTATTCGCTAGTGAACCTAAGAAAAAATTTCCTACTACCCAAATTATATTTAGAATTTCATTGGTCAATGGAAGTTTTCATTCTTTGTTTGTTTCGATATCATTAAGGGTGTTATTCATAAAAAGTTTCTATTATCAAACTTATACTTTAAAGAATAGAAGAAAAGAGGGGAGAGAAGAAGCCAAACCTGTAGCAATTGCTTAGCAAGGTCGATAGAAATCAACCCAGCGCTGCAACCCATCCCACCAAGATTGTAGCTCAACACGTTCCCTCTGAGCTTGTAGCGATTCACGATCATTGACGACAGGGAAGGTGTCGGGTTGAACAAGCTACAGTTCACAACGAGGATCCCTATGTCCTTAGCCTTGACCCCGGTCTTGGGCAGCAGCTGGTCGATGGCCCCGAACATCACGGCCTCAGCCTCTGCCCGTGCTTCTGCCATGCATAGGTTTGGTGGGACCTGGAGCACGGCCTCGGGCAAGTATGTCCGTTGCCCGAGCCCGGACTTCTCAAATATCTTTCGCTGGAAAGCAAGGTTCTCCTCGGTGAAGGCGGTCGTGAGCTCCGAGATCTCCATGAATTTCTCGCCGGTGCATATCTGGGCCGGATTGGGCTTGTAACAAGCAAAGTCAACAAGGTAGACTTTGCTTGGTCGGGTCATGAAGTAGGGAGTTACCAGAAACGCCATGACGGCAGGGAAGAGGACGACGGTGATGAGGTTGAACCTCAGTTGGTCCGAGAGTTGGGCCAAGTCTCCGGCCGTGAGGGTCAAGATGTGTGCTGAGGAGATGCCGAGGAGTGGCACGAGCAGTAAATACATGGCGTTGGAGATGAGGTAGTGGTAGCCGAGCTTCACGTACTTGAGCCTCACTGAAGACAGGAAACTTGGGAGGTTGGGGTTCGATGGTCTGTCCGAGTCTTGGCTTTGAGGTTCGACTGAGATAGGGAAAGCTTGGCTTAGGTTTTGCAGACTTATCTGTTCTTGTTGCTCGGCCATTTCTGCAGCCATTTCTGCAAAAAAAAAAAATAAAACCAAGATTTTTGCAGCTTCGGAGGTTTCTCGTGCCACTTCTTCAGAGGCGTTTCCTAAGAATAACAAAGGACGAGAACTTGGAGTTCCAAAAGCAAACCGGGGAAATGGCAGAGAGAGAGAGAGAGAGAGAGAGAGAGAGAGAGGGTCTTAGCAATGCATGAGGAGCATTGGGGAGTGTTTGGGGTGGATTTATAGAGAGTGCGTGGAGAGCATAGAGGAGTTATTATACGGTTATTGCTAAGATTAGGAGAAAATTGCATATAAGGATTTAAAGTGAGTCATTTTCTTTAAAGAGGTCATATGGTGCACTTTATCTCATATAAGAATATAAAGTGACCTATTTAATCTCAAATAAAGATATGCAGTTATAAATGTCAAATCTTATATATAGTCAGGGGTATTTTCTTTCTTTCTTTCCCTCTTTTTTTTTTTTTTTTTTCCCATCGTCATTCCTCACGCCTCTATCTTACTCTCTCCTCCTCTAAAGTCCTTTATTCTCTCCCCGCCAAACTGCCCATTGACGCCCTCAAGCTCGTTCACCACTGTCCTTGACCGCAGCTCCAACACCTTCGTCATCAGATGGAGATCGATTTGAGCCCTTGATCAAGCGCAAGCAATCTAAGATTTGACGCTCATGCTTGATTTGAGACCTAGATCTCGTGCTCATGGTCAAGCATGGCAACGGTGGAAGACAAAGCTCCGAGGTGTAAGCCGCTCATCGCCCTCCCCTCACTCATCCTCAATGCCTAAACTCTAATTTGTCCTCGAACAAGCTCTCGTTGGTTTGGACAACAAGCCTAGATTTATTATAGGTTCCTGTGGATGGATTCTTCTCTGTGTTGTAATTATAGTGTGTTAATGGATCAATGAAAATTAGCAAAATGAGATACGTCTCTTTAGTTCATGTATCTCTTGAGTCCATCTATTTCTTTAATTCGTATGTCTCTTGCACACTGGTTCCGTGGGACCTGGAGCACGGCCTCAGGCACATGTGTCCTCTGCCTGAGCCCGGACTTCTTGAGGATCTGCCGCTGGAAAGCAAGGCTCTCCTTGGTGAGGGCGGTCGTGAGCTCCGATCGCTCCATGAAGGTCTCGCTGATACATATCTGGGCTGGGTCGGGCCTGTAGCAGGCGAAGTCGACAAGGTAGACTTTTTCTGGGCTGGTTCATGAAGTTGAGAGTGACCAGAAATATGACGAGGGTCGAAAAGATTAGGTTACGATGGTGACGAGGGTCGAAAAGATTACGACGGTGACGAGATTGAACCTGAGTTGTTCCCACGAGGGTCGAAAAGATTACGATGGTGACGAGGTGAACCTGAGTTGCTCCCACAGTTGGGCCAGGTCTGGGGCCGTATGGATCGAGAGGTGGGCCAAGGAGATTTAAAGGAATGGCACGAGGAGTAAATACATGGTGTAGGAGATGAGGTAGTGGAAGCCGAGCTTCACATACTTGAGCTTCACTGACATGAGGAAGTTTGGGAGGTTGTGGTTGGATGGCCTGTCCGAGTCCTGGCTTCGAGGTTCGACTGAGAGGGGGACTGTTTGGGCTGGGTTTTGTATACTTATCTGTTCTTGTCGTTCGTCTCTTTCTGCAGAAAAGACAAGATTTTTGCAGCTTCGGAGGCTTCTTGCGTCTTCTTCAGTGTGGTTTACTGAAAAAATAATGAAGGACCGGAACTTGGAGTTCCAAGACCACACGGAGGGAAATGGCAAAGAGAGATAGTCTTAGCAAATGCATGGGGAAGACGGGGGAGTGTTTGGGGTGGATTTAAAGAGTGCGTGAAGAGCGACAGTATAGAGGATAGCAGTAAGCATATCGGATCAGTCAGATTGGATTGCATCGGCTGGTTTGGTCTGATTCCTAAGGGCATTAGTCCGATTCCCGGTTCCATAAAATAGATCCAACAATTTTTGGGCATGTTCCTAGTTTTGAGGGGGAGCCGGACCGACACTTTTTAAAAAATATATTTTTTTTAATTTCTTATCAACAGCAATAACGCTAAAATTGTAATAACTCCAATTTTATTTTATTTTTTAATTTTCATTTGCTAAGTGGCTAGTTCCAATGGACTAGATTGGACCGAGAATCGATCACCCTCATAGAGGATGTGCCTCCCAAAATTGTTGTGTACTTGCTATCAAAAAACGACAATAAAAATATGATGTGGTGAAAATGTGGTAAGTACTAACTTAGAAGAAAACTAAATTTTCAAAGACAAGAGAAGGAGAAAATATTGAATCTCTATTTCAAATTAGCAGCAAATCAATATCCTCTTTTTTTAATTAAGTCTAAACAAAGAAGATATCAAAACTATATATAAATTCCTAATACAAAATATCCATTGCATCTTGATATCTTCTTGAAAATTTTGGCGTAAATCATCATCAAATCTCTTGTTCTTGGCTCATTGACCACGTTTTGACTTATCTGAACATTAGAGAAAATTCCTAGGTAGTCGCATCCACATCATAATATATTGATATCTAAAAACACTTCTTTTCATGAGAAAATCAATTTAATGATGAAGGTGTTAAGGTGTATTAAAGAATGAAACTCATAGATGATTAAAAAGGAAACCCAAGAAATCCAATTCAAAACCTATAAGGCTATGTTTGGTCCTCGAATTTCTAATTATGAAAGAACTAAATAAGATCAAATATGAAATCTATGGGATTTTGATAAATCATATCCACTGTTTAATGATTGTAGTAATAAAGTTAGATATATTCATATCATATCATGTAAATTATTTGGTATAAATGAGACATTAGTAAAAACGAACCAAAAATTTTATAAAATAAGATGGTAAAAATCTCTTGCGATTCTCTTACTTAATTTATTTTATTTGGTTTTTTATTCTATTTTCCTCTTTTTTATTAAATAATTTCTTTTTTTTTTCCCCTCCCATCATAGAGTGGCTGAAAACAAACTCAAATGAGACTTAATTGCGAAACTAGGTGTCGAAGAAAAGATTTTAGGTTGGTGCTGCTAAGATTTGAAAGCCCGACGCTTAGTCAACTAAGCAAAGCCTTGCAAGCAACTTGGCCTGGCACATAAGACACAAGAGAACAAGTGGAGCTTAAGGCATCCTTTATTTATATTGAGATATAATTTTGATTTTGTTAATTTAAAAAAACTTGTCCATCAAGAAAAATAACTATCTCTGGTAACACTCTTGCTTACTTTGTTTTATTTTCCTCTCTTTTTAATTATTTTATTTTTCCCTCCCTTTGTTCTCTAATAAATTTTTATTAAATAATAATTTGGGAAAAAGCCATGAAAAACCCTGAACTTTGCCCAAAGTGATACATTTACCCCAAACTTTTTTTTGTGAAGTGAAAAACCCTAAACTTTTCAAACTGTGACACATCTACCCCATTAAGGGCATTTTTGTCTTTTTATTCTTCTGATTTTTCCTTTTTCTTTTTTTTTTCTTTTTTTCTTCTTCTTCCCTCCGCCGGCCATGGGGGAGCCGGCAAAGGGAAGCCGGCATTCGCGAGTGTCGCCCTCGCCGGCATCGGGCAAGGATCGTCCTCGCTAGACGCAGGCGAGGGTCGTCCTCGCTAGATGCAAGCAAGGGTAGGGACACCTAAGCTCGACGCCGGCGAGGGCACCCCTCACTAAATTGGGCAAGGGTCGTCCTCGCTAGATGTAGCGATGGCCGCCCTCACCCGTGTTGGGTGAGTGTGTCCTTGCCCTCGCCTGGCCAAGGGCGAGGACGGCCCGATGCCGGTGAGGGCTACCCTCACCGAACATCGGCTTGCCTCCACTGGCTAGCTGGTAGAGGGAAGAGAGAAGAAAAAAAATGAAAAGACCAAAATGCCCTATAATTTTGAGGTAAATGTGTCACATAACAAAAGTTTAGGGTTTTTTGTGTCACAAAAAAAAAATGGAGTAAATGTGTCACGATTGGCAAAGTTCAGGGTTTTTCACGTCACAAAAAAAAAAGTTTGGGGTAAATGTGTCACTTTAGGCAAAGTTTAGGGTTTTTCGTAGCTTTTTCCCTAGTAATTTTTACTAAAATACATAAAATACTGAAATACTTAAAATATATAATAAATATAAATATATTCATATATATTGAAATAATTTTTAAAATATAATTAAATTCAAATATATACAATTGAAAATAAGATTAAATTAAAATAACAAAATTGTTATTTTTTGTTATTTCGAATTTCTTATGTTAGAATTTAAATATTGTTTATATTGAGATATAATTTTAATTTTGTTAATTTAAAAATTTGTTATTCGAGAAAAATAACTTTCCTATTATAGATGTTAAAAATCCTATTCACATTTATCTCACTTTCCTCAATGCATAATTTTATCTGGTCTATATCCCCTAATATCTCCATTTATCCTATCTTAAATAGACATCAAACATAGGATATGATAATTTTATCATATTTTGAATTTTATCTTATTTGTCAAACACAGCGTAAGTTGGATATACCAACTTGATACTTAGTATTTATTAAAGTATGGCGCGAAATTATCTTTGAATTGCAATTGTATATACTACATATTAAAATTATATTTTAATAGTGCCATCAAACAATCTTAATAGGTTTAGTCAACAAGTTCTTTAAGTGCACCAATTAAGACTACTGCAAATGATAAAAATGCATATGTGCTGTCCATAATTTTCGACTTTCGGTAATAGTATTTAGGATGAATTTCCTAGGTCATAGTCACCGAAGTGCTATTTTTTTTAGATTAAATTGATAGGTGTCGACATGTATGTCAATGATGTTAAGTGGCAATAACTAATTTACCACCATATTAGTTGTAGTCCTCAAATTGCAGTTTTGACAATATTCAAGTTTTAAACTTACTAAATTGAGATTTTCTTGGCATCCGTTATTTTTCACTGATTTATCCATGCTTGAAACAGACATTGATTTCCTTATTTATGTATTGATTTTCAAGATTCTTTAATAACTTAACAAAAATATCTAATTTGGAAACCATATAGGTGAGCCATTTGTCCATTTTTTATTTATATACTCTTTCTTCATTTTTCCACCAAGTATTTTAAGCCCCGCATCCTTAGTTTGTGACATTGAACTTAGTTTAACCTTGATATCATGCATTACATCATCTCTTTCAACTTTAGCCTGTTGATGCTCTCAATTACTCATTTCTTTTACTTGGCCAACAAGGAGTTCTCTCACATTTCAATCAAAATATCTCTTTTTGGCTACTTTTACTAAGCCACTTTTGAGAACACTTGTATCCTTTGGAGTAAAGCACCATTCCTCTCTTTACACCTAGCGTTTTTACTTAAGATCATCATTACTTGGTTTATCCACATTGGATGATGTGATTATGTCACTTCTGGTTTTCTAACTTGACCACTGGTCTTGCATTTCCACCTACCATATTTTTTTAACCTTAATTCATCATTTCTATTAACTTAAGTTACTAGTTCTCACCTCCCTTGGCCTATAAATAAGTCTCCATATGTCTTCAACTTTAAAAAAGAATTACAACTTGTTTTTGCAAAGAAAGAAAGAAGAGATCTTCCTTTTATATTTTCATGTTCCTATCTTTCATGTGAAAGGAAATATTTTATTCTTTTGTTGTCAAATCTTCAAAATTCCATTTTTGAAGAGCTTACAAGGTGAACTTGTGGGTTTTATTATCTTTTAAAAGGTTGAGAGATGTTAATCTTTGTTCTTGATGATTTTGCTTTGAGGGTGATGAAAGTTTTGAATTTATTTTAACCTTCTATTTGATGTAAGTGAAAACTCTAAAGGCTAAGTTAGATTGATCTACTTAGTACTCTTAACTTGGATGATCGTTGATTGTCAGCATATTTTTGGCTTTTGTTGTCAAGTGTAGTTAAGCTACAATAATGGTATGTGAGATTTTTATGATCACTTGAATAGGATCATCAAGTTTGCTACATGTCTAAGATGTGTTTGATAGATTTCTTAGGGGGTCTTCGATTGTTTTTCTAAGATGTGATGGCAATCTTTTAGTGACAAGAACGTGAAAACAATGAATATTAAACCTGAAAGTGATATCTTTGTAATTTAACTAAGCTACCAATTTACTAGCTAAGTGTTGTTGATGTTCCCTTTGCCGATTATTTGAGTAGTCGATGTTCATGTTGTCAATAAAATAATCAAGGGATGCCAAAGTGGGACCTTCTTTAGTAGGTGTGTGGTTTAGGGATGAACCAGACTAAAGCTGATAAGCCTATAATGACCAAGTCTAAGTAGGGAAGGAGTGATCATCGAGGCCCGAAGGCTCGAACAAGAAGTGGCTCATGGCAAACTTTTGAGATGGTGAAGGGAGTAGGAATGAACCAAATTGCACACCGAACAAGAGCAGAGTGTGTTTGGAATGCTCTAGGAGTGTTCAAGATGCCTCATGAGTAGAGATGGATCCTAGCCAATTATAAGTATGAACTCATCTATATATATATTAGATATCTTCATGATCAATATGAACTCACCTGTGTATGTTGGTGAGCATCATGACAAATATGAACTTATTTATGCATATCGGTTAGCTTCATGACCAGTGAGGAATACACATTCCCTATGCATAATTGTGAGCTACTAGGTGATGTTGGTGTATCATAAAGTAATATTTCATTTGCTTGCTTTTGAGTGAATGAACTTGCATATTTTTAATGGTTTTCATTGGCATGTCATGATTTAAAAATAAAAAACACTTGTTTATGCATTTGTCATGCATGGTTATTGCCATGGACTCACGTTGTTTGTATATATACTAGGTTGAGTAATATGATAATCTCCTACCTTAGACTCAAGGATTTCATTTAATAACTTTTGGCTCACCACCTATTTTTTAGCTCATCACTTATTTTTTAGTCTTGTAGAATAGATCACTTTCCGCCACTACGATTTGGAGTTCCTTTTTATTTTGATTGTACCAAGGTGTGCTTATACTTGAATAAATACTAGGTGTGTTTATTTCGCGGAAAATTCAATGATAAATGAAAATTTCCAAAACATTTTCCAAGAAAATGATTTTTTTTTTTTTGGTAATGTATGATTGAAAACATTTTCTGATGAAGATATCTAATGTATATAAATGAGTTCATACTTATAATGACAAATATGAACTTGTTTATGTATACTGGTGAGCTTCATGACCAATGGGGATAACACATTCCCTATGTATAACTGTGAGCTACTAGGTAGCTCATTTGCTTGTTTTTGAGTGAATGAACTTGCATATTTTTAATGGTTTTCATTGGCATGTCATGATTTTTTTTTAAAAAAAAACACTTGTTTATGTTTTTTTTTTATGTTTTTTTTTAAAAAACACTTGTTTTTTCATGCATGGTTATTGCCTTGGAATCACGTTGTTTGTATATATACTAGGTGGAGTAATATGATAATCTCCTAATTTAGACTCAAAGATTTCATTTAATAAGATTCAGCTCACCACCTACTTTTTTAGCTTATCACTTATTTTTTAGTCTTGTAGGATAGATCACCTTCCACCACTATGATTTGGAGTTCCTTTTTATTTTGATTGTACCAAGATGTGCTTATACCTGAATATATACTATGTATGTTTATTTCACGGAAAATTCAATGATAAAAGAAAATTTTCAAAACATTGTCTAAGAAAACGGTTAATTCTTTTTTTTTTTGGTAATATATGATCAAAAACTTTTTCTGATGTTTGGATCTTGTTGGAAAATGATTTCAATCTCATGACTTCATCTCAACCAATTTTTTTTTAAAAAGTTGAATTTCTAATTATTGTTTATTTTCTTTTATTTTCTTTCCTTTTTTCTCCTTGCTCCATCACGATTGGCTAGCGATGGCCATAGGCGAGCTTGAGCTCGTCAAATATGGCGAGGCCCGAGCTTGAGGTCAAAGCTCGAGGTTAAGGCAAGCTCGAGAGAGCTCGAGCTCGAGAGCCAGGTCGAGGTACGAGTTAAAGGGCCATGTCACGAGGCATGTGAGGTTGAGCTGAGGTTGAAGTGCGAACTTGCCTAGATCTAGCAAGTCACGAGCTTGCCATGATCAACCAATCCACAAGCTCGCCCACCTTGGCAAAGCTTGAACCACTTGGATTTGGTGAGGCACGAGCTTGTTGATCTTGGCAAAGCTTGGGCTACCCTGAATTGATCGAGCCTCAAGCTCACTAGTCGTGTCTTGGCCAGTCATTGGGCTACTAGTCGTCACCGAGGTACACGACCGACAAAGGAAGAAGGAGGAAGGAAAAGAAAGAAAAACAAAAAAGAAGAAAGAAAATAAAATATTTTTTTAAAAATAATTCAATTATTTAAAAATAAAAATAATTTAAAATTCAATTTTTTATTAAAAAATAAATTTATAAGAATAAACATTCCTATGGACCCAGCCTAAGGGTCGGGACTAGAACTCAAGTGTTGGAGACATGAACACAGCCTTTATAAACCCAAGCTCGCTAAAGCCTCGTCAGGCCCTATCATCAGCTTCACGAGACTCAACCTTGCTAGTGGCCAAGCAAGCTCACCCAACAACCCTAACAAGGCTCCAATGAGCTTGTCGAACCTTGTCCTAACCTGGAGAGGTTCCAGCGAGTTGTCGAACCGTGCCCAACTAGTCGTCGGCCATTGCTATGGCTAGGAACCCGCCAGAGAAGAAGAAAATGGATGAAAAAAGAAATGAAAAGAGAAAAACATAGTAAAATTTTTAAAAAAAATTAAAAAATTCCGAGCTACAAAAAATTTAGGGAACATACCAAATGTGTTTGTATTTTGAGAATATAAATTTTGAATAATTACCAAATACCTTCAATTGCTTATAAACTTGTATAGAAAGCATAATAAAGTTGAATCATTTTTAAGTAGAAATTGTTCTTAGAAATAGAATGGTTACAGAGGCATCCTAAGTTGACGATCCTAAAGTCTTCAGGGAACTAGGCCTTGCGACTGATGCTACAACAACGACTTTCATTCTCTTCCCTCTATTGTCCTAGGTCACTTAAGAATGAACAAACCGCGCAAGAGCTTGTCGCTAGTGGAGCTCATCACCTGTGCCTTCCCACGGCCGGTGGTGGTGACAGCAACGAAGAGTAAGACTTTCAAGAGGAAGTAATTATCTCCGCAAGGAAGAAAGCCACGGAGTTGCTCTTGAAGAGGAAAATTAGGGGTTTAATCCAAAGTGTATAAGTCAATTTCTATAATAGGGTTTTGTAGGTTCCCGGTTAAGAAGCACTTTTCGCCTTTATGTTATGTTGGACACTCTGATACGTGTTTGACACTTTCAAACACTTTTCAATACTTGGTCAATACGTGTCGGAAAATCCGATGCTTGGTCAATTTTCTCGACACTCCTCCGACATGCGAGTTTCGGACATGCGATTCTTGTATACGAGATCAATTTTAAAAATTTAAATAAATGAGGGGTCAAAATATATTTTATGTAAAAAAATAAAAAAAAATAATAAAAATAATAAGTGGAGAAAAAATTAATCTTCTCTTATTTTCTTTTATAACTCTTACTTCCTATTATACACAATTCACTTCTCAAGTTTTTTTCTCTTCTCTTCCAATACACCTAACAAACAAGTCCTGAATATGAATTACTTATTTTTTTACTTCCAAGTTTTATGGATTATTGGAATGGAGTTGAATTTGTTAAATTGAAACAACGAATGATATCAATAAATGGTGGATTAATGTTTTTAGTATAAAATTCATTTTAGATTTTATTATTATTTATTTACTTGTGAATTTGAATCAAATTAATTTAATCAAAATAATTATAAAAATGATAATATATATATATATATATAAACATATATATTTAATATATAATTTGTTACAACGTATTAGAATTTTCTATTTTTTTAGAAATGACGTGTCCATATGTCATGTTATGTCGTGTAGCCTGTTGTGTGCCGGTGTCGGTACTACTTAAGTTCTTGGTTTGGCTCTCCCATATTCCCGAGAAACTAGGAATTGGACCAAGTCTCGTTACAATCTAAAATCAGACTGGTTCTCATTAGTCCAATTATCCAATTCCCTGTCCTATTGAAAAATCATGCTCCTCTAGGGAAAAGTATAGAATGGGCTCTAAACTTTTGGTCATTGGTCAATTCATGCCTGCAATATTATTTTGATGGATTGAGCCTTTAATATTTTGCAAAAAGATGTTCAATCAAGTCTCATACTAGATTTCCCACGTTGAAAACAACGTCTAATTCTACGGTCCATGGCTACGCAACATTAGAGAAAGCCCATATGAGAGACGTAAAGGATTTCTAGCGTTTAAGACTCGCAAAACCCGTTAATAGAAAATTCAGGAGTTGATTACGACTTTTTTTCAAACATTAAGGACTCAATTAATCAAAATAAGATATTAAGAACTAGATCAATCAATGGCAAAATATCGTGGATTGGTTACGCACTAACCTCAAGTTTAGAAGGTGATAGATAAGCACTTCTTTTTACTTTAGTGGTTCCAACTTTGGAACAATCCACATATTGGTTCAGTTTAGAAATGCCAGTACAGATTGATTGAATCGAAAATGAAAGAAGATATATTTGATTTTTGCATAAAGAGGTAAGGAATCGGGTAATCAGACTAATGGAAGATAATAAATATAAATAATTTTGTTTAGATATGCCCATATCGATTTACATTCTTGTTTTTAGTGCGAAAACCTTGATTCTTAGATTGGGGGAAAGAAAAAGGAGGGAGTGTATGTATATTATATATATATATATGCTACATTTATTTGTACGGTCAAATTTGATGGCTCATCTTGAGCCAAGCCTGTTATCGTACAACTCGTGAAAGTTTGTATGCTAACTTGATAAGCATTTTTCGAAAAAAGGAAAAACTTGATGGCCATTTCATGCACCCTCCGCCTTTATGAATGTGACTAATACCAAATTATGCAGGCATTTAACTCATCTCGTATTGTCAGCCGAGAAATACTGTGTGAAACACAAGTTAATCTTGCAATGAGCGTTTCACCAACCTCTCCACTTTTACCAATGCGAACAGCTACTATACTAACCTATCAATTTCCCAAATACTCCTTACGAGGTGGGGTGGAGTCTACACTCTTCACCTGAAGAGCCCTCTAATTTTTGTGTAGTTTTTTCTTTCGCATTTTGGAGAGAACATCCTAAATATGTTACATCCCAAAATTCATACAGTTTTAGGATATATATTGCCTTTATTTGCATGGTCAAATTTGATGGCTCTCTTGTGCCAAACCTGTTATCTAATTACTCATAAAAGTTTGTATGTCAACTTTATGAGCATTTCATGTACTCTCCCCCTTTATGAATGTGACTGATACCAAATTATATAGGCATTTAACTCTGTTCATATTGGGTTGAAATCCTTTACACGTGAAAATTATTAGAACCACTCATTTGTTTTCCGGAATTCACGCTGAAAATGACATGAACATTAATTCCCATCCGCCTCATTCATTTCACTCCATCTCTGTTGCCAACTTGCAGTCACATCTCTCCGTCACAGCATTCAGCCCGACGAGTCATTTCTGATATATAGCACGTCTTTTTTGGCCGTCGCTTCCTCTATTAACGAGGCAAAGGAGCTCATGGTTGTTGCGACCGCCACAATCGTCGTTGGATCTGAGCTTGCAGCTTGAGGCTCAACGTTGTGAGCTCTAACCGGAACCCAGTTTGCCCCAACCTAAGGAAGAGAGAGAGAGAGAGAGAGAGAGATTGGTTTTGGGAGGAAGGGGGGAAAAGGGGGAAGGGGATGGGGCAGAAGTGGAAAGAGGGAAAATAAATTTTAATGTGCAAATATCAACATCAAGATATCACAAATACATAAAACATTCAAATACCTAGATAACCATAAGTATTTGAAAATTTGTGTAAACATGCACTTACACAAGCGACCGGACTGGGAGAGGAAGCACTTGGATAATCGCAAATACTTGACATATTCAAATATTTAGATAACCAAGAGCATCAGAAAATTCTCGACATATTTAAATACCCGCGTAACCATAAGATTTGGAATGACGCTTGCTTATGAGCACAAGGCAACAGAATAATTAAGGATTTGCGTATCCTTCGGAATCAACTTTGTCTATATTGGCAAAATCCCAACCGAAGCGCTTATTTTGCATTAGATCAATGGACAAAGCTTATGGAACCTAGACGGGGAACTCGTGAATATCGTCCATCCATGGGTTGTTCTCCTTCACCGGGTCAACGGTCCTCAACGCCTGCCAAACTGCACTGTTGCACATGAATCCGGCCCTGAATGCGATTTGTCATGTCCTACTACCTTTCCTAATCCTTCTTTTAGCCTCCAAATAGACCAATTCATACCACATTGAGCTACTCGAGGTGTTCCTGAATCGGTATAGAGTCATTTGTAATGGCTCCATGTGCCACTTGGTGAGCTCGAGGCTCTTTTCCATCTCATCAAGAACAGGTCGGCCTCCAATGTGAATGCAAAAATGCTTAAAGGCCAACTTGAAGTTAGGAATGTATGGCCTAATCTTCATCTTGAACACCTTCCTTACGACCAAGGTCATGAAGAACCAAAGCTATTCTGACATTGGGAGGCCTGCGGAGCCAAGGGTCGTGATGTTGGTCTTTATGGCTTCCTTGATCATCGCCACCAAGTCCATTGATAACGACAAGCCGATCTTCTTCTTCTTGTCCTCTCACTGGAACAAGCAACCATAGCTTTTGTCATCCAATCATTTGTGGGTGCGCACGGTGTGGATGAGCTGGTACTTGGAGTGGCAGCGGTCGGAGGATTGGTTGGAGAGGAGGATGGCTGCCCCACCCATTCGGAAGAGGCAGCTTGAGATGAGCATCGGCTGGTCATTGCCGAGATACCAATTGAGGGTGAGGCTCTCGATGCTCACCACTAGGGCATAAGAGTTATGATGTACCTAGCAATTAACCCATAAGAGAAGTAATAACATTGGCTGAACTTTAATTTTGTTGAGATATAAATTGAATCTCCCTAGTAAGAAAACTTAGAATTTTGAGTACCTAGTAGATAAAGCATATAGTAAATTGAGAATGTACAAAGCTTAAATTGTTCAATTTCATTTCATATATCAAATTCATAAATGTGAAAAGTCCTATTTCAAATCTAGCTATATTTTGTGGCATAATAAATCTTTGGTTGACTTATCAATGGATCATTTTGTTCAACAACATCTAGGTTTCGAGGGTTCCGAGTTCAAACCACACACTAGCTCCTACTTCTCTACCAACCAAAGCATAAACTAAGGAAAGTAATTACCTAAAATTTTACTGTCAACACAACCTAAATAAAGTTGTTTTTTTTTTTTATTTTTATGACTTTGTTAACATAACAATCTTGGGGCTACTATGTAAATAATAATTTGTTTTGAGCCATAAATTTTAATAGGATTTGATCCCAAAAATAATTTATAATTATATGTTTATGTATACTGGTGAGCTTCATGACCAGTGGGGAATACACATTCCCTATGTATAATTGTGAGCTACTAGGTGATGCCGGTGTATCATAAAACAATATATCATTTGCTTGTTTTTGAGTGAATGAACTTGCATATTTTTAATGGTTTTCATTGGCATGTCATGATTTTAAAAAAAAAAAAAAACTTGTTTATGCATTTGTCATACATGGTTATTGCCTTGGACTCACATTGTTTGTATATATACTAGGTTGAGTAATAGGATAATCTCCTACCTTAGACTCAAAGATTTCATTTAATAAGTTTTGGCTCACCACCTATTTTTTAGCTCATCACTTATGTTTTAGTTTTGTAGGATAGATCACCTTTTGCCACTGCAATTTGGAGTTCTTTCTTATTTTGATTGTACCAAGATGTGTTTATACCTGAATATATACTAGGTGTGTTTATTTCGTGGACAAATTCAATGATAAATGAAAATTTCCAAAACATTTTCCAAGAAAACGATTATATTTTTTTTGTTTGGTAATGTATGATTGAAAACATTTTCTAATGTTTGGATCTTATTGGAAAGTGTTTTCAATCTCATGACTTCATCTCAACCAATTTAAAAAAAAATAATAAAAATGATTTTTATTTTTAAAAATGAATTTCTAATTATTTTTTATTTTCTTTTATTTTCTTTTGTTTTATTTTATTTTACCTCCTTGCTCCATTGCGATTGGCTAGCGATGGCCAGAGGTGAGCTCGAGCTCGTCAAATATGGCGAGGCCCGAGCTCAAGGTCAATGCAAGCTCGAGAGACCTCGAGCTCGAGAGCCAGGTCGAGGTTTGAGTTCGAGGGCCACGTCACAAGGCATGTGAAGTTGAGGTGAGGTCGAGGTGCGAGCTTGCTTGAATCTAGCAAGTTGCAAGCTTGTCATGATCAACCAATCCACAAGCTCGCCCACCTCGGCAAAGCTTGAACTCACCTAGATCTGGTGAGGCGCGAGCTTGCTGGTTTTGGCAAAGCTTGGGCTATCCTGAATTGATCGAGCCTCGAGCTCATTGGTCACGTCTTGGCCAATTGTTGGGTTGCTAGCCATCACCGAGGCACACGACTGACAAAGGAAGAAGGAGGAAGGAAAAGAAAGAAAAAATAAAAGAAAAAAGAAAGAAAAGAAAAGAAAATTTAAAAAATAATAATTTGATTATTTAAAAAAAAAAATAATTTAAAATTCAAATTGTATTAAAAAATAAATTTATGAGAATAAACATTCCTGTGGACTCGAGCCTAAGGGTCGGGATTAGAACTCAAGCATTGGAGACATGAACACGGCTGTTATAAACCCAAGTTTAGGTACCGGAGCATGAGGTACGGGTATCAAGGGTTCGAGCCTAGCCTCGCTAGAATTGGATGTGGTTTTTGAGGGCCCATGCCTGTCCACAGGAAACTTGGTTTTGAATGCTTGGACCCAAGAACCAATGTTGAGATTTTTGTATCCAAACGTAGAATTTCAAATTCAAATGCCAATAACTAGTTATATTTTAGAAAATATTTTTCGGTTCTTATAAAGAGAATTATTTTTCTAAATTTAAGCTTTAATAGAAAAATACTTTTCGTTGACTTAGTTTTTAAGCGAATTAATTGCTAAAAAATGAGCAAAATACATTTTGAGAAAATGTTTTCTGCAAAAAGTTGGACCCTAAGGATTCAAGATGTTAGACCATATGCCTTAGTTTCGATGGCATTGACTGGTTGATGGGTTTAGTAAATGCGTTGGTGACAGATGACCCTTACCCTTCATAGGATTTATGCTTTGTAATTGTGTTGTGCTTAAACATTGCATTAAAGAGAAATCAACTACTCCGACCGACGATTAATTTGGTTAGTTAAGAAATGGCCAGTGAACAGTTTTTAAATAGTTTTGGTCGGGATGCATTGAATTGTGACAACTGGGGAAACAGCGGGTCTGATCAGCACGTAGCCACGTCGTCACCGGCTTGACATGCAAAGCGTGAGCCAATGCGTAATAATTTTTTGCAGGAGGGACAGTTGACGCACGGTCACATCAGTGCTGGTCGGAACTCGATGATGGGGTAATGCGTTGTTAAACAATGCAAAATTACCATCCCGTGAGAGCAACAACAGAGTGGAAGCAGAACAGGAAAGTCCACACGATTAAGATGACCTAGATTTGTAAAAGAAAAAATATCCAATTTACATAAACTGAAAAAATACAGAGCCTTGAGTGGGAGAAAATATTGGGTAGAGCTCGTGCTCCAGCATGGCAAACAAGAAGGTGCCTGGAAGGCAACACATGTCCTCATGAGACCCATAATTTGAAGAGAAAAAGAGACGTCATTTTGAAAATATTTTAGATGAACTCCCTCGCTCTCTCTCTCTCTCGATCCTCGCTCTCTCTCTCCAACGAACTCTCTCTCTCTCTCTCTGCCCTCCCTCTTTCCGACCAACGAACCACCGTGCTGGCCCTTCAACTCCGGATTTGGCCTTGACTTTCGTCCCCTACTCTTTCTCTCTCCTTGCGTCACTATCTGCCCTCCCTCTCTTTGTGGCAAACGAGCGGGTGACCGGCGAACCACCACGCTTGTCACGCCCCAATCCTCGAGCACGTGCTCATTCCTCAATGGTCGATTAAGCTTGCGACGTTTCAAGATGCGTCGCCAACTCATTCATTTTAATACACATGCAGAAGTGATTAAATAAATCCCCAAACAACACAAATATGAGATAGAAAAATAGAGCCACGATTTTAAAACCACACAACACACTCTTATGCACAGCATACTAAGTCATATACAATACTAGTCTATATTCACAAGTCTACCAAAACAAAAGAGCTACTAGTCCTCTAAGCGTTAAATCCTCAACCGAAGCCTCTAGGGTCTCTGGCTCCGTGGAACTTGGGTCTACCATTGAACCACCAAGAGGGTCAATCTTACCATTGCCAAAAGCAATCTCCAGCATCGACATAGGAATCTCATATTATGGTAGGGGACCTTCTCTAGGTCCATCTCGCCTGTAATGATATCATGATCTGAATTGATTGGGTACTCTATGGGGTAGACCCGCATCAACCCAGACAATAGATCTTAGGAGCTTATAGACCTAGTTTCCTTGGCTCCCAGGGAGGGGAATCTGAGAGATCTGTTCGGTGACCTTCTTTGGTTGGCTAAAACGCTCAAGAGGAACAACCATCTAAGGACTTGTAAATGTTAACCCACGACAGAGTAAGACAACGTCTTAGTAAGTCCACCTCCGAAACTCCAACTAGGAATGAAATATGCCTAAAGGCCATCTAGCCACATATAAGATAGATGACTTACCTTTGCCTCAATTCCTTCTTGCAAGTCAATATGATTCATATACTCAACCAGTCACTTCAATTCAAATCTAATCATTGATCCACTTAATTCCATACCATCAATACCATCTATAAAATTCAATCGATTCAAGCATTGCTCACCCTAAGTTAAAAATAGATGGTAGCTCATCAACATTGATAAATATATAAAGATGCTCATCGAAGCTGCTATATATTTATATTGCTCACAAAAGTTGTGCGATACTTATAATGCTCACCAAAGCTGATATAATAGATTCTCACCGAAGTTGATAGATATTTATAATTGCTCACCAAAGCTACTAGAGTATACTGTTCACCAAAGCTGATATATCAAAGCGTGCAGGTTGATATAGTATATTGTTCTCATCCACTGAAAATTTACCCTTTTTATAGTACTTGGTAAAAATAATCATATGTGGGTACACGATCAACCTTAACCAAGATACAATATCTATATTTTAGAAAATCTCACTAATTATAATAGTCCATAAATACATTTTTATCATTGTAAATCGATGCCCGGTATTTTCTAATTAAATATCGAAAATACTCAATTTTGGGATAAATGCCAAAAATTACAATCACCACTCAATTTGCACAAAATAGCATTCTGGTCAGCACGAAATTTGCACAAAATAAACCAAGCACACCATTACAATCAGCATGAAATTCCGGTTAATAACTATCCCGGTATAATTTCCGGAAAATAATAAATAATTAAATAAATGCCAAAAATAATTAAATAAATACAATTAAATACCATAAATGCAAACTTAGGCTGGAAAAGCCTAATTAATTACCGAAATGGGCCCGGAAAATTTCTGAACCTATCTTGATAAATAATACAACCTATCTAGTTGCTAATTAAGCTCATCTAACCACCTAACATGCATAAAAAGAGTAATTAAATCACTAATCCATTCTTAGTTTAAACTAATCAATCGTTAAGCATAATTAACTCCCTAAGTATAGTTTAGTAAGTAAACTCACCGATTTTGAAATCTGATGAGTTCATGACGATAGCAAGGCGGAGACGGGCGATAAACTCCGAAATGACGGCACCAAGTGAGGCCTGAGAAGGCTTAAAACAGGCCTCGAAGCCCACAATGGCTTGTTGGCTTCAGCTTTTGATCTTGGGCTGAAAAAAGGTGGCATGGGGTTGGAAATGGCGAGGCTAGTAGACCGGTGGCCAAGCGGGCCGGCAGTGGTGACGAACGGCCGAACGACGACACATGACGACTAGACAAGCTTGGGATGGCGAGCTAGAGGCGGATGGAGTGAGTTCGACTTGTGGGACAAGTGGAACGGACGTGGGATGCACGAGCCTCAAGCGAGGGTGTGACGCGACTCAATGGGACTTCGATGGCTCAACGATGGCTTGCAACAACTAGGGGGAAGTTGGCTGGCTTCTCTGTAATTTTTGGGAGCTCAAGAGGCCTACAATGGAGAAAGCAACTTTGCTAAAGAAGAAAAGGGACAACCAAGGCTTGGAGGGTCCCTCAAGCCTTTCTTCTATCCATTTGCCCCCTTTGAAGAGGTCCCACCAACATGGGCTGGCATTTGCAGCTACCAAGACATCCTTGGCAAGCCTCCTAAGGGTCCAAAAGTTGCACACCATGGGAGGTTACGAATTTAAAACATTTTCCCTCAAATCTACTTCAATTTCTTCTTGAATTGATTCAATCCAGTCCCCAATAAATCCAACTAAGATGCCTACACTTCAATTCACATTTTTTTGCCAAAAGAACCAACTTGCATCCCAAAAACGCGATAAAAAACGGTCCCTTGAATTTTCCGAACAAAAACGGCCATATTTTGAATTTCCACCAAAAATCTCGGTTTACAGAAAAATCTTCGGGGGATGAGTCGACGATTCTAAAATAAATCATGACATGAAAGAATTTTCAATTTCTAAAATCGAATTCAAATTAGCGGTTGTGGCATCCTCGAAAATTCAAGACGACTTGCAAGATGTATTAAAGCCCATGATTAGGTAATGAAATTACCTATGGATTATGTTTTAGCCGTTATTTTTCTCTTAAAACTAAGTGTTATATGCTTGTGTTCATGAGTTTTTAAATTAGTATTATAGGATAAATTAATCCCTAGATTTAATCCCTATAGATTTAAATGTTACAAGATTATGGCCATATGAAATTGAAAATATGGAATCTATAAAAGAAATAATTAAAAGTGAATTATTAAAAGAAAATTTGGGGTTTAATTAGGGTTGGGTCTTAGGCCCAATGGCATGGACCTTTAATGGGCCAAAATGGCCGGCCCATTGAAGCCCAAGGAGGGGCTGTCATCGACCACAAGGGAGAGGCCAGCCCAAATCCTTTCAAGCCCACTCCCAAGCCCATGTTGGATGCCTTGCCAAGTGGCAAAGAAGACCCCATGCATTGGCCATTGAGGGAGGCTAATAATCATGACTAATGATGGGATTTAGGGGAAACAAAAGAGAGGGAGAGTGGCCGGGGAGGGGCTGTCGCCCAAGCCAAGAGAGAGAGAGAGAGAGTTGCGAGAGAAAGAGAGGAACCGAGAGAGGAGAAGAAGGAGCCGCTCACCCGCACGCCGTTCGTCCGACCGTCGCCGACCGTGTGCCTCGTTTGCTCGGTTTTGGAGGCAAGTTAGGATCCATTTTCAATGTGCTCTTGCATGTGTGTTTGGAATGGTGTTGAATTTTGGGTGATTAGGAGTAAGAAACCGAACTTAGAGTGCTTTGTTTTTTAAATGGCTTGCTGTTTGCGTGTATACCGCCCGACCCAGAATATTTTAAAGGCTTGCATGCGTGTTTTGAGTTGGATTTTGACTTTGATTCCTTCATGAAAGTTATAGAAAACATCTCAAAGTATAACATAATAAAATTTGAGACAAAAAGGTTGAGTTTTAAGGGTTGAAACCCTCCTCCTACGAAGACACTAGATCTGGAAACTGCTTTGTCGACTTCTTGGTGGTTTCGTGTGTTGCATGTTGTTTTTTACCAAGAATCTTACTTCGACTTCTTCATAAAAGTTGTAGAGAACATCCTAAATACTAACATACTCGAATTTGAAGTAAAATGAGCAAATTTAGCCTAGTGAAACAATTTTCCTTTGAAGACGGTAAATCTGGAAACACGGTTACTGGATACCCGAGACTTCCTAGACCTATATGGTGACTATTTTTTGATAATCTCATCTAGATCCCTTAATGAAAGTTGTAGGAGATCTCTTGAGGAAAATCATATCAAAATTTCAGAAGAAACGAAGAAAGATAAGTAGGTGAAACCTCGAATTTTCGGAGATAGTTAAACTGGACCGTTCGATGCTAGAAACAGGAGCTTCGACCGTCTATAGAAAATTATCTAGAACGAAACTGGCCTAGGTGTCTTCATAAAAAATCTATCTTAGGGTATTGAATATAACCTGGTAAAATTTCAGAATTTTTTAAGGTCATTTGGCTATTTTAATCGAAGTATTTCAAAAACTGCACAATCTGACTTTGTCCGAATTTTGCATGTTGTAAGGTGTGAGCTGTATCTTTTTGTGTGAAGCTCTTTTGGGCATGTGTTCTTCATGAAATTGTTACCTTTATTTCTTGTCTATGACATGCTCTGATGGTGTGATTTTTGAGGATCATATGGATATTTAATTTAAATATTTTCCAAAATTGTGCAAGCTGGAATTTAGTAAATTTTCAAAAAGGCATGATATATGGACTATTTTAAGTTGTATGGGCCTATGGATTGTATCTTGCTGCATGTATGATGATGATTGGTGTTGGAGAAATCTTCTTGAAGTATTTTGAAGCTAACAAAACGTTTCCATCAGTTTAGTCTGAAGGTTTGCAGACTCTGCTATCTAAAGTCTGAAGACCTCCGGACAGCCAGACTCAAGACTCAAAGTCTATCCTCATTGACAGTCTCTAATCCGTTGAAGAAAGGTTATCCAAAACTGGATGTTTCGTTAAGGGCTTGACCTTATAAACTGGAGAAGATCTCGTGGCTGGAAAAGACTCAACGTAATTCTTTGATTGATTGTGATTGACTCGAAGATTAAGGAATCGTTGATTGCCTAAATATTCTTGGAAGGTTCTACTTATGGAAACCGAGATCCTGATTGTATGGGCGAACATGATTGATGGGCTATCGACACGTTCCTTTAATTGCCAAAATGATCTTCCTAATTGATTCCGTCCAACGGGTAGATTGGAGGAATTCCTTTGGTAAGTGCCAACGGGTATGATGGCATAAAAGAGTATATAAGGAAGACGTTCTAAGTTGTTGAGGTGTGCGCAATAGAAGAATTTCAAAGTCTGAAGCTCCTTGTTGTTTAGACAATTCCTTTGAGCGAATACTTGTATACAAAAGAGAGTCAATATTTGTGAGAAACCTTGAGGAGGTGTGACGGAACATCTACACTGTAGAATCAAGGAAAAGCAGTGCTATAACTTCTCTTTTGTTCATAGTGAAATCCAGCCGGTGGGCTGTCAGTGCGGAAGAGTGGACGTAGGATTGGATTAAGCCGAACCACTATAAACCCTGTGTTCAATTTTCTCTCCCTTACTCTCTTTACTTTGATTGTATTTCATTTTGTCAATCAATAGTAAACTGCCTTTCTATCGTTTGCCAAGAATTGCTTCCGTATTTCGATAAATCGATTGTGCACCTATTCACCCACCTCTAGGTGCTTATTCTAGCTATCTCAATTGGTATCAGAGCTCATGTACTCACTTTGTTTGACGTTTTTTACTTCAGAGTAAAAGATCCATGGCTAGTATGTTGGCTCCAGGGCTGGTAGAAGGGCAAAGCAACATCAGACCGCCTTACTTTGATGGAAAGGACTACAACATATGGAAGAACAGGATGAAGGCGTTCTTAAGATCAAAGGATCCTCTGGAATGGGACGTTGTAGAAAAAGGAATCATTCCTAAAGCTGCATCTGTCTCAGAAAGAGGAAAGGACAAGCTCCTGATGCAAAAGCAATTTACTCTTTATATTGTGCTTTATCACCTACTGAATATAACAGAATATCTTCTTGTGATATAGCCAAAGAAGTCTGGGATAGATTACACATCATTTATGAAGGAACCGATCGAGTAAAAGAGACTAGAATCAACATTCTTCTCGGTCAATACGAAGCCTTCAGAATGAAACCAGGAGAATCTATAACCGACATATTTAGTCGTTTTACAGAAATTGTGAATGTTCTTGAAAATCAGGGTCAACCAATTTCTGATCCCATGAAAGTGAACAAGCTACTGCGTGGACTCTCCAAGGATTGGAATCATATAAAGACCTAAATCCGAGAGACTCAAAGAATTATGCCACTGTCCGTCGATGAGTTGGTTGGGACTCTTCAGTCTTATGAAGTGGAATGAATCAATGAAGACGAAGATCCTAAAGGTAAGAAATCTATTGCATTAAAATCTAATGATGACTCTGATGTAACAGATTCTGAAGACGACATGGACGATGGAGAACTAGCTCTCATGATAAGAAGATTCAGAAAGTGGAACAGAAAAGGAAGAAGATTCAATTCAAGGAAACAAAGTTTTCAAAAGCAACAGACCAAGTCTGCTGAAGATGATGAATCAAACAAAGATGTAGTCTGCTTTGAATGCAAGAAAAAAAGGGACACATCAGACCCAACTGTCCTCTTTTGAGGAAGAAGAAAGGAAAAACTGAAAGGTATCGAAAAGCTCTCAAAGCTGAAACCTGGAGTGATACGGAGTGTGAAGATAGTGATGATGATTATGCCAACATATGTCTAATGGTACAATCAGACTCAGAATCAAACTTCGAAACTGATTCAGATTCAGAAAGTGAATTCGAGGTAAGTAATTTCAAAATCCCTATTAAAGTCTCAAAATACATTGATGAATTATGTTTTAGTCTTAAGACTTCTCTTAAAAGAATTTCCGAACTCAAAAAGGAAAATTCTGCTTTAAAACAACAAGAGAATGTTTTGGAAGAAAAAGTAAAATGCTTAGATCAAAATGTTTCCTCTCTCAGAGAAAGTAAAGATAATATTTTAAAAGAAAATGCATTTTTGAAAAATGATATTTCAAATATTTCCAAAAGATTTTCTCTAGGATCTGAAAAACTGGAGAAAATACTTTCTGTTCAAAGACCTTATTTCAATCAATTTGGTTTGGGAATGACTGCTGAAACTATTTCTTTAATCGATTTTCCTAAAGTAAAAGAAAGAATTAAGCAAAGACCCACAAGAAATGCTTACAAAAAACATTTTGAAAGAAACTTTGTAAAACCAGTAGATCGCAATGCTCTTAGATGTTCAAAATGCAATAGTGCGAGATCATTTTGAGAATGAATGTCCTATGGTTTGGAGACTGTCAATAAAGTCTCGGGCAAAAACGTATATCGAGACTAACTCAAAAAGACCCAAGAAAATATGGGTACCAAAGAAAGCTTGAGTTTCTTTTTAAATGCAGGTCACTATCAAGAAAAAAGTGAAATGGTATCTGGATAGTGGATGCTCGAGACACATGACAGGAGACTCAAATTGCTTCATAAAGATTGTTCAAGTGAATGGTAGAAAAATATCATTTGGAGGAAACAACAAAGGAAAAATAGTGGGATTTGGAACTGTAAAGATTGGGAACCTCACAATAAGCAATGTTTCTTTAGTTGAAGGGCTCAATTACAATCTGCTCAATATCAGTCAACTGTGTGATGCTGGTTTTAAAATCAACTTTCAAGAGGGTATTTGTTCAGGAACTAGTAAAGACTCTACTCAGTCATTCATGGGTCGAAGACATGGAAATATCTACCTCTTGGACGTGAAACCAGATGAATCGCAATGTCTAATCTCAATCCAAGATGAAGCAAACTTATGGCACAAAAAGCTTGGGCATGTCAACATGAAGCAGATAGCCAAGATCTCAGCAAAGAAGCTTGTCCGTGGTCTACCCAATTTATCGTACCAAAAGTCTGATCTATGTACACCATGTATATTGGGAAAACAGGTAAGAAATTCCTTTAAGCCAATAAATCAAGTTTCCACTAACCGTGTACTGCAGCTCTTGCATATGGATCTCTTTGGACCAACAAGAACGCAGAGCATTGGAGGTAAGAAATATTGCCTAGTAATTGTGGATGACTACTCACGATTTACTTGGGTATATTTCTTGGCAAGTAAGTCTGAAACTTTCTCTTACTTTGAAAAATTTGCTAAGAAGGTTCAAAATGAAAAGGGGTATGTTATTTCAAGCATAAAAAAAGATCATAGAGGTGAATTTGAAAATCAGGATTTTACTAAATTTTGTGAAGAATCTGGTTTTCAGTATTTGTTCTCTTCTCCATATACTCCAGAGCAAAACGGAGTTGTGGAAAGGAAAAATAAATCTCTTCAAGAAATGGCTAGAACTCTCTTAATTGAAAGTAATATTTCCTTACGTTTTTAGGCTGAAGCAGTTTCAACATCATGTTATATTATCAATAGAGTATTTCTAAGACCTATTCTAAAAAAAAAAAAAAAAAAAAAAAATCTATGAACTATTTAAAGAAAAGAAGCCTATTGTTTCATATTTTCATGTATTTGGATGCAAATGTTTCATACTGAAAAATGCAAATGATCGAGTTGGTAAGTTTGAAGAAAAGTCAGATGAAGGCATCTTCCTTGGATATTCAACCACAAGCAAGGCATACAGAGTCTACAATAAGAAGACTCAAATAGTGGAAGAATCAATGAATGTCAAATTCCAAGATTCTACACAAAATGAATCCATTCAGATTCATCTCGAAGAGACTGGACCTGCTCCAGACTCTACAAAGTCTAAATCTCAAGAAGTAGCTCAGACTTTGAAGGACCAACAACAAGTGACTGTTGAAGATTCTAGTGAAGGAAGTGACCATCAATCTGATAAATTAACCAGCAACTGGAAACATAAGTCCAGTCATCCCAAAGATCTTATTATTGGCAACATCAATGAAGGAATCCGCACAAGATCCAAAAGGCGAGAAGAGTCTAGTGCCGTGGCTCTTATTTCTGAAATAGAACCCAGGAGCATAGAAGAAGCATTATCCGCTGAAAGCTGGATTGAAGCTATGCAAGAAGAACTCAGACAATTCAGAGTTAATGATGTCTGGGAGCTGACTCCTAAACCAAAAGGCAAACCAATTGTTGGAGCTAAATGGGTTTTCAAGAACAAGATGGATGAGAAAGGAAAAGTCATAAGAAACAAGGCTAGACTCGTGGCCAAGGGATACACACAAGAAGAAGGGATCGACTATGACGAGACTTATGCACCGGTAGCAAGGTTAGAAGCAATTCGTTTACTACTTGCATTTGCTTGTCATAAAAATTTCAGGTTATTTCAAATGGACGTCAAAAGTGCTTTCCTAAACGGTTTCATCCGTGAGGAAGCCTATGTGGAACAACCACCAGGGTTTGAAGACCCAAAGAAACCGGACTCGGTATTCGCACTCAAAAAGGCCTTGTATGGCTTAAAGCAAGCACCTCGAGCTTGGTACGACCAGTTAAGTAAGTTTTTAATTCGAAATGAATTTGTTAAAGGTAAAGTAGACACTACTCTTTTTATTAAAAGAGAAAGCAAAATTTTTCTACTTGTTCAAATATATGTCGATGATATCATTTTTGGATCCTCTAATGAAAGTCTGTAAGAAATTCTCTAAGACTATGCAGGATGAATTTGAAATGAGCATGATGGGTGAGTTAACCTTCTTTCTTGGACTTCAAATAAAACAATTGGAGGAAGGAACTTTCATTCATCAAGAAAAGTATGCAAATGATCTTGTCAAAAAGTTTGGACTGGACAATTGCAAAAAGACTGACATACCAATGTCAAGTTCCTTGAAGATAGACAAAGATGAAGAAGGAAAGAAAGTCAATCAAAAGCTGTACAGGAGTATCATCGGATCACTTCTTTATCTTACTGCTTCTAGACCTGACATTCTGTTTAGTGTTTGCATTTGTGCCAGATTTCAATCAGACCCAAAAGAATCTCATTTAAATGCTGCGAAGCGTATTATTAAATATGTTTCATCAACCTCAAGCTTTGGTCTCTGGTATCCAAAAAGGGGAGACTTTACTCTTCTTGGATATTTAGACGCAAACCTTGCTGGATGCAGAGTCGATAGAAAGAGCACCTCGGGTACTTGTCAACTACTTGGAGGCAGGACAGTGTCTTGGTTTTCCAGAAAGCAAAGTACAGTAGCTCTCTCTGACGAGGCGAGTATATAGCTCTCGGAAGTTGTTGTTCGCAAATTCTGTGGATAAAACAGCAACTAAGAGACTTTGAAATTGAAGACTCATGCACGGAGATTAATTGCGACAACACCAGCGCTATCAACCTCACCAAAAATCCAATTCTCCACTCAAGAGCAAAGCATATAGAGATTCGACATCACTTTATTAGAGACCATGTTCAAAATGGAGATGTTTCAATCAAATATGTTGATTCAAATAATCAACTGGCGGATATATTCACAAAGCCTTTGGAGAAAAATCAATTTGAAACCATCCGTTCCAGACTCAATATTTTAAAGTATGAGGAGATCAAAATCTAAAGACTTTCAGACTCAGACATACAAGACTTTAGCTGTAAGTTAGTCTTGGTACGACCGTCAGACTGTAAGTTCCTCTCTCTCTCTCTCTCTCTCATCTTATCTTGAAGAGGTACGATTGTCAGACTGTATTTAAATTGTTGCTATATTTAATCGACTTATTTATAGCATCGTTTCATTTTCAAAAAGGAAGTTATTTTTGAAATGACTATTTTCGCGGAAAAAGATAGTTATTTTGAAAAGACATTTCTTTATTTCCTTTGTGACGGTTCGCTTATCTCTCTTTTAAAACTGATCGTGCACTGTCGATTTCTCTTCTCTTTACTCTCAGAAACCCTAGAAAGCATCGATCCTCCATTCCCGTTTTCTTCCCTTGTTTAAACTTCAAAAAGTTGTCATCTTTTTTGGAAAAGTCAAACAAGGAATCTTCCAAAACTGAGAAAGATGTCATCTTCAAGAAAGTCTTCGAGAATCGCAAGCAGGGGACCACGGCGAATGAGTGAGGGGCCTACGCACTTCGATCTCACCGAAGAAGAAGTGTCTCCAGAACAGCAACCGAGCCCACAACATTCTCAGCAGCGTCATTCTTCTCCATCTAGTCCTCAAGGTGTTGATCATCAAAAGGAACAAATCATTGAGGATGCAGATCTAGTAAGAGTTCAAAAACCTGCTACTATTTATAAGCTGTATCGTCCCTTGAAAGCAACTCGTATTCCCTTAAAATATGTCGATGATTTTCTTAAAGACAAAGGATATATGAACGAATATATCTTTCTGCGAAGAATGGAAAGTTTGGGAATTGCTCGAAAAGGGTTGGCTGAGGAAACTCTTGCGAATATTCCAAGTGATCCTCGTGATTGGGGACCGAATCCTGTAGGTGGGAATGATGATGAAAAATTGTTCAGTCAATTTCAACCGAGAATGGGTATTGCGGTTGAAAGTCGAGGAAAAATGGGAGATTTGTTCAGATCGAAGGAACAAAAGGATTTATACTCAAAATTGCTGAAGCGTGGGGTAATAAACCCTAGAAGTGTGGATTTTGACTTCCTGGATGCTGTGAATATGAACTTGAGGGAGAAGTTCAGTTATCTTCAACTTGAAAGGTTCTGCTCCGACACTACAGAGGCGTATGCTGAACTAACTGCATATTTCTATTCAAATCTTAGGTTTTTGGATGCGAATAGATTTTCTTTCAGTGTTAAAGATCAAGACTATGTTGTCGATATGGATATGCTGGCAGATGTGTTAGGAGTTCAAAGAGGAAAATATCAACCGATCAAAGCTTCCATTGCTCGGGTCACACTGGAATTGGTGAAGGATAGGAGAACAGAGGAAAATATCACCTACTTGAGGATGAGAGCATTCAACATCTTGCTTCACAAGATTGTGATCAATTGCCTCCGACCGAAATCAACCTCCAAGACTGATGTTTCAAGCTCAGAGGCAAAGCTGATGTATGCCATTCTCACTAGGAAAAGGTTTTCTCTCCCTCACACTATCATGTTTCACATGTATAGAGCAATGATGAAGGACAGAGGTCAACTCCCTTACCCAAGCCTTGTGACGAAGTTATTCAGACATCTGAATATTCAACCTCCGCAAATTTTTTGTGTTCGACCGTGCGATCATATGGTGGTAGGACTGAAGATGGTGACCAAAATGCGTCTGAAGGAACTGAACAAGGAGTTGGAGAAATTCAAGGAGAAGACTCTAGTCAAAGCTCATCAAATCTCTTCTTCAAAATGGAAAGGAAAGGAGTCCTTGGTTGCTCCAAAACCAAAAAGGAGAGCTCTTATTGTGGAAGATGAAGAAGATGATGTCCTTACTATTTCGGCCATAGCTTTAAAGAAGCTAAGTCGCACTGTTCCAGAGTCAATGGAACATCGTGAGAAAGAAGGCCAAGAGGAAAGAGAAGGTCGAGAAGAAGAAGAGAAGGAAGAAGAAAGAGCAGTTGGTGAAAAAGAAGCAGAGGAGGAAAGACCTGAGGAAGAAAGACGAGAAGAAGGAGAACCTGAGGAACACTCCTCTCCACCTGTAGGCATGGAAACAGAGGGAGATCAAGAGAAAGGAGGGAAGTCCTTGTATCTTGATACGAGTGAAGGAGTCAGTCGATCACCTGCAGACCCAGAGGATGTTTATGCCTCTCAATTTCCAGAAGAAGGTCATGAAGTTTCATCGCCAAACTTGCGAGATTATTCTGATATGCCATCATCTGCAGAACGTGTTGAAGCTAGTACGCAAACCGACAACCCAGCCGATTTTCGCAGAATCATGGATATTCTAATGGAGATGCGAGGTCAAATTTATGCCTTGGGATGCGAGGTTCAAAATTTGCAAACTGCGGGTCAAGTTTCATGTTCATTGAATGATCAAATCCAAGCCCTCTCTGTTCAGATTCAGGCCAATGCCAAGGGTGAGGAGATTGCACAATTGAAGGAAGACTTGAAAAGGCTGGAAGGCATCGTTCAGTCTATGGGAGATTCCAGCTTGTCCGCGTTCCCAAGCAATCTTGACTTCATTCCATTTTCATCTCAACCTTTTTAATGCTGACAAAAAGGGGGAGAGATGCAAGATTTGAACAACTTGATTTTTAGTCGTTAGTCGTGTGGACTGTTTGTTGGATTGTTTTAATGTTTGAACTTTGTTTGTTTGATTTTGTTTTTGTGTCTGGATGAGAACTGAACTTGGACTTGACTGCTTTTATTGGTATCTTATGGATGGCTTTATCACTTAATAGACTAACCTATTTTCTGTGGTTGCAGATTCTAGTGTTATTCATTTAGCCATTTATCTCTATAAGATATGCATATGTGTTTGAGAAATGTTTTGTAGGTCAAAGTTGTCCAAATCTGCAGGAAAGTTTTGTCACCATCAAAAATGGGGAGATTGTTGGAGAAATCTTCTTGAAGTATTTTGAAGCTGACAAAACGTTTCCATCAGTCTAGTCTGAAGGTTTGCAGACTCTGCTATTTAAAGTCTGAAGACCTCCGGACAGCCAGACTCAAGACTCAAAGTCTATCCTCATTGACAGTCTCTAATCCGTTGAAGAAAGGTTATCCAGAACTGGATGTTTCGTTAAGGGCTTGACCTTATCAACTGGAGAAGATCTCGTGGCTGGAAAAAACTCAACGTAATTCTTTGATTGATTGTGATTGACTCGAAGATTAAGGAATCATTGATTGCCTAAATATTCTTGGAAGGTTCTACTTATGGAAACCGAGATCCTGATTGTATGGGCGAACAGGATTGATGGGCTATCGACACGTTCCTTTAATAGCCAGAATGATCTTCCTAATTGATTCCATCCAACGGGTAGATTGGAGGAATTCCTTTGGTAAGTGCCAACGAGTATGATGGCATAAAAGAGTATATAAGGAAGACGTTCTAAGTTGTTGATGTGTGCGCGATAGAAGAATTTCAAAGTCTGAAGCTCCTTGTTGTTTAGACAATTCCTTTGAGCAAATACTTGTATACAAAAGAGAGTCAATATTTGTGAGAAACCTTGAGGAGGTGTGATAGAACATCTACACTGTAGAATCAAGGAAAAGCAATGCTGTAACTTCTCTTTTGTTCATAGTGAAATCCAGCCGGTGGACTGTCAGTGCGGAAGAGTGGATGTAGGCTTGGATTAAGCCGAACCACTATAAACCCTGTGTTCAATCTTCTCTCCCTTACTCTTTTTACTTTGATCGTATTTCATTTTGTCAATCAATAGTAAACTGCTTTTCTATTGTTTGCCAAGAATTGCTTCCGTATTTCGATAAATCGATTGTGCACCTATTCACTCCCCTCTAGGTACTTATTCTAGCTATCTCAATTGGAAATGCATATAAGAATTAAAATGATGAGAGTGATCTTGGTTGCCATTACATCATGTACCATGCTGATTTTGAGACATACATTGGTGAACATGAATTACGATAAATGAGGAAACTATTGGAGGCGGTTGATAATGCCCTGGGAGTGTTAGGATGCCCGGGATGAGGGGTGCCGGATGCCCGGATTGTATTGAGATACATGGCCGGATGTCCTCGGGAGTTTCGAGATGCTCGGAATGGTTGGGTGCCGAATGCCTCGGAGGTTTGTGCCCGAGGGGATGCCTCGTGATGCCAGTTAAGATGCGAGATGCCCCAAATGTGGGGGTGCCGGATGCCCGGTGGTGTGTGCCGGAGGTTTTTCTCACGATGCCAAGTTGGGGTGCGAGTGATAAAGTATGGGATGCAATTACTAATCCCGGGAAAGAGAGATGTGGTGATCGAATTGAAAGATAAAAGTGGAAATTGAATCATGCATATATGATAAGAAGATGATCAACTATGGCATGATGACATGCATATATGATATGATGGTGATCACCTATGGCATGATGACATGCATATATGATATGATGATGATCACCTATGGCATGATGATATGTGTGAGACATGATGATGATCACCTATAGCATGATGATATATGTGTGTGACATGATAATGATCACCTATGGCATGATGACATGCATATATGATATGTTGATGATCACATATGGCATGATGACATGCATATATGGTATGACGATGATCACCTATGGTATGATGATATGTGTGAGACATGATGATGATCACTTATAGCATGATGATATATGTGTGTAACATCATGATGATCGCCTATGGCATGATGATATATGTGTGACATGATGATGATTACCTATGGTATGATTATATGTATGTGATATGATTGTGAAGAGTACATGAGGATGTATGAACATATAGTGTGTTTGCACATGCATGGCTGCAAGGTAAGTTATGCTTGGATGCATGAATGGCATGTACTATGTTATGATTGTATTGTGTCACGCATTGAGTGGTTATTGGATCTTTTACCTGCTGAGTGGCTATACTCATCCCTTCGGGGACTAGCATTTCAGATTAGAAAGATGCCGCTCCCTACTGGGGGCACCTTCTATGGCCTCCCATCGGATGTAGAGGTAGAGTGTATGGAGATCGACTGCGTCACTATCCCTAGACTGACATTTGTGCGAGTGCGAATGTTGGTCATGTACGATGTGGGCCTAGCTGGGGGCCCTGTCATTCAGGAGTTTCTGTCAGTTCATGTCCGCTGAGATGGAGTGTTTAGGGGGATGTTGCCGCCACCACCGCCCGACTCACCAGGATGGGTGTGATGGCCCCGTGAGGGGTAAAGAGCTGATGTTTCTTTTTGGGGATGATAGACGACACTAGTTGATGAGGGATCTTGCATGATCGTTTTAGAGGGTCGAGTGTCTCTTTTTGGGGTTATGGTCGAGTGTAGCTAAAAGTCTTGGCCTTTCTTTTAATGTATCGACCCGAGAAAAACTTGTTGGAGAAATCTTCCAGGAGTATTTTGAAGCTGACAAAACGTTTCCATAAGTCTAGATCAGTCTAGTCTGAAGACTTATAGACTCTTTCATCAAAGTCTAAAGACCTCCAGACTGCTAGACTCAAAATTCAAAGTCTATCCTCATTGACAATCTTTAGTCCGTCAAAGAAGAGTTATCTAGAACTGGATGTTTCGTTATGGATTTGATTTTATCGACTAGAGAAGATCTCTTGGCTGGATATAGCATGCCGGAATCCATTATTCAAATCAAGATTAATTTAGCGATTATGGATCCGTTGATTGGCGAAGTATACTTGGAAGATTCTACTTATGGAAATCAAGATCCTGATTGAATGGGCGAGCAGGATTGATGGGCTATTGACATGTTCTTTTAATAGCTCGAATGATCTTCCTAATTGATTTCGTCCAACGAGTAGATTGGAGGAATTCCTTTGGTAAGTGCCAACGGGTATGATGGCATAAAATAGTATATAAGGAAGACGTTCGAGTTGTTTTAAGGATGTGCGCGATAGAAGAATTCCAAAGTCTGAAACTTTTTGTTCTTAGTCAATTCATTTGTTGAGCGAAATCTTGTACGCAAAAGAGAGTCTATATCTTTGAGAAACCTTGAGGAAGTGTGGTAAAGTATCTACACTGTAGAATCAAGGGAGAGCTTTGCTGTAATATCTCTTTTGTTCATAGTGAAATCCAGCCTATGGGCTGTCAGTGCGGAAGAGTGGACGTAAGCTTGGAATAAGCCAAACCATTATAATCTCTGTGTTCGTTTTCTCTTCCTTACTCCCTTTTACTATGATCATAATTCGTTTTTGTTAACAAAAGGTGAACTTCCTTTCTATTATCTATTTTGTATTGCTCGCTTATCACGAGAAATTATTTTACACCTATTCACCCCCTCTAAGTGCTTATACTAGCTATCTCAATTGGTAGCAGAGCATGTGTACTCACTTATTTTGAAGTGTTTTGCTTCAGAGTTAAAGATCCATGGCTAGTATGTTGACTCCAGGGCTGGTAGAAGGGCAAAGCAATAACAGACCGCCTTACTTTGATGGAAAGAAATACAACATATGGAAAAACAAGATGAAGGCGTTCCTAAGATCAAAGGATCCTCTGGAATGGGACGTTATAGACAAAGGAATCATTCCTAAAGCTGCACCTATCTCAGAGAGAGGAAAATATGCTGTTAAGTCTAGTGAAATGACTCAGGAAGAGATAACCAAGAGACAAGCTCTTGATACAAAAGCAATTTATTCTTTATATTGTGCTTTGTCACCTACTGAATATAACAGAATATCTTCTTGTGTTACAGCGAAAGAAGTATGGGATAGATTACATATCACCTATGAAGGAACCGATCGAGTGAAAGAAACCAAAATCAATATTCTCCTCGATCAATATTGTGGCACCCCTTGACGGCCCCCAATCTGTTAGGGTCACCACAGTTCGCTTACCTTTCACATTTCCTATTAACTTGTCACTCTGATACCATTTCGATTGCGGTGAGTCCATACAGCCATAGGGGTTTACACCTTTTTTTTTTTGATAAGTCCCTTACGCAATTGATATACGAAAGCACATCCAACAAACTCCCTTCCCTATATTCATAAAAAGATGCACACCTACTAAACATCTTATATAAGTTAAAGCCGAACACGTTTATTTACATAAAGCAGATGGACATCTTTAGTCGGTACATCGAAATGCCAATGTTTCTATATTTGGCTATACTTAAAAAGATGACCGACATCTTCTCCAATAGTCGAATACTTAAAGTCCATCGATCAGTGTCGGCGTCTAAAAGTTCCTCCCTTTGCTATCCTCCTCTTCGCAATCATATCCAACCACTTCATTCATCTACTAGTAGCAGTGACAGCAGAGGTATCTTATCTAGTTTGAAATGTTATTCCCCAAAAGGGGTGAGTACAGCCACTCAGCAGGAAAAAGGACTAATAAACCACTCAATGCATCATGCCACACAATCATCACAACCATAGCATCACTTGTCATTAAAGCATCCATGCACAACTTACCTTGGTATCATGCACATGTCAACATACCTCATGTACATTCATCATCATATAGTCATCACCATCATGACATACACTTACCATCATCATGTATATCATCATGCATAGTTACCATGCATCCATGCACATCTCATCATCATATCACATGTACCATCATCATTACCATGCATCCATGCACATCTCATGATCATATCACATGTACCATCATCATTACAATGCACCCATGCACATCTCATCATCATGTCACATGTACCATCATCATTATCATGTATCCATGCACATCTCATCATATTATGCATATATCATCATGCATAATTCAATTTCAATTTCATTTTGGACCGCCACATTTCTTTTTCCCGGGACCAATATTTGCATCCCACATTCATCACTCGCACCCAATCCTGGCATTGCAAGGAACCTCCGGGCATGTATCCAAGATACAACCGGGCATCCGGCACCCCCACATTTCGAGCATCTCGTATCCCAACTGGCATCACGAGGAACCTCCGGGCATGTATTCAAAATACAATCGAGCATCCAAAGGGCATCGACTCATTCGAACCTCTGGGCATCTCGCATCCCACCTGGCATCACGAGGAATCTCCGGGGCTTGCCAAGAAAATGGTTACCCCTACCCTCCGGGCATGCATCATGATACAACCCCTCACCCTTCGGGCATGTATCATAATACAACCGGGCATCCCGACACTCCCAAGGAAATCCTCTGGGGATGTATTCATAATACAATCAGGCATCCAAAGGGCATCGACTCATTCGAACCTCTGGGCATCCCGACTCCCGGGGCATCGTCGGCTCGCACCTCCGACGGTATCATCATCATCATCATAATTTATATCCACATTCATGGCTCAATTTCAACATGGCATATAATGTGATGGCAAAGAAGATCATTTTCATCATTTGGTTCATATATGCATTTCCAATCATCATCATACACGCAGCAAGATACAATCACTTATAATAACATAGTTCATGGGGTCCATGCAACATAGGATAATCCATACATCATGACCTTTTTGAAATTTACCAAATTCCAGCTTGCACAATTTTGGGAAACATATAAATTAAATATCCATATGATCTTCAAAAATCATAAAAATCAGAGCATGTGATAGACAATACATAATGGTAGCAATTTCAAGAAGAACACGTGCCCTAAAGAGTTTCACACAATAAGATATGGCTCACACAATACAGCATGCAAAATTCGGATAAAGTCAGATTGCGCATTTCTTGAAATATTTCGATTAAAATACCCGAATGAACTCCAAAAATTATGAACTTTTACCAGGTTATAGTTAAGACACTAAAGTAGATTTTTTATGCGGACACCTAAGCCCGATTCCTCAGTAGATTTTTTATGCGGACACCTAAGCCCGATTCCTCCTAGATAATTTTCCATAGTCATCCGAAGCTTCTGGATCTAGCACCGAAACGTCCAGTGTAGTCATCTCCGAAATACCGAGTTTTCACCCACTTATTTTTCTTCGTTTGCTCAGATTTGGATATTTTTTACTTCAAGAGGTCCCCTACAACTTTCATTAAGGTATCTAAGCCTGATTTCCAAAGAATAGTCACCATATGGGTCCATGAAATCTCGGGTGTCCAGTACCATGTTTCCAGATTTACCGTCTTCAAGAGTAAGTCGATTCACTAGGCTACACTTTCTCATTGTACTTCAAATTTGAGTATGTTAATATTAAGGATGTTCTCTACAATTTTCATGAAGAAATCAAAACAAGATTCCGACTAGAAAGGCACATGCAACCCACAAAACTATCAAAAGGTCAGCAAAACAGTTTCAGATCTAGAGTCTTCCTAGAATGAGCGTTTGATACCTTAAATTTCCACCATTTTTTCCCAAATTTTAGTATGTTGTAGCTTAAGATGCTGTATACAACTTTCATGAAGAAGTCAAAGCCAAAATCCGACTCGAAACCCACACGCAAGCCTCTACAACGTTCGGGGTCAGGTGGCACACGCGAAAACAGAATACATTTTCAAGAATAACAAACTCTAGCTACGGTTTTGCATACCCTAAACATCCGAGATTCACCACCATTTAAACACACAAGAAAGACACAACATGCAAGAGCAGAATATAGATCCCAACTTGCCTCTAAAACTGAGCAAACAAGGCACACCGGCGACGGACGGACGGACGAACGGGCGACGATGGCTCCTTCTCCTCTCTTGGTTCCTCTCTTCTCTCCCACAACCCTCTCTCTCTCTCACTTGGACGACAGCCCCTCCCCTAAACCGGCCATTCTTCTTTTATTCCCCCTTCAATGCAATCATTGCAGCTGCATGTGGCTGCCCAAGATGACCAATGGGGGCAGCCACACCTTGCACAAGCCCCATGCCGCTTGGTAGCTCGCATGCAAGGCTTATGGGCTTCAAGGTTTGGGCCGGTCTTGGGCCTTCATGGGCTGGTCGAATAGGGGGCTGGTGTGGGGTGGTTGGATGGGCTTTGGCCTAAAAATCAGCCCACCCCCTCCTATTCCTATTCCATTTAATCCCCAATTAAATAAACACCTAATTTCAACTTATAGGCCCACAAACTCTATAATTTAAATCAATAAAATTCTACTTATAAAGTGCACCACAAAGAATAAGATTTTCTATATCAATTTGCACTTTAATAATTCCTTGGGTCACTTGAAAATACATCTCCATCCAAGCAATCATCCTTTACAAAGCTCGGCCTTAAATTAATTGAAATTCGTTGACTCAATGGCTAATACAAAACCAAAAGGCACTCCCTTTACCTAATCATGGTTCATGGTATATCCAGGGGTTGTCATGAATTTTGGGATGCCACAATTCTCCCATCCTTGGAGAATTTCGTCCTCAAAATTAGACATTTCCTATATCTCTTGAAATAAGTGAGAGTACCATTTTCTCATCTCATTTTCACTTTCTCATGTGGCTTCCTCCACATCATGATATCGACATAATAACATAACCAATGGAATTCTCTTGGTCCTGAGAATTTGTTCCTTTCAATCCAGTACTTGCATAGGCTCTTCAATGTACCTCACTTTCTCATCAATTTTGATGGCTTCATGATCGAGTATGTGTCCTGGATCGGGCTGATACTTCCTCTAAAGTTAAGGATGCAAGCTCTTAACATATCTTAATTTATCTCAACACCATAAACAATTTTAAAACGACAACCACATCTGAAATTTCTTTTGAACGCTTGAAAATCTTCCTTCATGAAATCAAACAATACAAATTGAGGCTTTCAAAAGCATATCAATACTACAATAGCAAGCTTTGAAATCATACGCCATTTCCATGTCAAAACGTTTTCAAATCACCAATGTGGAAAATCCTTTGAGTTCTTGAAAATCCCACTTTATGATATCAATTAATGTAAAATAGGGGTTTCAAAGACACAGCAATATAACAATAATAGTCTTTGAAAATAGGTAAATCTCATACTGTTGAAACCAATTCACAAAATCAAAGCATGATACCAAATCCCAAAATCCATGTTCACGTTTAAATTTCAAATGTTTTTCGAAATCCACATGTAAAGCCTCGAGTCGCACTTGCATCACAGCGTGAAATAAAATACTTTATCAAAACCCTTAGTAAATTTAAATCGGTATGTTGGCAAATCCAAATCTCAATCCCAACTCCGATGGGTTGGAATGTTCTCTATAAAAAGTTCAGAAATTTTTCAAATAGAAAAATTTCTTAAAACATTTGGGCACAGTGTCACAGTACTCATAAATTTTGACGAAATTCAAGAGATTTTCTAAAACAGTTCACAATCAAAATCTACTTTTCAATTGAAGTTCAAAACTTGGAATGTACAGGTGATAATTTCCTCCAAAAACCATAAGCATTTCTTGAAGTATTGAAAATCATAGTTCAGCGAGTCGATAATATTGGTCCCATCATAAAGATTTTTTAAACTAAAAACTTTGAAATACCAAAATCCTAAGCCTTTCTTGAAATACCGAAATCAACGCATCGGCGAGTCATCAAACTCGGTCCCGACCTTAAGATTTTCAAAGTAGTTTGCATGTAAAATCTTAGAGCTTTGAAAACATCCAAACTCAAGTATTTCCAATCTAACTGCACTACATCAGACAACAATGGCAATGCATTATATAGGTTGGTAGACTTTCACTTGTTGGCATGTTAAACACTAGGAAACATGTTTAGCTACATCCGCCTTCATGCCATTCCACCAAAACTGTTGGTGTAATTTCTGTACATCTTTGTACTACCCGGATGAATACTATAATTACACCTATGTGCTTCCGACAAGATTTCCCTTGTTTTACTTCTTCATTGTTGGGATCACGGAGTCGTCCTTGATATCTTACTACTCCATCTTCAGAGACTTGGAACTCTAGTCTTTTCCCTAAAGACATAACATTTCGTATCTTCACAATTTCCGAATCAGATTCTTGCAAAATCTTAACTTTCTGAATATTTTCGGGTTCAATCCTTAATGCAGTAAGCATACCATTGAGGTGGTCTACTTCAACTTAAAGTCTGAATTTGCTATTGACTTTAACATATTTCACTATGTTATCCTTAGATTAGCCATGTTCGTAGCTGACTTTCGATTTAGGGCATCTGCCACCTTATTCACCTTTCCTGAGTGGTACCGTAACAGTCAAAATCTTTTAATAATTCCATCCACCTCCTCTGTCTCATATTCAATTCCTTTTGTGAAAACATATATTTTAAGCTCTATCCTAAATGCAACTACCAATCAAATTCGAATTTAAAGAATTCCACCTTCTCGACTCAATCAAACACACCATTTAGCCGAACTATTCCTATACCTTTGTCACCACCAATTCAAGCCTAGAACCATCAAAATCAGCACCACCAATAACTCATTTGGTTTAGTCCAACAAAGACATTCACTATGCATTGACCGCAACATAAATTCAAGCCTAAAATATAATACAATTCATTCGGTTCAAATATCGATAGTCCACCAAGACTCATTCAATTCAAAGATCGACAATCCACCAAAATAAAACTTCTCTAGTTTCCATCGAGTATATCTCATATCTCATCCTAAAGAATCATCACTTAGACTAATCATTCATCAAATCCACAACTTGAACTTTCACCTTTTCACCTTGGAGAGACTATAACCACAAATGATCATATCCACTAATTCCACCAAACATTTTCAAACTGAGATCATCACCTAAAATTAAAAGTTGACCACCATCGATTAAACCTATTATTCCGACATATAAACCTCAAATAATTCCATGTCTCATATGACCACTCAAACTCATGACTTCCAAGATCAATCTATACATACTAAATGCCTCCATGAAATGCATCAAGACTTCCAATGAGATCCTCTAATAGAAAGTCACTACTTAGCTCAAATGATCATAACTTAATCCTCAAATTCATAACTCACTTTCCATAATTCACTTCTTAAGCCTTGTTTTGCAGTACTACGCTTAGATGCTGCGCATGTTCTTCAGGTCCTTTAGAATATATCAGGATATCATCAAATGAAGACAATCGCAATTTAATCCAGATAAGGCCTAAATATCCTATTCATTAAATCCATGAATGCAGCTAAGGCATTCGTCAATCCAAATAGCATAACCAGGAACTCATAGTGTCCATAGCGAGTCCTAAATGCAATCATAGGAATGTCTTCCTTCTTAATCCTTAGTCGATATCCTGATCTCAAGTTAGGTTTAGAAAAGACCGAACTTCCTTGTAGTTGGTCAAATAGGTCATCAATTCTAGGAAATGAGTACTTACTCTTAACAATTACATGATTCAATTGCCTATTATCAATGCGCAAATGCATCGACCTGTCTTTCTCTTTCACAAACAAGAGTTCTACAAGCTTAACCATGCTTCCGCTGCGCTACTCTGATAAAATTATCCCAGAAACACTGCCTTCCCCGTTCAGTTCATGGTTCGGTTCATCCTTATCCCCTTTTGCCATTCTAGAAGCCTGCCAGGAGCCACTTCTTGTCCAGGTCCTCTAACCTCGGCGTCCACTCTCCGCTCTCATCAAACCGGGACGTTACAGGTACATCAGCTTTCGCCTGGTTCGAACCCAAACTACACATCTACTGAAGGGTCTCGTTTCAATAGGGATTAACTTACAGAGTTATTATCCGTTTTGGCCTATCCCATACTAGGCCTCATGGTTTCATCCTTGGCGCATGGGCAAGCACTATCTCAGGTAGCTTTTCGTTTGAATAGAGTCTCTTACCTTATCGCGCATCACTCAATGTCACCTGTCTCCTTGATTCCATTCATTCTCTTAACATTTCTTGCTCTCCAAGTTGGGCCCTTTCATAAATTTCATTATAATCCCTCACATTTAGGAGCACTAGTTATCTCCTACTATCTGTCCTCAGGCCCTTAAGGAATCTCTTAACCTTTTCCTCCCAATCCTCTATCAATCTAGGGGCATACCTAGACAGCTCACAAAGTTCCGCCTAAGGAACGATTTGCGACTTAGTGTCACTAATTAGCTAAGAAGGAGAAGTAATGTTCATACGTTACCAAAGTCATATAAGTAACATAAAAAGTTACTAGTACACAAAAGCAACATTACACTAGTTACCAGGGATCTACGAGTGAATATCCATCACCCGTTGTTCAAAGTTAGTCAACCATTCCAGTTAGTATCCTATGGTGTGCATCATTCTATCCTCATTTCCATCTGAGGCTCCTTATCACTCCAAATAAACCATAGCTCTAATACCAAAACAGGGATGTGGCACCCCTCGACGGCCCCCGATCCGTTAGGGTCGCCACAGTTCGCTTACATTTCACTTTCCCTAGTAACATGTCATTCTGATACCATTTCGATTGCAACGGGTCTATACAACCATAGGGGTTTATACCTTTTTTTTTTTTTCATAGGTCCCTTGCGCAATTCATATATGGAAGCACATCCAACAAACTCCCTTCCCTATATTCAGAAAATGATGCACACCTACTAAACATTTATAGGAAAATAAAGCCACCTACAAACATCTTTATATTTACTTAAGCTAGATGGACATCATTCATTTGTACATCAAAATGCCAATGTTTCTATACTCGGCTATACTTCAAAAGATGACCGACATCTTCCCAAATCATATACTTAAAGTTTATCGATCGGTGTTGGCGTCCAAAAGTTCCTCCCTTTGCTATCCTCCTCCTTTGCAATCATATCCAACCACTTGATTCATCTATCCATCTACTAATCTAAAATGTTGGTCCCCAAAATGGGTGAGTACAGCCACTCAACAGGTAAAGGACTAATAAATCACTCAATGCATCATGCCACACAATCATCACAACCATAGCATCACATGTCATTAAAGCATCCATGCACAACTTACCTTGGTATCATGCACATGTCATCATACCTTATGTACATTCATCATCATATAGTCATCACCATCATGACATACACTTACCATCATCATGTCATCATCATGTACCACCATGCATCCATGTTCATCATCATCATATCACATGTACCATCATCATTACCATGCACCCATGCACATCTCATCATCATATCACATGTACCATCATCATTACCATGCATCCATGCACATCTCATCATCATATCACATGTACCATCATCATTACCATGCACCCATGCACATCTCATCATCATGTCACATGTACCATCATCATTACCATGTATCCATGCACATCTCATCATCATATCACATGTACCATCATCATTACCATGCATCCATGCACATCTCATCATATCATGCACATATATCATCATGCATAATTCAATTTCAATTTCATTTTAGACCGCCACATTTCTCTTTCTCGGGACCAATATTTGCATCCCACATTCATCACTCGCATCCAATCTTGGCATTGCGAGGAACCTCCGAGCATGTATCCAAGATACAACCGGGCATCCCGCACCCCCACATTCCAAGCATCTCGTATCCCAACTAGTATCACGAGGAACCTTCGTCCATGTATTCAAAATACAATCGGGCATCCAAAGGGCATCAACTCATTCGAACCTCTGGGCATCTCGCATCCCACCTAGCATCACGAGGAATCTCCGGGGCTCGCCATGAAAATGGTTATCCTTACCCTCGGGCATGCATCATGATACAACCCCTCACCCTTTGGGCATGTATCATAATACAACCGGGCATCCCGACACTCCCGGGGAAAACCTTTGGGCATGTATTCATAATACAACCAGGCATCCAAAGGGCATCAACTCATTCGAACCTCTGGGCATCCCGACTCCCCGGGCATCGTCGGCTCGCACCTCCGACGGTATCATCATCATCATAATTTATATTCACATTCATGGCTCAATTTCAACATGGCATATAATGTGATGGCAAACAAGATCATTTTCATCATTTAGTTCATTTATGCATTTCCAATCATCATCATACATGCAGCAAGATACAATCACTTATAATAACACAATCCATGGGGTCCATATAATTTAGAATAATCCATACATCATGACCTTTTTGAAATTTACTAAATTCCAGCTTGCACAATTTTAGAAAACATTTAAATTAAATATCCATATGATTTCAAAAATCATAAAAATCAGAGCATGTGATAGACAAGACATAATGGTAGCAATTTCAAGAAGAACACGTGCCCTAAAGAGTTTCACACAATAAGATATGGCTCACACAATACAGCATGCAAAATTCGGATAAAGTCAGATTGTGCGGTTCTTGAAATTTTTCGATTAAAATACCCGAATGACCTCCGAAAATTATGAAATTTTACCAGGTTATAGCTAAGACACTGAAGTAGATTGTTCATGTAGAAACCTAGTCCAGATTCGTTCTAGATAATTTTCTATAGTCATCCGAAGCTTCTGGATCTAGCACCGAAACGTCCAGTGTAGTCATCTCCGAAATACCGAATTTTCACCCACTTATTCTTCTTAATTTCCTCTGAAAGTTGGATATGTTTTACTTCAAGAGGTCCCCTACAACTTTCATTAAGGGATCTAAGCCATATTTCCAAAGAATAGTCACCATATGGGTCAATGAAGTCTCGGGTGTCCAGTACCGTGTTTCCAGATTTACCGTCTTCAAGAGTAAGTCGATTCACTAGGCTACACTTGCTCATTTTACTTCAAATTTGAGTATGTTAATATTTAGGATGTTCTCTACAAGTTTCATGAAGAAATAGAAACACGATTCCGACTAAAAAGTCACATGCAACCCACAAAACTACCAAAAGGTCAGCAAAACAGTTCCAGATCTAGAGTCTTCGTAGAATGAGGGTTTGACCCCGTGAATTTCCACCATTTTGTCCCAAATTTTAGTATGTTGTAGCTTAAGATGCTGTCTACAACTTTCATGAAGAAGTCAAAGCCAAATTTCGACTCGTAACCCACATGAAAGCCTCTACAACGTTCGGGGTCAGGCGGCACACACGAAAATAGAATACATTTTCAAGAACAACACACTCTAGCTACGGTTTTGCATACCCTAAACATCCGAGATTCACCTCATTCAAACACACAAGAAAGACACAACATGCAAGAGCAGAATATAGATCACAACTTGCCTCTAAAGCTGAGCAAACGAGGCACACCGGCGACGGACGGACGGACGGACGAACGGGCAACGACGGCTCCTTCTTCTCCTCTCTCGGTTCCTCTCTTCTCTCCCGCAACCCTCTCTCTCTCTCACTTGGATGAAAGCCCCTCCCCTAAATCGGCCATTCTTCTTTTATTCCCCCTTCAATGCAATCATTGCAGCTGCATGTGGCTGCCCAAGATGGCCAATGGGGGCAGCCACACCTTGCGCAACCCCCATGCCGCTTGGCAGCTCGCATGCAAGGCTTGTGGGCTTCAAGGTTTTGGCCGGTCTTGGGCCTTCATGGGCTGGTCGAATAGGGGGCTGGTGTGGGCTGGTTGGATGGGCTTTGGGCCTAAAAATCAACCCACCCCCTCCTATTCCTATTCCATTTAATCCCCAATTAAATAAACACCGAATTTCAACTTATAAGCCCACAAAACTCTATAATTTAAATCAATAAAATTCTACTTATAAAGTGCACCACCAAGAATAAGATTTTCTATATCAATTTGCACTCTAATAATTGCTTGGGTCACTTGAAAATACATCTCCATCCAAGCAATCATCCTTTACAAAGCTTGGCCTTAAATTAATTGAAATTCGTACAAAACCAAAAGGCACTCCCATTACCTAATCATGGTTCATGGTATATCCGGGGTTGTCATGAATTTTGGGATGCCACAAATACGAAACCTTCAAAATGAAATCAGGAGAATCTATTATTGACATGTTTAGTCGTTTTACATAAATCATGAATGGTCTTGAAAATCAAGGTCTACCAATTTCTGATCCCATAAAAGTAAACAAACTACTGCGTGGACTTTCTAAGGATTGAAATCACATAAAGACCTCAATAAGGGAGACATAAAGAATTATGCCACTTTCAGTTGATGAATTGGTTGGGACTCTTCAGTCTTATGAAGTGGAGCGAATCAACAAAGATGAAGATTCTAAAGGTCAGAAATCCATTGCATTAAAATCTAATGATGATTCTGATGTCACAGATTCTGAAGACGATATGGATGACGAAGAGCTTGCTCTCATGATAAGAAGATTTAGAAAGCTGAACAGAAAATGGAAGAAGATTCAATTCAAAAAACAGAGTTTTCAAAAGCAACAGAGTAGGTCTATTGAGGATGATGAATCCAATAAAGATGTAGTCTACTTCGAATGTAAGAAAAAGGACACATCAGACCCAACTATCCTCTTCTGAAGAAGAAGAAAGGAACAACTGAAAATGATCGAAAGGCTCTTAAAGTAGAAACTTAGAGTGATATAGAATGTGAAGAAAGTGATGATGATTATGCCAACATTTGTCTCATGGCACAATCATATTAAGATTCAAACTCCGAGAGAGATTCAAATTTAGACAATGAAATCGAGGTAAGTAATTTAAAAATCCCTATTAAAGTCTCTAGATACATTAATAAATTGTGTCTTAGTCTCAAAACTTCTCTTAAAAGAATTTCCGAACTCAAGAGAGAAAATTCTGCACTAAAACAATAAGAAAATGTTTTGAAAGAAAAGGTCAAAGTTTTAGACAAAAATGTTTCTACCATCAAAGAAAATGAAGGTAATCTTTCAAAAGAAAATGCATTCTTGAAAAATGATATCTCAAATATTTCTAAAAGATTTTCTATAGAATCTGAGAAACTGGAAAAAATTCTTCATGTTCAAAGACCTTATTTCAATAAATCTGGTTTGGGAATGACTACGGAAACTATTCCTCTAATTGATTTTCCTAAAGAAAAGGAAAGAATTAAGCAAATACCTACAAGAGATGCTTACAAAAATCACTTCCAAAGAGTGTTTGTAAAACCAGTAGGTCGCAATGCTCTTAAATGTTCTAAATGCAATAGCTCAGACCATTTTAAAAAAGAATGTCCTATGGTTTGGAAACCCGTTAAGAAAGTATGGGCAAAGACCGTATATAATGCTAACACCAATGGACCCAAGAAAATATGGGTACCAAAGAAAGCTTGAGCCTCTTTTCTAAATGCAGGTCACTATCAAGAAAAAAGGTTAAATGGTATCTGGATAGTGGATGCTCAAGACATATGACAGGATATTCAAATTGCTTCATAAAACTCATTCAAGTAAATGGTGGAAAAGTCTCATTTGAAGGAAACAACAAATGAAGAATTGTGGGATTCGGAACTGTAAAGATTGGAAACCTCACAATCAGCAATATTTTCTTAGTGGAAGGACTCAACTATAATTTACTTAGTATCAGTCAGTTGTGCGATACAGGTTTCAAAATCAACTTTCAAGAGGGAATATGTTCAGGAACTAGTAAAGATTCTACTCAATTATTCATGGGTCAAAGACATGGAAATATTTACCTCTTGGATGTGAAACCAGATGAATCGCAATGTCTAATCTCAATTCAAGAAGAAGCAAACTTATGGCACAGAAAACTTGGAAACATCAATATGAAGCAAATAGCCAAAATTTCAGCAAAGAAGCTAGTTCGTGGTTTACCCAATCTGATATACCAAAAGTCTGATCTATGTACACCATGCGTATTGGGCAAGTAGGTAAGAAATTCCTTTAAACCAATAAATCAAGTTTCCACTAATCGTGTACTGCAACTCCTGCATATGGATCTCTTTGGACCAACCAGAACTCAAAGCATTTGAGGTAAAAAAATATTGCCTAGTAATTGTGGATGACTACTCACGATTTACTTGGGTATATTTCCTAGCAAGTAAGTCTTAAACCTTTTTTACTTTGAAACGTTTGCTAAAAAGGTCCAAAATGAAAAAAGGGTATGTTATTTCAAGTATTAGAACAGACCATGGAGGTGAATTTGAAAATCAAGATTTTACAAAATTTTGTGATGAATCTGGTTTTCAGCAAGTGTTCTCCTCTCTATATACTCTAGAGCAAAACGGAGTTGTGGAAAGAAAGAATAGGTCGCTTCAAGAAATGACTAGAACTCTTTTAATTGAAAGTAACATCACTTCACGTTTTTGGGTTGAAGCAGTTTCTACAGCATGTTATATTATTAATAAAGTTTTTCTTTGGCCTATTCTGGAAAAAAAACCCTATGAGTTATTCAAAGAAAAGAAGCCTATTGTTTCATATTTTCATGTGTTTGGATGTAAATGCTTTATATTGAAAAATGCAAATGATCGAGTTGGCAAGTTTGAAAAATCAGATGAAGGCATCTTCCTTGGATATTCAACCACAAGCAAAGCATATAGAGTCTACAACAAGAAAACTCAATCTGTGGAGGAATCAATGAATGTCAGATTCTAAGATTCTATGCAAAATGAATCGATTTAGACTCATCTTTAAGAATCTAAACCTGCTCCAGACTCTACAAAGTCTAAATCTCAGGAAGCAACTCAGACTTTGAAAGACTAGCAACAAATGATTGTTGAAGATTCAAATGAAGGAAGTGATCATCAACCTAACAAATCAACCAGCAACTGGAAACATAAGTCCAGTCATCCCAAAGATCTCATTATTGGCGACATTAACGAAGGAATTCGCACAAGATCCAAAAGGCGCGAAGAGTCTAGTGTTGTGGCTCTTATTTCTGAAATAGAACCCAAAAACATAGAAGAAGCTTTATCTAATGAAAGCTGGATTAAAGCTATGCAAGAAGAACTCAGGCAATTCAATATTAATGATGTCTGGGAATTAACTCCTAAATCAAAAGGTAAATCTATTATTGGAACTAAATAGTTTTCAAGAACAAGATGAACGAGAAAGGAAAGGTTGTAAGAAACAAAGCAAGACTCGTGGCCAAGGGACATACACAAAAAGAAGGGATAAACTATGATGAGAGTTACGCACCAGTAGTGAGGTTAGAAGCAATTAGATTATTACTTGCTTTTGCTTGTCATAAGAATTTTAGGTTATTCCAAATGGACGTCAAAAGTGTTTTCCTAAATGGATTTATCCAAGAGAAATTCTATGTGGAACAACCACCTGGTTTTGAAGACCCAAGGAAACTAGACTCTATATTCAGACTCAAAAAGGCTTTATATGGTTTAAAGCAAGCACCTTGAGCTTGGTACGACAGGCTGAGTAAGTTTTTAATTCAAAATGGCTTTACCAAAGGTAAAGTAGACACTACTCTGTTTATCAGCATACTCTGGTTTAAGATTTATGCTTGTTCAAATATATGTTGATGATATTATTTTTGGATCCCCTAATGAAAGTCTGTGCAAGAAATTCTCTAAGTCTATGCAGGATGAATTTGAAATAAGCATGATGGGTGAATTAACCTTCTTTCTCAGGCTTCAAGTGAAACAACTGAAGGAATGAACTTTTATTCATCAAGAAAAATATGTTAATGATCTTGTCAAAAAGTTTGGACCGGAAAATTACAAAAAGGATGATATACCAATGTCAAGTTCCTTGAAGATAGACAAAGATGAAGGAGGAAAGAAAGTTGATCAGAAGTTATACAGGAGTATCATTGGTTCACTTCTTTATCTCACTACTTCTAGACCTAACATTTTGTTTAGTGTTTGCATTTGTACCAGATTTCAAGCAGATCCTAAAGAATCTCATCTAAGTGCTGCAAAGGGTATAATCAAATACATTGCATTAACTTCAAACTTTGGTATTTGGTATCCTAAAAAGGGAGACTTTACTCTTTTTGGATACTCAGAAGTAGACCTAGCTGGATGCAGAGTTGATAAAAAGAGCACTTCGGGTACCTGTCAACTACTTAGAAGAATGACAGTATCTTGGTTTTCAAGGAAGCAAAGTATAGTAACTCTTTCTACAACAGAAGCAGAATATGTAGCTCTTGGGAGTTGTTGTTCACAAATTATGTGGATAAAACAACAGCTAAGAGACTTTGGAATTGAAGATTCATGCATGGAAATTAAGTGTGACAACACCAACGCAATCAATCTCACTAAGAATCTAATTCCTCACTCAAGAGCAAAACATATAAAGATTCGACATCACTTCATTAAAGATCATGTTCAAAATGGAGAGGTTTCAATTCAATTTGTTGACTCAAAGAACCAACTGGCGGATATTTTTACAAAGCCTTTGGAGAAAAATCAATTTAAAACTATTCGTTCCAAACTCAAAATCTTAAAGTCTAAGGAAATTCAGACTCAGGACTGAAAGTCTAAAAATACCAAAACTCAGACGATCAAGTTTTTTCTTTCGTAAGTTATTTTACTTTATTATCTCTCGAATCTCATCTCGAAAAGGTACGATCATCAACCCATGATTGATTATTGATATCTTTAATTTACGTGATTATTGCAATCTTTCCTTTTCAAAAATGGGTTATTTTTGAAATGACAGTTATCTAATTTTTTTTTAAAAGGCAGTTATTTTTTTAAAAATGCATCTTTACACTTTCTTTTATAACGTTCCGTATGCCTCTCTTTGATTGTCTTATATACTATCGGTTCCTCTTCGCTTTACTCTCAAAAACCCTAAGAGAGCACCGATCTTCCATTTCTATCTTCTTCTTTTGTTTAATCTTAGAAAAGTTGTCATCTTTCTGGGGAAAGTCAAGTTTGGAATCTTTCAAATACTGTGAAAGATGTCGTCTCAAAGGAAGTCTTTGAGGATCGCGAACAGGGGACTGCAGCAAATGCGTGAGGGGCCTACGCAGTTTGATCTCACCGAGGAAGAAGAGTTTCCTAGTCAGCAGCAGAGCCCACAACATTCTCAGCAGCGTCCATCTTCTCCATCTAGACCACAGGATGTTGCTTGTCAAGAAAAGGAAGAAATAATCGAAGATGTAGAACTCGTAAGAACTTTTAAGCCCTCTTTTATCTACAAGTTTTATCGTGCTTTTAAAAGGGGTGGAACTCCTTTGAACTACATTGACGAATTTCTGAAAGACAAAGGGTACAAAAATGAAACCTTCTTTTTACGCACAATGGAACGGTTGGGAATTGCCCTTACTAGGTCGGCAGAAGAGGCAATCGTAAATATTCCAATCAATCCACGTGTTGGAGGTCTAAATCAGCTGGATGGGAATGATGATGACAAGTTGTACAGTCAGTTTCATCGAGAATGGGTGTTGCGGCAAAAATTCGGAGCAAAAGAATAGACTTGTTTTGATCGGAGGAGCACAAACATATATACTCTAAGTTGTTGAAGCGTGGGGTGATAAATCCTAGAAGTGTGGATTTTGATTTCCTTGATGCTATGAACGTTAATTTAACGGAAAAATTCAGTCTTCTTCAACTTGAACAGTTCTATTCTGACTCTACATAAGCCTATGCTGAGCTCACTGCATATTTCTATTCAAATCTAAGTTTCTTAGATGCGAATAGATTCTCTTTTAGTGTCCGAGATCCGGACTATATGGTGGATGTAGATATGTTGGCTGATGTCATTGGGGTTGAAGAGGGAGATATCAACCTATCAATGTCTCCATTGCTCGTGCTACGTTGGAACTTGTTAAGGATAGAAGGACAGAGGGAAAGGTTTCCTACTCGAGGATGAGTGCGTTCAACGTTCTGCTTCACAAGATTGTGATTAATTGCCTCAGACCAAAATCTACTTCAAAGACCGATGTTTCAAACCCAGAGGCAAAGCTGATGTATGCCATCAATGCTGGGAAAAAGTTCTCTTTTCCTCACTCTATTATGTTCCACATGTATAGAGTAGTGGTAAAGGACAAGGGTCAACTTCCTTATCCATCTCTCGTGACAAAGATATTTAGACATTTGAATATTCAGTCTCCCTGAATTCTCTGTGTTTGAACGTGCGATCAAATGGTGGTGGGATTGAAAATGGTCTCCAAAATGCGTCTGAAGGAACTCAACAAGGCTTTGGAGAAATTCAAGGAGAAAACCCCTATCAACACTCATCAAATCTCTTCAGCTGCAAAGAGAAAAGGGAAGGAGCCCATGGTTGCTTCATCCAAGAAAAGAAGAGCTCTCATCGTTGAGGATGAAGAAGATGAGGAAGACATCACCATTTCTGCAATGGCATTGAAAAACCTAAGTCGTTATGTTCCAGAATCAACAAATGACAAGAGAAAGACTAAGAACAGAGGACTGAAAAAAGAAAAGATTTGGAAGCAGAGGAGAAAGAAACAAATGAGAGAGAAGCCGAAGAAAGAGATGCAGAGGAGGAAAGAATTGAAGAAGAAGAAGAGGAAAGAGGAGATCAAGAGGAAGGAGAGCATGAGGAACACTCTTCTCCACTTGAAGGCATAGAAACAGGGGGAGATCGTGAGAAAAGAGGAATGCCCTCATATCCTGCTACTAGTGAAGGAGTAAGCTGCTCTCCAGGAGATCCAGAGGACATTTATGCCTCTCAATTTCCTGAGGAGGGACATAATATTTCATTGCCCAATCTGTGTAACTATGCTAACTTACCATCGTCTGCCTTTACTCCATCCGATCGTGACGAAGCTAGTATGCAGACTGATAATTCAGCATATTTTCGTAGAATTCTTGATGTTCTCTTAGAAATGCGAGGTCAGATATATGTTCTGGGATGCGAAGTTCAAAATTTGCAGACTATAGGTCAAGCTTCCTCAGTTTTTTTGAATGATCATATCCAAGCCCTTTCTCTTCAGATTCAAGCAAATGCTAAGGGTGAAGATGTGGCGCAACTGAAGGAGGACTTGAAAAAGCTGGAAGGCATTGTCCAGTCAATGAGAGATTTCCAGCTTATTCGTGTTCCCAAGCATTCTTGATTCCATTCTCTTTCTATCTAAAACTTTTTTATTTGACAAAAAGGGGGAGAAATGTAATTTGAACTTTGAACCTGAACTTTGAACCTTAAACTTTTTGAACTTTTGGTTTGTTTTGATGTTTGACTTGACTTTTGTGTCTAGCTGTGGACTGAATTTGGGATTTGGATTTGACTGTTTATATTAAGTACTATTGATATCTTATGAATGGCTTTATTCATATGACTAACCTATTTTCTGTGGTTGCAGATTCTAGTGTTATCATTAAGTTATTTATCTTTATGAGATATCCATATTTGCTTGAGTAATTTTTTGTTTTTTGGTAAAGTTGCTTGAGTAATGTTTTGCAGGTCAAAGTTATCAAAATCTGTAGGAAAATTTTTGTCACCATAAAAAAAGGGGGAGATTGTTGGAGATATCTTCTTGGAGTATTTTGAAGTTGACAAAACGTTTCCATCAGTCTAGTTTGAAGACTTATAGACTCTTTCATTAAAGTCTGAAGACCTCCAGACTTAGACTCAAGATTCAAAATCTATCATCATTGACAGTCTTTAGTCCGTCGAAGAAGACTTATCCAGAATTGGATGTTTCGTTAAGGATTTGATTTTATCGACTGGAGAAGATCTCTTGGCTGGATATAGCATGCCAGAATCCATTATTCAAATCAAGATTGATTTAACGATTGTGGATTTGTTGATTGGCGAAGTATACTTGGAAGATTCTACTTATGGAAACCAAGATCCTGATTGTATGGGCGAGTAGGATTAATGGACTATCGACATGTTCCTTTAATAGCTCGAATGATCTTTCTAATTGATTTCGTCCAACGGGTAGATTGGAGGAATTCCTTTGGTAAGTGCCAACGGGTATGATGGCATAAAGGAGTATATAAGGAAGACGTTCCAGTTGTTTTGAAGGTGTGCACGATAGAAGAATTCCAAAGTCTGAAGCTTTTTGTTCTTAGTCAATTCATTTGTTGAGCGAAATCTTGTACACAAAAGAGAGTCTATATCTTTGAGAAACCTTGAGGAAGTGTGGTAGAGTATCTACCCTTGGAATCAAGGGAGAGCTTTGCTGTAACAACTCTTTTGTTCATAGTGAAATCCAGCCTATGGGCTGTCAGTGCGGAAGAGTGGACGTAGGCTTGGAATAAGCCGAACCACTATAATCCCTGTGTTCATTTTCTCTTCCTTACTCCATTTTACTTTGATCATAATTCGTTTTTGTTAACAAAAAGCGAACTTCCTTTCTATTGTCTATTTCGTATTGCTCGCTTATCACGAGAAATTATTTTACACCTATTCACCCTCCTCTAGGTGCTTATACTAGCTATCTCAAAACTCATCATGAAAATATGTAAATAAAAGTGTCGTGACTTTATCTTTTCCTATGTAATTAATGGTGTGCATTGTATCATGATTGTTGGAGGGAGAGATGGTGATATTAAATTATGCTTCCGCTAATAAGTTGCGCTGGGACCGTTTTAAAAAAAAAAAATGACTATGAACTTCGACGCTTGTACTAAGAGATGTAACTAGTGTCCTTTAGGTGTAGCGATAGGTGCCTGTGGCGACCTTAGGTGTTTCGGCGTGCCACAGCGGTTAATTTCAATCTGGCATGACGCGTGACCTAACCTATCAGGTAGCTTTTAGGAATTTGTTGTGCAAAAGACCCGTGATCGATTTATTTTGAACCACAATGTACATCTTCAACACATTGGCGACTATTAGTAGTCGTGAAAATCTTGAAGTTTCAAATAAGGGCACAGGGTACCAAAATGACCGAAAAATTGGTCTAGTGTCAATCGACGAGAATTTTGCAATATGGTGGAATCACCCACACTCTAATCACCTATCTCAGTCGAATCAACCTATCTCTGATCTTCGATCGATTTTTAATTGTGTCATAATGATCTCTACAGATGAGTATGGTCGAGTAGTCGGTTCCTAGTCGAATTCTCTAGTCTATTGCGTTAAAATTCTTTAATGACTTTCCTAGATAGTCTAGTTATCTCATGAGTGATCAGCTCAAAAAATATAACTATAGGCGCGTTGATGAAAGGCCATATTCATTTAATTGAAAACAGGGCTGAAATTTCAGGATGTCACAGCGCCCCCTCCAGCTCCAGATCTAGAATGTTCGCGCTCGACCTCCTTCGTCAAGTCCCCGCCCTCCTCTCCAACGTCTAGGTAATTTCGCTTTTATCTCTTTTTCTGTGATGGATGTTTTCCTTTGATTAGATTGTAAGCTTCATTAAAGTACAAATGAGCGTCAATGGAACTTACTCTGTAGAAGGAATTAATTGTCTACCTTTTCTCTTACACAGGTGAGTAATTGCATGCTCCCATGTCTATGTTGAAAAGACCATCTTCACTCTCGCAACTTCAGTTTCTATCTGAAGTTTCTAGTAAGTTGTTGAGGAAGGGCCTACAGAAATACTACAAGATGGTCCTCTTCTAGTCTTTTCTTATTTTTGCATAATGTAGGTAGAATATGTGTTAGGTAATGGGAGAATTGGGGATACATCTTGTGTCAATAAAATAAGAGATATTTTGCTATATTCACTTGTTGAAGCTGTTGGAGAAAACTCCCTTATCTGTTTTGAAGTTGATAAAACGTTTCCATCAGTCTAATCTGAAGACTTGCAGACTCTATCGTCAAAGTCTGAAGACCTCCAGACTCAAGATTCAAAATCTACCCTCACTGATAGTTTCCAGACCAATGAAGAAACGATTTATCCGATGAAGAATACTTATCTAGATACAAGTATATCTTTAAGGATTTTGTTCGTACGGTTGAAGAATATCTCATGGCTGGAGATAGCATCTCGTGATCAATTATTCTTATTGAGATCAATTTTAATACTTTGATCCGTTGATTGGCAAAGTATACTTAGAATGTTCTACTTATGGAAACCTACATCCTGATTATATGAGCAAACAAGATTGGTGGGCTATCATCACATTCCTTAAATAACTTGAGATCTTCCGAATTGATTATGTCCAATGGGTAGATTGGAAGAACTCTTTTGGAAAGTGCCAACGGTTATGATGGCATGGAGGAGTATATAAGGAAGACGCTCAAGTTATCGAGTGTGTGCGTGAAAGAAAAATTTCAAAGTCCGAAATTCTCAGTTCTTTGCTGTTACAATTTGTCGAGCTTAAACTGTACTCAAAAGAGAGATCAAATACTTGTGAGACCTTGAAGAAGTGTAGTAGAGTCTCTACACTGTGGAATCAAGGACATGACATTATAAAATCTCTTTTAGTTCTTAGTGGAATCTAGCTAGTGGGCTATTAGTGCGGTAGAGTGGATGTAGGCTTGGTCTAAGCCGAACCACTATAAACCTTGTGTTTCAATTCTCTTTCCCTAATTTCTTTACTTAATTCACAATCTTATATATCAGCTTATAATCTTTTATATTTTCAATCTACTATTTTATTATAAGTAGAATTAAGTTGTTAAGTCTTACAAAAACTTCTTTAACACCTATTCACCCCCTCTAAGTGTTCATACTAGCGTTATCAATTGGTATTAGAGCTTGTATACTCAATTAATTGAAGTGTTTTTACTTCTGAGTTAAAGATCCATAGTTAGTATGTTGGCTCCAGGTTTGGTTGAAGGCCAAAGCAACATTAGACCGCCTTATTTCGATGGAAAGGAATACAACATATGGAAAAACAAGATGATGGCATTCCTAAGATTGAAAGACCCTCTGGAATGAGATGTGATAGAAAAATGAATTATTCCTAAAGCTACATCAGTCTCATAAAGGGGAAAAAAAGTTGCAAATGCTGACGAGATGACTCAAGAAGAAATAACTAAGAGACAAGCTCTTGATACTAAAGCAATTTACTCCTTATATTGTGCATTATCTCCTACTAAGCATAACAGAATATCTTCCAGTGAAACAGCTAAAGAAGTCTGGGACAAGCTGCACATTACCTATGAAGGAATTAATCGAGTGAAAGAAACAATGATCAATATTCTACTCTGATAGTATGAAACCTTCAAGATGAAGTTAGGAGAATCTATCACTGACATGTTTAGTCATTTTACAGAAATTGTAAATGGTCTAGAGTATCAGGGACAACCAATCTCAAGACCCATGAAGGTTAACAAGTCGCTGCATGGACTCTTCAAAGACTAGAATCACGTAAAGACTTCGATAAGAGAAACACAAAGGATCATGCCACTTTCTGTAGACGAATTGGTTGGCACACTTTAGTCCTATGAAGTGGAGCAAATCAACGAAGAAGAAGATCCCAAAGGTAAGAAGTCAATTGCTTTGAGATCTAAAGATGATTCTAATGTTACAGAGTCTGAAGATGATATGGATGATGAAGAGTTAGCTCTTATGATAAAGAGGTTCAGGAAACTGAACAAAAATGGAAGAAGATTAAATTAGAAGAAACAAAACAATCAAAAGTTTCAAAACAAATCAATTGAGGATGATGAATCCAATAAAGATGTGATCTGTTTTGAATGCAAGAAAAATGGACACATCAGACCCAATTGTCCCATATTGAAGAAAAAGGAAGGAAAAGCTGAGAAATACAAGAAAGCTCTCAAGGCAGAGACATAGAGTGATACTAAATGCGAAGAAAGTGATAAAGATTATGCCAATATTTGTCTAATAAAAAAATCAGAATCAGACTTAGACTTTAGAATAGATATAGACTTAGACTCAGATAGTGAAATCGAGGTAAGTAATTTAAAAATCCCTACTAAAGTCTTGAAATACATTGATGAACTGTGTCTTAGTTTCAAAACCTCTCTCAAGAGGATTTTCGAGCTAAAAAGGGAGAATTCTAAACTTAAGCAACATGAAATTTTATGGAAAGAAAAGTTTGAAAATTTAGATAAAAGTTTTGTTACTTAAAAAAAGAAAAAGAAATGCAGACTCTCTTTAAAAAAAAATACATTTTTGAAAAATGACATTTCAAATATTTCAAAAAGGTATTCTATAGGATTCGAAAAATTGGAAATGACTTCTGAAACTATTCCTCTAATTGATTTTCCAAAAGTGAAAGAAATAATCAAACAAAGGCTCACAATTTTTTTTTACAGAAATCATTTTCAAAAGATCTTTGTAAAACCTATTGGGTGAAGTGCTCTCAAATGTTCTAACTGTAACAGCTCAAAACACTTTGAGAAAGAATGTCATATGGTTTGGAGACCTATTAAGAATGAATGGGCAAAGACTGCTTATTGCACTAACTCCTCTGTGTGAAAGCTAGTACGAGCACCTAAAGGGGGGCTGAATAGGTGTAGAAATAATTTTACGAGATAAGTGCAGCACAAATCAACAATAGATTATGAAAAGGAAATTCCCTCTTTTCAAATAAACAAGTTACGATCAAAGTAAAAGAGCGTAGGGAAGATAATATGAACACAAAGATTATAGTGGTTCGGCTGAATCCAAACCTACGTCCACTCTTCCGCACTGATAGCCCACTGGCTGGATTTTATTATGAACAAAAGAGTTGTTACAGTAAAAACTCTTCATTGATTCCATAGTGTAGAGATTCTACTACACTTCCTCAAGGTCTCTCAAATATATAGACTCTCTTTTGCATATAAGATTTCGCTCAACAATTTAATTGACTAAGAACAAGGAGCTTCAGACTTTGAAATTCTTCTATCGCGCACACACTCAAACAACTGTAATGTCTTTCTTATATACTCGTTTATGCCATCATACCCGTTGACACTTATGAAAGGAATTCTTCCAATCTACCCGTTGGACAGAATCAATTAGGAAGATCTTCGAGCTATTTAAGGAACATGACGATAGCCCATCAATCCTGCTCACCCATACAATCAGGATCTAGGTTTCCATAAGTAGAACCTTTAAAGTATACTTCGCCAATCAACGGATCTAAATCCCTGAATCAATCTTGATTTGAATAATGGATTCTGACATGCTATATCCAGCCAAAAGATCTACTCTGGTCGATAAAGTCAAATTCTTAACAAAACATCCAGTTCTGAATAAGCCTTCTTCGATGGTCTAAAAACTGTCAATGAGGATAGACTTTGAGTCTTGAGTCTAGCAATCCGGAGGTCTTCAGACTTTGATTGAAGAGTCTGCAAGTCTTCGGACTAGACTGATGGAAACGTTTTGTCAACTTCAAAACATTCAAGGAAGTTTTCTCCAACAATCTCCCCCTTTTTGATGGTGACAAAACTTTTTCCCACAATTAACATTCACAGAGTCAAGAAAATCAAAGTCCACACTTCTAGGGTTTATTACCCCACGCTTTAACAACTTAGAGTACGGTTGCTTGTGTTCCTCCAAAATAAATCCGTCCTTTTGCTTTGGATTTTCACTATAACACCCATTCTAGGTTTAAACTGACTGTACATCCTATCATCGTCATTTCCATCTGGCTAACTCAATCCTCCAACACGTGGATCGCTCGGGATATTTGTCAATGCCTCATCCGCCGACCCAGCAGGGGCAATTCCTAATCATTCCATTATGCGTAAAAAGAAAGTTTCATTTATATATCCTTTATCCTTAAGAAATTCATCAATGTAGTTCAACGGAGTACCACTCCTATTCAGAGCACGATATAGCTTATAGGTAAAAGAGGGTTTATGAGTCCTTACGGGTTCTACGTCTTCGATGATTTCCTCCTCTTCTCGATGTGCAACATCCTAAGATCTAGATGGAGGAGATGGATGTTGCTGAGAATGTTGTGGGCTCTGTTGCTGTCTAGGAGATTCTTCTTCTTCGGTAAGATCGAAGTGCGTAGGTCCCTCACGCATTTGTTGTGGTCCCCTGTTCGCGATCCTCGAAGACTTCCTTTGAGACGACATCTTTCACAGTCTTTGAAAGATTCCAAGCTTGTTTCCCAAGAAAGATGAAAACTTTTTCGAGGATTAAACAAGAGAAGAAGGCAAAAATGGAAGATATGTGCTCTCTTTAAGGTTTTTGTGAGTAAAAACGAAGAGAAACCGATAGTATATAAGGCAGTTCAAAGCGAGGTATATGAACCATCGTAAAAAGGAAATATAAAAATACCTTTTAAAAACAAATAACTGCCTTTTAGATAACTGTCATTTCAAAAATCGCTTCTTTTTGAAAAGGTAGGTTTGCAATAATTACAAAAACTGTGGAATAACACCAATCAATTTCAGATGATCGTATCTTTTTAAGATTTGATCCGAGAAATAAATTTTTAAAATAGAAATAACTTACAGTCATTGATCTTGATTGTTCGAGACTGAGAGCCTTTAAACTTTCAGTGCTGAGTCTAAACTTCCTCAGACTTTAAGATATTGAGCCTGGAACGAATAACTTCAAATTGATTTTTCTTAAAAGGCTTTGTAAATATATCCGCCAGTTGATTCTTTAAGTCAATAAACTGAATCGAAACTTCTCCATTTTGAACATGATCTCTAATAAAGTGATGTCGAATCTCTATATGTTCTTCCCTTGAGTGAAGAATCGGATTCTTGGTAAGATTAATTGCGCTGGTGTTGTCACATTTGATTTCTGTGCATGAATCTTCAATTCCAAAATCTCTTCACGGTTGTTTTATCCACAAAATTTGTGAACAACAACTTCCAAGAGCTACATATTCTGCTTCTACTATAGAAAGAGCTACTGTACTTTGCTTCCTCGAAAACCAAGATACTGTCCTACTTCCAAGTAGTTGACAAATACCCGAGGTGCTCTTTCTATCAACTCTGCATCCGGCTAGGTCTGCGTCTGAGTATCCAAGGAGAGTAAAGTCTCATTCTTTAGGATACCAAAGACCCAGGTTTGAAGTTGAGGCAATGTATTTGATAATACGCTTTGCAGCACTTAAATGAGATTCTCTAGGTCTGATTGAAACCTGGCACAAATGCAAACACTAAACAAAATGTCAGGTCTCGAAGCAGTAAGATAAAGAAGTGAACCAATGATACTCATGTATAGCTTCTGGTCAACTTTATTTCCTCTTTCATCTTTGTCTAACTTCAAGGAACTGGACATTGGTATATCAATCATTTTGCAATTCTCCAGTCCAAACTTTTTGACAAGATCGTTGGCATATTTTTCTTGATAAATAAAAGTTCCTTCCTTCAGTTGTTTCACTTGAAGCCCGAGAAAGAAGGTTAGTTCACCCATCATGCTCATTTCAAATTCATCCTGCATAGACTTAGAGAATTTATTGCACAGACTTTCATTAGAAGATCCAAAAATAATATCATCAACATAAATTTGAACAAGTAGAAAAAATTTTCTTTATCTTTTGATAAACAATGTAGTATCTACTTTACCTTTAACAAAGCCATTTTGAATTAAAAACTTACTTAGTCTGTCGTACCAAGCTCAAGGTGCTTGCTTTAGACCATATAAAGCCTTTTTCAGTCTGAATATAGAGTCTGGTTTTCTCGGGCCTTCAAAACTGGGTGGTTGTTTCACATAGACTTCCTCTTGGATAAATCTATTTAGGAAAGCACTTTTGACATCCATTTGGAATAACCTCAAAATTCTTATAACAAACAAAAGTAAGTAATAATCTAGTTGCTTCTAACCTTGCAACTAACGCCTAAGTCTCATCATAGTCTATCCCTTCTTCTTGCGTATATCCCTTGGCCACGAGTCTTGCTTTGTTTTTTACGACCTTTCCTTTCTCGTTCATCTTATTCTTGAAAACCCATTTAGCTCCAATGATAGACTTACGTTTAGGTTTAGGAGTCAATTCCCAGACATCATTAATGCTGAATTGTTTGAGTTCTTCTTGCATAGCTTCAATCCAGCTTTCATCAGTTAAAGCTTCTTCTATGCTCTTGGGTTCTATTTCAGAAATAAGAGCCACAGCACTAGACTCTTCACGCCTTTTAGATCTTATGCGGATTCCTTCATTAATATCCCCAATGATGAGATCTTTGGGATGACTGGACTTATACTTCCAGTTGCTGGTTGATTTGTCAGACTGTTGATCTTTTTCCTCATTTGAGTCTTCGACGATCATTTGTTGCTGATCTTCTGAAGTCTGAGCTACTTCTGGAGATTTAGACTTTGTAAAGTCTGGAGCAGGTTCAGGTTCTTCAAATTGAGTTTGAATCGCTTCATTTTGCATAGAGTCTTGAAATTTGACACTTATTGATTCCTCCACAGATTGAGTCTTTTTATTCTATACTCTGTAAGCTTTGCTTGTGATAGAATAACCAAGGAAAATACATTCATTTGATTTTTCTTTAAACTTACCAACTAGATCATTTGCATTTTTCAATATAAAACATTTACATCCAAACATATGAAAATATGAAATAATGGGCTTTTTTCCTTTAAATAACTTATAGGGAGTTTTCTCCATAATAGGCCTTAGAAAAACTCTATTAATAATATAGCATGTCGTAGAAACATCTTCCAAATCCCAAGCTTTAGCCCAAAAAACAAATCGGTATATTGTCCCCGCCAAATAACAGAGTTCGAATATTTAAGAAGCGGTAATTAACGTGAAGGGATGTTGCTTTCAATTAAAAGAGTTCTAGCAATTTCCTAAAGTGATCTATTCTCTCTTTCCATGACTCCATTTTGCTCTGGAGTATATGGAGAAGAGAATACATGCTAAAAACTAGATTCATCACAAAATCTTGTAAAGTCTTGATTTTCAAATTCACCTCCATGGTTAGTTCGTATACTTGAAATAACATACCATTTCTCATTTTAGACCTTTTTAGCAAACTTTTTAAAATAAGAAAATGTTTCAGACTTACTTACCAGGAAATATATCCAAGTGAATCGAGAGTAGTCATCCACAATTACTAGGCAATATTTCTTACCTCTAATGCTCTAAGTTATGGTTGGTCTAAAGAGATCCATATGTAGAAGCTGCAGTACACGATTAATGGAAACTTGATTTATTGGTTTGAATGAGTTTCTTACATGTTTTCCCAACACGCATGGTGTGCATAGATTAGTCTTTTGGTATGACAGATTGGGTAGACCACGAACAAGCTTCTTTGCTGAAATTTTGGCTATTTGCTTCATGTTGATGTGCCCAAGTTTTCTGTGCCATAAGTTTGCTTCTTCTTGAATTGAGATTAAACATTGGGTTTCATTTGGTTTGACATCCAAGAGGTAGATATTTCCATGTCTTCAACCCGTGAAAAACTGAGAGGAGTCTTTATTGGTTCATGAACATATTCTTTCTTGAAAGTTGATTTTGAAATCGGTGTCGCACAGCTGACTAATACTTAGCAAATTGTAGTTGAGTCCTTCCATTAAGGAAACATTACTGATCGTGAGGCTTCCAATCTTTACAATTCCGAATCCCACAATTTTTCCTTTGTGTTTCCTCTAAATGAAACTTTTCCACCATTAACTTGAACAAGTTTTATGAAGCAATTTGAATCTCCTGTCATATGCCTTGAGCATCCACTATCTAGGTACCATTTAACATTTTTCTTGATAGTGCCTTGCATTTAGAAAAGAGACTTAAGCTTTTTTCGGTACCCATATTTTCTTGGATTCATTGGTGTTAGTATGATATACGGTCTTTGCCCATACTTTCTTAACAGGTTTCCAAACCAGAGGACATTCTTTCTCAAAATGATTTGAGCTATTACACTTAGAACATCTAAGAGCACTGTGACCTACTTGTTTTACAAAAACCTTTTGGAAATGATTTTTGTAAGCATCTCTTGTAGGTCTTTGCTTAATTCTATCCTTTACTTTAGAAAAATCAATTAAAGGAATGGTTTTAGCAGTCATTCCTAAACCTGATTTGTTGAAGTAAGCCTTTGTACCGAAAGAATTTTTTCAAGTTTCTCCGATCCTATAGAAAATCCTTTAGAAATATTCGAGGTGTCATTTTTCAAGAATGCATTTTCTTTTGAAAGATTGTCTTCATTTTCTTTCAAGGTAGAAACACTTTTGTCTAAATTTTTGACATTTTCTTTCAAAACATTTTCCTATTGTTTTAGTGCAGAATTTTCTCTTTTAAGTTCGGAAATCCTTTTAAGAGAAATTTTGAGACTAAGACACAATTCATCAATGTATCTAGAGACTTTAGCAAGGATTTTCAAATTACTTACCTCGATTTCACTGTCTGAATCTGAGATTGTCTCGGAGTCTGACTTTGAGTCTGATTGTGCCATGAGACAAATATTGGCATAATCATCATCACTTTCTTCACATTCTATGTCACTCCAAGTTTCTGCTTTGAGTGCCTTTCGATATTTCTCAGCTTTTCCTTTCTTTTTCCTCAGAATGGGATAGTTGGATCTGATATGTCCATTTTTCTTACATTCAAAATAGACTACATCTTTATTGGATTCATCATCCTCAATAGACTTACTCTATTGCTTCTGAAAACTTTATTTCTTTGGATTGAATCTTTTTCCCTTCCTGTTTAGCTTTCTGAATCTTTTTATCATGAGAGCAAGCTCTTCATCATCCATATCGTCTTCAGAATTTGTGACATCAGAATCATCATTAGATTTTAATGTAATGGATTTCTTACCTTTAGGATCTTCATCTTCGTTGATTCACTCCACTTCATAGAACTGAAGAGTCCCAACCAGTTCATCGATAGAAAGTGGCATAATTCTTTGTGTCTCCCTTATTGAAGTCTTTATATGATTCCAGTCCTTGAAGAGTCCATGCAAAAGCTTGTTTACTTTCATGGGATCAGAAATTGATTGACCTTGATTTTCAAGACCATGCACGATTTCTGTAAAACGACTAAACATGTCAGTGATAGATTCTCCTGATTTCATTTTGAATGCTTCGTATTGACCGAGCAGAATGTTGATTCTGGTTTCTTTCACTCAATTAGTTCCTTCACAAATGATGTGTAATCTATCCCAGACTTCTTTAGCTGTAGCACAAGAAGATATTCTGTTATATTCAGTAGGTGATAATACACAATATAAGGAATAAATTGCTTTTGTATCAAGAGCTTGTCTCTTGGTTATCTCTTTTTGAGTCATCTAATTAGACTCAACGGCTTCTTTTCCTCTCTCTGAGATAGATGTAGCTTTAGGAATAATTCATTTATCTACCACGTCCCATTCCAGAGGATCCTTTGATCTTATGAATGCCTTCATCTTGTTTTTCCATATGTTGTATTCCTTCCCATTAAAATAAGGCGGTCTGGTATTACTTTGCCCTTCAACCAGTCCTGGAGCCAACATACTAGCTATGGATCTTTAACTCTGAAGTAAAACACTTCAATTCAAGTGAGTACACAGGCTCTGATACCAATTGTGAAAGCTAGTATGAGCACCCAGAGGGTAGTGAATAGGTGCAGAAACAATTTTACGAGATAAGTGCAGCACAAATCAACAATAGATTATGAAAAGGAAATTCCCTCTTTTCAAATAAACAAGTTACGATCAAAGTAAAAGAGCGTAGGGAAGATAATATGAACACAGAGATTATAGTGGTTCGGCTTAATCCAAGCCTACGTCTACTCTTCCGCACTGACAGCCCACCGGCTGGATTTCACTATGAACAAAAGAGTTGTTACAGTTGAGATAGCTAGTATAAGCACCTAGAGGGGGTGAACAGGTGCACAAACACTTTATCAAGATACGGAAGCGATTCTAGGCAGCCGATAGAAAGGAGTTCACAAAATGATTTACGATCAAAGTAAAGAGAGTGAGGGAGAGAAGATTGAACACAGGTTTTATAGTGGTTCGGCCTAATCCAAGCCTACGTCTACTCTTCCGTACTGACAGCCCACCGGCTGGATTTCACTATGAACAAAAGAGAAGTTATAGCTCAGATTTTCCTTGATTCCACAGTGTAGATGTTCTATCACACCTCCTCAAGGTTTCTCATAAATATAGACTCTCTTTTGTATACAAGTATTCGCTCAAAGGAATTGTCTAAACAACAAGGAGCTTCAGACTTTGAAATTCTTCTATCGCGCACACCTCAACAACTTAGAGCGTCTTCCTTATATACTCCTTTATGCCATCACACCCGTTGGCACTTACCAAAGGAATTCCTCCAATCTACCCGTTGGACGGAATCAATTAGGAAGATCATTCGGCTATTAAAGGAACGTGTCGATAGTCCATCAATCATGTTCGCCCATACAATCAGGATCTCGATTTCCATAAGTAAAACCTTCCAAGAATATTTAGGCAATCATCGATTCCTTAATCTTCGAGTCAATCTCGATCAATCAAAGAATTCCGTTGTGTTTATTCCAGCCACGAGATCTTTTCCAGTTGATAAGGTCAAGCCCTTAACAAAACATCCAGTTCTGGGTAACCTTTCTTCAATGGATTAGAGACTGTCAATGAGGATAGACTTTGAGTCTTGAGTCTGGCTGTCCGGAGGTCTTCAGACTTTAAATGGCAGAGTCTGCAAACCTTCATACTAGACTGATGGAAACGTTTTGTCAGCTTCAAAATACTTCAAGAGAATTTCTTGCATCAAAGTCAAACAGATCAAAACAACAATCCAAACAATCAGTCCAACAAACCACACGATTAAAAGTCAAATTGTTCAAATCTTGCATCTCTCCCCCTTTTTGTCAGCATTAAAAAGGTTGAGATGAAAATAGAATAAAGTCAAGATTGCTTGGGAACGCGGACAAGCTGGAAATCTCCCATAGACTGAACGATGCCTTCCAGCCTTTTCAAGTCTTCCTTCAGTTGTGCGATCTCCTCACCCTTGGCATTGGCCTGATTCTGAACAGTGAGGGCTTGGATTTTATCATTCAATGAACATGAAGAAACTTGACCCGCAGTTTGCAAGTTTTGAACCTCACATCCCAAGGCATAAATTGGACATCGCATCTCCAAGAGAGTATCCATGATTCTACGAAAATCTGCTGCATTATCAGTCTGAGTACTTGCTTCAGCTCGATCTGATGGAGTAAATGCAGACGATGGTAGATCAGCATAATCTCGTAGGTTTAGCGATGAAATTTCATGACCTTCTTCTGGAAATTGAGAGGCATAAACATCCTCTGGGTCTGCAGGAGAGCGACTGACTTCTTCACTTGCATCAGGATATGAGGACTTCTCTCTTTTCTCTTGATCTCCCCCTGTTTCCATGCCTACAGGTGGAGAAGAGTGTTCGTCAGGTTCTCCTTCTTCTCCTCTTTCTTCTTCTTCTTCTTCTGTCTCAACTCTTTCCTTCTCAGCTTCTCTTTCTTCCTCTTCCTTCTCCTCTGCTTCCTTCATCTCTGTTTCTTTTGCCATTTGTTCCGATTCTTTCCCTGGAACAGGACGACTTAAGTTCTTCAAAGCCATTGCAGAGATTGTGAGATTTTCATAATCAGCTTCATCTTCAACAGTAAGAGCTCTTCTTTTCGGTTTTGAAGCAACCAAGGGCTCCTTTCCTTTCCGCTTTAATGAAGAAGAGGGTTAATGAGCTTTGAGTGGAGTCTTCTCCTTGAATTTCTCCAACGCCTTGTTCAATTCCTTCAGACTCATCTTGGTCACCATTTTCAGTCCTACCACCATATGATCGCACGATCGAATACAAAAGATTTGCGGAGGCTGAATATTCAGATGTCTGAATTACTTTGTCACAAGACTTGGGTAAGGAAGTTGGCCTCTGTCCTTCATCATGGCTCTATACATGTGGAACATAACAGTGTGAGGAAGAGAAAACCTTTTCCCATTGAGAATGGCATACATCAGCTTTGCCTCTGAACTTGAAACATCAGTTTTGGAAGTTGATTTTGGTCGAAGGCAATTGATCACAATCTTGTGCAGCAAGATGTTGAATGCATTCGTTCTTAGGTAGGAAATCTCTTCCTCTGTTCTCCTGTCCTTAACAAGTTCCAATGTAGCACCAGCAATAGAAATTTTGATCAGTTGATATCTTCCCCTCTCGACTCCCAATACATCTGCCAGCATATCCATATCCACAACATAGTCTTGATCTTTGACACTGAAGGAAAATCTATTCGCATCTAAAAAGCTAAGATTTGAATAGAAATATGCGGTTAGTTCAGCATAGGCCTCTGTAGTGTCGGAGCAAAACCTTTCAAGTTGAAGATATCCGAACTTTTCCCTTAAGTTCACATTTACAGCATCCAGAAAATCAAAATCCACACTCCTAGGGTTTATTACCCCACGTTTCAGCAATTTCGAGTACAAATCCCTTTGTTCCTTTGATCTGAACAAATCTCCTCTTTTTCCTCGACTTTCAGCCACAATACCCATTTTCAGTTGAAATTGACTGTACAATTTGTCATCATCATTTCCATCTACAGGATTCGGTCCCCAATCACGAGGATCACTAGGGACATTCGCAAAAGTTTCCTCAGCCAACCCTTTACGAGCAATACCCAAACTTTCCATTCTTCGCAGAAAGATGTACTCATTTCCATACCCCTTCTCTTTAATAAAATCATCGACATATTTCAAGGGAGTACGCGTTGCTTTTAAAGCACGATACAACTTATAAATACAAGCGAGCTTTTGAACTCTTACAGGGTCTGCATCCTCGATGATTTCGTCCTCCTGTTGATGATCAACACCTTGAGGGCTAGATGGAGGAGAGTGACGCTGCTGAGAATGTTGTGGGCTCGATTGCTGTTCTGGAGCCACAGCTTCTTCAGTGAGATCAAAGTGCGTAGGCCCCTCACTCATTCGCCGTGGTCCCCTGCTTGCGATTCTTGAAGACTTTCTTGAAGACATCTTTCTTAGTTTTTGGAAGATTCTTTCTTGACTTTCCCAAGAAAGATGACAACTTTTTCGAAGATTAAACAAGGGAAGAAAACGAGAATGGAGGATCGATGCTTTCTAGGGTTTTTGAGAGTAAAGTGAAGAGCGATCAACAGTACACGATCGGTTTAAAAAGAAGAATAAACGACGCGTCACAAAGGAAAATAAAAAAATGCCTTTTCAACATAACTATCTTTTTCCGCGAAAATAGTCATTTCAAAAATAACTTCCCTTTTTGAAAAAGAAACGATGCAATAATTTCGTCGATTAAATATAGCAACAATTTGAACATAATCTGACGATCGTACCTCTTCAAGATAAGATTCGAGAGAGAGAAAGAGAGACTTACAGTCTGATGGTCATACCAAGACTAATTTAAAGTCTTGTATAATTGAGTCTGAACGTCTCTAGACTTTGATTTCCTCATACCTCAAAATGTTGAGTCTGGAACGAATAGACTCAAATTGATTTTTCTCCAAAGGCTTTGTGAATATATCCGCCAGTTGATTCTTTGTGTCAACAAATTGAATTGAAACATCTCCATTTTGAACATGGTCACTTATAAAGTGATGTTGAATCTCTATGTGCTTTGCTCTTGAGTGGAGAATCGGATTTTTGGTGAGATTTATAGCACTAGTGTTGTTGCAATTAATCTTCGTGCATGAGTCTTCAATTCAAAAGTCTCTTAGCTGTTGTTTTATCCACAAAATTTGTGAACAACAACTTCCGTGAGCTATATACTCTGCTTCTGTTGTAGAGAGAGCTACTGTACTTTGCTTTCTTGAAAACCAAGACACTGTCCTGCCTCAAAGTAGTTGACAAGTACCCGAGGTGCTCTTTCTATCGACTCTCGCATCCGGCAAAGTGCAACGTCGAATATCCAAGAAGAGTAAAGTCTCCCCTATTTGGATACCAGAGACCAAAGCTTGATGTTGATGAAATATACTTGATAATACGCTTCGCAGCATTCAAATGAGATTATTTTGGGTCTGATTGAAATCTGGCACAAATGCAAACACTAAACAGAATGTCAGGTCTAGAAGTAGTAAGATAAAGAAGTGATCCGATGATACTCCTGTACAGCTTTTGATCGACTTTCTTTCCTTCTTCATCTTTGTCTATCTTCAAGGAACTTGACATTGGTATGTCAGCCTTTTTGCAATTGTCCAGTCCAAATTTTTTGACAAGATCATTTGCATACTTTTCTTGGTGAATGAAAGTTCCTTCCTCCAGTTGTTTCACTTGGAGCCCGAGAAAGAAGGTTAACTCACCCATCATGCTCATTTCAAATTCATCCTGCATAGTTTTAGAGAATTTCTTGCACAGACTTTCATTAGAAGATCCAAAAATAATATCATCCACATATATTTGAACAAGTAAAAAGCTTTTGCTTTCTCTTTTAATAAAAAGGGTAGTGTCTACTTTACATTTAACAAATCCATTTCGAATTAAAAACTTACTTAATCTGTCGTACCAAGCTCGAGGTGCTTGCTAAGCCGTACAAGGCCTTTTTGAGTCTGAATACTGAGTCTGGTTTCTTTGGGTCTTCAAACCCTGGTGGTTGTTCCACATAGACTTCCTCACGGATGAAACCGTTTAGGAAAGCACTTTTGACGTCCATTTGAAATAACCTGAAATTTTTATAACAAGCAAATGCAAGTAATAAACGAATTGCTTCTAACATTGCTACAGGTGCATAAGTCTCGTCATAGTCGATCTCTTCTTCTTGTGTGTATCCATTGGCCACGAGTCTAGCCTTGTTTCTTATGACTTTTCCTTTCTCATCCATCTTGTTCCTGAAAGCCCATTTAGCTCCAACAATTGATTTACCTTTTGGTTTAGGAGTCGGTTCCCGGACATCATTAACTCTGAATTGTGCGAGTTCTTCTTGCATAGCTTCAATCCGCTTTCATCGGATAAAGCTTCTTCTATGCTCCTGGGTTTTATTTCAGAAATAAGAGCCACAGCACTAGACTCTTCTCGCCTTTTGGATCTTGTGCGGATTCCTTCATTGATGTCGCCAATGATAAGATCTTTGGGATGACTGGACTTATGTTTCCAGTTGCTGGTTAATTTATCAGATTGATGGTCACTTCCTTCACCAGAATTTTCAACAGTCACTTTTTGCTGGTCCTTCAAAGTCTGAGCTTCTTCTTGAGAATTAGACTTTGTAGAGTCTGGAGCAGATTCGGTCTCTTCAAAATGAGTCTGAATAGATTCATTTTGTATAGAATCTTGGAATTTTACATTCATTGATTCTTCCATAGTTTGAGTCTTCTTGTTGTAGACTCTGTACGCTTTGCTTGTGGTTGAATATCCAAGGAAGATGCCTTCATCTGACTTTTCTTCAAACTTACCAACTCGATCATTTGCATTTTTCAATATGAAACATTTACATCCAAATACATGAAAATATGAAACAATGGGCTTCTTTTCTTTGAATAATTCGTAGGGGGTTTTTTCTAGAATGGGTCTTAGAAAAACTCTATTGATAATATAACATGATGTTGAAACTGCTTCAGCCCAAAACCGTAAGAGAGTTCTGGCCATTTCTTGAAGATATCTATTCTTCCTTTCCACAACTCCATTTTTCTCTGGAGTATATTGAGAAGAGAACAAATGCTGTAAACCAGATTCGTCACAAAATTTAGCAAAATCTTGATTTTCAAATTCACCTCTATGGTCTGTTTTTATGCTTGAATAACATACCCCTTTTCATTTTGAACCTTCTTAGCAAATTTTTCAAAGTAAGAAAAAGTTTCAGACTTACTTGCCAAGAAATATACCCATGTAAATCGTGAGTAGTCATCCACAATTACTAGGCAATATTTCTTACCTCCAATGCTCTGCGTTCTTGTTGATGCGAAGAGATCCATATGCAAGAGCTGCAGTACTCGGTTAGTCGAAACTTGATTTATTGGCTTAAAGGAATTTCTTACATGTTTTCGCAATATACATGGCGTACATAGATCAGACTTTTGGTATGATAAATTAGGTAGACCACGAACAAGCTTCTTTGCTGAGATTTTGGCTATCTGCTTCATGTTGATATGCCCAAGCTTTTTGTGCCATAAGTTCGCTTCGTCTTGGATTGAGATTAGACATTGTGATTCATTTGGTTTCACGTCTGAGAGGTAGATATTCCCATGTCTTCGACCCATGAAAGACTGAGTAGAGTCTTTACTGGTTCCCAAAACAAATACCCTCTTGAAAGTTGATTTTGAAACGGGCATCACGGGCGGCGATGCGGCGGTGTAATTGAGCCCTTCAACTAAAGAAACATTGCTTATTGTGAGGTTCCCAATCATTACAGTTCCAAATCCCACTATTTTTCCTTTGTTGTTTCCTCCAAATGAGACTTTTCCACCATTCACTTGAACAAGCTTTATGAAACAATTTGAATCTCCTGTCATGTGTCTCGAGCATCCACTATCCAGGTACCATTTCACCTTTTTCTTGATAGTGACCTACATGTGACCTACATTTAGAAAGAAACTCAAGCTTTCTTTGGTACCCATATTTTCTTGGGTCCTTTTGAGTTAGTATGATATACGGTTTTTGCCCAGACTTTATTGACAAGTCTCCAAGCCATAGGACATTCTTTCTCAAAATGATCTGCACTATTGCATTTTGAACATTTAAGAGCATTGCGACCTACTGGATTGACAAAGGTCCTTTCAAAATGGTTTTTGTAAGCATTCTTTGTTGGTCTTTGTTTAATTCTTTCTTTTACTTTAGGAAAATCGATTAAAGGAATGGTTTCAGCAGTCATTCCTAAACCAGATTTATTGAAATAAGGTCTTTGAACAGAAAGTATTTTCTCAGTTTTTCAGATCCTAGAGAAAATCTTTTGGAAACATTTGAAATATCATTTTTCAGAAATGCATTTTCTTTCAAAAGATTATCTTCACTTTCTTTGAGAGAAGAAACATCCCGGTCTAAGCATTTCACTTTTTCTTTCAAAACGTTCTCTTGTTGTTTTAAAACAGAATTTTCTTTTTTGAGTTCAGAAATTCTTTTAAGAGAAGTCTTAAAACTAAAACATAATTCATCAATGTATTTTGAAACTTTAATAGGGATTTTGAAATTACTTACCTCGAATTCACTTTCTGAGTCTGAATTAGTGTCGAAGTTTGATTCTGAGTCTGATTGTGCCATTAGACATATGTTGGCATAATCATCATCACTATCTTCACACTCCATATCACTCCAGGTTTCAGCTTTGAGAGCTTTCGATACCTTTCGGTTTTTCCTTTCTTCTTCCTCGAAAGAGGACAATTAGATACGATGTGTCCCTTTTTCTTGCATTCAAAGCAGACTACATCTTTGTTTAATTCATCATCTTCAGCAGACTTGGTTGATTGCTTTTGAAAATTTTGTTTCCTTGAATTGAATCTTCTTCCTTTTCTATTCAGCTTTCTGAATCTTCTTATCATGAGAGCAAGTTCTTCATCATCCATGTCGTCTTCAGAATCTGTTACATCAGAATCATCATTAGATTTTAATGCAATTGATTTCTTACCTTTGGGATCTTCATCTTCATTGATTCGTTCCACTTCATAAGACTGAAGGGTCCCAACCAGCTCATCGACAGACAGTAGCATGATTCTTTGAGTCTCTCTGATTGTGGTCTTAATGTGATTCCAATCCTTAGAGAGTCCACGCAGTAGCTTGTTTACTTTCATGGGATCAGAAATTGGTTGACCTTGATTTTCAAGACTGTTCACGATTTCTGTAAAACGACTAAACATGTCAGTTATAGATTCTTCTAGTTTCATTCTGAAGGCTTCATATTGACCGAGAAGAATGTTGATTCTTGTTTCTTTCACTCGATCGGTTCCTTCATAGGTAATGTGTAATCTATCCCAGACTTCTTTGGCTGTATCACAAGAAGATATTATGTTATATTCGGTAGGTGATAAAGCACAATATAAAGAGTAAATTGCTTTTGCATCAAGAGCTTGTCTCTTGATTATCTCTTCTACGACTCATTTATTTGGACTCCATAGTGTCCTTTCCTCTTTACGAGACGGATGCGCTTTAGGAATGATTCCTTTTTCTACAACGTCCCATTCCAGATGATCCTTTGATCTTAAGAATGCCTTCATCTTGTTCTTCCATATGTTGTAGTCCTTTCCATCAAAGTAAGGCGGTCTGGTGTTGCTTTGCTCTTCTACTAGCCCTGGAGCCAACATACTAGCCATGGATCTTTTACTCTGAAGTAAAACACTTCAAACAAAGTGAGTACACGAGCTCTGATACCAATTGAGATAACTAGTATAAGCATCTAGAGGGTGGTTAATAGGTGCACAAACACTTTATTGAGATACGGAAGTGATTCTAGGCAGCCGATATAAAGGAGTTCACAAAATGATTTACGATCAAAGTAAAGAGAGTGAGGGAGAGAAGATTGAACACTGGTTTTATAGTGGTTCAGCTTAATCCAAGCCTACGTCCACTCTTCCGCACTGACAGCCCACCGGCTGGATTTCACTATGAACAAAAGAGAAGTTACAGCTCAGCTTTTCCTTGATTCCACAGTGTAGATGTTCTATCACACCTCATCAAGGTTTCTCACAAATATAGACTCTCTTTTGTATACAAGTAGTCGCTCAAAGGAATTGTCTAAACAACAAGGAGCTTCAGACTTTAAAATTCTTCTATCGCGCACACCTCAACAACTTAGAGCGTCTTCCTTATATACTCCTTTATGCCATCACACCCGTTGGCACTTACCAAAGGAATTCATCCAATCTACCCGTTGGACGGAATCAATTAGGAAGATCATTCGGCTATTAAAGGAACGTGTCGATAGCCCATCAATCATGTTCGCCCATACAATCAGGATCTCGGTTTCCATAAGTAGAACATTCCAAGAATATTTAGGCAATCATCGATTCCTTAATCTTTGAGTCAATCTCGATCAATCAAAGAATTCTGTTATGTCTATTCTAGCCACGAGATCTTTTCCAGTTGATAAGGTCAAGCCCTTAACAAAACATCCAGTTCTGGGTAACCTTTCTTCAACGGATTAGAGACTGTCAATGAGGATAGACTTTGAGTCTTGAGTCTGGCTGTCCAGAGGTCTTCAGACTTTAAATGGCAGAGTCTGCAAACCTTCAGACTAGACTGATGGAAACGTTTTGTTAGCTTCAAAATACTTCAAGAGAATTTCTCCAACAACAGTAAAAGCTCTTCCTTGATTCCATAGTGTAAAGACTCTACTACACTTCCTCAATGTCTCTCAAAGATATAGGCTCTCTTTTGCATACAAGATTTCGCTCAACGGTTTAATTGACTAATAACAAGGAGCTTCAGACTTTGGAATTCTTCTATCGCGCACACACTCAAACAACTGGAACATCTTCCTTATATACTCTTTTATGCCATCATACCCGTTGGCACTTACCAAATGAATTCTTCCAATCTACCTGTTGGAAAGAATTAATTAGGAAGATCTTCGAGCTATTTAAGGAACATGACGATAGCCCATTAATCCTGCTTGCCCATACAATCAGGATCTAGGTTTCCATAAGTAGAACCTTCCAAGTATACTTTGCCAATCAACGGATCCAAATCCCTGTATCAATCTTGATTTGAATAATGGATTCTGACATGCTATATCCAGCCAGGAGATCTACTCCAGTCGATAAAGTCAAATCCTTAACAAAACATCTAGTTCTGGATAAGCCTTCTTCGATGGTCTAAAAACTATCAATGAGGTAGACTTTGTCTTGAGTTTGGCAATCCGGAGGTCTTCAGACTTTGATAGAAGAGTCTGTAAGTGTTCAGACTAGACTGATGGAAACGTTTTGTCAACTTCAAAATATTCAAGAAAGTTTTCTCCAACACTCTGGACCCAAGAAAATGTGGGTACCAAAAAAAGCTTGAGTTTATTTTTTAATTACAAGTCACTATCAAGAAATTTGTTAAATGGTTTTTGAATAGTGGCTGTTCTAGGCATATGACTGGAGATTTGTGACACCCCGAACCCTTTGGCGGTCGCCACAAGCACTAACATTACACTTTAATATCCTCTTGTACTTATACTTAGAAGAAGCGTCGTTATTCACAGACATTTTTTTTTTAAAGCGGTCCCAGCGCGACCCATTAGCGGAAGCAAAATAAAGCATCACCATCTATCCCCCTACAAATCCATGATACCAATACACACCACTAATCACCATAATTTTTATAGACAAGTCACGACACTTTATTTACATATATTTTCAAGATGGGACTTCTTTTGGGTCGGTACATCAAAAAGGAAAAGCTAGGAATTTGCCATGTCCAACCTAAAACCTCAAAAAGAACCGTCGACCCTCTACATCACACGTGCTCAACTCCCATCATATGTGTCGGCTAACTAACTCCCAAAAAAACACAGCCCCTACTCGTCGCACACAGGTCTCACACTCAATCCGGTGCGTCAGGCGGCGGCGGTGGTAGCATCCCTCTCATCACCCCATCGCAGCGAACGTGAATGGAAACAAACTCCTGAATGACCAGGCCCCCAGCCAGGCCTATGTCGTATGTAACAAAACGGCGCACACGTATGTAGGTGAGTCAAGGTACAAAAGCACAGCTGAACTCCTCACACTCTACCTCGATGTCAGACGGTAACCCGTAAAATGCACCCCGCGCAAATACAGGAAGCGGCATACTGCTAATCTGAAATGTTAGTCCCCAAAGGAGTGAGTACAACCACTCAGCAGATAAGGAATCCAATAACAACTCAATGCATCATACAAATCATACATGCATTGTAGGCGTTACTTACCTTGAACCCATACGCATACTATCATGCGTCAATCTCATAATCATATACATGTCATCATCACATCATCACATCACACATGTCATCATCATCATGGCATATCATCATCATCATCATCATCATGCATATCATCATGCATATCACATATCATCATCATCATCATCATGCATATCATTATCATCATCATCATCATCATCATGCATATCATCATGCATATCATTATCATCATCATCATGCATATCATGCCATGGGTAAATTTTCATTTTTATCTTTCAATTTGATCACCACATCACCCATTCCTCAAATCATTAATTTCATCATCCCCTCAAGCAAATACCTCCGAGGCTTCCGGCATTCAGCCTCCCAAGTCACCGGACATTCGGCCCCCCACATTCCGGGCATCTCGCATCTCAACTAGCATCACGAGGCATTCCCTTCGGGTAGAAACCTCCGACAGGGCTTCCGGCATTTACACTCCCTGGCCGGGCATCCCGCACCCCATATCCTGGCATCACGAGGCATTCCTTTTGGGCAGAAACCTCTGACAGGGTTGCCGGCCCCCCACATTCCGGGCATCCTAAATCTCCCATGGTAATCCGGCAATGTATCTCTATACATTCCGGCCATCATCCTCCACCATAACTATCTCCTCATTTACCATCATCCATGTTTACCAATATTTTGATCTCATTTCTAACATGGCATATGGCTTGACATCAAACAAGTCATACTTGGCATGAAATTTATACATGCATCTCGATTCAATGTCATACATATACCAAGACTTTATCACATATGCATCTCAATTCAATGTCATGCATACATCAAGACCTTATCATACATGCAACAAGATAAATTTAATGGAATTTATGACCAATAAAATAATCTTTTTTATATTTTTTTTTATTTATTTATTTATTTATTTAAATTTCAACTTTTGTCATTTCCATAAATTTAATATCAACAAATTCCCAAAATTATAAAAATTACAGCAAATATTAAACAAGCCAATAGGATGATAATTTCTTACAAAATACATGGCCAAATAGCATTTCACACAATTTCCCAATTTTCACAAGACATCATATAATTTTTCGGATGAAACCAGAATGCACGGTTTCCGAAAAAATTCGATTAAAATATGCATATGGCCTCCAAAAATTATGAAATTTTACTGGATTATAGCCAAGACATTTTCGTACAACTTTCATGCAGAACTACAAGCCAGATTCGTTTTAGCTTATTTTATACAGTCTCACAAAGCGTCTGGATCCATTACCGAAAACGTCCAGTGTACACATCTCGGAAATATTGAGATTTCACCTACCTATTCTCTTTTGTTTTCTCTGAAATTTGGATATGTTATATATCAAGATATCCTTTACAATTTTCATGAAGATATCTTGGTCAAATAACCAGAATATAGTCATCATTTAGGTCCTTGAAGTCTCGGGTGTCTCGGAATACATCACCAGAATCATCATCTTCAAGATCTAGCCGATTTACTTGGTTATACTTGTTCGTTTCACTTAAAATTTGAGTATGTTGTATTTTAAGATGTTCCCTACAACTTTCATGAAGAAATCGAAGTGAGATTCTCATCACAAACCAACATGCAATCACGAATCCAGCAAAAGGTCAGTAAAAACTTTCCAGATCTGAGGTCTCCGTAGGATGAGACTTTAAGCCCTCAAATCTCCATAATTTTCCACGAAATTTTATTATGTTGTAGTTAAAGATGTTAGCTACAACTTTAATGAAGAAATCAAAGCCAAAATCTGACTCCAAACACACATGAAAGCTCAAACAAGTTTCTGACTCACACGATCCGAACACGAACAGCCATACCATTCAACATACATCATCCATGCTTCGGTTTTTCTCACTTAAACACTCAAAGATTCAACATGCAAGCAACATACAAACATGCAAGAGAAGCTAGAAGACTCCCACTTGCCTCTAGACTGGTCGGTCGACGGCGTAGGGCGGCGAACACGGCGGACGGACGGCGGTTCCTCCTCCTCTCTCTCTCGGCCACTTCCCTCTCTCTCGAAATCTCTCTCTCTCTCTCTCACCTTCTCTCTCGGCCAAATGAGAAAATCCGGCCACCCTCTCTCTCTCTTCCCTCTTATATCCCCAAATCCTCATGATTACTTGCCTACAAACCAGCCAATGCATGACCTTCTTCCCTAAGCCAATGCATGAGAGTCTAGTGCCACTTGTCCTATGATTTTTGAATTTGGGCTCGGGCTTTTTTGGGCTTCTATTGGGCCGGTCGACCACTCCTTTTGGGCCTCTATTGGGCCGGCCAACTTGGCCCACTAAAATCTTAGGCCAATGGGCCTAAGGCCCATCCTAAAAATTGACTTTTCCTCTCTTTTTTTTTTTTGAATTTCTTCTATAAATATTTTAAACTTTAAATTTTTCACATGGCCAAAGTCTTATGACATTTCATTTATTGAAATTTAATTTATAAAGTGCATGGCCAAGCATAGATTATTAATCTATCAAATTTAAATTTTCACAATCACATGCACAAATCATCTAATTAAAAAGACTAATGGCTAAAGCATAAGCCATGGAAAATTTTATCACCTAATTAGAGACTTTAACACACCTTATGGCTTGGCTCTGAATTTTGGGATGCCACAATTCTCCCCTCCTTAGAGAATTTCGTCCTCGAAATTCAAACACCACTCGCGCCTTTTTGAAACAAATAGGGATACTTTTCCTTCATCTGATCCTCACTTTTCCATGTGGCTTCCTCCATATCATGATGTCGCCATAATACCTTAACCAATGGGATCTTCTTGGTCCTAAGAATTTGCTCCTTTCGATCCAATAAATGCACAAGCTCTTCAATGTACCTAATTTTCTCATCCACTTTGATGGCTTCATGATCGAGTATGTGACCAGGATCCGGCTGGTACTTCCTCAACATCGATACATGAAACACATCGTGCAGATTTTCTAACTTAGGAGGTAATGCTAAACGATAAGCTACGTCCCCTATCCTCTCGAGTATTTCAAAAGGTCCAACAAATCTAGGGCTTAACTTACGCTTCATCCCAAATCGAGATATCCCTTTCATTGGAGATACCTTAAGGAATACATGGTCTCCTACACTAAATTCCAAAGGCCTTCTACGTCTATTTGCGTAGTCTTTTTGTCTACTCTGAGCTGTTCTAAGTCTTTCTCTGATAATTTCAACAGCCTCAGTGGTAACTTGTACCAGTTCAGGTCCTGTCAACTTCCTTTCACCTACTTCACTCCAACAGACAGGAGTCCTACATCTCCTTCCATATAATGCTTTATAGGGAGCCATGCCTATACTCTTCTGAAAGCTATTGTTATAGGCAAACTTTACTAAATGCAATTTTTCATCCCAATTTCCTTTAAAGTCAATTACACAAGCTCTTAACATATCTTCCACTATCTGGATTACTCTTTCTGTTTGTCCATCGGTCTGGGGATGAAAAGCAGTGCTAAATTGAAGCTTAGTCCCTAACGCAATTTGAAGACTTTGCCAAAAATTCGAAGTAAACCTCGAATCCTGATCTGAAGTAATGATCACTGGAACACCATGTAAGCATACCACTTGACTTACATACATGTCCGCATACTTATCCATTGGGTAGTCCATGTGAAACGCTAAGAAATGTGCCGATTTAGTCAAACGATCCACTATAACCCAAATTGAGTCATGACTGCTCGACGTCCTTGGCAATCCTTGCACAAAGTCCATTGTTATATGTTCCCATTTCCATTCGGGAATGTCTAATGGTCTCAAGAGTCCTGCGGGTTTACGATGTTCCGCTTTTACTTGCTGGCACGTCAAACATTGAGAAACGTGCTTAGCCGTATCTGCCTTCATACCGTTCCACCAAAATTGCTGACGCAAATTCCTGTACATCTTTGTACTACCTGGGTGGTTACTATAATTACTCTTATGTGCCTCCGACAGAATTTTCTTCCTCAATTCTTCATTGTCGGGAACACAAAGTCGTCCTTGACATCTTACTATTCCATCATCAGAGATTTGAAATTCTGATCTTTTCCTTAAAGATACCGCATCTTTCACTTTCAAAATCTCTGGGTCAGATTCTTGCAAGATCTTAATTTTCTGGATAATCTCCAGCTCAATCCTTAATGCACTATGCATACCAGTAAGACAATCCATTTCCAATTTAAATTCTGAGTCTGCTACAGACTTTAACAATTCCCATTCTACCATCCTTAAACTAGCCATTTCCATAGCCGACTTACGACTGAGAGCATCCGCTACTCTATTCGCTTTCCCTGGATGATATCTTATCTCACAGTCATAATCCTTCAACAACTCCATCCATCTCCTTTCTCTCATGTTCAATTCCTTTTGTGAGAACAGATACTTCAAACTTTTATGATCTGTATAGATCTCCAACTTTTCCCCATACAAATAGTGTCTCCATATCTTCAAAGTAAACACTATAGCTGCTAGTTCTAAATCATGCGTCGAGTAATTCAGCTCATTGGGTTTCAATTGTCTGGATGCATAGGCTACAACCTTGCCATGCTGCATCAAAACACATCCCAGTCCTTTGTGAGATGCATCACTATACACTGTGAAACCATCAGGTCCAGTAGGTATAGTCAGAATTGTAGCTGAAGTCAATTTCCTTTTGAGCTCCTGGAAACTCCTTTCACATTCTCCGTTCCATTCAAATTTCACATTCTTTCGGGTCAATTTAGTTAAAGGTCCTGCCAGTCGTGAAAATCCTTCAATGAACCTGCTATAATAACCAGCCAGTCCTAAGAAACTTCGTATTTCAGTAGGTGTCGTTGGTCTCGGCCAATTTACTACAATTTCAACTTTTGCCGGGTCTACTGCAATTTCTTTTCCTGACATCACATGCCCTAAAAATATTATCTGGTCCAACCAAAACTCACACTTACTAAACTTGGCATACAACTTATGCTCTCTTAGGGTCTGCAAAACTATCCTCAAATGTTGCTCATGCTCTTTAGGCCCTTTTGAATATACCAGAATATCATCAATAAAAACAATCACAAACTGGTCCAAATAAGGCTGAAATATTCTATTCATCAAATCCATAAATGCAGCCAGCGTGTTAGTCAATCCAAATGGCATAACAAGGAACTCGTAGTGTCCATAACGAGTCCTGAACGCAGTCTTAGGAATGTCCTCCTTCTTAATTCTTAACTGATGGTATCTCGACCTCAAGTCAATCTTAGAGAAGATCGAACTTCCCTGGAGTTGGTCAAACAAGTCATCAATTCTAGGCAAAGGATACTTATTCTTGATGGTCACCTGATTCAACTGCCTATAGTCAATACACAAGCGCATCGATCCATCCTTCTTTTTCACAAACAAGACCGGTGCACCCCAAGGAGAAGCACTTGGTCTAATGAATCCTTTGTCAAGCAACTCTTGTAATTGCACTTTGAATTCCTTCCATTCGACTAAGGCCATCCTATATGGGGCTTTTGATATTGGTCCTGTTCCAGGCATTAATTCAATTTCAAATTCAATCTCCCGCTCTAGCGGCAATCCACGCAATTCCTCAGGAAATACATCTTGAAATTCGTTAACTACACGAACTTCCTCAAGTTTAGGCTCCTCCCTTGCATAATCTCTAACTATGGCTAGGTACCCTTGACATCCTTTGTCAAGTAACTTACAGGCTTCTACTGCCAAAATAAGAGCTACAGGAAAATGGGTCTAACCTCCTAAAAATTCACAACTAGACTGATCAGGTAAAACGAATTGAACCACTCTTCTATAACAATCCATTCTAGCCCGATACTTACGAAGCCAGTCCATTCATATAATAACGTCAAAATCATACATAGCCATTACAACCAAGTCTATTTCCATATCCTTTCCTCCCATTGATATCTTACAATTTCCACACACCAGTGTAGACAATACCATATCCTTTAAAGGCGTGGAAACACAAAGAGGCGTCTCAAGAGGCACAACTTCTATCTTATTCAAACGTCTATATCTTTCAAACACAAACGAATGCGTTGCACCCGTATCAAACAATGCGTATGCCTTTTCACCATTAATAAGAATCGTACCTGCGATAACATTTTTGGAAGCTTCCGCTTTCTCTTGGGTGATCGCATACACCCTTCCTTGTGCAAGTGGTCTCTGAGGATTTCCTTGTGGGTTTGACCTAACAGCACTCTGACCTTGAACAGAATAAGGTCTCTTACCCTTTCTCATATCATTAAAATTCAACGGTTTCTTAAACTCTGACCGTTCTCTCAACAACTCCTGCTCCACTAATTGTGCCCTTTCATAAATCTCATTATAATCTCTTATGTTCAATGGCACCAGTTGCTTCCTAATGTCAGTCCTCAGCCCTTTCAAGAATCTCTTAGCCTTCTCTTCCTGATCCTCAATCAATCTAGGAGCATATCTAGACAATTCAAAAAATCTAGCCTCATACTGATCTACTGTCAACTCCTTTTGTTCTAGCTGAACAAATTCAGTAATCTTCCTATCCTTAGCACAATCAGAAAAATGCTTCCTATTAAAAGCTCTAACAAACTCCTCCCAGTTAATATCAATACCTGGTTGAAAGATTATGTCCTTCGAAGCTCTCCACCAAAACTTCGCATTTCCCTCTAACCGGTACTCTGCTAAAACTATTTTCTCAGTATCAGTGCAGTCCAACAGCCGGAAAATTCGTTCCATTCCATCAATCCATTGCTCTGCCTCCTTAGGACTTCCTATTCCATTGAACTTAAGTGGTTTCAGCTTCAGGAACTGCTCCACTAGTCCTTGAGTACGGAGTTCGGCTCTAGGCTGTTGCTGCGCCTGCCTTTCCATCAGATTTCCAATATTGGCTAATGCCTGCAGGATGTCTTCCATTCGAGGTTCAGCCCTTGCAGCAAAGGCTTCAGCCCTCAATGGATGAGCACTTCCAGCTCGCACCATGACTTTCCTGCAATTTCCAAGCATTGCCTCAGGAATAATCTGACACTCACTGCCTCCATTCAAAGAAACTACTACTACTACATAAATAACATATACATGTTACTAGTACCTAAAGGCAATCCAAAGTAAACTACTAGGGATTTACGAGTAAGTTCTCATCACCCGTTATTCAATTATTTCGTTTTATATCCTATGGTGTGCATTGTCATCATGTTCCTCAATTCCCAAATGAGGCTCCTTATCACTCCACCTATAACCATTCGCTCTGATACCAAAAAAAAGGGCAGTTGTGACACCCTGAACCCTTTGGCGATCGCCACAAGCACCAACGTTACACTTTAATATCCTCTTGTACTTATACTTAGAAGAAGCGTCGTTATTCAGAGACATTTTTTTTTAAAGCGGTCCCAGCGCAACTTATTAGCGAAAGCAAAATAAAGCATCACCATCTATCCCCCTACAAATCCATGATACCAATACACACCACTAATCACCATAATTTTTATAGACAAGGCACGACACTTTATTTACATATATTTTCAAGATGGGACTTCTTTTGGGTCGGTACATCAAAAAGGAAAAGCTAAGATTCTGCCATGTCTAGCCTAAAACCTCAAAAAGAACCCTCGACCCTCTACATCACACGTGCTCAACTCCCATCATATGTGTCGGCTAACTAACTCCCAAAAAAACACAGCCCCTACTCGTCGCACACAGGTCTCTCACCCAGTCTGTAAGTCAGGCGGCGGCGGCGGTGGTAGCATCCCTCTCATCACCCCATCGCGGCGAACGTGAACAGAAACAAACTCCTGAATGACCGGGCCCCCAGCCAAGCCTATGTCGTATGTAACAAAATAGCGCACACGTATGTAGGTGAGTCCAGGTACAGAAGGACAGCTGAACTCCTCACACTCTACCTCGACGTCGGACGGTAACCCGCAAAATGCACCCCGCGCGACGGCAGGAAACGACATACTGCTAATCTAAAATGTTGGTCCCCAAAGGGGTGAGTACAACCACTCAGCAGATAAGGAATCCAATAACAACTCAATGCATCATACAAATCATACATGCATTGCAGGCGTTACTTACCTTGAACCCATGCGCATACTATCACGCGTCAATCTCATAATCATATACATGTCATCATCACATCATCACATCACACATGTCATCATCATCATGGCATATCATCATCATCATCATCATCATCATGCCATATCACATATCATCATCATCATCGTCATCATGCATATCATCATGCATATCATTATCATCATCATCATGCATATCATGCCATGGGTAAATTTTCATCGTTATCTTTCAATTTGATCACCACATCACCCATTCCTCAAATCATTAATTTCATCATTCCCTCAGGCAAAGACCTCCGAGGCTTCCGGCATTCAACCTCCCAGGCCACCGGGCATCCGGCCCCCCACATTCCGGGCATCTCGCATCTCAACTAGCATCACGAGGCATTCCCTTCGGGCAGAAACCTCCGACAGGGCTTCCAGCATTTACACTCCCTGGCCGGGCATCCCGCACCCAATATCCTGGCATCGCAAGACATTTCCTTCGGGCAAAAACCTCCGACAGGGCTTCCAGCCCCCCACATTCCGGGCATCCTGAATCTCTCAGGGTAATTCGGCAATGTATCTCTATACATTCCGGCTATCATCCTCCACCACAACTATCTCCTCATTTACCATCATCCATGTTTACCAATATTTTGATCTCATTTTTAACATGGCATATGGCGTCACATCAAACAAGTCATACTTGGCATGAAATTTATACATGCATCTCGATTCAATGTCATACATATACCAAGACTTTATCACACATGCATCTCAATTCAATGTCATGCATACATCAAGACCTTATCATACATGCAACAAGATAAATTTAATGGAATTTATGGCCAATAAAATAATCTATTTTATATTTTTTTCTTATTAATTTATTTATTTAAATTCCAACTTTTGTCATTTCCATAAATTTAATATCAACAAATTCCCAAAATTATAAAAATTAAAGCAAATATTAAACAAGCCAGTAGGATGATAATTTCATACAAAATACATGGCCAAATAGCATTTCACACAATTTCCCAATTTTCACAAGACATCATATAATTTTTCGGATGAAACCAGAATGCACGGTTTCCGAAGAAATTCGATTAAAATATCCATATGGCCTCCAAAAATTATGCAATTTTACTGGATTATAGCCAAGACATTTTCGTATAACTTTCATGCAGAACTCCAAGCCAGATTCTTTTTACCTTATTTTATACAGTCTCACAAAGCTTCTGGATCCATTACCGAAAACGTCGAATGTACACATCTCCGAAATATTAAGATTTCACCTACCTATTCTCTTTCGTTTTCTCGGAAATTTGGATATGTTATATATCAAGATATCCTTTACAATTTTCATGAAGAGATCTGGGTCAAATAACTAGAATATAGTCATCATTTGGGTCCTTGAAGTCTCGGGTGTCTCGGAATACATCACCAGAATCATCGTCTTCAATATCTAGTCGATTTACTAGGTTATACTTGTTCGTCTCACTTTAAATTTGATTATGTTGTATTTTAAGATGTTCCCTACAACTTTCATGAAGAAATTGAAGTGAGATTATCATCACAAACCAACATGCAATCACGAATCCAGCAAAAGGTCAGTAAAAACTTTCCAGATCTGAGGTCTCCATAGGATGAGACTTTAACCCCTCAAATCTCCATAATTTTCCACTAAATTTTAGTATGTTGTAGTTCAAGATGTTAGCTACAACTTTCATGAAGAAATAAAATCCAAAATCTGACTCCACACATATATGCAAGCTCAAACAAGTTTCTGACTCACACGATCCGAACACGAACAGCCATACCATTCAACATACATCATCCATGCTTCGGTTTTTCTCACTTAAACACTCAAAGATTCAACATGCAAGCAACATATAAACATGCAAGAGAAGCTAGAAGACTTCCACTTGCCTCTAGACCGGTCGGTCGATGTCATAGGGCGGTGAACACGGCGGCACACGGTGGACGGGCGGTGGTTCTGTGGCATCCCAGAAATTCAAAGCCAAGCCATAAGGTGTGTTAAAGTCTTTAATTAGGTGGTAGAATTTCCATGGCTTATGTTTTAGCCATTAGTCTTTTAATTTGATGATTTGTGCTTGTGATTGTGGAAATTTAAATTTAATAAGATTAATAATCTATGCTTGGCCATATGATTTAAATTTCAATGAGCAAAAATATCCTAAGACTTTTGCCAAGATGAAATTTGGAATTCAAAAAATATTTATAGAAGGAATTTCAAAAAAAAAAAAAAAAGAGAGAAAAAGGGGATTAATTTTCGAATGGGCCTTAAGCCCATTTGGCCTAAGCTTGGTGGGCCAAGCTAGTCGGTCCAAGGGGGGGATTCGACCGGCCCATTAAGGCCCAAAGGAAGAGGTGGCCGGCCCATCTTGCATGGATCAAGACAAGTGGCGCAAAGAAGGGCATGCATTGGCCTAGACTAGGACGCCATGCATTGGTCCATTTAGGTGGCAAGCAATGATTACTAATCATGAGAAGATGGGGATATAAAAAGAGAGAGAGAAAGGTGAGTGAGCGGTTTTTGCTCCATTCGGCTGAGAGAGAGGGAGAGAGAGAGAGAGGAATCGTGAGAGAGAGGGAGAGAGGGAGAGGAGGCGGAGCCGAGGAGGAATCGCCGTGTCCCGCCGTCCGTTCGTTGTCGTTTGCTCATCTTAGAGGCAAGTGAAGTCCTTTAACTTCTCTTGCTTGTTGTAGTGTTGGTTGCATGTTCGATTTTAGGTGTTATTTGTGCGAAAAACCGAGGTAAGGGTTGGTTGTTTTCAAACCGTGTGACTGTTCTTGCTCGGTTGTAGGAGTCAGTAGCTTGTTTGAGCTTGCATGTGTTCTTGGAGTCCGATTTTGGCTTCGATGTCTTAATTGAAGTTGTAGCTAACGTCTTGTACTACAACATACTAAAATTTCGTGGAAAATGATGGAGATTTGAGGGGTAAAACTCTCATCCTACGGAGATGCTAGATCTGGAATATTTTCGTATGAACTGTTTGAGTCAGAATGTTGTGAGAGCTTGCATGCATGTTTAGAGTTCGATTTTTGCTGTGATATCTTAATTATCGTTGTAGCTAACATCTTGAAATACAACATACTGAAATTTCGTGGAAAATTATGGAGATATGAGGGGTTAAAGTTCTATTATACGGAGACCCTAGATCTGTGAAGTTTTCACTGACTTCTTGCTAGATTATTGTTTGCATGTTGATTTTTGTTGAAGATTTGACTTCGATGTCTTCATGAAAGTTGAAGGTAACACATTAAAATACAACATACTCAAATTTGAAGCGAAAATAACAAGTATAGCTTGGTGAACCGGCTAGATCTTGGAAATGATGGTTCTGGTGAAGTATTCCGAGACACCCGAGACTTCATGGACTTAAATGGTGACCATAATTTGGTTATTTGACCTAGATCTCTTCATGAAACTTGTAAATGACACCTTGTTACATAACATACTCAAATTTCAGAGGAAAAGAAAGATAATAGATGGGTGAAATCTAAAAATTTCGGAGATGTGTATTCTGGACGACGCGGTAGTGGTTCCAGAAGTTTCGTGGGGTTGTATAAATTAATCGATAAAGAATTTGGCTTGGAGTTATTCATGAAAAATGCACGAAAATGTGTTGGTTATCACCCTGTAAAATTTCGTAATTTTCGAAGGCCATATGAGTATTTTAATCGAATTTATTTGGAAACTGTGTAATTCTGGTCATTATCCGAATATCATGTGCTATTTTGTGGAAATTGTGAAATTATGAGAAATTCAATTTGGCCATGAATTTTGTATGAAATTGTGATCCTATTGATTTTTTTAATGATTGTTTGAATATTATGATTTTGGGAAAATCATAGATATTAAATTTAATATTTATTTATGAAAATAAATAAATATAATAATAAAATAATAAAATAATATTAAAATAATATTAAAATAAAAAGGGAATTATTTTATTGGCCATGAGTTCCATTGAATTTATTATGCATTGTTATATAACATTGGTGTATGTATGATCATAAATTGTGATGCATGTGTGAATCATATGCCATGTAATAATGAGATTAAAAGGATGGTGAATGTGGAAAATGATAAGTGAGGAGTGGTTGTGGTGGATGATGATGTCTGGTGGCCTAGTGGCGTAATTCCAGAGATTCCCTGGGAGATTCAGGATGCTCGGAATGTGGGGGGCCGGAAGTCCGGTTGTATCTTGGATACATGCCCGGAGATTCCTCGCGACACCAGGATTGGGGTGCGGGATGCCCGGCTAGAAGGGTAAAGGCCAGATGTCCGGTTGCATCCTGGATACATGCCCGGAGGTTCCTCGTGATGCTAGTTGGGTTTGCGAGATGCCCGGAATGTGGGGGGGCCGGATGCCCGGTTGTATCTTGGATACATGCCCGGAGGTTTTTCTCGCATGGGATGCGAGTGTAAAACATGAGATAAAATTGATGAATCGAGGAAGGGTGATGTGGTGATCAAATTTAAAGATAAAAGATGAAAATTAACTCATGGCATGATATGGTATGATATGCATGATGATATGCATGATGATGGAGATGATGATATGTGATGTGATATGATGATCACCCATGGTATGATATGCATGATGATATGCATGATGATGGTAATGATATGTGATGTGAAATAACGATGATCACCCATGATAATATGATATGCATGATGATATGCATGATGATCATGATATGATATGCATGATGATATACATGATAATGATGATGATATGACATGCATGATGATATGCATGGTGATGATAATGATGATGATATATGATATGACATGTGTAATGTGATGATGTCATGATGATGATGACATGTATGATACGATGATGATACACATGTATGTGTTATAAACTGTTATGATGATGCATGATAGTATGCGCATGGCTTCAAGGTGAGTAACGCCTGCAATGCATGTATGATTTGCTGGATGCATTGAGTTGTTACTGGATTTCCCTATCTGCTGAGTGGTTGTACTCACCCCTTTTGGGGACCAACATTTCAGATTAGTAGATGGTTTGAACGGTTGGATATAACCGTGAGGAGGAGGATAGCAAGGGAAGGAGCTTTTGGACGCCGACACTGATCGATGGACTTAAAGTGTATGACTGTTTGAGGAAACATCGGTCATCTTTTGGAGTGTAGCCGAATATAGAAGACTATGGCATTTTGATGTACCGATGAATGATGTCCATCTGATTTAAGTAAATAAAAAGTGTACGGCTTTTACTTATAAATATTTAGTAGGTGTGCATCGTTTTATGAATATAGGGAAGGGAGTTGTTGGACGTGCTTCCGTATATGAATTGCGCAAGGGACCTTTAGTTAAAAAGAAATAAAATAAAATAAAATAAAAGAGATGTAAACCCCCAGGTTGTATAGACCCGCTGCAATTGAAATGGTATCAGAGTGACATGTTAATAAGGAAAATGAAAGGTAAGCGAACTGTGGCGACCCTAATCGGATCGAGGGCCGTCGAGGGGTGCCACAGGTTCCTCCTCCTCTCTCTCTCAGCCGCTCCCCTCTCTCTCGAAATCTCTCTCTCTCTCTCACCTTCTCTCTCGGCCAAATGAGAAAATCCGGCCACCCTCTCTCTCTCTTCCCTCTTATATCCCCAAATCCTCATGATTACTTGCCTACAAACCAACCAATGCATGACCTTCTTCCCTAAGCCAATGCATGAGAGTCTAGTGCCACTTGTCCTATGGATTTTTGAATTTGGGCTTGGGCTTTTTGGGCTTCTATTGGGCCGGTCGACCACTCCTTTTGGGCCTCTATTGGGCCGGCCAACTTGGCCCACTAAAATCTTAGGCCAATGGGCTTAAGGCCCATCCTAAAAATTGATTTTTCCTCTCTTTTTTTTTTTTTGAATTTCTTCTATAAATATTTTAAACTTTAAATTTTTCACATGGCCAAAGTCTTATGACATTTCATTTATTGAAATTTAATTTATAAAGTGCATGGCCAAGCATAGATTATTAATCTATCAAATTTAAATTTACACAATCACATGCACAAATCATCTAATTAAAAAGACTAATGGCTAAAGCATAAGCCATGGAAAATTTTATCACCTAATTAGAGACTTTAACACACCTTATGGCTTGGCTCTGAATTTTGGGATGCCACAAGATTCAAGCTGTTTTATAAAATTTGCGCAAGTAAATGGTGGAAAAGTCTCCTTTGACGGAAACAACAATGGAAGAATTGTTGGATGTGGAACTGTAAAGATTGGAAGTCTCACAATCAACAATATTTCCTTAGTGGAAAGACTCAATTACAATTTGCTTAGCATCGGCCAATTATGTGACACTGGATTCAAGATCAATTTTCAAGAAGGAATATGTTCGAGAACTAGTAAAGATCTTTCACAATCTTTTATTGGACGAAGACATGGGAACATCTATCTTCTGGATATAAAATCAGAGAAGTCTCAATGTTTAATTTCAATTCAAGATGAAGCAAATATTTGGTATCGAAAGCTTGGCCATGTCAATATGAAGCAGATTGCCAAGATCTCTTCTAAGAATCTCGTTTGAGGACTGCCCAACTTGAAGTTTCAAAAATCTGACTTATGCACACCATGTGTATTGGGAAAATAGGTTAGAAATTATTTTAAACCATTAAATCAGGTTTCTACTAATTGTGTTTTGCAGCTTCTACATATGGATCTCTTTGGGTCAACCAAAACTAGAAGCATAAGTGGAAAGAGATATTGTCTAGTAATCGTTGATGACTATTCACGATTCACCTGGTTTACTTTTTGGCAAGTAAGTTTGAAGCCTTTTCTCACTTTTCAAAGTTTGCTAAGAAAGTTCAGAACAAAAAAGAATATGTTATTTCAAGCATACGAACGAGACCATAGAGGTGAGTTTAAAAATCAAGACTTTGCAAAATTTTGTAATGAATAAGGTTTTTAGCATGTTTTCTCCTCTCCATACACTCCAAAACATAATGGAGTTATGGAAAGAAAGAATAGATCTTTGCAAGAGATGTCAATAACTCTTTTAATAGAAAGTAGTATTTCCTCTCATTTTTGGGTTGAAGCAGTTTCTATAACATGTTATATTATTAACAGAGTCTTTTTAAAGCATATTATGGAGAAAACTTCTTATGAGTTATTCAAAGAAAAGAAGCCAATTATTTATTACTTTCATATATTTGGTTACAAATGTTTTGTTTTGAAAAATGCAAATGATCGAACTAGTAAGTTTGAAGAGAAATTAAGCGAAGGAATCTTCATTGGATATTCAACCACCAACAAAGCCTACAAAGTATTCAACAAAAAAACACAGTCTATGGAAGAATCTATGAATGTTAAATTCCAAGATTCTTTGCAGAATCAACTAATTCAGACTCATCCTTGAAGAATCTGAACCTACTCCATACTCTACAAAGTCTACCTTCCCTGAAGCAGCTCAAATCTCTGAAAATCAACAACGAACGGAAGCTGAAAAATTAATGAAGAAGAAGATCAGCAAACTGTCAGACCAACAAGTAACTAGAAGCACAAGTCTAGTCATCCCAAAGAACACATCATTGGTAATATTGATAATGGGATTCGCACCAAATCCAAAAGGCAAGAAGAGTCTAGCACCGTGGCACTTATTTCTGAAATAGAACCCGAAAGCATAAAAGAAGCTTCACTTGACAAAAGTTGGATTAAAGCAATGCAAGAAGAACTTAGACAATTTAGCATTAACGATGTATGGGAGATAACTCTTAAACCAAAAGGTAAATCCATTATTGGAGCTAAATGGGTTGTCAGGAACAAGTTGGACGAAAAAGAAAAAGTGATTATGAACAAAACAAGACTCATGGCCAAAGGATATACGTAAGAAGAAGGGATAGATTATGATGAAACTTGCACTCCAGTAGCCAGGTTAGAAGCAATTAAATTATTACTTGCTTTTTCTTGTTATAAAAATTTCAGGTTTTTCCAAATGGACGTCAAAAGTGCATTTCTAAATGGATTTATCTAAGAAGAAGTCAATGTGGAACAACCTCTTAGATTTGAAGATCCAAAGAGACCAGACTCAGTTTTCAGACTGAAAAAGGCTGTTTATGGTTTAAAACAAGCACCTCAAACTTGGTATGACAGGTAAGTAAGTTTTTAATGCAAAATGGTTTTGTCAAAGGAAAAGTGGATACTACCTTGTTTATTAAAAGGGAAGGTAAAAACTTTCTACTTGTTCAAATTTATATTGATGATATTATATTTGGATCGTCTAATGAAAACCTATGCAAGAAGTTTTCTAAGTCTATGAAGGATGAATTTGAAATAAGCATGATGGGAGAACTATCCTTCTTTCTTGGACTATAAGTAAAACAATTGAAGGAATGAATTTTCATTCACCAAGAAAAATATGTGAAAGAACTTGTTAAAAAGTTCAGATTAGAGAATTGCAAAAAAATTGAGATACCAATGTCTAGTTCTTCGAAGCTGGATAAAAATGAAGGAGGAAAGAAAGTTGACTAGAAACTTTACACAAGTATTATTGGTTCACTTCTTTATCTTACTATTTCTAAAGCTGACATTTTGTTTAGTGTTTGCATTTGTACTAGATTTCAATCTGATCCAAAAGAGTCTCATCTAAGTGCCGCAAAACCCATAATTAAATACATTGCAACTACTTCAAATTTAGGTCTGTGGTCTCCCAAAAAATAAGACTTTACCCTCCTTGGATATTTAAATGAAAATTTAGCAGGTTGTAGAGTTGATAGAAAGAGTACATCTGGTGCATGTCAATTGCTAGGAAATAGGACAGTATCTTGGTTCTCAAGGAAGCAAAGTACTATAACTATTTCAATAGCAGAAGCAGAGTATGTTGCTTTTGAAAATTGCTATTCTCAAATCTTATGGATAAAACAATAACTGAGAGACTTTGGAATCAAAGACTCTTGCACCGAGATCAAATGTGACAACACCAGCACAATTAACCTCACAAAGAATCCAATTCATCATTCAAAAGCAAAGTATATAGAGATTCATCACTTTATTAGAGATCATATTCAAAATGGAGAAGTTATGATTCAATTCATTGACTTAAAGAATCAATTAGCGGATATATTTACAAAGCCTCTAGAGAAAAGCCTATTTGAGACTATTCGCACCAGACTAAACATCATATCTCTTACCTAGTAAAGTTTGGACATGCTCAAGACTCAAAGGTAAAGTCTAAAGGTGTTCAGACTCAAAAGACTAAGAGTTACAACTGTAAGTTATTTTTATTCTAGTATTTTAAACTTTAAAATGTACGGTTACTTATTAATTGCTAATCGATTGAAATTATCTTTCCAAGTCTTTCTTTTTCAAAAAGACAGTTATCAATTTCTAAAAGACAGTTATTTTCAAAAAGAAAAGTTATTCTTTTTGAAAAGGTATTTTTATTATTCATTTTACGATGTTTCGTTTATCTCACTTCACTTGCTTTATATACTGCCAAGATTCATCTTCTTCATTTTTATACTAAAACCCTAGAATACAAAATTCCTATTTGCTTTCACTTTCACTCTCGGTCTATCCAAAAGTTTTCACCTTTTTCGAGCAAGTTGGTGAATTCCTCCCTTGAAGCGACAATATCTTCAAGAAAGTCTTCAAGGATTGCAAGTAGGGGACCACAACATATGCCCGAGGGTCCTATGCACTTTGACTTGACTAAGGAAGAAGATTCTTCTCCACCACTGTGTCCAAGTCAGTAATGTCATGCCCCGATCCTCAGGCACACACACATCCCTTACTTTTGGTCAATTTTAAAATGTGATATCCTAGGACTATGTATCGCCGACCCTTTCATTTATATATGCACATGCGGAAGCAGTTATAATTCCCCAAACAATAAAGCAATGGATAGAAAAGCAAGTCATATATTTTTCGTACTGAAAATTTACAACCACACCTTTTTACATGCATCTCATAGTATTCTACAATACTATATATACACAACTCCGGTCTAACATCTATTCACATGCACACAAGGTCTGACAAGACAGGACGGGATCTCAGTCCTCATCCGGGTCGTACTCGGGGTTATCCTCGGGGTCCTCCTCCACTTACTCCTCTTTAGGTTCCTCAACAGGGATCTCCTCATCAAATTCATGCTCCTTAGGCTCCTTATCCAGGTCTTGAAATGGTTATTCAATAACCACTAAGACAACGTCTCAGCAAGTTCTACCCCCTAAGACTCGATTAGTAAACTAATACACCTTAGAGCTGCCTACGCACAACATGAGTCAAAGGACTTACCTTAGCCTCAGATTCCACCTGCATATTAGCACAGATCAAATAGGCACCCAAGCAATCACATCATAGATCAAAGCATTGATCTAATCGACTTAGTCGATTACACGCCAACAAGACCACTCATGGTGACTTCCATTCAATCGATCAATTCACAACATCAAACCAAGACAATGAATCACATCAAGCCACACTTGGATCAAATCATTGATCAATTGACCTAGTCGATTACAAGTCAGTCGAATCATTTCTAGGTCATTCACTCCATCCCACATAACCTCCAATAGTACACTTAGTCACAGAGCTCTATCAATGCTCTCGGGCGTCGATTTTGCCAAAGTGACATAAGTATCAGACGGTCTACGTGCGTTCTTTAAGGCGCCATTTTCGCACAGTGATATTCCTCATCACCGAACCACGCCGGTCATAGGTCACAAATCACTGACAGTCTACGTGCGTTCTTTAAGGCACCGTTTTCGCACAGTGATGTCCTTCATCACTGAACCACGCCTATCACGATTCATAAGCAGTCTACGTGCGTTCTTTAAGGCACCGTTTTCACACAGTGATCTCCATAATCACCGAACCATGCCTGCCATAAGTCATAGACAGTCTACGTGCGTTTTTAACGCGTTGTTTTCGCATAGTGATGTACTTTATCACCGAACCATGCCTGTCTATACTTCGTACTTGATCGGTCTCAGCCAATAGAATTCTCAGTTAGCTCTCACCACTTTCTCCACTTCAAAGCTCATCAAAGCATTATAAAGGTTAAATAAACAAACTCGGCCATTTACAAATCAATCATTCAATTCCACTCAAATTCAATCAATTAAGGAATAATTCCATAAATTGCACAATCAATTTAATTAAGCACAATGTGGAGTTCAAATAAATAAATGGATTGTACCACGACAATCAGCACGAAATTCCGGTCACCAGCCATCCCGGTTGAATTTTCGGAAAATAAATAAATAAACACAATAATTCCAATTTAGCATAATATGAAGCTCAATTAAAGAAACAGTCTGCGCCACCATCATTAGCATAAAATTCTGGTCACTGGCCATTCCAGTTGAATTTTCGGAAAATAAAAAATTAAATAATTAATTTCGAAAATTAATATTTAATTCCTAAAAATTCCACCTAGGCCTAATTTACTTAATTAACACCCGATAAGGGACGCGAAAAATCCCAAGAAGCTTCTTATAAATACTATAGGCAATTCTCTATCTAATTACACTAATCACACAACTAATATGCAAAGCAATTAACCAAAATCACTAATCAATTATAATCTAACCACCTAATTACACTTAATTAACACTAATAAACCTTTAAGTATAATTAGCACACTAAGAAGGCATTAGTGAGTAAAAATCACTCAAAACGACGGGCTCGACGCGAGGATCGACTTTCCTCAAAGCGGGCCGAGCATCCGGGCTCGGGAAGACGGCCAAAATGGGCCAAACCTCACTGTGATACCCATTTTCTGCCTTCTCTGATCGCTGTTGGAAGGGGCCGTTCTAGGGCTAATTTGAGCTAGGCAAGGCTGGTGGTGGTTCGGCGAAGCTTCAGCGGTCCATGCGGTGGTGTACAGTGGCGAAGGGAGCTCCGGCGATGGCTCACGGTGCCGGACAACAGCTCTAGATGTTGACCAAGCCAAGGACGACGCAACTGGAGGCGGAGACGCGGGGTAGCGCGCACGAGGAGAGCCGGAGGGCAAGCTTGCGCGGCCGAGGAGCAGCGACGGCGTGCGGTGTGAGGCGGCGACGACGGTCTTGGCTCCGGCGCGCTACAACCCTTCAACGCAGCTGGCCTCTATTTCTGCTTTTGCTTTGTTCGAACAAGAGAGGCGGAAGAGAGAGGGACGGAGCTGGGTGAGAGAGCGAACAAGGCGCACGGAGGGCAACCGGCGAGCGATGGAGCACGCGAATGACGCGCGGGCGAGGCGGAGCAGCGACAACAGCTCCGATTTTCTTCTCTCGGCGTTGTTGTTTTGCTTCTGTTTCTGCTTCTCTTCAATCGAACGAAACAAAGAGGGAGAGGAGGAGAGAGAGTGTCGAGGGAGTGAGATAAAGATAAGAGAGAGAGTAGATAGGTTTGAAAAGTTAAAAATTAAAAGTGAAGGGGAAGCAAAGTGGAGGATAGCCATGCATTTGGTGGAAGGGGGCTCACGCACGAGGGAAAAGAGAACGGAAGGGAGAGAAAAAGAAAAAGAAGAAAAAAAGAAGAGAAGAGAGAGAGAGAGAGAGAGAGAGAAGGAAAAAGAAAGTGTTTGGCTAAAAATGGAAAAGAAATGGGAAGATCACAAAAATAAAAGGATTTCCTCAAAAAGAAAATCCTAATCCCAATTTCCTTTAAATAAGCTCATAGATTCTCAAAACGATTTTCCAACTTAGAGTTCTTGATCCCCACTTGCAATTGCATCCAATTTCCCTCTTGAATTTCTCTCAAATGACTCTAAAAAATCAATTGATGTCTTACTTATCAAATTGATTATTTTCCGCATCCAAGAATCCCTCGTGCTTCTCAATTTCACAATTCTCGGCTTCAACTGAACGAAAATGGCCCCATTTTTCCAGTCAAAATTAGAACTAAAAAATCTGGATGTCACAAGTAACAACCTTCTCAGCAACGTCAACCTTCTCCACCGACTCAACCAGACGAAGAAGTTATAGAGGAGGCTGAACTTGTGAGAATGCTAACTTCCAAGGTTGCTTTCAAACTTTAGTCTAATTTGAAAAAAGAATGAACACCGATGTCTTTAATCAATGAATATTTAAGAGTAGAGGATACAAGAATGAAACCATGTTCTTGCGGGAGTTGGAAAGGTTAGGAGTTGTAGAGAAAAGAACGGCTGAAAGAACTTTTGCGAATTTCCCAAGTGACTCATTCCATGGCACTGCAAATCAACCACAAGTTATAGACGACGATGAATGGATGTTTACTCATTTTCATCCTAGAATGGGAGTGGCTGCAAATATTGCTGATGGTTCCAATATTTTTAGATCGAAGAATCACAAGAATTTTTATTTAAACCTTATGAAGAGAGGGGTTAAGAACCCTAGAAGTGTTGACTTCGATTTCCTTGATTCAATAAAAGTCAATCTGTGAGAGAAGTTTGCTCTACTGCAATTGGAGTGCTTCTGTTCTGAATCTACTACTGCTTATCCAGAGCTTACTACATACTTTTACTAAAACTTATCTTTTTTGGATGCAAATTATTTTACTTTCACAGTGAAGGACAAGGAATTTTTGGTGGATATAGACACGTTGGATGACATAATTATGGTGGAAATAATGAGTTTCCAACCAATTAGCGTGTCTATTGCTCATGCTACTCTATCGTTGGTGAAAGATAGAGATGTTGAAGGCAAGATTTCCTACTCAATGATGAGTGCCTCTAACATCTTGCTACACAAGATTGTGATGAACTACATTCGTCCCAAATCAACATCCAAGACTAATGTCTCTCGATCTGAAGCGAAATTGGTGTGTGCCATCAACACTAGATTTAAATTCTCTCTACCTCACACCGTCTTATTTCACATGTACCAAATTATGGTGAAAGATAAGGGATAACTCCCTTATTTTGCTCTAATCACGCATCTCTTTAGACACTTTAAAATTCACATTTCTGCACCATTATGTTTGACAACCATCTCTCCAATGGTGATTGGTTTCAAAATGGTCACAAAGATGTGTTTGAAAGAGCTGAACAAGGTGTTGGAGCGTATGAAGGAGAAGTCTCCCGTCAAAGAAAAACAAGACTCTACTATAGCAAAGAAAAAAGGCAAGCCCATGGTTGCTCCAGTAAATAAGAAAAGAACTCTCATCTTGTAAGATGAAGAAGATGAAGATGAAATGACTCTTTTAGCCTTAAGAAACTTAAAGAGGTTTTTCATCTTTCATGAGACAAGAGAAGAGCCAGAAGAAAGAGGAAAAGAGAGAGAAGACAAAGAGAAGGAAGATGAAGAACAGAGAAGGACAGAGGAAGAAAGAAGATAAGAGGAGGAAGAAGAGAGAGAAGGAGAACAAGATCAAGGTCAAGAAGACTCTTTTGAGCCAACTTTGGTTGTCTCCCTGTCTAGTGATTCTGAGATGGCAAGAATTGGAACTACTGATGCTCATCACTCCAAAGCTGAAGTTGATCTCCACCTGAAGGCAACAAAACAGGGGAAGCTATTGGACCAAAAGGTATTTCTTCACCTTTATTTGCTAGTGATGTAAGCCGTTTTGCAGCAAACCCAGATGATATGTATGCCTCGCATTACCCAGAAGATAGTCATGGTGGACAATCTATTGAAGTTCCATCCATTCTCAAAATCCTTGAAATTGACTCAACTAGTTCTAGCTCTACATCAACTCAAACAGAAGAATTTTCGAGACTACTGGAAATTCTATTAGACGTCAAGAAGCAGCGATATGCTATGGGATATGAGATGCAAGATCTCAAGAAAGCTTTTAAGGCCACTTTAGTGTCTTTGCATGACCAGTTGAACGCCCTAAAGATTCAAGTGCAGTCTACTGTGCAAAGTGAATATTTTCAGTCACTGAAGTAGAGTTTTGAAAGGCTTAAGAAGATAGTGCATTCTATGGGAGAATTCGAGCTTGTTCGTCTTCCCAAATAGCCATGATTTTGACTCTATTTTCAAATAACTCTATTTCCTTTGTTCTCCACTTTTTGCTATTGATAAAAAAAAAAGGGAGAGGTTTGGTTGCAAATTTGCCTTTTTTTTTTTTTTTTTACTGTTGGACTTATCTTTTGTTTGGTTATGACTTGAATTCATTTGGACTGACGATGCTTGCAAGTAACTTAAGCTATGTTATTGATTATTATCATTATAGTTGCTTTTATAGGACTAACATGTTTTCTATAGTTGCAAAATCGCTACTATCCTTATCCTAATCTCTAATTATATTTTATAAGAAATCTTGATTTGCTTAATTGTTGTTTTGCAAGTCAAAGTGTCCAAATCTACGGGAAAGTTTTGTTACCATCGAAGAGGGAAAGATTGTTAGAGAAAACTTCCTTATCTATTTTTTAATTTGACAAAACGTTTCCATCAGTCTAGTATGAAGACTTGCAAACTCTATCATCAAAGTTTAAAGACCTCCAGACTCAAGATTCAAAGTCTACCATCACTGATAGTTTCCAGACCGACAAAGAAAAGATTTATCCGATGAAGAAGATTTATCTAGATACAAGTATATCTTTAAGGATTTTGTTCATACGATTGAAGAATATCTCATAGCTAGAGATAGCATCTCGTGATCAATTATTCTTATTGAGATCAATTTTAATATTTAGATCATGGCGAAATATACTTGGAAGGTTCTAGTTATGAAAACCTAGATCCTGATTGTATGGGCGAGCAAGATTGGTGAGCTATCATCACATTCTTTAAATAACTCAAGATCTTCCGATTAATTATGTCCAATGGGTAGATTGGAAGAACTCCTTTGGAAGGTACTAACGGTTATAATGGCATAGAGGAGTATATAAGGAGGATGCTCAAGTTATTCGAGTGTGTGCGTGAAAGAAAAATTCCAAAGTCTAAAATTCTTAATTCTTTGTTGTTACAATTTGTCGAGCTGAAACTATACTCAAAAGAGAGATCAAATACTTATGAGACCTTTAAGAAGTGTAATAGAGTCTCTACATTATGGAATCAAGGATGTGACACTGTAAAATCTCTTTTGATTTTTAGTGGAATCCAGCCAGTGGGCTATCAGTGCGGAAAAGTGGACGTATGCTTGGTTTAAGCCGAACCACTATAAACCTTATGTTTCAATTCTCTTTCCCTAATCTCTTTACTTAATTTGCAATCTTATATATTAGCTTATAATCTTTTATATTTTCAATCTACCATTTTATTATAAGTCGAATTAAGTTGTTAAGTCTTGCAAAAACTTCTTTAACACCTATTCACCCCTTCTAGGTGTTCATACTAGCGTTATCAGAAGCAAGTACTAGTGTGCAATTTCAAAAAAATATGCAGCAACTTTTAGTAACCAGGGGCTTTTCGATGCATGGACATCTTTAATGATCATTTGTGTCCCCTTTAATGCAGCCATTTACATGTAGGCTAAACATTTTTCTTAGTTCTTATAGTTCGGTTGGAAATGGTAATGACTCGGTGGAGTTGAAAATGATGTAAAGTGTTAGGTAGGTTTGGCACTACATATCTCTTGGTGCATGTGAAACCTATCAAGTAATGAAATTTTGAGACCATCACCATCTTGTGTATTGATTTGGTAGTAATGGTATTTCAATACATCAACTTCACATGCAAGAAATAGTAGTGGACGCAAATAGAGGTGACCCAAGACCACTTGACACTTGTTCTGTTCCGCAAGAATGGCCTTCAAGTTAATATTTTTCATTCTCATTGTCATGATAAATAATAGTTCATCATATAATATTTTTCATTTTCATTGCAAAATATCTTGCGAAACTGTTCACTCGATGTTATGGAGTGAATATAGATTTTACTGGGCTGCATTTTGCTTTGAAATATTTAGCCTTAAGATATTTTTGAATAAGTTTGCGGATGGCCTTTCCTTTGTTTCATATTATAGGTTATTTTCCATCAACACTCTTCGATGCTTTGGTGGTGCATAATCTAGGCTGTTGTTTAACAGATGTTATTTTGCTTAGAAAAGCTCCTGATTACACGCATTGATGTTACTGTCCTCTTAGCTGCTAATAGGTGTTCATGACGATACCTGCAGTTTTTTGGGGAAGTGTCTCATCTTTGCAGAATGACCGTTTCGTACATTTATTTATTTATTTATTTTAATTTGAGCCTTAAAAACTGTAGTTCATGTTCACTCCTATGGCACCGAAGGACCATCTTGAATTTGACACTTATTGACAAATATTGACTATTTATTCTAGAATGTCGTGTGCTGTCACTGTTTTCATGGTGTCCGTGTTTCGGCTAATGAATTTATGATCATTTTTTAAGGTTGCACCTTTTCTTTTCTCCTTGAGTCTCAATTAAAACATTGAGCAAAGAAACCTTTCAGTACAGACATTAATTTCTGATGGCTTGTTCATTTTCTTTTGCCAAATGACTCTACAAGCGGAAGCTCCAAGACTTTGCTGATTGTTAATGTGTCTCATGATGCATCAAATGTATCTGAGACATTATCATCCCTTAATTTTGCTTCTAGAGCACGAAATGCTATGCTAAGCCTTGGAAACAGAGATACGATAAAGAAATGGCGAGACGTTGTATGTCCTGTATTCCCTGGTAGACTGAACCATAGTTGGGATTTTTGGTTGAACTAGTGTCGATAGTCAATGGGCACGAATCCACATTAGAAAATATTTTATGTTTCTCCCCTTAAAGCTTGTTGATTTTAATGGATGAGAGAAGGTGTCCATTGCTAACTTCACCTTTTGGTTGTCCATTGCCTGAATAATTGTCTTGTCAATTTTTTCAAATTGCTAGTTATCATGAGCATACTCTTTTCAGCGTGTCCCCTGTGATGTGATATGTTCAATATTTTTATCATTATGAAAGAATGTTAAAGCACTTTAATACGGAATTTCTGGCCCCTGCGAATCTTTCTATCGTTTGTCCTCAAAAAGAGGAAAAAGCACTGAATTTTTGCAGGTGCGTGTCTTTATCTTATTTACGCCAATGATGCGAGGAAGGATTTGTATGATAAAGAGAAAGAATTATAAGATGTTAAACAAGAGGTTTTGGGGGCTAAAACAAGCGTTGAAAGATGCAAATGATCAATGTGTCCTCCTTTTCAATGAAATTTATAAGGCATGGAAGGTCTCCCATACTCTGCAGTCAGATTTGTAGGTGTGCAACTTCATAGTGGCATTTCTCCAAGTTTTGTGTGGAACTTGTATGATGATCAATTACTTCAGTTGATGGTCATGTCATTTGCACTCATGATTAATGCTGGCTTCTCTGAGGAAAAATGGGTCCCAAATTTATTTAAGCAACCTCTTTGAACAAATGTCTTTCTTTAGGGCAAGATTTCCATGTAGTCGTCCTCCAAATGACCGCCTTTTCCCAAGGGAATTAGATACTATTCTCCAAAGAAAACTTTTTCTTGTAACGTTAGTTCAATGGATGCTAATGCTTGATAGAATTATTGCTCTCTATCTACATCTTTTATCCTCTCTGATACATTTTTGATGATGGATTCTAGGGGTGTGCAAAAGAACCAGTACCTACCCGGATCGCCCAGAACCGGACCGGAACCGCCCGAAACCAGTGGTTCTTAAGGGAATTAGTCCAGTTCCCGGTTCCATGGGTGGACCTGCCCACCCGCTCACCCAGACCGGACCGATTATATTATAACAATTCAAAATTAGCAAATCTAAAGTTTAGGACTCCAATCACCATCTCGTTTCAATTCACTACTTTCCTACTCCATCTCGTCTCTCTCAGTTCAAAGTCTCCCCGAGCTCCCTCTTCATTTTCGATTCACCTCCGGATCTACTCATCTCCCTTTAAGTCTTAATCCGAACTCGGTGAAACAGTGAGTTAATTCTCTTTTCCTCCCTTGAACTTGAACTCTCTCTCCACGTCGTCACCACATCCACATTCACTATCACTATCGTCCTCTTCGTTGTTGAGCTCGTCCCGCTTCTACCTCCCCTCTTCCTCCTCCCCCTCCTCAAGCTTCTCCCCCATCATCCTCATCTTTGGGGATGGGCAAACTCCAAGTCTAAGAACGGCTCATCATCCCCATTACCTCCTCATTGTCTGTCTCGAGGGAGGAGTGTGAAACAACGGAGGCGGTGGTGAAGATGGTGGTGGTGGCCGAGACAAAAGCGGAGCGAGAGTCACAACCGCTGCCATCACGGACACCACCACGGACATCGCCGTGGCACTAGTACTTGAGGAGAATAAAGCTACCATAGCCGGGAGAGCCAAAATAAGTAGATATGGGGACACGAAAAAGGGAAGACGCGGAGGTTAGACCGGTTCTATGGATCCACCTAGGAACCAAATCTGACCGGTGGTCCGATTCCCGGGTGGATCCATGCAACTAGCGGGCGGTTTCCGGTTCCAATTTTTCGGAACCGGTTCTTAGCAGGCGGTTCCCGATTTGAGGTCAAGAACCGCCCGCCCAGACCATGCACACCCCTAATGGATTCCCATGCAATGTTGCATTTGGTTTTTAATAAGTGTTGTATTGTGAAATTTTTATCAAATTTGTAGTTATAATGAAATTTCTGGGAAATATTTAATGATGTTAACACCCATAATTAACTTCTTCCTTTTCTGTAGTATGTGCATAAGCAGTCCAATATAAATCCAGGAAAATGTTGTGGTTCAATTTCGAAATGATTTCCATCTGTGGTTTTCAAAACTTTTTCTGATGCAGTCTGAGAAAATAATGAGATAAGCATAAGATTGAAAAGGAGCAAAATGCGCAGCTCAAAAATCAACTTGCTCAACTGGCACAGTTGGAGCAGGCTCAGAAGCTACAGATACAGCAGCAAGTTTCAACTATTCAGTCTTTGCAAGTTCGTCTTATTTGAAACTTAATGCTTTTCATCCTGTGCTTTATCATCTGTTTCACCACTAAGTTGATTGTATGCTTTGCCATTCTTTTATGGATCTTGGATTCTTGGAATTTGCCTCTTTGAACTCTTGAAACATGCTTTGTATGGTTATAGTTGCTCCTGGAAAGTTTTGATGATGGTCCTATTTGTGTGAAATAAACCACCAAATATTACTGGAAAAAGTTGATGTAATTTTAGTTTGCATATGATGGGAGACAATTGATATGGCTCCAAAGTTTTGTTGAAGTACAGAGATGTTGGTGTCTGCATATGTGCCTTTAAGTAGGAGCATATGCTTGTGTGCCCGTGCTTTCTCATTGGTGTATGTGTCTGTGGGCTTGCAGATGCCGTCTCAACATCCACAAAACTGCATGGGGGCATTCGTACGTATCTCAATTTGGTACACATAGTTCTGCTGCAATAACATATAATGGGAACGCATTAGACAATTTCTATTCGTTAAGTGAATTGATTGCCTTTTCATTCTTATGTCATGATCTATACGCCCTGTTTGTGTTTCAGGTTATTTGGTCGCTTAGTTACTGATTTAACAAGGCATAGTGCAGCCAAGTCATTTGGAAGCTAGTCTTTGCATCTCCTTGTCCTGCCCTGAATTGTTTTCCCTCCTTTTTGGTTTAGTTAGGGCGTGACTTCACTTAGATGTAGAAATATATGCATGTGATAAAGAAATATGTGCATGGTGTAAGTCTCGTCTGCGAGAATGCTTTGGGTTTATGGTCATGAGATACTAGAAAGTCAACTATGTGATATGACATCTTCTGCTTCTAGCTTCAAATGCAACTCTGTATTGAAGTTTTTCTCTTGCCCTTATTTTCATAATGCAGGCCAAGATTAGAAGTCTTGAGAACGAGCTTAATGAGATGAGTTCTATGTTAGTAACTCAGTTGTGACTTGTTTGTAAGTTGTAGAGTTCTCATGGGTGCTGAATTTTACACGATCCAATTTATGTGAGTTGGGGGAGTATAATTTGGGTCATAAAAGGGATGTAATTTGGTTCATCCATAGGTTAGAGCTGCACTGACAATGAATTTGGCAAATAATATGTTTAGGGGAATAAAAATTCGTTTAGATTAAACCTTTGAACTTGCAATAAATTTCATTTAGGTTCATCCATGCTAACTAAGAATCAACTCAGCCTCTTTTTACTCGTGGGCTAAAGTGAAAGGCATTTGACTTGTCTGCTTCCTCTATTGTTTTCATGGGCTGTATTGGCTTTTCATATATGGAGCTTCTACTCCATTGACTAATTTTTTTTTTTTTTTGGGTGATTATGCAAGGTGCTCTTCAGTTTACTTCTTTCTTTTGGTAAGGATACTTTCTCAGATTTCTGACGTGCTTATCATTCTTTTTAGATATCAAGTCCATTATCGAAAGGAATCGCAAACATGCCATCTCGGTACGTTTCTGAGATGAAACTTGCTTTTTGTGATTCTAGCCTACACCATGTTTCACATTGTCCATTCTTCCATTGTCGGTTTTTCCAGGACAAGCAACAACAATGTTAGACGTACTCTGGATGTTGTTCCTTCGCCATTAAGTGCTGAAAAGTTTGCCGGTTCAGTGCTCTGGTCAAAGCAAGTTCTGAGAAAGTTAAAACTACACCAGCAGGAGAATACCTGACTGCAGCATTGAATGACTTCGATCCGGATCAGTATGTCAGTCTTGCTGCCATTTCTGATGGAGAAAACAAACTCTTGATGTTGGTATGCTTACTTAATGATATTTACGTGCATTTGAAAAATAATGAGGGGTGTTCATTAAGTGGAAAAGAAAAAATTCTGATGAATGTTCCATCACTGGTTTGTCATTCAACATGTATAAAATTTTATCTTTTTATGGGTAGTAATTTCGTGACCGAATCACTATCAGTCGGTGTGCTTTGTCTTTGGTAAAGAACAATAGTGATTGGCGATAGTTTGTTACTTTGTCTTGTGATTTTTATCTCAAAATTGTTCATTCATTTTGTCATTTTGTCGAAGAAAACTCAAATGTTCAAGTGCTAGAAACAGAAGCATGAGCAAAAAGCTAATAAGAAGTCATGTAGATTCATTAGAAGTCATGTAGAATCATTTAATATTACGAGAAGTAATTGCAAGTACAGTATATTTCATGAATATACAATTTCTGGTCTCCACGAAATTGGGCTTGAATGATAAATTTTTTTTACTATTTTAGAAAGAATTACAACATGCTGATGAATGGACGCTGTCATCAAGGCAAGTGCTTCCAAAGAGTATGGACAAGCTATCTCTCCAAAATATATTTGTTAATTTACCATCTTGATCTATTTCTACAGCATAGGAAAACATTGGGTTTTGTTGTTCCATGCTATCAAAATGATTCAAAAGATTTTGACAATCTCCCCCACTTATACTATTGGCTCTTGTCATCTGCAAATAATTTTGACAATCACGCAAGTTAAAATCTAAGTTTTTGCTTCATCCTGCTTCATTTGCTAAAAACTTATATGCTGTAGTTCCGCCAATGCCAGCTTTCATCATGTCAACTAAAACACCCTTGCAAGTCTTGGACATGATTCTTCCACATCTAATCATATGCCTTTGATTTTCTGGAATAAATGCATGATTATGCTTAAATTATACTCTATCACTTCATAGACATCATTATCCACCTTAAACTTGATATGAGCAAGACAGCCACATCTAACTTCAAACCACTCAAATTTCTTTTCTTCATCGGATGAGTTGACTGAATATCCAACTAAATACCCCTCACAATTGCACACAAAAGTCCATCAAGTTATTTTTCCTTTAGTATTTATAACCAAATTACCCTTCTTCACTCCAAATCCTTTACTAATTGCATAGGCCACATACTTATTATATGCTTCAAGTTCATTTGAAAAAACCATTCCTATTGCAAACTCAAAGTCTTTTTCCATATCACGCATTACATGCACAAGATGAGAAGTTTCAAGCTGCAATTAAAAGAACAAAATATAATTATCCCACTTTTACTTAAGAAACAATATATGTTTCGAATAATACAAGTAAAGAATTACCTTCAATTCAGCCATCCAATAAATTTACACATGCAACTTCACATCTAAATCGGGATTAAAATGAAACACCAAATGCTTGACCTATTAAAAAGGAACAACATGCAATCAGCCATAATTTTTCATTACTTCAAAGTAAAATGTCTTCAAAACTATGCAACATAAGTTCCAAATTGATCAAATATATCAAGAAAAACGATTTCTTTTGTTTTATTGTTTGAAAAGGAGTTGATAGTCGACATCATATTTATCATTTTTGTTGTTTTAATTTGCACAGTTTTGTCTTTAGACAATAATTCAATCTTGAACATATGAAGTAATGAAAAATTAGAAGGTGTCCAATCTTTCTTGACAATAAACAACAATACTTGAATTTTCACTTTTTCTTTCGAGATCCATCGAGAAAAAAATTCCCAAGAGATGAGAGCAGCTTCCCCAGGCTTCTTTTAGTACGCTTGACAGATTGGACAAGTGCTACAGAATGATTGCTTCGAGCAGTCGCAAAGTCATGTTTAAGCTAATATAGACGAACTTCAAAAAATGAAGATTCTTAACTTTGGACAATGTCGTCTCACAGCATTATATGATGAACTATTATGTATCATGACAATGAAAATGAAAAATATTAACTTGAAGGCCATTCTTACGGAACAGAACAAGTGTCAAGTGGTCTTGGGTCACCTCTATCTGGGTCCACTACTATTTCTTGCACGTGAAGTTGATGTAATGAAATACCATTACTACCAAATCAGTACACAAGAAGGTGATGGTCTCAAAAGTTCATTAGTTGATAGGTTTCGCATGCAATGAGAGATATGTAGTGCCAAACCTACCTAACACTTTACATCAATTTCAGCTCCACCGAGTCATTATCATTTCTAACTGAACTATGAGAACTAAGAAAAATGTTTAGCCTACACGTAAACAGCTGCATTAAAGGGGACACAAATGATCATTAAAGATGTTCATGTATCAAGAAGCCCCTGGTTACTAAAAGTTGCTACGTATTCTTTTGAAATTGCACACCAATACTTGCTTCAACAAGTGAATATAGCAAAATATCTCTTATTTGATTGTTCTGACACAAGATGTACCCCAAATTCTCCCATTAGCTAAGACATATTCTACCTACGTTATGCAAAAATAAGGAAAGACTAGAAGAGGACCATTCATAGTATTTCTCTCGGCCCTTCCTCAACAACTTACTAGAAACTTCGGAAAGAAACTGAAGTTGCGAGAGTGAAGATGGTCTTCTCAACGTAGACGTGGGAGAACGCAATCGCTCACCTATGTAAGAGAAAAGGCAGACAATTAACTCCTTCTACAGGTAAGTTCCATCAACGCTCATTTGTACTTTAATGAAGCTTACAATCTGATCAGAGGAAAACACCCATCACAGAAAAAGAGGGAAAAGCGAAATTACCTAGATGTTGGAGAGGAGGGCTGGGGACTCGACAAAAGAGGTCGGGTGAGCGACTGGTGGGATTGTGATGCGGGCAGAACTGGAGATCAACAGACTGGTGGGTGTGAGGCGGTCGGGCGCGAACGTTCTAGATCTAGAGCTAAAGGGGGGGCACGGTGGTTTGCCGGGTGCACACTCATTCGCCGCAAAGAGAGGGAGGCCAGACAAAGACGCAAGGGGAGAGAAGGAGCAGGGGACAGACGAGTCAGGGCCAGATCCGGAGCCGGAGGGCCGGTGCGGTGGTTCGCCGGTTGAGAAGGGGGAGGGTAGAGAGAAAGAGAGGGAGTTCATTGGAGAGAGAGAGCGAGGGTAGAGAGAGAGAGAGAGGGAGGTCACACGCCAGTCGGTTGCTCACGGTCATCTCGCTGGTATTCTCCTGCTTTGTCGATTGCTCGTGGTGGTTCACCAGTCAGAAAAAGCAAAGGCAAAGAGAGAGAGAGGGAATTCGTTGGGGAAAGAGAGCGAGGGTAGAGAGAGAGCTCCAGATCCAGAACTGAAAACCTTCTCTCCAAATTTTTTCAAAATGGCGCCTGACCTTGTGAGTCCCACGAGAACACGTGTCATCCTTCCGCACACCTTTTTGTTTGCCACGCTGGAGCACAAGATGTACCTAATATTTTCTCCTTCGCCACCTCCAAGCAAACCAGTGCACGGCCACTTGTCCTCTTCATGCGACGACACCTCACATTCCACCGTCTTCTTTGTGCCGCTCATGGCCACGTCTGCTCACCTGTCGATTGCCTTGGATGCTAAGTCAACAAGCATCGTACCACTCTCCTTGTAGGCAATGACCATCATAAGTGGCAAAGGAACAAGACCAAATTTTAAAAGAAAAATCAGCCTCTCCCTCCATTCATTCTTCCTTTAGAACTCCACCCCCGCATCTCCTCCTTCACGACCGAAACTTCTCTCTTTTGTTTTCGCTGTTTAAGCCATTACCATCCTAGTTTCAATGGCCCAACTCAACTAGTAAGAATGCCTTAAATTAGTCCTCGCGGTCTCGTCGTCGCCTCAACGTGATGCGGACTGCCGGAGCACAGATTTCAGTTCAGGACTCTCCAGCAATCATCCAAGTTACGATACCGCTTAGGACCTGAGGCAAGTGAATTACTGCCCTTTATGTTATGTAGGTTAATTTCTGTACATCGAGCTTGATTTCCTCGAGTTTTAGTCACCTCGATCGATTTCTTCCTTAATTATGTTCATCGACGGTTTCAGAATATTCTTGCAGCAGGTAGTGTTAATAATTTAATACGTTGAGTATATTAATTTTTTGTGAGAATGCTGGGTATTGAAGTGTGCATTGGTTTGAGCTTAATTGACACAAGTCATGGACGAATATGAGGTTATGACAATTTTTGGGTTAATTTACTATGGATCTAATTTTACTAATTCTGTGTAGGTCCTTATGGTATAAATTTGATAGACTTTCTTCATAAAAGTTGTGTGTTATGGCTTATTTTACGACATATTTTAATTTCAGATTTTTCGGACTTTGTTTGTGCAAAATATATATAAAAAACTATGCAGGTCCGAAATTGTTTTTATAAGTCATTTCTAAACCTTTGCTTGGTTTCCATTTTCTACAGAATTTTCGATAAACAATTTGGACTAGTGTCCTTCATAAAAGTTTTAGATGACATTTTAGACTATAGCATGAAATTTATCCATGAGTTTTGGAGTTCATTTTACTGTCCAAAATGTGATTTCTTAAACTGTTGCAATCTGGCTTTGCACCCTTATTTTGATCCATATTTTAGAAAATTATCAGGACCCATACAAGCTAAATCGGACCTTGAGTTCTACACAAAAAATGTTCCTCAGAGCCTCGTCCATGTCATGTTAAAGTTTCATAATTTTTCGAATTGATTTACTTGGCAAAAGCCCTTGATTTCTACAAGCGGGCGCGCTGCCCTTTTTCGGCTGATTTTGACTACTCCCTTTTGTAAATCGTCTTTTTGGCTGGTATTGCTAACCAAATGTTTAAATCATTTCTATGGCTTATAAAGGGTAGTTGATGGTAGACACTAAACTGTTCTGTGCAATAACTCAGTGGATGGCATATTTAAATTGAATTATGCGATTGCTGTACTCTAGGATGAGTGTGTGATTTGGCAATGTTGTCATCCTTGAGATGACAATGCTGTGAATGCTAGTATAAGCACCTAAAGGGGGGTGAATAGGTACGAAAACAAACTTATGCGAAGGACAAAGTAAAACTTTACTTTTAACCTGAGTTTGTTTAACAGTAGACTTTAAAATAGAAACGAGACTCTAGCAATTAAATAAAGTTACGAGTAAAGTAAAAGAGTTTAGGAAAGAGAATAAGAACACAAGATTTATAGTAGTTCGGCTTAATCCAAGCCTACGTCCACTCTCCGGCATTGATAGTCCACCTGCTGAATTTCACTATGAATCAAAAGAGTCGTTACAGTATCACGTCCTTGATTCCACAGTGTAGAGACTTTGCTACACTTCCTCAAGGTCTCACAAATGTATAAACTCCCTTTTGAGTACAAGTTTACACTCAACAATTGAATTAACAAAGAATAAGGAGCTTCAAACTTTGGAATTTTTCTATCACACACACACTTGAATAACTGGAACATCTTCCTTATATACTCATTCATGCCTTCATAACCATTGGCACTTTCCAAAGGAGCTCTTCCAATCCACCCATTGGACATAATCAATTAGGGAGATTTCGAGTTATTTAAGGAATATTATGATAGCCCATCAATCCTGCTCGCCCATACAATTAGGATCTAGGTTTCCATAAGTAAAACCTTCCAAGTATGCTTCGCCAATCAACGAATCTAAATTACCCTAATTAAAATCAAAATGAATAATAAATTCTAAGATGCTATATCCAGCCGAGAGATCTTTTTCAGTCGATAAAATTAAATCCTTAATGAAATACTCAATTCTGAATAAGTCTTCTTCGACGGTCTAAAAATTCTCAATGAGGGTAGACTTTGAATCTTGAGTCTGGAGGTTCAGCAGTCTTCAAACTTTGACGAAAGAGTCTACAAGTCTTCAGACTAGACTGATGGAAATGTTTTGTCGGCTTCAAAACAAATACAGAAGTTTTCTCCAACAATTTCCCCATTTTTTTATGGTGACAAAACTTTCTTGTAGATTTAGATACTTTTGACCTGCAAGACAATACTCAAGCAAACATGGATATTTCACAAAAGGTAATTGGCTTAGTAAAGATAGCATTAGATCTACATTCACAGGAAAAGGTAATTGGTTTTGAAGCAACCAATGGCTCCTTTCCTTTCCGCTTTGATGAAGAAGAGGGTTGATGAACTTTGAGTGGAGTCTTCTCCTTGAATTTCTCCAACGCCTTATTCAATTCCTTCAGACGCATCTTGGTCACCTTTTTCAGTCCTACCACCATATGATCGCACGATCGAACACAAAAGATTTGCGGAGGCTGAATATTCAGATGTCTGAATAACTTTGTCACAAGACTTGGGTAAAGAAGTTGGCCTCTGTCCTTCATCATGGCTCTATACATGTGGAACATAACAAAGGTGAGGAATAGAAAACCTTTTCCCGGTGAGAATGGCATACATCGCTTTGCCTCCGAACTTGAAACATCGCTTTTTGGAAGTTGATTTTGGTCGAAGGCAATTGATCACAATCTTGTGAAGCAAGATGTTGAATGCACTCATCCTTAAGTAGGAAATCTTTTCCTCTGTTCTCCTGTCCTTGACAAGTTCCAATGTAGCACCAGCAATAGAAACTTTGATCGGTTGATATCTTCCCCTCTCGACTCCCAACACATCTGCCAGCATATCCATATCCACAACATAGTCTTGATCTTTGACACTGAAGGAAAATCTATTCGCATCTAAAAAGCTAAGATTTGAATAGAAATAAGCAGTTAGTTCAGCATAGGCCTCTGTAGTGTCGGAGTAGAATTTTTCAAGTTGAAGATATCCGAACTTTTCCCTCAAATTCACATTTACTGCATCCAGAAAATCAAAATCCACACTCGTAGGGTTTATTACCCCACGCTTCAGCAATTTCGAGTACAAATCCCTTTGTTCCTTCGATCTGAACAAATCTCCTCTTTTTTCCTCGACTTTCAGCCGCAATACCCATTCTTGGTTGAAATTGACTGTACAATTTGTCATCATCATTTCCATCTACAGGATTCGGTCCCCACTCACGAGAATCACTCGGGACATTCGCAAGAGTTTCCTCAGCCAACCCTTTACGAGCAATTCCCAAACTTTCCATTCTTCGCAGAAAGATGTATTCATTTCCATACCCCTACTCTTTAATAAAATCATTGACATATTTCAAGGGAGTACGCGTTGCTTTTAACGCACGATACAGCTTATAAATAGAAACAGGCTTTTGAACTCTTACAGGGTCTGCATCCTCGATGATTTCTTCTTCTTGTTGATGATCAACGCCTTGAGGGCTAGATGGAGGAGAGTGACGCTGCTGAGAATGTTTTGGATTCGATTGCTATTCTGGAGCCACATCTTCTTCGGTGAGATCGTAGTGCGTAGGCCCCTCACTCATTCGCCGTGGTCCCCTGCTTGCGATTCTCGAAGACTTTCTTGAAGACGACATCTTCCTTAGTTTTTTGAAGATTCCTTGCTTGACTTTTCCCAAGAAAGATGACAACTTTTTCGAAGATTAAACAAGGGAAGAAAATGGTAATGGAGGATCGCTGCTTTCTAGGGTTTTTTAGAGTAAAGTGAAGAGCAATCAATAGTACACGATCGGTAAAAAGGAGAGATAGACGAATCGTCACAAAAGGGAAATAAAAAGATGCCTTTTCAAAATAACTGTCTTTTTCCGCGAAAATAGTCATTTCAAAAATAACTTCCTTTTTGAAAATGAAACGATGCAGTAATTTCGTCGATTAAATATAGCAACAATTTAAACACAGTCTGACGATCGTACCTCTTCAAGATAAGATTCGAGAGAGAGAAAGAGAGACTGACTTACAGTCTGACGGTCGTACCAAGACTAATTTAAAGTCTTGTATGTCTGAGTCTGAAAGTCTCTAGACTTTGATTTCCTCATACCTCAAAATGTTGAGTCTGGAACGGATAGACTCAAATTGATTTTTCTCCAAAGGCTTTGTGAATATATCCGCCAGTTGATCCTTTGAGTCAACAAATTGAATTGAAACATCTCCATTTTGAACATGGTCTCTTATAAAGTGATGTCGAATCTCTATGTGCTTTGCTCTTGAGTGGAGAATCAGATTTTTGGTGAGATTTATAGCGCTGGTGTTGTCGCAATTAATCTTCATGCATGAGTCTTCAATTCCAAAGTCTCTTAACTATTGTTTTATCCACAGAATTTGTGAACAACAACTTCCGAGAGCTATATACTTTGCTTCTGCTGTAGAGAGAGCTACTGGACTTTGCTTTCTTGAAAACCAAGACACTGTCCTGCCTCCAAGTAGTTGACAAGTACCCGAGGTGCTCTTTCTATCGACTCTACATCTAGCAAGGTCTGCGTCTGAATATCCAAGAAAAGTAAAGTCTCCCCCTTTTGGATACCAGAGACCAAAGCTTGATGTTGATGAAATATACTTGATAATACGCTTCGCAGCATTCAAATGAGATTCTTTTAGGTCTGATTGAAATCTGGCACAAATGCAAACACCAAACAGAATGTCAGGTCTAGAAGCAGTAAGATAAAGAAGTGATCCGATGATACTCCTGTACAGCTTTTGATCGACTTTCTTTCCTTCTTCATCTTTGTCTATCTTCAAAGAACTTGACATTGGTATGTCAGCCTTTTTGCAATTGTCCAGTCCGAACTTTTTGACAAGATCATTTGCATATTTTTCTTGATGAATGAAAGTTCCTTCCTCCAGTTGTTTCACTTGGAGCCCAAGAAAGAAGGTTAACTCACCCATCATGCTCATTTCAAATTCATCCTGTATAGTCTTAGAGAATTTCTTGCACAGACTTTCATTAGAAGATCCAAAAATAATATCATCCACATATATTTGAATAAGTAAAAAGCTTTTGCTTTCTCTTTTAATAAAAAGAGTAGTGTCTAGTTTACCTTTAACAAATCCATTTCGAATTAAAAACTTCCTTAATCTGTCGTACCAAGCTCGAGGTGCTTGCTTTAAGCCATACAAGGCCTTTTTGAGTCTGAATACAGAGTCTGGTTTCTTTAGGTCTTCAAACCCTGGTGGTTATTCCACATAGACTTCCTCACGGATGAAACCATTTAGGAAAGCACTTTTAACGTCCATTTGAAATAACCTGAAATTTTTATGACAAGCAAATGCAAGTAATAAACGAATTGCTTCTAACCTTGCTACCGGTGCATAAGTCTCGTCATAGTCGATCCCTTCTTCTTGTGTGTATCCCTTGGCCACGAGTCTAGCCTTGTTTCTTATGACTTTTCCTTTCTCATCCATTTTGTTCCTGAAAACCCATTTAGCTCCAACAATTGATTTACCTTTTGGTTTAGGAGTCAGCTCCCAGACATCATTAACTCTGAATTGTCTGAGTTCTTCTTGCATAACTTCAATCCAGCTTTCATCGGATAAAGCTTCTTCTATGCTCCCGGGTTCTATTTCGAAATAAGAGCCACAACACTAGACTCTTCTTGCCTTTTGGATCTTGTGCGGATTCCTTCATTGATGTCGCCAATAATAAGATCTTTGGGATGACTGGACTTATGTTTCCAGTTGCTGGTTAATTTATCAAATTGATGATCACTTCCTTCACTAGAATCTTCAACAGTCATTTGATGCTAGTCCTTCAAAGTCTGAGCTGCTTCTTGAGAATTAGACTTTGTAGAGTCTGGAGCAGATTCAGTCTCTTCAAAATGAGTCTGAATAGATTATTCATTTTGTATAGAATCTTGGAATTTTACATTCATTGATTCTTCCACAGTTTGAGTCTTCTTATTGTAGACTCTGTACGCTTTGCTTGTGATTGAATATCCAAGGAAGATGCCTTCATCTGACTTTTCTTCAAACTTACCAACTCGATCATTTGCATTTTTCAATATGAAACATTTGCATCCAAATACATGAAAATATGAAATAATGGGCTTCTTTTCTTTGAATAATTCATAGGGGGTTTTTTCTAGAATAGGCCTTAGAAAAACTCTATTGATAATATAACATGATTTTGAAACAGCTTAAGCCCAAAACCGTAAAGAAATATTGCTTTCAATTAAGAGAGTTCTGGCCATTTCTTGAAGAGATCTATTCTTCCTTTCCACAACTCCATTTTGCTCTGGAGTATATGGAGAAGAGAACAAATGCTGTAAACCAGATTCGCCACAAAATTTAGCAAAATCTTGATTTTCAAATTCACCTCCATGGTCTGTTTTTATGCTTGAAATAACATACCCCTTTTCATTTTGAACCTTCTTAGCAAATTTTTCAAAGTAAGAAAAAGTTTCAGACTTACTTGTCAAGAAATATACCCATGTAAATCGAGAGTAGTCATCCACAATTACTAGGCAATATTTCTTACCTCCAATGCTCTGCGTTCTTGTTGGTCCGAAGAGATCCATATGCAAGAGCTGCAGTACACGATTAGTCGAAACTTGATTTATTGGCTTAAAGGAATTTCTTACCTATTTTCCCAATATACATGGTGTACATAGATCAAACTTTTGGTATGATAGATTAGGTAGACCACGAACAAGCTTCTTTGCTGAGATTTTGGCTATCTGTTTCATGTTGATATGCCCAAGCTTTTTGTGCCATAAGTTCGCTTCGTCTTGGATTGAGATTAGACATTGCGATTCATTTGGTTTCACATCTAAGAGGTAGATATTTCCATGTCTTCGACCCATGAAAGACTGAGTAGAGTCTTTACTGGTTCCTGAACAAACACCTTCTTGAAAGTTGATTTTGAAACCGGCATCACAAAGCTGATCGATATCGAGTTGTAATTGAGCCCTTCAACTAAAGAAACATTGCTTATTGTGAGGTTCCCAATCATTACGCTCCAAATCCCACTATTTTTCCTTTGCTTTGTTTCCTCCAAATGAGACTTTTCCACCATTCACTTGAACAAGCTTTATGAAACAATTTGAATCTCCTGTCATATGTCTCGAGCATCCACTATCCAGGTACCATTTCACCTTTTTCTTGATAGTGACCTGTATTTAAAAGGAAACTCAAGCTTTCTTTGGTACCCATATTTTCTTGGGTCCTTTTGAGTTAATCTGATATACGGTTTTTGCCCAGACTTTATTGACAGGTCTCCAAGCCATAGGACATTCTTTCTCAAAATGATCTGCACTATTGCATTTTGAACATCTAAGAGCATTGCGACCTACTGGTTTTACAAAGGTCCTTTCAAAGTGATTTTTGTAAGCATTCCTTGTTGGTCTTTGTTTAATTCTTTCTTTTACTTTAGGAAAATCGATTAAAGGAATGGTTTCAGCAGTCATTCCTAAACTAGATTTATTGAAATAAGGTCTTTGAACATAAAGTATTTTCTCTAGTTTTTCAGATCCTAGAGAAAATCTTTTGGAGATATTTGAAATATCATTTTTCAAAAATGCATTTTCTTTCAAAAGATTATCTTCACTTTCTTTGAGAGAAGAAACATCCCGATCTAAGCATTTCGCTTTTTCTTTCAAAACATTCTCTTGTTGTTTTAAAGCAGAATTTTCCTTTTGAGTTCAGAAATTCTTTTTAAGAGAAGTCTTAAGACTAAAACATAATTCATCAATGTATTTTGAAATTTTAATAGGAATTTTGAAATTACTTACCTCGAATTCACTTTCTGAGTCTAAATCAGTGTCGGAGTTTGATTCTGAGTCTAATTGTGCCATTAGACATATGTTGGCATAATCATCATCACTATCTTCACACTCTGTATCACTCCAGGTTTTAGCTTTGAGAGCCTTTCGATACCTTTCAGTTTTTCCTTTCTTCTTCCTCAGAAGAGGACAGTTGGGTCTGATGTGTCCCTTTTTCTTGCATTCAAAGCAGACTACATCTTTGTTTGATTCATCATTTTCAGCAGACTTGGTCTGTTGCTTTTGAAAACTTTGTTTCATTGAATTGAATCTTCTTCCTTTTTTATTCAGCTTTCTGAATCTTCTTATCATGAGAGCAAGTTCTTCATCATCCATGTCGTCTTTAGAATCTGTTACATCAGAATCATCATTAGATTTTAATGCAATTGATTTCTTACCATTGGGATCTTCGTCTTCATTGATTCGTTCCACTTCATAAGACTGAAGGGTCCCAACCAGCTCATCGACAGACAGTGGCATGATTCTTTGAGTCTCTCTGATTGAGGTCTTAATGTGATTCAAATCCTTGGAGAGTTCACGCAGTAGCTTGTTTACTTTCATGGGATCAGAAATTGGTTGACCTTGATTTTCAAGACCATTCACGATTTTTGTAAAACGACTAAACATGTCAGTTATAGATTCTCCTGGTTTCATTATGAAGGCTTCGTATTGACCGACAAGAATGTTGATTCTTGTTTCTTTCACTCGATCTGTTCCTTCATAGGTAATGTGTAATCTATCCCAGACTTCTTTAGCTGTATCACAAGAAGATATTTTGTTATATTCAGTAGGTGATAAAGCACAATATAAAGAGTAAATTGCTTTTGCATCAAGAGCTTGTCTCTTGATTATCTCTTCCTGACTCATTTCGCTGGACTCAACAGTGTCATTTCCTCTTTCTGAGACAGATGCAGCTTTAGGAATGATTTCTTTTTCTACAACGTCCCATTCCAGAGAATCCTTTGATCTTAAGAATGCCTTCATCTTGTTCTTCCATATGTTGTAGTCCTTTCCATCAAAGTAAGGCAATCTGGTGTTGCTTTACCCTTCTACCAGCCCTGGAGCCAACATACTAGCCATGGATCTTTTACTCTGAAGTAAAACACTTCAAACAAAGTGAGTACACGGGCTCTGATACCAATTGAGATAGCTAGTATAAGCACCTAGAGGGGGGTGAATAGGTGCACACACAATTTATCGAGATACGGAAGCGATTCTAGGTAGCCGATAGAAAGAAGTTCACAAAATGATTTACGATCAAAGTAAAGAGAGTGAGGGAGAGAAGATTGAACACAGGCTTATTCCAAGCCTACGTCCACTCTTCCGCACTGACAGCCCACCGGCTAGATTTCACTATGAACAAAAGAGAAGTTATAGCTCAGCTTTTCCTTGATTCTACAGTGTAGATGTTCTATCACACCTCCTCAAGGTTTCTCACAAATATAGACTCTCTTTTGTATACAAGTATTCGCTCAAAGGAATTGTCTAAACAACAAGGAGCTTCAGACTTTGAAATTCTTTTATCGCGCACACCTCAACAACTTAGAACGTCTTCCTTATATACTACTTTATGCCATCATACCCATTGGCACTTACCAAAGGAATTCCTCCAATCTACCCGTTGGACGGAATCAATTAGGAAGATCATTCGGCTATTAAAGGAACGTGTCGATAGCCCATCAATCCTGTTCGCCCATACAATCAGGATCTCGATTTCCATAAGTAGAACCTTCCAAGAATATTTAGGCAATCATCGATTCCTTAATCTTCGAGTCAATCTCGATCAATCAAAGAATTCTGTTGTGTCTATTCCAGCCACGAGATCTTCTCCAGTTGATAAGGTCAAGCCCTTAACAAAACATCCAGTTCTAGGTAACCTTTCTTCAACGGATTAGAGACTATCAATGAGGATAGACTTTGAGTCTTGAGTCTGGCTGTCCGGAGGTCTTCGGACTTTCAATGGCGTAGTCGCAAACCTTCAGACTAGACTGATGGAAACGTTTTGCCAGCTTCAAAATACTTCTAGAGAATTTCTCCAACATAAAGCAATCAAAAAGAGGTATACGGAACGACGTAAAAGGAAAAAAAATGCCTTTTCAAAAAATAACTACCTTTTTGAAAAAAAAATAGATAACCATCATTTCAAAAGATAACTTCTTTTTCAAAAAGGAATTATTGTAATAATCACGAAAACTAGGGAATATAACATCAATCAATTACAGATTAATAAATGATCATACCTTTTCGAGATTTTATCCGACCTATAAAATTCTAGAATAGAAATAACTTACAGTCGTGAATCTTGATCTTCTGATTCTGAGTATCTTTAAACTTTTATCCCCGAGTCTGAACTTCTTCAGACTTTAAGATATTGAGTCTATAACAAATACGCTTGAATTGACTTTTCTCCAAAGGCTTTGTAAAAATGTTTGGTAGTTGATTCTTTGAGTCATTGAATTGAATCGAGACTTCTTCATTTTGAACATAGTCTCTAATAAAATGATGTCGAATCTCTATATGCTTTGCTCTCGAATGAAGAATTGGATTCTTGGTGAGATCAATTGCGCTGGTGTTGTCGCATTTGATCTCAGTACATGAGTCTTCGATTCCAAAGTCTCTTAGCTGTTGTTTTATCCACAAAATTTGTGAACAACTTCCAAGAGCCACATATTTTGCTTCTGCTGTTGAAAGAGCTACAGTACTTTGCTTCCTTTAAAACCAAGATACTGTCATGTTCCCAAGTAATTGACAAGTGCCCGGGGTGCTCTTTCTATCAACTCTGTATCCTGCTAGGTTTGCATCTGAATATCCAATGAGAGTAAAGTCTCATTCCTTACGATACCAGATACTCAAATTAGAAGTTGATGCAATGTATTTGATGATGCGTTTTGCAGCACTTAAATGAGATTCTTTGGGATCTTATTGAAATCTGACACAAATACAAACACTAAACAAAATGCCAAGTCTAGAAGCAAGTAAGATAAATAAGTGAACCAATGATACTCCTATATAGCTTATGGTCAAATTTCTTTCCTCCTTCATCTTTGTCCAGTTTCAAGGAACTTGACATTAGTATATCAGTCTTTTTACAATTCTCCAAGACGAACTTTTTAACAAGTTCTTTAGCATATTTTTCTTGGTGGATAAAAGTTCATTCCTTCAATTGTTTTACTTGAAGTCCGAGAAAGAATGATAATTCACCGATCATGCTCATTTCAAATTCATCCTGCATAGTCTTAGAGAATTTCTTGCATAGATTTTCGTTAGGTGATCCAAAAATAATATCATCAACATAAATTTAAACAAGTAAAAAGTTTTTTCTTTCTTTTTTGATAAATGATGTAGTATCTACTTTACCTTTAATAAAGCCATTTTGGATTAAAAACTTACTTAATCTGCCGTACCAAGCTCGAGGTACTTGCTTTAAATCATATATCGCCTTTTTCAGTCTGAATACAGAGTTTGGTTTCCTTGGGTCTTCAAAACCGGGAGGTTGTTCAACATAAACTTCCTCTTGGATAAATCCATTTAGGAAAATACTTTTGACATCTATTTGGAATAACCTGAAATTTTTATAACAAGCAAAAGCAAGTAATAATCTAATTGCTTCTAATCTTGCTACTGGTGCGTAAGTCTCATCATAGTCTATCCATTCCTCTTGCGTATATCCTTTGGCCACGAGTCTTGCTTTGTTCCTTACGACTTTTCCTTTCTCATTCATCTTGTTCCTGAAAACCCATTTAGCTCCAATGATAGATTTACCTTTTGGTTTAGGAGTCAATTCCCATACATTATTGATATTGAATTACCTAATTTCTTCTTGCATAGTTTCAATTAAGCTTTCATCAGTTAAAGCTTCTTCTATGCTCTTTGGTTATATTTCAGAAATAAGAGCCATAGCACTAGACTCTTCACGCCTTTTGGATCTTGTACGAATTTCTTAATTAATGTCACCAATAATGAGTTCTTTGGGATGACTAGACTTGTGCTTCCAGTTGCTAGTTGATTTGTTAGACTGTTGTTCTTCATTTGATTCTTCAATGATCATTCATTGCTGGTCTTCTAAAGTCTAAGTTGCTTCTGGAGATCTAGACTTTATAGAGTCTGGAGCAGGTTCAAATTCTTCAGGTTAAGTCTGAATCGATCGGTTTTGCATAAAGTCTTGAAATTTAACATTCATCGATTCCTTCACAAATTGAGTCTTTTTGTTGTATACTATGTAAGCTTTGCTGGTGGTTGAATATCTAAGGAAGATGCATTTGTTTGATTTTTCTTCAAACTTACCAATTCGATCATTTTGCATTTTTCAATATAAAACATTTGTATCCAAACACATAAAAATAGAAAACAATTGGCTTCTTTCCTTTGAACAACTCATAGGGAGTTTTCTCCATAATATGCCTTAAAAAGACTTTATTAATAATATAGTATGTTGTAAAAATTGCTTCAGCCCAAAAACAAGAGAAATGTTACTTTCAATTAATAAAGTTCTAGCCATTTCTTGCAACGATCTATTCTTCCTTTCCACAACTCCATTTTGTTATGGAGTGTATGGTGAGGAGAACACATGCTGAAAACCAGATTCATCACGGAATTTAGCAAAGTCTTGATTTTCAAACTCACCTCCATGGTCTGTCCGTATACTTGAAATAACATACCCTTTCTCATTTTTGACTTTCTTAGCAAACTTTATAAAATAAAAAAAGGTTTCAGACTTATTTGCCAGGAAATATACCCAAGTGAATCGTGAATAATCATCCACTATTACTAGGCAATATTTCTTACCTCCAATGCTCTAGGTTCCGATTGGTCCGAAAAGATCCATATGCAAGAGCTGTAGCACACAATTAATAGAAACTTGATTTATTGGTTTGAAAGAGTTTCTAACATGTTTTCCCAATACACATGGTGTGCATAATTCAGATTTTTGATATGTTAGGTTGGGTAGTCCACGAACAAGCTTCTTTGCAAAGATCTTGGCTATTTGCCATATTGATGTGGCCAAGTTTTCTATACCAGAAATTAGCTTCCTCTTGAATTGAAAGTAGACATTAAGATTTTTCTGGTTTGATATCCAAGAGATATATATTCCCATGTCTTTGCCCCCTGAATGTCTAAGAGAAATCTTTACTAGTTCCTAATATACTCCTTATTGAAAGTTGATTTTGTAACTTGTGTCGCACAATTGGCTAATACTCAACAAATTGTAGTTGAGTCATTCCATTAAGGAAATGTTACTAATTATGAGACTTCCAATCTTTACGATTCCATATCCCACAATTCTGCCTTTGCTATTTCCTCCAAAATAGACTTTTCCACCATTAACTTACACAAGCTTTATCAAACAATTCGAGTCTCCTGTCATATGTCTTGAGCATCCTCTATCCAAGTACAATTTAACCTTTTTTCTTGATAGTAACCTGCATTTAGAAAAGAAACTCAAGCTTTCTTTGATATTCAGACTTTCTTGGGTCCAATGGAGTTAGTGCAATATGCGGTCTTTGCCCAAACCTTCTTAAAAGGTTTCCAAACCATAGAACATTCTTTCTCAAAATGTTTTGAGCTATTGCACTTAGAACATTTGAGGGTACTTCGGCCTACAAGTTTTACAAAGACTTTTTGGAAATGATTTCTATAAAAATATTTTGTAGGTCTTTGTTTAATTCTTTCCTTTACTTTTGGAAAATCAATTAGAGAAATGGTTTCAGCAGTCATTCCTAAGCCTAATTTGTTAAAGTAAGGTCTTTGTGCTAAAAGAATCTTTTCTAATTTCTCAGAACCTATTGAAAACCTTTTTGAAATACTTGAAATATCATTTTTCAAAAATGCATTTTCTTTTAAAAGTGAATCTGCATTTTCTTTCAAAGCAATAACACTTTTATCCAAATTTTCGACTTTTTCTTTACAAACAATCTCCTGCTACTTCAGTACAGAATTTTCTCTTTTTAGTTCAGAAATCCTCTTGAGAAAGGTTTTAAGACTAAGACACAATTCATCAATATATTTAGAAACTTTAGTAAGAATTTTTAAATTATTTACCTTGATTTCACTATCTAAGTCTGAGTTTGTCTCAGAGTCTGAATCTGAGTCTGATTGTGCCATTAAACAAATATTAGCATAATCATCATCACTCTCTCCACATTCAGTATCACTCCAAGTTTCTACTTTGAGAGCTTTTCTGTATTTCTCTGCTTTTCCTTTCTTTTTCTTCAGTAAGGGACAGTTGAGTCTGATGTGTCCCTGTTTCTTTTATTCAAAACAAATCACATCTTTGTTGGAATCATCATCCTCAGCTGATTTATTTTGAAACTTTTGTGAACTTTATTTTTTTAAATTGAATCTTCTTCCCTTCTTGTTCAGTTTTCTTAACCTTCTTATCATGAGAGCAAACTCTTCATCATCCATATCGTCTTCAGAATCTGTAATATTAGAATCATCATTAGATTTTAATATAATAGATTTTTACCTTTGAAATCCTTATCTTCATTGATTTGCTCCACTTCATAAGATTGAAGAGTGCCAACCAATTCGTCAACAAAGAGTGGCATGATTCTTTGTGTCTCCCTTATTGAGATCTTTTACGTGATTCCAATTTTTGGAAAGTCCACATAGTAGCTTGTTAACCTTCATGGGTTCAGAGATTGGTTGACCTTAATACTTAAGACCATTCACGATTTCTGTAAAACGACTAAATATGTCAATGATAGATTCTCATGGTTTCATCATGAATGCTTCATATTGACCGAGTAGAATATTGATTCTGGTTTCTTTCACTCAATCGGTTCCTTCATAGGTGATGTGCAATCTATCATAGACTTCTTTAGCTGTTTCATAATAAGATATTATGTTATATTCAGTAGGAGATAATGCACAATATAAAGAATAAATTTCTTTTGCATCAAGAGTTTGTCTCTTGGTTATCTTTTCTTAAATCATATCGCTGGACTTAACAGCTTATTTTCCCCTTTCTGAGACTGTTGTAGTTTTAAGAATAATTCCTTTATCTACCACATCCCATTCAAGAGGGTCTTTCGATCTCAGAAATGCCTTCATTTTGTTTTTCCATATGTTGTATTCCTTCCCATCAAAGTATGGCGGTCTGGTGTTGCTTTGCCCTTCAACCAAGCCCGGAGCCAACATACTAGCCATGGATCGTCAACTCTGAAGTAAAAACACCTAGAGAGTTTAAATGAGTACACGGGCTCTGATACCAATTGTGAATGCTAGTATGAGCACCTAGAGTGGGTGAATAGGTGTGAAAACAAACTTTTGCAAAGGACAGAGTAAAACTTTACTTTTAACCTGAGTCTATTTAACAGTAGACTTTAAAATAGAAATAAGACTCTAACAATTAAATAAACTTACGATTAAAGTAAAAGAGTTTAGGGAAGAGAATAATAACACAAGGTTTATAGTGGTTCGGCTTAATCCAAGCCTACGTCCACTCTGCCGCACTGATAGCCCACCAGCTAGATTTCACTATGAATCAAAAGGGTCGTTACAGTATCACGTCCTTGATTCCACAGTGTAGAGACTCTGCTACACTTCCTCAAGGTCTTACAAATGTATAAACTCTCTTTTGAGTACAAGTTTACGCTCAACAATTGAATTGACAAAGAACAAGGAGCTTCAAACTTTGGAATTTTTCTATCGCGCACACACTTGAGTAACTGGAACATCTTCCTTATATACTCCTTCATGCCTTTATAACCATTGACACTTTCCAAAAGAGCTCTTCCAATCTACCCGTTGAACATAATCAATTAGGAAGATCTCGAGTTATTTAAGGAATATGACGATAGCCCATCAATCATGCTCGCCCATACAATCAGATCTAAGTTTTCATAAGTAAAACCTTCCAAGTATGCTTCGTCAATCAACGGATCTAAATTACCCAAATTGAAATCAAAACGAATAATAGATTCTAAGATGCTATATCCAGCCGAGAGATCTTTTTCAGTCAATAGAATCAAATCCTTAACGAAATACTCAATTTTGGATAAGTCTTCTTCAACAATCTAGAAACTGTCGATGATGGTAGACTTTGAATCTTGAGTCTAGAGGTTCGGTGGTCTTCAGACTTTGACGAAAGAGTCTACAAGTCTTTAGACTAGACTGATGGAAACGTTTTGTCAGCTTCAAAACAAATACGGAAGTTTTCTCCAACAAGTGCCTCGGATGATGTAGGGATACTTGGAGGGGTAACTGAATTTCTTTGGATGCCTAGGAGGTGTGACACAGTTCCCCCAAATGTCCTCACGATATTGAATGGATGCAAGATGCGTGGAAGGTAATGAGGGTTCCTCGGAAGATAGTGGTAGTCGATTCATAGTAAAGATAATCAAGTGCATTTCCAAATTTCATTCAAGTTTTATTGAGTTATTGTTTTCAAAGGAAACATTTCTATTTGCTATCCTCATTTTGAGAAAGGTTCTCAAATAAGTTGATATCATAATGATCTTTTGTCCTTTGTATTTAAACTTCCTTGTATATGTTGTTATTGACTTATGTAGTATAAACAGGTTAATAGTTCGCTTGCGAGTTTTGCTCACTCATGGTTGATTGTTATTCCTCATATCAGTAACATTTGGGAAAGATCAAGCCTAGATTTTGGATGTGCTATGAATGGGAGGCAAATGACATAGTACATATATAGTCTCTAGGTTAGAAAAATGCAACCGTTGGAGTTTTTGGGCCCTAGTATATCTCGACCCTGTCACCTAGATATATAGAAATAAGAAATGAAATGAGATTGCCTGGTTTGCATTTCTGCGCGTGTTCCTTTGAAATTTCTTATGTCCTAGGTGTTCTTTAACCGTACAAGCTTCCGCATGTCTAAAAAGTATAAAAAAAAAAAGAAATTAGTAACTGTGTTAGTTGTGGTGTGTGGAGGGTGTCACACAGCCCAAAATATGGAAAAATATGAAATAAAATAAAATAAAATAAAAATTAGAAAAACTATCTACATTAACATCAGTAGTGGCACATAAGAGGTTGGTGTCCACGTTAGTGATTTCTAACCAAAATTGGTTGGAATGAATACATTGTCAAATCGTCAAAAAGTTTATGATTAAATTGACACAATTAAAAGGTTTATGGTTGAATTAGCTGCTACACAATAGGTTTAAGATTTTTTTAGTAATGTTCCCAAATTGTCTTACAGCAATAGCTAGCAAAGTTTGGTATATACTTGACTTCATTGACTCATTTACTTATCGAGCTTGTACTTATATTGATTGTTATAACAGAAAATAGGCTATGAGTCTCTAGATCACTTGTAATTTTCATAATATAGTTAAGTTTGTCTCTACTAAAGGGTCATTCTTTCTCCATCCCTAATTGGATGAATGTCACCCTCATATAGACTAAACTAAAATGCACTCCCTCCCTATCCCCAATAAAGGTCATGGAACAAAGGTCTTGGCTCTCTAGAGAGACTAGATTGAGGTTAACTTGGTGGGATTATTCATCTAAGTGATCGAACATTTTTTTTCAACATTTGTGATCCCTAATGGTCTTCCTAACTATTCATGCAATGCTTTTTGGAGCTTATCATGTCCTTAAAGGTTAACCTAACCATTCTAGAAAGAAAAAGGACAAACAATGTATTTAAAGTGTAGGAATCAAACATTCAATCATTGAAAGCTCAAAGTAAAAGTGTAGAAATAAAAATCCGATATTAGTTGGAAAAACTATTACATCACCTTGTTATAAGCCCTGAAATGTGAATTCCTATAAGCTTGACTCAAAACCAAGTCGAGTAAGATATTACATCGCCATGTCCTAAGCCTTCGGACATGAACCCAAATAAGCTTAACATTAGAAATTGTCCTAATCCCTAAAACTGAGCAACATTAAGGCAAGCCTAAATTCTACTCATTTTATTAGTGGTGACAAGGCTAATCTAGGCTAAGCTAAGCATTTATTGGTAAAATGTTTCTAAATCTAATTGGTTTTTATTTTCTAGCTAGACTATAGTAACTAAGGTCTAAACAAATTTGATTATTAATTCCTAAGTTCATTAACTTCACTAGCCTAATTAAAGCTAGGTAAGCTAATAAGACTAATTCTAATCCCCATGGATTGCCACCTCCTAGGCTTATCATCACCGCCAATGGTCTCCAATGCGGATCTCATTCATACGTTCAATCATGCAATCACTCAGCTCAAGGCATTAGCAAGCTCACACAATCAATTAACAATTGAGAAGCTTGGATTTAGTTCGTTAATTTGATTCAATCACCCATCCACCTCATAGAACTAAGGACTATTTAATTAATGCCAAGTGATAATTAACCCCACTTGTATTTCACAAGGCGATGGGGTAACTCACTTGCACCTAATTAAAGTCTAATCCCCCCCTTTTCTTAAAGCATTTGCCGAAGAATCATGCGTTGCCAATCCGATTCAAAGTTAATCAATCATCATTTTAATCATGGCCAAGGTTGATTAAGAATACGATAGCCGTCCAACTATGAAGAAATACTTGATTTTTCAAAGGACTCGCTATGGAACAGTTTTGAAGGCTGTTCTTACCTTCTCCGAATTTATTTAAATCAACCGCCTAGATCTAAGTAAAAATTTATGAAACTTGCGATTTAGGATTTCTTTTACAACTTCCATTTTTTAAGTTTTTGCAAGAAAGACCTCTAAGTACTTTCAAATTGCAAAACAAGTTTGGTCGATGTTGGAACAATTTCACAGATCAAACCCTTCTTTTCTTCAAAAATATCGGACAGACTTTTCATGACTCAAATGATGTTCAGATTTTATGATTATCATATCAATGTAAAGCTAAGGATCTCAGCTACAAATATTCTGAAGATTAGTTTTCCTAATTCTTTATAGATTTTTCCAAAAAATTGAAGAGCCAGCAAGGTCAAATCAGGCTCCGCACACTTTTCTCACTCGTCATTTTTCATGATTTAGCCATTTACCAAATGAAATTGGCCAACAAACCGAGACCTACTCATTAAGCTACAAATCAGTATCTTAGTCAAACATACCATCAAATAGCAGCAATCACGAAAGATAACAATATATTAAAGCATATGAACTTGAGCTTTAGAACCTTATATCCAAACAAAGTGTAAGAACCTTACCTCGAGAGATATCAAATTCCTTCTTAATCAAGTGAACATGAATCGGTAGGAGGATGAGTTTGAGCCTCTTTGACAATATATCTCATTAGAGAATGATGCATGCTCATGTCATTCATAGAACACCATGCGTATGCTCCATTTTCAACCATCATAGAATTAGACTCCTTGTTCAACGGTCATCTCGGGCACAAAATTGAAGTACTCCGAGTATGAGATAAAATGTGAAAATCATAGTATTAGAAAAGTCATCATAAAAGGGTTGAAACCTAGTCCAAGACATCTCCCAACAAAAAGTCCACAAAGTTGTGCAGAGAGACACACAAGCCATCCATATAAAATATTTCCCCTCCTTGACACACACAAGACTTCTCTAGCCAACACCTAAATTTTTGCCCAAAAATTATATTTACATATTTCTAAAAAATAGAAACTTGTTTTCCACAAGAATATTTCATCTTTATTAAATATTAAAATCTTGCATATATATTCCTTGACATTTAGGCCTTGTTTTATTCGGCTTTGAGGAATATCTTTGGGAAAATCCAAATACCTTTGGGCTAAAGGGGTTTTTTGATATACAAATAAGATTTCATGAATTGTAATAGTGTATTGAGAAACAACTTTGGCTTAAATACCATTTGATAAAAATTACATTTGTAAAGGACTTTCACTAAAATAAGAAAAAATGTTTTTGCTTTTTTTGGGGGGGGAAGGGGGAGTTTAACCACTAGTAGCCTCACTTGAGGTCATGCGACCTTAGGCGAGATCTGGCTATTGGACGGCCTCGTCTTAGGTTGTGCGACCTCAGGCAATGGTCGCTTGAATTCACGAGACCTCGAGCGATGGTTGCCAAGGTCAAGCGACCCTAGGCAACGGTTGCCAGCATGCGTGACCCCTTGGTCAACGATCGTCGACCTTCAATAAACTTTTCCGTGTTGCGGCCTTTAGAGAAGACGAATAGTAACTAAGGATCAAGACTTGTATTCTAAGAATGTAACTTCCCGAAGGACCTCGGACCTACTTTAGGCTAAAGGGAGCTCTTTGGAAATGCAATTGTATTTCTCCAAAATTGAGTAAAAGGATGAACCAAATGTATTTGCATTTGGCCAAGGGACTTTTTTAGAATCCCAAAACTCATTGCAAATGCTGAACCAAATAGGGCCTTAGTATAACTTTGTTGAGACCTAAATTTTGGCCACCTTTTTAGGGTTTAATTGCATATAAATTAGAGACTAATTTTTAAACCTAAAAAAATTATTAAAATTGCGTAGCGCATAGACATTAGGAGCATCTATTAACAGTAACATATTTTATAGGAAATACAAAAGGAAAGAAAGAAAGAAAGAAAATTGATTTAAGACTTAGAAGATTGGTTGTTTTTAAGAGAGAGAGAGAGAGAGAGAGAGAGAGAGAGGTGGAGTCGGGCCGGGTCGAGTAAACCGGACCCCTATCTCTTTTCCGGCTAGGCCTGGCCCAACCCATTTCTCTTCTTTCTTTTTTCCTCCGCTCGGGCTGGCCCATCATCCTTTCTCGTAGGCCTAGCCCGCGTGATGGTCTTCTTCCCCTTCACGCCATTCACGCTTCAGGAGAGAAAGAAGAGCGACAGAGCCAGAGTAGGAGGGGAGCAAGTGACGAGGTGATCCATGGGTCTAGGTCAGGCCGACCGGCTAGCTGGAAATGGCCGGAGCCATGCGCGCTGCCAGTTGGCCTTAAAAGCGAGAGAGGGAGCAAGAGCGAAAGGGGGCTGGCTCGGCTGAGAAACGAAAAGAAAACCAGAGAAGCGTGAGAGGAGAGAGTGCAGTTCGAGAGACGAAATGGAGAGAGGCCCGAAAGGGTGGCCAGTTGGTTCGCTATAGTCAGCAGAGAGAGGGAACCAGCGAATGAGAGTAGAGAGGTCTTGCTCGGCTGAAAGTTAAGAGAAAAAGGAACTCGGAAGAGAGAGAGAGAGAGAGAGAGAGGGATTCCGTTCGCTAGTGGTTCCTCCAAGTCGCCTGAACCTTCGAAGGCCAGCTCCCCAGTCGTCGTCCACCATGAACCAGCAAGCTCCCTCTTCCTCTATACATACTCTATTTTAGGTAGGGGTGAGCATGGTCCGGGTTGGTCCGGGCCACCCCCTAACCCTAGGACCAACCCGTACAGTGTCGGTCCTAAATTTTTAGGACCGAGGACCGACCCTATTGAGCCTGGGACCAAGGACCGGACCGACCCAATCGGTTCGGTCCGGTTCCGGGGTCAACTCGGGACCGATCGATAATTTTTTTCGTCTTATTTTTTATACTCCCTAAAAAAGCAAACCTATAAATTCAAATTACACATCCATCGACAATGCGGTTATGCAACTAAACTATAAATACCGATACAAATTTAGCAAATTTAAGATGACACAATAATAAAAATTCCGTACTTGCTAATTGCTCATCGAGATATGAGATAAGATGGAAATTTTTTGTAATAATCTATCTTTAATATTCATAACACCATATGCAAAAGCGTTTTCCTGCATTTAATCATGTAGAGTCCACGCAATCAAAAAATGAGCTTCACGCCAAAATCACCGTAACAACTATAGTACTACTCTACTCTTCAAAAACTTCTACGATTTGACACAATTGAAAAGCAAAGTGCAGCTGAAATTCATTAGTAAAATACAATTAAACCATAAAAAGTTCAAAATACTTAATATAAACCATGAATTATAAATTCACATTTTGTTAATTCACTTGATTTTCTAAACACCTGAAAACAAAACAATCGACACATAATTAATACTCAACAAAATTTTTAAATTGAAATTACTATTAGTGCTATTGATAGAACATCTTAATATAATATAATATAACAGACATTTTACTTAGGTTTGAATATATAAAAGAATTATAAATAATATAATATAATATAATATAATATACAGGGTTGGTCCAGGGTTGGACCGACCCAAAACTCTTAGGACCGAGGACCAACCCGCACAGTGTTGGTCCTGGAATTTCAGGACCAAGGACCGACCCAGTCCCCTTGGGAACCGGACCAGGACCGGCAGGGTTGGACCGGTCCAGGGTCGGTCCAGGGTCAACCCTAGACCGCTGCTCACCCCTAATTTTAGGCATGCTCGGTGGGAGCTCGCGGCCGTCCGGCTAATATGAACTCCGGCCTCGCCAGTTTCCCAGTTGAGTTGCTACGTGTTCCGGTACGTTCGTTGAGAGTCTCGGTCAAACTGGAAATCCCTCGTTTCGATAAAATATTTCAATGAAAAACCGAACTCAAATCCTTAAAACCAAAGTTTAGGTGATTCGTTTTGATATTGCTGTCCCGACACCGACATCAGCATTTTCTTTGATTTTGGTGCCATATCTCACATTGTCCGAGTCGGCCGTGAACTTCTTGCCGTAGGAGCCCATGGTTTGGAGCCGCCCTTGTTAGTCCATTCCCCTTCGTTTTAATATGCATACGAGTGTGTTTTTGTGATCGAATATGGTTGTAAAGGTTTCGGAGCTTGAAAGGCTCCTCAACCGGTGGCCGGCGGCGACTGGCGCTAGTTGAACCGAACTACGGACGCTGGATGGTGGGCCGGCAGTGGGTAGAGCTTCGGTGATGGCTCATCGGAGTATTGGTGCTGGTTCGGGTGCGGACGTCACAAGGGGGAAGACGTCGGGAGGAAGAGACGGCTTCACTAGGAAGATGACCACGTGCAGGGAAGCGAAAAAGAAAAAGATAAAAAATAGAAAATAGCAAAGAAAACAAAAGAAACAGAAAAAGAATAATGAGAAAGAAAGATAACAAAAATCCATGGGCTTAATAGAGAATGGGCTCGTTCAGGATTAGATATAGGTCAGGAATTGTGGGCTTAGTAAACAAAATTGAAATCGGTTAGATTCGGACTACGCCCAGAGGCCGGTCCGAATTCCAAACCAAGCCTGGACCATTAATGGGTCCGGGCTAGACTCATATCCGGACCGGGTTCCCTAACCAGGTGCAGAGTCTATTTTCCAGAATTAAAATTTTTTAAAATTAATAAAAAATCAAAAATACTAAAAAAATTAAAAATAACAAATTAGAATATTCATAAAATTAATTAAAAAAATCCAGAAAATTTAAAAAAAATCAGAAATTTTTGGAAAAAAGCTTAAAAGTTAGTAATTTGAGTAGTTTTCTCTTAAAAAAATGAAAAATCCTTAAAAATTTGAAACCCAATTGAACATGCCTTTAGGGATTTACCATAGGATTTTTGGATGTCTTTTTCATTTTAAAATGATGATAGATTGGTGCTTGCACTTTTTTATTTGATTATACTTGATTATGCAATTTCAATATATCAATTGTTATTTTCTTGGAATGGTTAGGATGAATCTTAAAATCTTCAATGGGCTGCCCTAATAATTTAGTTAGCAAATAATCAATTTTAGTTATCGAAAGAGCTCTAGTTAAATAGCTAAGGTAATTAAGTCTTCGATTTTGAAATCTTTGGTTGCGCATGTATTAAGATGACACTTCCTTGTCTTGATTAGGGTTTTTAGCCAACCCTCAACAATGACTAATGGTGACTCCTTTTGAACATATAGATTAGGAGAACCAATGTTGGTATGGACTTCGAAAAGCTCACGCTTTACAAGTATCTCTAAATCTACTCCCCCAAAGGTAGTCCCTTGAAGGCAAGTCACAACAAAATGTTAAATGGAATTAGTTTTCTTAAACCTACTTTCCACAAAAAGACAATTGGGACCAAGGATTTGAGTGTGACTAGCCAAGCCATTGGGGGGTCAAATTTCAATTGTAATGGCGAGTTGAGGCCAAAATACAATTTTCAAAAGTTACGGGACCATTTCACAAATTTAACGAAATTTGCCTAAGCTCTTAAATCATCATCTTTATCGTTTGACCCCCAATTAGTTTGAAACTGAATGGGGGCCAGGTTAGATTGATCAATCAAGCCAAAAGGACTAAATGAAATCATATTAGGCATTCTCTAACAAGAAAATGGCCTACTTTGATGGATTTTCTTGCAAATTTAAGGGAAGAAAATTGCAAATTTTGGTAATGAGCTTAAAATGATATACATAGACTTTTCAATTGATCAAAAACTCCAACAAAATTGCTAGATTAAAGCACTTAAACCAATTGACAAAAGTTAGTCCACAATTTGGCCATAATTCAAAGCTACTGAGTAAGTAATTGTGTAGCCCCATCGTATCCTACTCAACTACCCTATTAGTCCAATCATTGGGTGAGATGAAAGAACACCACTTTATGTGCAAATAGAAAATAATTAGCCATGAATAATCTGAGAAGAGAGCATGAAAATTTAATCTAAACTAGCCAATTCAACAACAATACAAATTTGAAAATCTAATATAGAGTTGGTGAAACAGCTCAATTGACAGCCTTTTTGTGTGGGCAAGGATTGACCAAGAGCTAGCTTGATTTAGCATATACATTCCATGAAGCACGCTCTTATGAAGTATAAAGAGCTGAAGACAAGAGGCAACTTAGAGAGCTCTCCACAACCTCCACAAACCACTAAAAAAACTTATGTCAATCCAAAAATTTTAGACAAACCCATTGAGAGAAAATGCAATCTTCATAAACTCCCTGTCAGAACTAGCTAAAATCTTCAACTAAATAGTGAAAGTGCACTCAAAGATGTTTCCAACCATATGTTGCATGTCCCAAATGGAGGTCGGAAAGACCTCTAAACCCCTGTTCCTTAGGCGAAAAATACCCTATTGGTGGGTAGGGAAATAAGTCTCAAGACAAGAGGCAACATCTTTTTTTAGTGTTGGAGGGTTGGTCCCAAGCCAAGAAAAGAGTGAGCTTTCGACAAAAATGGAAGAGTGTTGAACTAAAACACTTGAGGTCAAAGTTTTTAAGTTCTAGTTTAATAAAATATGAGTTTCTTCCCTTGATCAGCTTTATATTATCTCAACTTAAGATGAGATAAATCACCCCTAAATATCAACAATTGCCTTATTTACTCATGTTCATAATTCTCAATTTATGAGATTTCTGATAACTAATAAATCACCCCTAAATATCAACAATTACCTTATTTACTCATATTCATAATTCTCAATTTATGGGATTTCTGATGATTTTGATCACATTACAAGTTGGTGTGTGTTGGTTCATTCTGTGAGTAGACAATAGGTGTGCGTTACACAATTGCACCCTCTCAAGAAGCCACATATTCCACCTTAGTGCCAATTGCATCTATGAATGTCATGAATCATATAACTCAAACCCATCGAAGCATTCCTAAGAAACTATAAATTGAAGACCAACTGAAGGTGATAGCAGCTTGGTTCATGGAGATAAGAGAGATATTGAGATTTTTTTTTTTTTTTCACTTGGGCTTTTAGTGTTTGTAATTTCTATGTTTTTGGTGCTTAGTGTGTTATATAAATTTTTACTCATCGGATCTCTACTTATGTATCAACCATCTAGCGATTACGAATTAAGACGGAGGTGATGCGGAGCCAAGAAAGAATGAAGAAGATGAAAGAAAATGAGGAAAGAAAAGAAAAGAATATAAAAAGAAAAGGAGAGAAAAGAAGACAAATGAAAGAAAACACAAAAATCCCCGGACAAAAATACCCCTCGCGTACCCACCCCGCTGTGGGTGCGTTGGTTTGGGCCTTTCCCCCTTTAATTGCGGAAGGGGGGAGGTTCGAGTCACCGCATGTGTATTAAAGCGCGACTTAAGCGGAGTATCGTGGGAGGTGGGTCCCCACGCTAGTGCTTCCTGGGGGTTTATGTTGAGCGCTCGTTGTGGGGCGGTTCCTCCGGTCCCAAAAAATAAAATAAAAAAATACCCTCGCATTATATAAGATTTGATTGGTCAAAGAGCTCCAATCCTTATTTGAAATTAAATTTGTACTTCTAACCTTTAATTGAGATTAAGTTGACCGCTTCATGTCTTTATTTGACATGAGGTCCACTATAGACCAGCTATTGAGAAAACGCATTCACTTTAAGTTGTTAATTGGAATTTTCCCTTCAATAAATTTAGGTCAAACACTTGTTAAGAGATGAAAAGTTGGTACACATGTCCAACTAGTCTTTGGCAATCGTTGAATGACGAGAGCCACATGCTGATTAGGTGGAAAGCATACGATTGAGATTATAAGAATAATCATCTACTTCAAAAGTTTTAGTTATCAGATGATAAAATGAAAAATGGTTTTATATCTTGATATTTCATCTTGCGAAGGAATTGATTTAATGATGTAGATTCGAATATATACAAAGCGAGCTCCATAGTTAAAGTGTTGTCGAGAAACAAATTGTATGGAGAAGGAAACCAAGAAATGAGTGAAAGAAGATGTGGAAAATCAGATTGAGAACTCTATCCATGGATGAGGCTGCGATCTGTCCCCATTCCAGGAGGACCCTAAAATGTGGAGTGGGGTGAAAACCTATGTACGTCCCGAATTATTGAATACTCATGTACTTGCTATCAAAACACAACGAGAAGAATTATGATGTGGTGAAAATGTGGTAAATAATAATTTAGAAGAAAACTAAATTTGCAAACACGAGAAAAAGTTGTCTCTCAAATGTATACTGATTAATGATGATGAGTTCATTCTTGATACGTAGCACTTTTTATAGTAAAGCGTAACTCCTAAAAAGGACAAAATATCGAATCCCTAATTCAAAATAGCAGCAAATCAATATCCCTTTTTCCTATAAAAAAAAAAAGTCCCTAAACATAATCAACGCAAAGAAGATATCAAAACTATATGTAAATTCCTATTTTAAAATATTTATCACATCTCGATATCTTCTTGAAAACTCTCACATAAATCTTGTCAAGTTCCTTGTCCCAAGCTTCCTTTGACTATGTTTCCAAAAAATTTCTAGGCAATCGCATCCAAGTTAGAGTGTATGGATATCTAAAAATACTTCTTTTCATGAGAAAATGATTTAATAATGGATGTGTTGTATATAAAGAATGAAGCTCATAGGTAAAAGGTTGCCCAAGAAATCCAATTCGAAACCTCTAAGTCGAATATACCAACTTGAAACTGGATATTTATTAAAGTATAGCACGGAATTAACTTCATATCATAACTGTATCCACTACATATTAAATTTAATAGTCCCATAAAAAATCTTCAATAGGGTTTTGTCAACAAGTTCTTTAAGTGCACTAGTTAAGACTATTACAACTGATAAAAATGCATATCCATGCATTCTGAAAATCTGAAAGGGTCACATATCTAGACATCACCTACTTTGATTATAAAAAGATGTACATTTCAAAAGTACAATAAAAGATCGTTAGCACATGCCTTGGGGCACCTATTAACATCTCTGAATTTCATAGTAAACTCTCATACAAAAGCAGAGTGTATTTGAGAGAGAGCGAGATGCAACTACTCCAACGGACCAATAATTGGTTAGATGAGTGTGGGCATTGAATAAATTTTTCTCTTCTTTTGGTTGAGAGGCATTGAATGGTTACATGGCGGGTTTGATCGGCGTAAAGCCACGCCATCACTAGTTTGACATGCAACACATGGGCAAGTGCGTTATTATTACTTACGATCAGTATTGGTCGGCGCATGTATCATATCGGTAGTCCGATTCGGTATTAGTCAGAACTCAGTGATTATGTTGTTGAACGATGCATCTGTACCATCCCCATTGAAATTGCTTGAGATAGCAACAATAGGATGGAAGTAGAAGAGCATCAACTACCGGATGATAATGTCACTCAATAACAAGAATTGTAAGCTAATTAGTGGAAGGTCCACAAAATTACGATGACCTATTCGAAAAAAAAGAAGAAAAAACACCCAATTGCCATAAATCGGAAAGAAAAACAAAGCCTTGAGCGGAGAAAGCACAAAATGAGAAAGCGACATGGCTCCCAGCCACAAGAATATCCCCACACGGCAAAGAAGCCCTAACCTAACCTTTAGCCCCACTAACCGAGAAAAAAAATGGAGACTGCGATTCTGACAATTCGTCAAAAACGTGGACTGATGAGAAAGCTAATGTCCCCAAGATGAAGCGGCGGACGGAGAGTTGCTTAAACCAAAAATTCAATTAAACTTCCACGACGGATATTTCTCCGAATCGATCACTAAGTCGACGATGCTGAAGTCGTGAGGGCAGAAGGCCTGACGACTAATGCTACAGCGAACACTTTCGTTCTCTTCCCTCCACGTCGTGAGGGCCCACTCAAGTATGAATAGAACCATGTGAGAGCTCGTCGCTTGCGCCTTCCCACGGCCGGCGGCGGTGACAGCAACGAAGAGCGGTGTCTGGACTTTCAAGAGGAAGAAATTTTCTTGGAGAGGAAGACAGCCAAGGAGTTGCTCTTGGAGAGGAAGACTAGGGATTTTGTAGAAAGAGAAAGCCAAATTGTATAAGACAACTTATATTTTAGGATTTTGTAAGTTCCCACTCCGGCTCTCCCAAGAATTGAACCTCATATCCCAGGTTCCTCGAAATATGGAACTAAGAACTGGACCATTCCCATCGATCTGATTTTTCAATTCCCAATTCTACCTAAAATTGTTCTCGTGCCTTATAAAATTAGAATTCTCAACCTTTGACATTGGACAAGCCTTTTAGAATTCTCGTGCCTTATAAAATTAATCAAACAATGAGCTGTGATCCAAAGGTAAAAGACCATTGCATATATAGTTAACACTTTTCATATATAAATATATATGAAGAATCATCCTCCAACCGACAACAATAATGATACTGAGGACATGGCGTTGTTGATTTAAGAACTCCAAATGTTCTTGAAAATAAGAGAAATCCTAGGATAAGATTATCCTGCACTTTAAACTCAAAAAGAAGAAGAAAAGTTGTAGGCCAACTATCTACATGACACGATTGGCACTAACATGGACAATTTTCATATATTTTTAATTTTTGTTTCGTATACCAACCCAAAATTGGAAAAAAAAAAAGAAAGAAAGAAAAGAAATGAAAAAAAGAATAGAAATTCAAACAAATTACAAAATTACAAAAAATTGTTTATATTGACACTGACAGTATCACATAAGATGTTGTGTTCACATTAGCGATTTCCAACCAAATTGACCGAAATGACTACATCGATAAATCATTGAAAAGTTTAAAACTAAATTGACACAATAAAAAAGTTTAAAATTGAATTGACTGTTATACAATTGGTTCAAAGTATTTTTGATAATTTTCACAAACTTTGTCCTATAGCAATGGCTAGCGAAGTCTAGCATAAAGTCCACTTCATTGACTCTTTTACTTATCAAGTTTGTACTTATATTGATTGTAATCAAAGAAAATAGACTATGAATCTCTAAATGACTTGCAATTTTCATAATATAGTTAGGTTTGTCTCCACTGAGGGGCCAATTTTTCTCCATTCTTAATTGGATGAACATCACCCTCATTTAGACTAATACAAAAGCACACACAAAAACCTAATCTCCCCCTGCACCCTTTTCTCTCTCCCTCTCTCTCCCCCTCCATCCTTGGATAAACATCACCCTCATATAAACTAATCTAAAAAGCACGCACAAAAACCTAATCTCCCACCCTCCTCCTCCTCCGCCCCCCCCTTCCCGGCGCCCCTCATCCCCCTCCCCCCTTCTCTCTCTCTCTTTCTCCCCCTCCTGCCCTCCCTCCACGAACAACTTAGTGGAATATTCATCTAAGTAATCAAATGGCTTTTTAACAATTATGAGTCCTAAAGGTATTAATGTCACTAAGCATTCATGCAATTTTTTTTTTTTAGGGTTTATTATGTTCTTAAGGGTTAACCTAACCCGTAAGTTCATTAACTAATCAAAGCTAAGGTAAGCTAATAAGCCTAATTCTACTCACCATTGATCATCACCTCCTAGACTTCTCATCACTGCTGACGTTCTCTAATGCCTCTCTCATTCATGCATTCAATCATGCAATCGTTCAACTCAAGGCATTAGCAAGCTCACACAATAAATTAACAATTGAGAAGTTAGGATTCACTTTGGTAATTTGATGTCAATAAGTGACTCAATCACCCATCCGCCTCATAGAACTAAGCATCAATTAATAAGGTCGATAGAAATCAATCCAGCACCGATTAGTAAGGTCAATAGAAATCAATCTAGTGATACAACCTATTGTCAATTCTTACTTCGGATTTGACTAATGGATTATAAAGCCTAAACTTAGCTCGAATTCTCTTAAGTCCATACGAATTTGAAGACTTAAGGTTCAAGTCATTTAACATGTAAATCACTTTAATTTAAAAGTTGCCACTAATCAATTTATGATAGGTCAATTATATATCTAAATAAAGTAACGGAAGAATTATGATTGAGTCAAGGAGATGATTACACTAATTATCCAACTAGTATCCTTTCAATACTTAATCTTGTTCAATCGCCAACCAAATTATTCAGGCAACTTTCTCACTAATTATGAGTCCTAAGATTCTATTACCATTCAGACATAAGGGAGACAATAATCAACATATTAAAAGTGCACAATCAAGTAATAATCGAAATAGAGATGCGCAAACAACAATATAGCATTTGTGTTTAAGAACATCGCAAATCCTATTGTAAAGTCTTGAGAGTTTATCAATCTTTGGGCCAAAAAAAAAAAAAATCAAAGATTTTCACACATTTCTTAAAAGAAAACTACATAAAATCTATTTTTTAAGCTTTTTCCTAATTTTTAAAAAATGAACTTTTTGTTGGAATTTTACACCTTTCTTATGTATTTTTTATTTATTGATAAAAAATTATTATAATTTTTTTTAAAAGAAGAAATATTACGAAAGTAACATGGACGTCGGGCCATAAAGCCTGATTGGCTCGTACCCCACCCAGGCTCGCTGATTAGGGCCCACCACCCTGGCCCCCCGTTTTGAATCTTCAGTCGAACTGGGCTCTAACAAGAGCCCAATTCGACTAAACTACCCCCTACGTCTAAAACTTAGGCCCAGATTCTGTTTAAGCCCAAACCAACCCAATACTTATATGTCTTTAGACCCCACCAAGCCCATTACTCACAACTCATGGCCACGAGCACTCTCTTTTCCCTGTAAACGGAGAACGCTCGTGGATTTACAAACTAACACATTCGATCTTCAAACGAAAAAAAAAATCCTAGGAAAACAAACGCAAACTGAATGAACTGAAGCCGAAAGTTATGATTTTCTGGAAAAAAAAAAAATCCAGATGTTTTGACTCAAAAGAGTTTGACGAGAACTTGGTGTTTCACAAGCAAACAGAGGAAAATGGCAGAGAGAGTCTTAGCAATGCATGGGGAAGATGGCGAGTGTTTGGGGGTGGAATTAATAGAGTGCGTGGAGAGCATAGAGTAATTAATACTTCTATTGCTGAGATTAATTGAGGGCTTTGATAGCATAATAGTCTTTGAATTATTATGAAAATATCAGCTTGTTGTGGGCTACAAATTCTTAAAAGAATAAATTTTACAACAATTTATAATTATTTATTATTTAATTTTGTGTAATCCACAATAAACTATTATTCTTATTAAATTAAAAACGGTCACCCAATCATTTCTCATTAATTTATATCAAATAGTTATCAAGAGATGAGAAGTTATAATATATAATTTGGTACATGAGTCCAGCTAGTTTGTGGCAATCGTTGGATGATGAGGGCCCTAGATTGATTAAGTGGGAAATAATTTAAGATATAAATGAATAAGTGGTCACTTCCTCTTGTGTGATATATTGTGAATCAATGTCAAACGACTTGAGTGCGTGCTTAATTTGATGCTTGTGCATTTGTTTGTTAGATGAATGCTCGATAGGTAGCCTATTGGGAATTGATTATAACTGAATTAGGGATTAGTTAATATTAACCATTATTATGTGAATGTAAATGGTGGCCAATCATCATTAATCATTAATTAATGAACCCTAGTCATTAAGAGGTTAGGGGTGGTCAAAATGCGTGAAAAGCAAAGGCCGATCTAAGGCCATTTTTTGTTTGATGTGTGAATTGTGACATCCTGATTTTCAGGCTCTGATTTTGATTGGTTAAATTGGGTATTTCATTGACGCGGCTATAGTGTTTTTCACTGAGTTGGTCACTCACGAGATAACTAGACTAGCTGGGTAGGCTATTAAGGACTTTAAGGCAAATAGACTTGATAATTCGACCCAGGAATCGGCTTCTTGACCATGCTCATCTTTAGAGATCATTGTGACACAATATAAAATCGATTTGAAATCAGAGATAGGTCGGTTCGACTGAGGTGAATGACCGATCGTGGGTGACTCCTTTAAATTGAAAAATTCTTATTGACCAGCACTAATTTGATTTTCTTATTGTTTTGGTGCCCTGTGTTCGTATTTGAATTCTCGAGATTTTTACGACAATCGAGAGTCGTAAATGTGTTGAGTGGGTTCATCGTGGCTCGAAGAAAATCAACCACAGGTCATTTGTCCTAAAAAGTTCTAAAAACTACCCGGTAGCCTAAGTCACACTAAAAGCACGTCGGAGTGAAATTAACCGCCAATCTAAGTCCGATTTCAGAAATTGAAGAGTCTGTTATGTCACAGGTCATTTTAGGAGCGTCGGCTCAATTTCAAAAGATTTTCTAAAAACCGAGACTATTTGGGAAAAAGTTGAGTTAGGGCAATTTTTATTAGAATTTGCAGAGGACCGTTTTTGATCGCATCCTTGGGCTGCAAGTTGGATTATATGACGGGAAAAGTCATGAAATGGACAAGGATACCTTGATGGATTTATTTAGATTTCAATTGAAATTGTTTGTTGAGAAGTGAACAAATTTGAGTAAAATTGAAGGGGGAAAAATAGCAAATTCGTATGCCACCTTTACCCCCACACTTTAGCCTACCTAAATGCTTCTAGAAGGGGGCATAATTGTCAAAAAATGAAGGGTGGATGCCCACGTGTGGATGACTAAGAGAGAGAGAGAGAGAGAGAGAGTGAGAGAAAAAGAAAGGGAAATTGGTTTTCTCTTCTCCCCTTCTCTCTCTCATTGTGGTCCCTTCCCCCCATCCGCTCCTTCTTCGAAAACTCCATGGAAATCAAAGACTAGCAGCATCCAGCAACCATCGCGACTAGCGTCGGAGCCAGGGCCGCCGTTCACGCCACCACCTCGTCGCCAATGCCCACACACCCTCCGCCTTCCTCTTTCTTGCTACTACCGTTGATTTCTTCTCCTTCTTCTTTGGGTTGTTCGAAACCCAGCAGATCTGGGAAGCCAAAAGAGCAGCCAACAGCACCCCTCGCCACCGTCATCGCACGTCCGCAAGCCACCGGAGCTGCTTGCACGCACTTGACCCTGCCACCGAGCTGCCGTCCACGCACCTCCGCCCCCTCTCTTCCCTCTGGTTCGAACAGAACCAACCAGCAGAAGTAGAAGCAGCGACTGGTGTCACTTGAAGGAGCTGCAGTCGCGTCGGAGCTGCCATCGCCGCTGCACGCCACCTCACCGCCGTTTGCATCACGCTCGCTCGCCGTGCACCATCTGCCCTTGCCTGACTGAGCTGCTGTCCAGCCTCTATTCCAGCGATCATTTCAGGTCTGGTGGAGCTCCGCTAGAGCCATTCAGCCCACTTTTGGCCACCGTGAAGCCCTGCCTAGGTCCGTTTCGGCCTCCTTCGTCCATCTAGGCCCTTGGCCGCCTCAACCGACACTAGATTCGGCCCCAACCAGCAGCGCACAGAGAATTTGAAAATGGGTATGGTAGTGGACGTTTGGCCCGTTTTGGTCACTTTCTCGAGCCCGAATGCTCGGCCCGCTTTAATTTTCATATTGTGCTAAATTGGAATTATTGTGTTTATTTATTTAATTTTCGAAATTAATCATTTAATTATTTATTTTTCGGAAATTCAATCGGGATGGCCAATGACCGGAATTTCATGCTGATTGTCATGGTGTAGTCCATTTATTTATTTAAGCTTTGAATCGTGCCAAATGTGGAATTTTAGGATATATTCCTAAGTGGTTGTTGTTAATTATTTGATTGAGAAATTGTTGGGTATTGATTGTTGGTATCAAAAGTAAGTTGGTTATCACTTGAAAGAAAATACGTGGGCTCGGTGAATTGGACTATCACCTAGAAAATGCACGTGAGTTCAGTGGTTGAATATGTCACCTTGGCAAAGATGTCGCCTTAGAGAATGCACGTGGCTTGGAGACTCGATATGTCCTCCTGGAGAATGCACGTGGCTCGGTGATAGTGTATGGCATCGTAAAAAGGGCACATGGGCTCGGTGAATTGATGCATCACTTTGGTGAGTTAGCACCTAAGAGAAGGCACGTGGGCCCAGGCATCGTAAAAAGGGCACATGGCTCGGTGATCTGATGCATCACTTTAGTGAACTAGTGCCTTAGAGAATGCAAGTGGGCCTGGTATTTCGGAATGGCATCTAAAAGGATATGTGGTTCGGTGATCTGATGCGTCACTTTGGTGAACTAGTACCTTAGAGAATGCACGTGGGTCAAGTATTCAAGAATGGCATCTAAAAGGACACGTGGCTCGGTGACTTGATGTACCACCTTGGCGAAGAGGTCGTCTTAGAGAATGCACATGGGCCCAAAGTTTGAGGCACGTGACTCGGAGACTTGGTATGTCGTCTTGGAGAATGCACGTGGCCTGACTTCTAGATTATCCACCGTGGGGAATGATTTGGATGACATGTAATCGACTAAGTCGATAAACCTTTGCTTTGTTTTGATGTTGTGAATTGATTGATTGAATGGAAATGACCATGAGTGGTCTTGTTGGCGTGTAATCGATTAGGTCGATTTGATCGATGCTTAGATTTGTAATGTGATTGCTTGGGTGCCTATTTGATCTGTACTAATATGCATGTGGAATCTGAGGTCAAGGTAAGTCCTCTCACTCATGTTGTACATAGGCAACCTTAAGGTGTATTACTTTACTAATTGGGTCTTAAGGGGTAGAACTTGTTGAAACGTAGTCTCATCCCAGTTTGGGAAAAACATTTCAGGACTCGGATGAAGAACCTTAGGAGAAAGAACTCGAAGAGAAGTATTTGAAGGAGAACCCCGAGGATGATCCAAAGTAGGATCTTGATGACTGTTGCTATAGAATCTAATTGAGTAGAAACCAACTTTTTTAGTATGGTTTGTATATGTACATGTATGACTGAGTCATTATAGATGTACATAAGGGTGTTGGTTTTCAGGTTCATTTTTCCGGTCCTACTTATATATCCCATTACTTTATTGTTTGGGGATTTTTATAACTGCTTCCGCATGTGCTATTAAAAAGGAAAGGGTCGGCGATATGTAGTCCTAGGATATTGCATTTTAAAATCGACCAAAGTTTGAAGGATGATCACGTGACCGAGGGTTGGGGCATGACATGAATGTTGCTAATCTACTTGATTGCTTGAGTTCATGTTATGTGAATGGATGAATGGGTCATATGGAAACCGACACCACCAATGATGGCTACGCGAGGCAGTCCATGGAGGAGGTAGCCGAAAACCATGAAGACCGTGGCAAGAGATTGATATATGTTCCGAAAATTTAACATTAGTTAATCACTTTTGGGGTTATGGCGACTCCTAATAATGCTTCTAGTTGATCCACTAATAATGGCTAATGGTGACTAGTAATTATACTTTGGCTAAAAGAACTTGAAAACAATCCTGTGTCACGTGAGGTATAGTTTAGGGAGAGATTGTTGTAAAACGGATCGAGTCGGATCACCATTAGATGATGTGTTCGACCTACCTTTTAAGAAGCCAATTTGGACCGTTTTTTCAAGAAATACCTCTCTCGATCAGGTAGGTTGCGACACTCAATTATAACTAGAGCAAAGCCCAAACCTACCAAGCTAATTTCAAGCCCACATCTACCAAGACCCAATCACGCTCTGACTGGCTTAAAGCCATAACTAGTCCACATTAACTAAAGTCTCTCTCCAGCCTTTTATCTTTTTCTTCTTTCATGCTCTCTCCATCATCATATATTACCGAGGGCACCCGAAATATAATCTATACTCAAAGCTGAGACACGATAACATGAGCGCCACACTTCACAATGAATCAAAATACGTCCAGGACCGTACCTCCGTCGCAGGCTACTTCCAGTCACAGGACAAGCGTCCATCGACGTCCATCTCCATTATTATCCGTTCAAAGCCCATGTCAGCAGCCACACCACGACCACAACAAGCAGACCATATGAGACGTGATAGACAAACCATTGCGGATGGGCAAGGAGTTTAACATTCGAGCCACTGATTCGTAGCTGTCATCGCAGATGTTCCTCATTGGAATTACCATGAATCATCGTGGGGACATTTCAAAGCATGAAGTAAAACATGACAAGAAGGAAGAGATTCAGATACAGTCTCAACAAATGATCGGACTCAAGACAAATGATTAAATGTAACAGGACTCAAGACAACGTGTTAATAAAATGACCAATCTATGTCTATGTGTCCCTAGACAACACCAAAAACCCAGATTATATTAGAGTTATGTCTGAGAGAAATTTCAATAGACAAATAATGTGAATGCAGTGAGAGTATGAAATCTGGTCTTATAATCGAAGCATTAACACAACGTGATCGCCAAGCAGCCATCAAAACTGATCGGATTTTTTTCTGTTTAATCGGGAACTCGAGTTTGACGTCTCTTTCTTTCTTTCATAAACTAAGACAGAGTAATAATTCGTACCTTGATAGAAACGGATTTTTTTTTTTTTTTAATCAGGAACTCAAGTTTGACGTCTCTTTCTTTCTTTCATAAACTAAGACAGAGCCATAATTCGTACCTTGACAGAAACGGACTTCGAATCACAAACTGATGACCGCACAAGCAAAGAAATGTTCTGGAACTCTTCATCGGCGAGGATGAGTATTGATAACGAAGTTTCGGCCAGGAACTGGACTTGTCAAACTCACGACCAAGTGATAGAACAAAGAAATTGAGTATCTCTTGCGCGATGATGAAGCGAATATCAGCAGCGAGTGAGGGCGCACAGTGGTGACCGTGAAGGCTTGAGGCTTCTGCGAACTTGGTGTGTTGAGCGTCTCAGAGTTCTTTGCTTGAATGCTCCCTCAAGTTCCCAAACGACTAATCCGACAGAACAAAATAAATATATTTATTGAGAATATAGATTTCCCTATTGGAAAATATTATTAGATAAATTATTAGATATTACTGATATTATTTGATATTTCGTTATTCCCAAGATAGCTAATTTCCTTGATAGGCATGTTGTTTGAGTGTAAATACCCTCTTCTAATGACGTGTAATGTGAAGTCAATTAAGTAAATGTAGTCTTTATTGATTCTCTCTCCCTCTTTTTTGAAAATCCTAAAATATTTACATGGTATCAAAGCCACCGAGAGAGAATGAGTCAAATCAAAACTCTAGTCTTTTCTTCCTTTAAGTTGTCCTTATTCATCTCGTGTTCCTAACTTCTTGATTTTGTCAACACTCAAAAAATCCTACTATGGACGTAATTTGTTGTGATACTCTCTTTTAATTGCGAGCATCATTGACGAGCAAAGCGAAGTGGCCATCAAATATCCAGGTAGCTATGAGCACCAGACTTGAACATTCCGTCATCTAGTAGCCAAAGATGGGCTTCATGGATGATGTCATCAAGAATCTAAGTAGCTATAAGCGCGGAAGTGGAGCACACTTCATCGAGTAGCCAAAGATGAGTGCCATGAGGTGATGTAGTTTACTTTGCCACAATTGAAGTTGAGTTTCCACGTGATTTTATCAAGGTTGTATGAGACAAATATGTCAACTTTTTGCTCATGTGTTACTTCAGTGCTTTTCAAATTCGGTTGTTTAGTGTAAGGTCCGGCTTATACAACACTTGACCACAGACTTTGGAACAAAGTTACGCCAGTCATATGCAAACCGGATGCTCCAACTTGAGAGGGAGTGATAAAATATATTTATGGAGGATATATTTTCCCAATTAAAAAATATATTTAGAGATATTATTAGATATTTGGGATATTATTCGATATTTCGTTATTGTGACATTTGGAATTTTTGTAATTGTAATACTGTAACATTCGAAAATTCGCATCATTTGAGTGGATACATAGAAATTTTAGTGAATTATAAATTCCGTGGGTTGCGACGGATAATTTTTTCATAAATGTAATTATCCCGTGTCCAACGTGTTGAATTGAATTGATAAATGTTGATGTGTGTGCTAATAGTTGGACGGCATTAATTAATTTATTGTCATCTTAGTAGTTGATGGTTTGATATTAATTGTGTAGACTTCAGTTAATTAATAATAATGGTGATCCACTTATGTTAATGACGTTAAAAGAAGAGGGATTACATTTACTCTATTTGCTCACCAAATTTTAGAGATGCAAACATTGGAAGTGTCAAAACTTAACATAAGGGAACACTTAACTGCCAAAAATTTCAAAAGGTACACTTATGTGCCAAAATTGGAAAAGAATTGAACACTTAAGCAACAACTGTGAGAAATTCTAACAAAATGGCTGACGTTGCATTTTTTGGCGACTTTTTTTTACCGATGTAGCAATTTATTTTTTAAAATTATCCAGTGGCAATTCTCTTAAAAAATATCCACGTGACAATTTTTTTTTAAAAACTATCCATATCAATAAAAAGCCCCTAAAATTAATTTTTAATAAAAATATTAATTGAAAATAAATTAAAAACTAAATTATTTATAAAAAAAAAAATGAGGAAGAAGAAAGGGGAGCAATAGGTTTGGCGAGGGCCTCAGCTCTCACCACCATTGCCCTACCATCGTCGGAGAGGGCCAGCAACAATGGGGCAAGCGTCAGCCAGGTTGCTGACCCTTGGGTAGTGGCCGGTGACCCTAACCGACTGCTGATGACGAGGCCCTTGCTGAACCTATAGTACTCCCTTTTTTTTTAATAAGTAATTTAGTTTTTAAATTTATTTTTCATTAATATTAAATTAATAAATTTAAGGGTAAAACAACATTGTTTTGCACCTTCATTGTTGAGTTGGCTTTCAGCAAGCCACGTATACCGCATATATTATTAAAAAAATGTCACATTATATTTCCAACTACTTTCGTCGGACTTGGCATTAAAGTGCCTTACTTAAAAAAAAAAAAAAAAGTGGCACTTAAGTGTACATTTTGAAACTTTTGACATTAAAGTGTCCACCTATGTCAAGTTTTGGCACTTCTTATATACTTTGTCCTCAAATTTTAATTGAAATTTATAAGTGCCACGTGTCCATAAGAACTCTTGCATGACCATATGTTTCTGCAAAACAAGATATTAGCACAAATTTTGACACCTAAATTAATCTATGATTACCTTTAAATGAGTCACTCTCTTCTTGCATTTATCTAACCACATCTAACCCTAAATTACACCTAGCAATTGAAGACCCATTTTATATTGGTAAAAATCTTAAGATAACCTATTTTACTTTGGCAAAACAACCCTTTTCGATCTTTCCAAAAATCTGCAGAACACTTGCATTTGTTATTTTCACCTTCAATCCTAAAATTAGTGACTTAAACTCTTCAATTCAAGAGCTAGAAGGTAATGACGACAAATTGGTAATACTTAGTTGTGTCAAGGTAAATGAAGTTTATAGATATTAAGTTAGTTTTAATCTACTTAATACTTGATTGAGATATGCAATAATATTTTGGGTATGGTGATTGTTGAACTTGTCTTCGCAATCTTGTCCATGTTTGTTCTGCTTTATTTTGCTTCATTTTGGATAATTAGAATCTAGTTGTTATGTCATATTTGTCCTGTTAACCCATCACGTGTTCATTCCGCTTCATCCTAGATAGTTAGAATCTAGTTGTTTTGCTATATTTATCTTAATAACCCATTGCATATTCGTTCTACTTTGTTCTAGATAGTCAAAATCTAATTGTTCTACAATATTTATTTTGATGACCAATTGTATGTTCGTTCTGCTTCATTTCTGCCATATTCATTTTGATGACCCATTGCATATTCATTCCATTCCATTCTATTTTATTTGGGTAGTCACAATCTAGTTGTTTTACTATATTTATTTTGATGACCTGTTGTATATTTCTTCTACTTTGTTTTGTTTCATCCTAAATAGTCCAAATCTATTTGTTTTGCCTATAAATCTTGATAACCTATTGCATATTTGTTCTACTTCATTCTATCATATTTCTTCTTATGACCTCTTGTATATTCATTTTGTTAGAATTTTACTAGTCAGAATTTGTTTGCTCGGCTTGTATTTTCTAGAATTCCTTATATGAAAATATGTCCATTCACTTTAGTATAATTTACTATGTGTGAATCTATTTGTTCATTCTACCAGATTTTACTAATTTTGAGTTTGTCCATTTATGAATCTATTTATTTAGTCAAATCTGTTCATTTGTGAATCTATCTGCCAACTTGTGAATCTATTTGTTGATAAATCTATCTATTGGTTCAAATAAACTTTACTAAGTATGAATCTATTCCTTGTTGAATTTGTCCATTTGTTGATTTTTCCATTGCTGAATTTGTCAATTTGTAAATTTATTCATTGTTGAATCTGTTATTTTGTTCTATAAGCTTTGATCGAGTTGGAATTTACCCTTTTAAATGTTCAGACTTTACGTCAAGAATATACTTATTCATTTAGACTCAAAATATACCTATTTGATTAACTAGATTTTAATTATTAGAACTTGCTCAAAGTCCAAATCAGAATGTATTCATTTGGATGTGCAGACTTTGACAACTAGGAACGAGATTAATGTGATTCCATGACCCACACAGTGGTGCATTACGATGCCCTGTGATAGAAATTTATGAGATTCCCTAGTGGTTGGGATGACCTGGAGAGTGTCTTGGAATGCCTCGGGAGTCGAGATGCCCTTGAGGTGAGAATGTCCTACAGTTTGGAATTAAGATGTTCTAGTGATTGGGACTTTGAGAGAAGTAAGGAGGAGGAAACATTAAGGAACAAAATGTACTGTCATGTATAGAACCAGATATTGCTTAAGTTGTTTGTTTATGTGAAATATGGTGTGCATTTGCATGATTTTGGATAAACATATTGTTTGTTGACGATTTTTGCAATAAATGAAATGTGAAAAGTAAAGTCTAATCATGTTTTTGTCATATTTACTGAATTATCATGCATTCATTTTGTGTGCTAGGTGAAATGGTAAGAGGGTTCTTTTGACTTAAACTAGAGATTTCGTTTATTGGGTTTTGGCTTATTCATTTTTACTTTTCAGACATGCAAGATGGACATCCCTCAACTTTTGTGCTATGAAGTTCCTATACATTATAAAGGTCTTTATGAAAGTATGTTGAAGTTATCGATCCATGACTTCGGTATGAACGTTTGTCAATATAGGCTTTTGGAGTATAGTATGGAGAAAGGTCACCCCAACCCTCACCTAGACTTTTGTATTTTTCTTGTAATGTAATGAAGTTGTAAACTTAAATGTGGTATAAATAAAAGAAGTAGAAGCATATTGGTTATGCTTGCATAGCTTTCTTTGTAAAGGGATTTTCGAAAATGTTTGATTATGCTTCCGCATATTAAAAGAGAATAATATTATAAGAAACACATGTCAAAAGTTATGTTTTGGGATGTCACAGTTATACTCTAAAGTACCTAATTTTCTTTCATATGCATGTGTTCGAGTATAAATACCATTTTATGATAATGTATAAAGTGAAGTCAATTGAGTAGATATGTAGTCTTTATTGATTATCTTTCCTTCTCTCTTGAAGATCCTAAAATATTTATAGAATATGATAGAGCCTACATTTTTTAGTTGTGTGTGAGATTTTGGTAAGATTACTATCAACAGTTCTAAGAGTTTAAGTAGTTAGATGAAAGTGTGGTTTGATATTTAAATATTCTAACACTCTTCATACATCATTTGGGCTTTGGCATAAGCCAATATGGAAATATTTAATTGGAGAGGCATATATGGACTTTGAAATATTTGAACTCAAAACCTCTTCTTTTGATATCATGTGAAATTTTGGTGGAATCACTAGTAATTATTTTACAAGCTTAAGCTATTAGATGGAGATATGATTCAATATTTAAATAATCTAACACTATGATCAAGGCTTATGAAGTAGAAAGGCGAAGGAAGGAGGTAGAGAACTACAAACCCTAGTGAGAGCGAATTTTCTCAAAAAAAAAAAAAAATTGCCAAGACATTCTTCTTCTCCTTTTTGTCACCTCCCTCCGTGAACTTGTTTTTCTTTTCTAACATAATAAACCCTCTTTTTTAGGGTAAATACAACAAAAAATCTTAAATTGGTCACATGTCATAAATTTATCCCGAATTAATTTTAAGAATATCAAAAACTCCAAATTGGTATATTTGTGATAGATTTACCTTCCATTAGTTTCCGTTAAATTTTGCAATCAAATTATTAAATTGGATGACATGAGAAAATTAACAAATATACTAGTTTAAGGTTTTATCTTTTGTTGTCACATGCATAATAGTTTTGTGTTTTTTTTTTTGGTGGTATTAATCAAATCTAACAAAATTTAACGAAGCGTAAAATTATCATAAATGTACTAGTTTATGATTTTTTATGGTCAAAAAATTAATTTAGAATAATTCTATCACATGTGTACTGATTTATGGTTTTTTATGATAAAAAAATTAATTTGGGATAAATGACTATTTGTGGCATCCTAAAATTTCATAGCAATCTCTAGATATACTACGACCCATGATTAGGTAATGGAAGTGCCATCGGACTATATTATAGTCATTAGACTAATGGATTACAATAAAACAAGGTCGAGCATTGAATGGATTATTGCTTTGTTGAAAATCTATCCTATGTCCATGTATGATCTAGGTTGTACTAAAGGATAAATTGATAAGGAATTTTCTATTCTTGGCCATGTACTCTATGAGTCAGATTACCATCGATTAATGTTGCACTATTATGTGGCCATGTGAGTATTTGTAATTATGTATATATAAGTGGGGATTAAGGTAGATTATTAGGAGCAAGTGTGGGTTGGATACCTAAGGCCCAAAACAGCTCAAAGCAGCCCACATTCCCCCATCATTCGGTCGACCAAGGCCCAGCTGAATGAGGCCCATCATCCTTGCATGAAGATTGACAAGTGGCAAGAGAGATTAAGCAAGTGTCGCTGCCCCCATTGCTTCACAGGTGATCTCCATGCAAATCCAATGATTACTAGCTAATCATGAGGGTGAAAAAAAAGGGAAGGGGCGGAGTGAGCGAGGGAGTGATCGAGAGAGAGAGAGAGAGAGAGAGAGAGAGAGAGAGAGAGAAACCGAGAGAAAGGGAGAATGACTGAGAGAAAGAGAGAAAACCTGAGAGAAAGAGAGAGTTCGTGAGGGTGCTTCGGCGAGGGGAGAAGGAGACCAGCCCCACCGTGTGTGCGCTAGCTGCCCCCGTCCGCCGCCTAGCTCCGCCATCGATCGAGCCGCACCCGAAGCCCTCAAATTGCCGTTTACTTGTTGTGGTTGCATGAACTGAAGGCAAGTGAGAGTCCATTGATATACACTTTGCTTGTTGTGGTTGTGTGTGAGGTGTAATAGGTTTAGGAGATGCCTGAGATATGATGCTGGATGTTGGAATTTCGAAAGTATAGGAGTAGTTCTTTAAGCTAGTAAACTGTTTCATGGAAAAACAGATTGACCTTTGGCGACGCCGTGAATTTTATGTAATTATCTATCTGAAATTTGACTTTGTGACCTTGAAGAAAGTTGTATATAACATATTGAGGAGTAACATACTAAAATTTGAGAAGAAACAAACAATTATTGGTAGGTGAAATGATTTTTCTCTGAAATTGTTAAATCTGGAAATCGTTACCGAGAGTTAGGGAGAGTTATGGTGATTATAGCTTTTGTTCTAGCATGAATCTGACTTTGAGTTCTTCACAAAACTTTTACCTATATGTTTTTCTATAACATATCAAAATTTCAGAATTTTCTGAGTTGATTTAGGGGTTACACTGAATTTTTGAATAAAACTATGCAATGGTGATGTTTGAAATTTTAAGGCTGTGATGTATGGACCATAGCGACTCGTACGAAGTTCTTTTGACATAGTGTTCTTCATGAAACATTTTTCTCTGGATCTTGTTTATAACATGTTAAAATTTTATAATTTATTAAGATCGTTTACTAATTTTCCCAGAATTTTAATTAAATGAGTTATGTTTTATCAAAATTGTTTTATTTTCTGATTTGCTCTATGAGTTGATTATTTATTTATACAGCGTATGTGGTGACATTTAGCATATCATATGACATCAAAAGTTGATTGAAAAATTTGACATTATTGCATCAAATGCTATTTTGAAAGTGAGACATATATGTGAATATACATTGTGATGTTGATGATACCGTCGGACCCTTGAGTCGATGATGCCCTGGGAGTGTCGGGATGCCCGGAGGTGTGTGCTAGATGTCCTTGGGAGTTTCACGATGCTCGGAGGTATGTGCCGGAAGCCTCGTGATGCCAGTTGGGGTGCGGATGCCCGGAGGTGTGTGCCGGAGGTCTCGTGATGCCAGGTTGGGTGCGAGAGTTAGGAGGGATGCAAAGATTGGTCCCTCGGAGAGAAAAATGAGATCCTTTTGAATATCAAAATGGGAAATGGATTATGTGCATGTGTGTGCATATGGCATGGTGCATGAATTGTTTATGAATTTGAGTTGGTACTATTTGGCATTGATAATGTGGTCATTAAGGCATCGAATGGATCTCATGGAAATATATGTATGATTGCACGGATGACATGTGCATTTCACATGAAATTTTGGTTGTTTTGCTTGTTGCATTGTATAGTTTGATGGATTTTTACTGCTGAGTGGTTGTACTCACCCATTTTGGGGACTAACATTTCAGATTAAGAGATGCCTCCGTTACCGGTCACACGTGGTACTTTTAATGGCTTACCGTTCGACATTGAGGTTGAGTGTTTGAAGCATTCCTGTGTTGGTGTTCGTGGATTGGTGGTCATCCGTGTTCGAGTTTTAGTTATGTATGACGTAGGTCTACCTGATCGCCCTGTAGTCCAGGAGTTCCTATCCGTGCATGTTCGTCGCGACGGGATCATGATGGGGATGATGCCGCCACCACCAGCTGATGCACTAGGCTAGGTGTGATTGTGCATGTGACTGTGCGTGTGACTAGTAGTGGATGACACTTTTTGGATAGCCGACACTAGATGATGAATCGGTGTACATGACTACTGTGGGCTTGGGTACTTTTGGTTATAGCCGAGCTTAGTAAAGCCTTGGCCTTTTGATGTACTGACTCATGATGTCCATCAAAGTTATGTAAATAAAAGTGTTCGGCTCTAATTTATATAAAATGTGTAGTTGGTGTGCATTGCATTATCCTGTCAAGCATGGGGTAGGGAGATATCGATTATGCTTCCGTTATATGAATTGCGTTGGGACCGATATAAATGATACAAAACCCCATGATTTATGGACCCACTATAATTCAATGGTATTAGAGTGACATGTTATTAAGACAAGTGAAAGTTAAGCGAAGTGTGGCGATCCTAATGGATCGAGGGCCATTTCGGGGGTGCCACACTATTGGCTTGGAATATAGTGAATCCTAATCCAGATAAGAGTTTACCCCTCTTGTATTAAGCTTGTTGACCATGATTATCATCTTATGAATGAAACCTTAATTGATATATGTGGATGGGGCAGTTTGCCTATATTTATGGGGGCTAATTCACCCGCGAGCTAAATATAGTCTATGTCATAAGAAATTCGTGTATTTGATACATTGCCGATGTTGTGATGCAAATTAATAACTTCTAGGGTTAATGTCATGAAAAAATCCAAATTAATTTACCAAAAACTAATTTTTGAGTCAACAAAAACTCCAAATTAGTACATTAATGACATATTTATCCTCTATTAACTTTCATTAAATTTTTATACTGAAATTGTTGAGCTGAATGACACATTGTTAACACCTAGATTTTGACAAACCAATTATCCATTTATTGCATAGAAAATCAGCTATTAATTTTTAACTCCTAAAAACTATTAAAATTTCAATTCCATGTAGTTTTTATGTGTACTTTTCATAGCATATAGATAAGCTCATTTATGACATTAAATTGGACTAGTGGTGGTTTGAAGTTCTGAGCTTAATGGACTAAACCTACTGTCAGAGTTTGAAGAATAGACCAAGAATTGAGAGAACGACCTATAAATCTTTGTATATTTAGTCGTGTGTGTTTACATCATATAAGCTTATGTTTATAATACAATGAATGTCTAACTAAGGAAATTAAAGGAAGATACATTAAATCAAACTCAATCACAGATTGACATAATTAAACAAATATAATCTCCTGTAATCTTTGATTGGTTGATCATGATCTTCGGTCTGATTCTTGCATATCTTCAACACTCCCCCTCAAGCTAGTGGTTGATATACATCCAAGATGCCAAGCTTGCTTAGTAGATATGCATGTTGTTTTTGACACAATGGCTTGGTAAAGATATCCGCAAGCTATTTAGTGGTTCCAATTCCATTTGTCTTAATTACTCCTTCTTGGATCTTATCTCGGGTGTAATGGCAGTCCACTTCAATATGTTTCGTTCTTTCATAAAATATGGGATTCGCTGCGAGTTTGAGTGCTACATCATTATCACAGAATAAATTTGTTGGCCCTGTGACTTGTACCCCAAGATCTAAAAGCAAGCCTCGTATCCAAACGATTTCACAAATGGTTTTGGCCATGGCTCGATATTCAGCTTCAGCAGATGATAATGATACAGTCAACTGCTTCTTTGTTTTCCAAAAAAGTAACGACTTTCCCAATTTAATGCAAAAACCAGTGACTGATCTTCGACTCATTGGACATGCGGCATAGTCTATGTTGCAATAAGCATTCATTTCAAAATCACAATCTCGAGAAAGGAGTATTTCAAGCCCTAGATATCTCTTTAAACATTTTATGACTTTCAAGGCTACATTCATGTGAGATTCCTTCGGGTTATGCATAAATTGACTGAGTGTCTGCACTGCATAACATATGTTTGGCCTGGTTATGGTGAGATATATAAGTTTCCCAACAAGCCTTTGATAGCAAGATGGATCTTCAAGCAGTGGGTCATCAACCTCAGAAGACGATCCGGCGTCATAGTCAACGGTAGTTAACTTGATGTTCTGATCAATAGGAATGGCAGTTGGTTTACACCTTGATAAGCTTGCTTCAGATATAATTTCCATCACAAATTTTGTTGGCTAAGAGAAATTCCCAGATTTGAGCGAGCAATTTCAATACCAAGGAAATACTTAGGAGGTCCCAAGTCCTTAATACAAAAGGTAGAGTGTAGATATTCTTTGAGATTTTTGATGGCCAAACTATCATTCCCCATAATGAGTATATCATCAACATATATCATCAGGTAGATTGATGACGTACCTTTTGTCCAAGTGAAAATAGCATAGTCGTGCTTTGATTGCTTAAAGCCAATGGTTGTAAGAGCTGTAGTGAACTTTGCATACCACTGCCGAGAAGCTTGTTTGAGCCCATAAAAGGATTTACGGAGATGACACACTCCAGACTCCCCCTGTCGCCGTAATCTCCGGTCGAAGGTCCATATAGATTTCTTCATCGAGATCTCCATGAAGGAAGGCATTATGGACATCCATTTGATGGAGGTCCCAATTTCGGAAAGTAGCAATAGAAAGAAAAGAACGAACAGTGACATCTTTCACAACTGGAGAAAATGTCTCGTGATAATCGAAACCTTCACGTTGTGTAAAGCCTTTCACCACTAAGCGCGCTTTGTACCGTTCAATAGATCCATCGGCCTTGTATTTGATCTTATATACCCACTTGCAGCCAATGGGTTTACGATGAATAGGTCTAGCAACTATATCCCATGTATGATTTTCTATTAAAGCATGCAACTCTGTTTCCATGGCCTTCTGCCATCGTGGATCACGAACTACTTCAACATAAGATGATGGTTCTATTTCCTCAAAAATACGACTAATGCAGCACCTATGTTCCTGAGATAGTGGATCGAATGAAATATAAGAGGAGAATGGGTATGGGGTACCTAATGAGTTGAGGGAGGCACAAACATAATCCTTCGTCCATGTAGGGGGACGAATAATCTGTCTTGAACATCGTGGGGGAATACGATTAGTTGGATAAGATGATGAATCCGATGTAGATTGTGGAGGTAATTGCTCTGAATTAGAATTTGTGCCGACATACACTGGAGATTCTACAATTGAACAATCTTGGATGGATGGGAAATCCGCAGTGGTCTCGAGCACTAGAGAAGAAGTTGAGGCATCTAGAGATGGGACCGGTATATATTGGGAAATAGGAGATAAATCTTCCTCAAATAAAAAACATCTTGTCTGATGATTTGAGCTATAAAGCTCATTTGAAGATGCTTAATCCTGGAAATGGAAAATGTCTTCATGGAAAACAACATCTTTGCTTATAAAGAAGTTTCCTATCGACGGCTCATAGACATGATACCCCATGAAGAGTTGGATATCCCATGAAGATGCATTGTCTAGCCCGGGGACTCATCTTGTCACAAGGACCTAGGGTAGTGACATAACATAAGCAACCAAAAACTTTCAAGTGATTAAGCTCAGGCTTCTTACCAAATAGTACTTCAAAAGGAGTGCGTCCATCAGAACCCGAGTCGGCATGCGATTAATTAGGTAAGCTGTCGTGACCACACAATCTCCCCAGCAAGTCTCAGGAATGGACGCTTGGAATTTAAGGGCACGCGCGACTTCCAAAAGATGACGATGTTTACGCTCAACAATTCCATTTTGTTGAGGTGTGTAGATGCACATGCTTTCATGCAGAATTCCATGAGAAAAAAAGAGTGATTGACAATCGTGGCTAGAAAATTCTTTCCCATTATCTGTTTAGATATGTTGAATAGATTTCCCAAACTGATTTTTCGACATGGTTAAAAAATTCTTTAAGTGGGAAAGAGCTTGACTTTTTGATCGCATAAGAAAAACCCATGTAGCACAAGAATGATTGTCTACAATTGTGAGGAAGAATCGAGACCCATCACGATGTGAGGTGTGATAGGGACCCCAAATGTCTACATGAATTAATGATAAATTATATGTAGCTTTAGATTTACTCGTGAGAAAAGGTGCACGTGATTGCTTGGCAAGAGGATAGATTTTGCATTGAGGATGCGGAAATAAAGCACTATGACCCAAACATCAATGAGAAAGAATAATTTTATCATTGGTAGCAATATTACACAATGATTTTTTTTTATGCATAGAGACATGCGAGAAGTCAAAAATTTTGGGAAAACTGATCCAAAAATATATTCCTTTTAAAAGACTACCCCAGCCCATCAGTTTGCCAGTTGAAAGGGTTCCGAAGAGACATGTGTCAGAATTAAAGAGAATACAACATGAATTGTCCTCACAAGCCTTTGATACTGAAATGAGATTGAATTGGAACTGAGGACATAAAGAACATTTCAAAGGGTAATCAAAGGACTAAGATTTATTGTCCCTATTTTTGTCACATATATGGTATTTCCATTTGGAAGCTTCACAGTTATAGGAAAATGATTTTTTATGGGTTTGAGAAAAAAGACTTTCATCGCAGATAATGTGATCACTAGCACTTGAATCAATTATCCATGCATCATGAGAAATGGAATTAAGGCAATATGAAGTACTTGAGAAGCTTCCCCCTTTATTAGAAATTTCCAGCTGTTTCAATGCCCTCATGATTTGCTGGTACTGATTTTGGGTAATAGATTAATTGATATTGTGCCCCATGACTTGATTGGTCGAAGACTCCTTTTTCCTTTCTCCCCAGGTTTACCATGCAATTTCTAGTGGGTTTCCACCGTGTGATGAGGGCATTTGCAATAATCGCAGTATAACTTCCCATTTCCTTTAAAATTTCCTTTCAAGGATGATGTGGCACCACGAGAGCCATGAGATCCTTTAAAAAAAGGCACCGTTGTGGCTTGTTGTGGGCCATTGGATTCAACTGAGCCATGGCTAAATAATAGCCATCCGATCCTGAGATTAAATCATGGCCGCCCATTTGAAAGTGTATAGGGTTGCTTTCTCCTCCCCTAGACGATGCAGCAGCAGTAGTAGGAACTCCTCGGGCTACCTCTCCAAGCTACTAAGCCATCGAATCGAGGCCAACAAGAAGGCCACCGGTCGGTGGTGGTTCAAATTCGAGGGTAGTAGGTCCAAGCGAGAAGCCGCCGGTCACGGACGGTCCAGACTCAAAGGTAGCAAGGGCGATTCCCTCTTTGGTTCATGCGTGTTCAGCCGCGGCCATCCTTTGGCTCTCTCTTGGATTGCCAATTGATAGATCCGCCCAAGCGGCAGCGCCGACTCCATCACAAGGATTGGGACCTAAATGTGAGTAATTTTCATTCAAGATTAGTAAAAAAAGGGTTGCTTTGTCCCTTTCCCAAATCACTTTATACTGTTGAAGTGTTTCATCCGGCCCCTCGAGCTTCTCTTCAGCTGCCTCTAGCTCGTTCCAGAGGGTCGAGAGCCGGTTGAAGCACGTTGTGACGGACTGATTTCCCTACTTTAGTTCCGACAGGGCTTGGGTGAGGGAGAAAATTTTTGCCCGATCGAGTTTTCCATACATCTCGCGGATGTTGTCCCATATCGTCTTTGAATCTTTGATCGGTGGAAGTCCAGTGGCCACCTTAAGAGCCAAGCAATTTCCAATCCACATCCATACGAGTTGGTTGCATCTATGCCAGTGCCGCTGTGCGCGTTCGTTCACTGGAAAAGGCACGGTTCCATCAAGGAACCCATCCTTGTCCTTTGTGACCAACACCTGCTGGAGATCTCGAGCCAAAGTATTGTAATTTTTAGGTCCGGATGAGTTGCAAAGAGATGAGTCGTAACTCGGGCCATCGCCAAGCGACATGTAAAGTGGGTCGCGGAGCTCCGGCCAGCTACTATCGGCCGGAATGGCAAATTGCAGAAAGCCATGTGCCATAGTTGGATAGGGGTTTGCCCCTTGACCTTGCAAAGTGGGCTCGAATCCTAGGCTTGGACCCGCCCTGCCCATTCTAGCGTTGAAGGGTCCTGCTTCAATGGGACGGGCTCAAGGATTCAGAAATCCTTCTCCAGCTGTGCCATACGAAGCCCATGACGGAGTTGGCCCAGCTACCCAAGGACCTTGGAAGGGGAACCACTAAACTGGAGGCCACTGGATTGGCCCAGAAACATCTTGTGGGGCAAGAGCTGGATCATAAGTCGTTTGATTTGTGGAACGCACGGCTTCAGTTGGATCAACCTGACCTAGATTTTGAGGTGAATTCGGGGCCTCCTCCCTTGAGGTATTTCCTTCGGTATTCTTGGCCATAATATGAATGGAGATGAATTCCTATTGTCCGCTGATTTGCAGTAGCAAAACAGAAGGAAGCAGAGGCAATTTGTGAATATTTTGCGGAAGCTAGGTTGAAGAACGTTGCTCTAATACCATGTCAGAATTTGAAGAATAGACCAAGAATTGAGAGAACAACCTGTAAATCTTTGTATATTCAGTCGTGTGTGTTTACATTGTATAAGCTTCTGTTTATAATACAATGAATGTCTAACTAAGGAAATTAAAGGAAGATACATTAAATCAAACTCAATCACAGATTGACATAATTAAACAAAATAATCTCCTGTAATCTTTGATTGGTTGATCATGATCTTCGGTCTGATTCTTGCATATCTTCAACACCTACAGAATCATGAAATTCAAGCCAAATGACTGCCCCACGTGGTTGAAAATTGCATGTGGTGCATATGGGTAATTAAAATTGGAAAATTTCAGAAACTTGGACAGCAATTCGGCCATAAAAGGACAAGAAAGAAAAAAATATTCATATTTTTACAGGTTGTTTCCAGATTTTTAACTTCCTCCCTTGTGCTGTCGCTAGCTTGATTGAGGCCGACGCTTTTGCTTCCTCTCGGTCCCTTGACTTGCGTTTCTATTTTTACAGGTTGTTTCCAGATTTTTTTTTCGGTGAGTTGTCAACGCCGAAAGCAAGCGACGGCCTCCACTTGCAGCTGCACCACTCGGTTACTTGTGAACTTCGCTGTCCCAGAGCCGCGCCTTGCACGACTAGCACCATACCAGCGGCATTCCAGTGGTCAATCTTTCCGCAGGTTTTCCAGCGATTATGACTTGCTCTTCGGCAATACTCGACGTCTGAACTCTCGGTGTTGCCTAGCAGTCATTGCCTATGTCCCTGCTTGCTTGCTATTCCAGGCAAGCGAGGGTGTCCTCAGGCGAAGAGCAAGTGTTTTCTAGACTACCTCGCAAATCTGTAGTCAACACTGACACGCCCAGCCAGTGTCCAACAAATTTCAGCGACTTTGCAATCCACAAGTCCAAACTTTCCATCATAGCTTGACTTTGCCGTTTCTTCATTACGGGGCTTGTCCATTGGCGGCTGTTGCGAAAGCCCCTCAGCCGAGCACCACCGTGAAGCACGGTTGATCCATGACTGTCGTGATTTGTCCCTTGTCCGAACTTGGAAACAAATAATCAAAGTGAGTAAAACTCCTATCTAAATTAATTCTTGAATATTTTGTTTTCCTCATTTGAAGTATTGCATTCTTAATTGAATTCACATTGTAATCTTATCTGAAATTTCTCGGATTAATTTCACAAAGTGTTATAATTGCCAATTCAATCTCTACTCGAGATATGATTCACGATTGTATAGAAAACTGTCAATTCGGTCTTATTACGATTCACAATTGCATATTGGTCAATCCGATCTCATAGATTTGTTAATTTGTTTCCAAAATTAGAAGGACAAGGATAACCTAGATGTTGTGTTTTATGTAGATTTGATTTCTTTCTATTTTTGTTTGATTTTAATTGATTTTATTTTTTTAAAAAAAATCCAAAAAGATTAGACACAATTAAAGTAGTTTTTTATAATGATAGATTGCATGTTTATTTTGGTTATTTTATAATTTGAAATTTAATTAAATACCAGAAATTTCTTTTTAGAAATTTATTTACTGTTTTTCTTTATTGAGTATTAAATAATGATTGTACACTTGTATGATCACCTCACATTTAAGAGTAATTTAAAATCTATGTAAACTACCTACAAAATATTTGTTTGAAATAAAACAGAAAAGGTATCAAAATGGCTTATAGAAATTTAGCGTAATCAAGTTCTCAAATTCATTTAGAAGTAATCTTTCCATTACTTTACTTGGATTTCTAATCGATCCACTGAAAATTAATTAGTGGCAACTTCATTATAAAAAATCATTTGCATGTTAAGAACTTAAATCCCAAGTTGCAAATTAATATAAGCTTAGGAGTGTCCAAGCTAAGTCTAAACTTAATAATATATTAACCAAACATTTAAGTGGTTCCACTAGCTTTGGGGAGGTCGCGACACACATGACAATAACTCAATTCATGTGGCAAATTCATGTGAAAATCTATATTAGTTTGGGGTAGTTACTGATATAGCTAGTACGAGTACCTAGAGGGGGGGTGAATAGGTATATAAAAGATTTTTCTTGATAATTGCACAATACTAGATAGTTGAAGGATTTGCGACAAATAATAATCAACGTAAGACTGAGTAAAGGAAAGAGAGAATTGAACACTCGGTTTATAGTGGTTCGGCTTGATTCAAGCCTACGTCCACTCTTCTGCACTGACAGCCAATTGGCTGGATTCCACTATGAACAAAGAGATGTTACAGCATTGATATTCCTTAATTTCTCAGTGTAGATGATCTACCACACTCGCTCAAGGTCTCACTAAGTATAGACACTCTTTGTGTATACGATTTCGCTCAAAATATATCGACTAATAATCAAGGTGCTTCAGACTCTGGAATTTCTCTATCGATCACACATTAGAACAACTAGAACGTCTTCCTTTTATACTCCTTTATGCCATCATACCCGTTGGCACTAACCAAAGGAATTCCTCCAATCTTCCCGTTGGATGGAATCAATTAAGAAGATCATTCGAGCTATTAAAGGAACCTGACGATAGCCCATCAATCCTGTTCGCCCATACAATCAGGATCTTGGTTTCCAAGAATAGAACCTTCTAAGAATATTTCGTCGACCATCGGATCTTCAAACGATCTTGATACGAATAAAAGAATCCGTTATATTTATCTAGCCAAGAGATCTTCTCCAGAGGATAGGATTAAATCCTCAACCATATACTTCGGCTCTGGATTTCCTTCGTCACTGGATTAGAAAGACTGTCAATGAGAATAGTCTTGAGTCTTGAGTCTTGAGTCTGGTGATCAGAAAGTCTTCAGACTCTAAACAGAAGGTCTGCAAATATCCAGACAAGACTGATAGAAACGTTTTGTCAGCTTCAAAATATTCTGGAAAGATTTCTCCAACAGTTACGAGTGTACTGGTTTGAGATTTTTGGTGATTGGTGTATCGGTTTGGAGTTTTTGGTGACCCAAAATTTAATTTTGGGTAAATTTGTCACAAACATATTAATTTGATGTTTTTCATGGTATTAACCTTGACTTCTATGTTATCAATGAAAATTAACTTTGTGTTTTACTTTTGACATGTGAACTAACAGTTCGCTATATCATGTGTACATCACATATGATGTGTATTGACATGCAAGTTTTATCAACCATAAAATATAGTCCTGCATTTTTTTGGATCGAAGGCATTATTCATTATCGTCACCAATTTAGTGAACGATTCTGTAGTAGAGACAAAACACTAAACTAAGAGGGTCTGAAGACCCGAGTAAGGCACTCAAACCTTATAAAATTTCCTAAGATTATTTTCTCACTCAAACTATCTAGCTTTTCTTCTTTTTTTTTCTTTTTTTAAAGGGTGAAGTGCTTAAGGATTCTCACTAAATTATCTACGCATATCAGCCAGCAAGAATCCTATAACATGTCTCGATCTTAATGCCTGTTGACCCTTTGATGTACAAAGAAGAAACTCGCTGACCCAACCACTGCCTTTTCTTTTTTCCAGTTCATGATTTAATTTAGGAGTCACAAGCAATTTTGATTACTCAGAGACACAGACAGGTAGCGTAACTTGCTTACTGAACTCTGATTTGGCAGTTCTATAAGCCTTGACTAATCTTTTGGAGCTAGCCTATTTGGTTCTGTATATAAAAAGAACCTTATTATCTGTATCTTTTTACTACTTAGGTTTTGTTTGTATATTATATTCTCTGTTTCATTTTCATTCAATCAATCTTTCAAGCATCATTTGAAGATCCAAAAATGACATTTGAGAGTGAAGTAATAAATACACTTTCGGATATTCAAGTGATTTATATTTTTATGTATTCTGGTGCAATGCGCATCCAAGATTTATAACACTATTTTTTTTTTTTTTTTGGGAACACCATGATTTTCTGGACCTCATTGCCCTATCCAACGACGATTTCAAATTTGAATACTATAATTGAGTTCAACGCCCTTCAAAATTTTATTTTTCATTTGATTTCCCAATTGGTAACCCATCGATCTCTTTTAATCAGTATCCTTATCGAACAACTCTGTCACGGTAATCCACAACAACACGATGCTATCTTGTATTGACGGCTGGTCTATGGCCATCAATTTATCAATATTGATAGTCCTTTTTATGGCCATCGACAATAGTTCATGTGAATATTGATAGCCATTCATCCTTAAATCAACCGCCTACTTACACCTGGAACCTAGTTAATTTCGAGGGCAAACAAGATCCAATGTATATCGAATGGATGTTTCATTTGTTACAATGTATTTGATATTTCTTTATAACCACAGATTCTTATTAACCTTTTCATTCGCCATCTGCAGTTTAATGTCACATTCTGGATCAGATATTTTTGAGTTCTTATATTACTCGAGCCCTTTGGAAACCCTCTATTTAGTCAACCGTGTTGAGAAAACTCATATTTGGTTTTGAAGTTGACAAAACTTTCATTCTCTTATTCTTATTCTTATTCTTATTCTTATTTCAAGGAATATTGGACTTCTATGTTAGATCATGGAATGTTGTCAAAGTCTATTTTACATCAGAAATCTTTCCCACTCCGATGAAGATCCAGACTGAACCAAGTCTAGAATGAAGACATAATCAGGCTCGGGTTTATTGATCTTCCAACTAGGATTTAGTACGATCAAGGCATATCTAGCTTTCTGGCGAAGATTCTCACATATCTTTTCTAAATATATTGATGAAATCAATCATGGATTGATGAAATCAATTTTGAAGACAAGTTCCTTTTTGGGAAACATCTACTTATGAAAACCTAGATTCTGATTATATGGGTGACCAAAATCATTGGATCTTCACCTCAATCTTTAAACAACTACAAGATTTCATTAATTGATTCTGTCCAACAGATTGATTGGAAGAAATTTCTCTTGAAATTGCCAATGGATAGAAAGGCATGGAGGAGTATTTAAGGAGGTAATGTAGTTCATTTGAGTGTGTGTGTGAGGATTAAAATTCCAAAGTCTAAAGTTACCAAATCACTTGTTCTTCTTCGATTGTGCTTACAAATGTACTCAAAGATAGAAACACAAAGGAGTGACTTAGTGAGAGAGAAAGAAACTCTTCACTGAATGATCATACTCAAATCACTGTAATTCTCTTTTGATTTCATAGTAGAATCCAGCCAAAAGGCTGTTAGCATGGGAGAGTGGACGTAGGCTTGAGTTAAACCGAACCACTATAAATTATGTGTTCAATTTTCTCTTTCATTAACTTCTTTAATTTGGTTGCTGCAATATTTTTCTATGTCTTGCTAAATTCTAGAGTATCTTATTTGAGTCTGAATTGAACTTAGAAGTTTGATGTTAATTAGATCTTGCTTGAGAAAGTAACTTTTATTGTTTTTATTGGTTAAATTTGTCTTTACACCTCTAGGTGGTTATACTAGCATTTTTAATTAGTATCAGAGCTGCGGTGCTTATTTTACTGAAGTGTTTTTATTTCTAAGCTAAATATCTTCTATGTCTAATATCTTGGCTCCGGGATTGGTTGAAGGACAGAGTAACACCAGACCACCATATTTTGATGGAAAATAGTATAATGTGTGGGAAAACATAATGAAAGCATTCTTAAGATCCAGAGATCCTTTAGAATGGGATGTTGAAAGAGGAATCAATCCAAAGGCAGCATTTGCTTCAGACAAAAGGAAAAGAAGTGATAGAAAAAGATGATGAAGAATCTATTTAAGCTAAATTTACCAAGGGACAGGCTCTTGATGCGAAAGCTATTTAATCTTTATACTATGCATTTTCTTTGACTGAATATAATAGAATCTCTTCATGTGAAACAATAAAAGAAGTTTGGGACAAGCTTCACATCACCTATGAAGGGATTGACCGTGTGAAAGAGACAAAGATAAACATTCTACTTGGACAATATGAGTCCTTTAAAATGAAACCTGGAGAGTCTATTGGTGATATGTTCAGCCGCTTCACAAAAATTATAAATGGCTTGGCCTATCAAGGGCAACCAATTTTAGGACCAATGAAGGTCAACAAATTACTACATGGACTTTCAAAGGATTGAAATTATGTGAAGACTTCAATCAGAGAGACTCAAAGAATCATGCCTCTTTCTATTAACGAACTGATATGAACGCTTCAATCATACGAAGTGGAGCAAATGAATGATGAGGAAGATCCAAAATGTAAGAAATCAATTGCACTAAAGTCTAATGTTGATTTTGATGACACAGATACAGACGATGACATGGATGACAAGGAATTGGCCCTGATGATAAAGAAATTTAGAAAACTAAATAAAAAAGGAAGAAGGCTGAATTGGAAGAAGCAAAGCAAGCAAAGTTTCTAAAAAAGACTAGTAGAAGATGTTGAAACTAGCAAAGATGTAATATACTTCAAGTGTCAGAAAAATGGACACATCAAGCCTAACTGTCCCTTGCTAAAAAGAATAAAGGGAAGTATGAGAAGTACAAGAAAGCTCTCAAAGCAAAAACATGGAGTGACACTGAATGTGAGGAAAGTGAAGAGGAACTTGCAAATATCCGTCTGATGGCTCACTTAGAATCAGACTCAGATTCAGATTCTGACAAAGAAATCGAGGTAAGTCACTTAGAAATTCATGTTAAGGTTTCTAAGTATATAGATGAATTTTGTCTCAATCTAAAATCTTCTCTTAAAAGGATTTCCGAACTAAAAAGGGAAAATTCTAAGCTCAAGCAACAGGATGATTTTTGGAAAGAAAAGTTTGAAAGCCTGAAAAGTGCTTTGGATAGTTTGAAAGAAAATGCCGACTCTCTCTCAAGGGAAAACATCTGTTTGAAAAAGGAAATTTCGGATATTTCAAAAAGATTTTCCAATGGATCAAAAAAGTTGAGAGAAAATTCTTTCAGCTCAAATACCCTATTTTAATAAATCTGGTTTGGGAATGAATAACAAAATGACTTCTCTAATTGATTTCCCAAAGTGAAAGAAAGACTCAGACAAAGACCTCCAAAATCCTTTTACAAAAATCATTTTCAAAAAGTTTTTGTAAAATCTATTGGCCGGAGTGCTCTCAGATGTTCTAGGTGTAATAGCTCAGAACATTTTGACAATGAATGTCTTAAAGTTTGGAGGCCTGTTAAGAAGAATTGGGCAAATATTGTTTTTAACACTAACTCCCCTAGACCTAAGAAAATTTGGGTACCAAAGAAAGCTTGAGATCTCCTTTCGACTGTAGGTCATTATTAGAAGAAAAAGTAAATGGTACTTGGATAGTGGTTGTTCTGAGCATATGACAGGAGACTCGAGTAGCTTCGTAAAACTTGAAAGACAAAAAGGAGGAAATGTCTCTTTTGGTGGAAACAGCAAAGGAAAGATTATAGGATTTGGAATAGTGAAGATTGAGAGTCTAATCTTCAACAACGTTTCACTGGTAAAAGGCTTAAATTATAACCTTTTGAGCATAAGTCAGCTGTGTGATACAAGTTTCAGAATCAATTTTCAAGAAGATATTTGCTCTAGAGTTAGTCGAGATCTGTCACAATCCTTTACTAGGAGAAGACATGGCAACATTTATCATATGGTCATAAGTCCAGAGAGCTCTCAATGCCTCTTTTCTATTCAAGATGAAGCAAATCTCTAGCATCGTAAGCTTGGACATGTGAATATGAAACAAATTGTCAAACTTCCTTCTAAAAAGCTGGTTCGAGGTTGTGACACCCCGAACCCTTCGCAGGTCGTCACCAGCGCCAATGTTACTCGTTATTACCCTTCTCCTTAGAAGATGCGTCATAATTTATAGACACATTTTTTAAAAAAAAACAAAACGGTCCCAGCGCGTCTCATTAGTGGAAGCAAATTAAATATCACCATCTATCTCCATACCAATCCATGATACCAATACACACCAGCTAAACATCAGGATTTTATAAACAACTTCGACACTTGGCTTATATATATATATATATATATATATAGCAAGATGGGATTCCCTTCGGGTCGGTACAAAACAAGGAAAAGCTAGGACTTTGCCATGTCCAGCCTAAAACCTCAAAAAGAAACTCTCGACCCTCAACATCATACGAGTACGAACCCCCGTCGAAAGTGTCGACTATCTACATCAAAAAGATCCAGCTCCTACTCATCACGCGCAGATCTCACACCCAACCCGGTGCATTAGGTGGTGGCGGCGGCAACATCCCTCGCATCGCTCCATCCCGACGAACGTGCACAGAAATGAACTCTTGAATGACAGGGCCCCCAGCCAGGCCTATGTCGTACATCACTAGACAGCGCACTCGAATAAAAGTCAGTCCGGGAACAGAAGGACAATCTATCTCAGCACACTCGACCTCTACATCGGATGGTAGACCATAAAACACCCCCCGCGAGACGGCAGGTAGCGGCATACTTGCTAATCTAAAATGTTATCCCCAAAAGGGGTGAGTACAACCACTTAGCAGATAAGGAAATCCAATAACAACTCAATGCATCAGGCATATCATCATACGATGCAGGCATTGCTTACCTTTGATGTCATGCGCATTCATGCATCATCATATCATACATATCATCATCATGGCATCTCATATATCATTATCATCATCATGCATTTCATCATGCATATCATACCATGAATGATCATCATATCACATCACATCATCATCATTATCATCATCACCATGGATATTATTATGCATATCATGTCATTATCATCATCATGCATATCATCATGCATATCATATCATAGGTGATCATCATATCACATCATATATCATTATCATCACATCATCATGCATATCATCATGCATATCATATCATATCATGGGTGATCATCATATCTCATCACATATCATCATCATCACATCATCATGCATATCATCATGCATATCATATCATGGGTGATCATCATATCTCATCACATATCATCATCATCACATCATCATGCATATCATCATGCATATCATATCATGGGTGATCATCATATCACATCACATATCATCATCATCACATCATCATGCATATCATCATGCATATCATATCATGGGTGATCATCATATCTCATCACATCATCATCATCATCATCATGCATATCACCATCATGCATTAATTTCCATTTTTATCTTTAGATTTGATCACCACATCACCCATTCTCAATTATCATCCCTTCGGGCAAAGACCTCCGACAGGGTTCCCAGCATTCAGCCTCCCAGGCCACCGGGCTTCCGGCCCCCCACATTCCGGGCATCTCGCATCTCAACTAGCATCACGAGGCATTCCCTTCGGGCAGAAACCTCTGACAGGGCTTCCGGCCTTTACCCTTCTAGCCAGGCATCCCGCACCCCAATCCACGATACAACCGGACATCCGGCCCCCCACATTCCGGGCATCCTGAATCTCCCAGGGAATTCCGGCAATGCATCTCTGTACATTCCGGCCTCATCCTCCACCACAACCTCTTACTCACATATTATTTTCTACATTCACCATCCTTTTAATCTCATTATAACATGGCATATGATTCACACATGCATCACAATTTATGATCATACATACACTAATATCATATAACAATGCATAATAAATTCAATGGAATTCATGGCCAATAAAATAATCCCTTTTTATTTTATTATTATTTTATTATATTATTATTATATTATTATATTTATTTATTTTCATAAATAAATATTAAATTTAATATCTATGATTTTTCCAAAATCATAATATTCAAACAATCATTAAACAAACCAATAGGATGACAATTTCATACAAAATTCATGGCCAAATTGAATTTCACATAATTTCACAATTTCCACAAAATAGCACATGATATTCGGATAATGACCAGAATGCACAGTTTCCAAATAAATTCGATTAAAATACTCATAAGGCCTCCAAAAATTACGAAATTTTACAGGGTGATAGCCAAGACATTTTCGTACATTTTTCATGAAGAACTCCAAGCAAAATTATTTATAGATTAATTTATACAACCCCACGAAACTTCTGGAACCACTACCGCGTCGTCCAGAATACACATCTCCGAAATATTAAGATTTCACCCATCTATTCCGTTTCGTTTCCTCTGAAATTTGGATATGTTATGTATCAAGGTGTCCTTTACAAGTTTCATGAATACATCTAGGTCAAATAATCAAATTATGGTTACCATTTAAGTCCATGAAGTCTCGGGTGTCTCGGAATACATCACCAGAACCATCGTCTCCAAGATCTAGCCGATTTACTAGGCTATACTTGTTCATTTCTCTTCAAATTCGAGTATGGTGTAGTTTAAGATGTTACCTACAACTTACATGAAGACATCGAAGTCCGATTTTCATCACAAACCAACATGCAACCAAGAATCCAACAAGAAGTCAGTGAAAACTTCACAGATCTGGGGTCTCCGTAAAATAGAACTTTAACCCCTCATATCTCCATAATTTTTCACTAAATTTCAGTATGTTATTATACAAGACGTTAGCTACAACTTCCATGCAGACATCGAAGCCAAAATCGGACTCCAAATACACATGCAAGCTCAAACAAGCTACTGACTCCCACAACCGAGCAAGAACAGTCACACGGTTTGAAAACAACCAACCCTTACCTCGGTTTTTCTCACAAATAACACCTAAAATCGAACATGCAAACCATATACACACATGCAAGAGAAGTTAAAGGACTCCACTTGCCTCTAGGATGGACGGTCGACGGCGTACGGCGGACGGACACGACGAACGGACGGCGGGACACGGCGGCTCCTCCTCGGCTCCGCCTCCTCTCCCTCTCGGTCTCCCCCTCTCTCGCGATTCCTCTCTCTCTCTCTCACCCTCTCTCTCGGCCGAATGAAGCAAAAACCGGCGACCTTCTCTCTCTTCTCCCCTTTTATTTCCCCTAAAGCTCATCATTACCTTGCCTCAATCATGGCCAATGCATGGCCTTCTCCTTGCCACTTGTCTTGATCCATGCAAGATGGGCTTTGGAGTTGGGCTTGGGCTTGGGCCATCCGGCCACTCCTCCTTGGGCTGGTCAACAGCCTCCTTTAGGCTCTAATGGGCCGACTAGCTTGGCCCACCAAGCTTTAGGCCAATGGGTCTAAGGCCCATTCGAATTTAATCCCCTTTTTCTCTTTTTTTTTTTTTTTGAATTCCTTCTATAAATATTTTTGAATTCCAATTTTCATCTTGGCCAAGGTCTTGGGATATTTTTATTTATTGAAATTTAAATCATATGGCCAAGCATAGATTATTAATCTATTAAATTTAAATTTCCACAATCACAAGCACAAATCATCAAATTTAAAAGACTAATGGCTAAAACACAAGCCATGAAAATTCTATCACCTAATTAAAGACTTTAACACACCTTATGGCTTGGCTTTGAATTTTGGGATGCCACAACTCTCCCCTCCTTAGAGAATTTCTTCCTCGAAATTCAAGCACTACTCGCGCCTTCTTGAAATAAGTAAGGGTACTTTTCCATTATCTGATCCTCACTTTCCCATGTGGCTTCCTCCACATCATGATGCCACCATAACACCTTAACTAACAGGATCTTTTTGGTCCTAAGAATTTGCTCCTTTCGATCCAATATCTACACAGGCTCTTCAATGTACCTTACTTTCTTATCCATTTCGATGGCTTCATGATTGAGTATGTGACCAGGATCCGGCTGGTACTTCCTCAACATCGATACATGAAACACATCGTGCAGATTTCCTAGCTTAGGAGGTAACGCTAAACGATAAGCTACATCACCTATCATCTCCAGAATTTCAAAAGGTCCAACAAATCTAGGGCTTAGCTTACCCTTCATCCCGAATCGAGATATTCCTTTCATAGGAGATACCTTAAGGAATACATGGTCTCCTACACTAAATTCCAAAGGTCTTCTACGTATATCTGCGTAGCCTTTCTGTCTACTCTGAGCTGCTCTAAGTCTTTCTCTGATAACATCGACAGCTTCCGTGGTAACTTGTACCAGTTCGGGTCCTGTCAACTTCCTTTCACCTACTTCACTCCAATAGATAGGAGTTCTACATTTCCTTCCATATAATGCTTCATAAGGTGCCATGCCTATACTCTTCTGAAAGCTATTATTATAGGCAAACTCTACCAAATGCAATCTTTCATCCCAACTTCCTTTGAAATCAATTATGCAGGCTCTCAACATATCCTCTAGTATCTGGATTACTCTTTCCAATTGACCATCTGTCTGAGGATGAAAACAGTACTAAACTGAAGCTTAGATCCTAACGCAACCCGAAGACTTCTCCAAAAATTCGAAGTAAACCTCGAATCTCGATCTGAAGTAATGGTCACTGGAACACCATGTAAGCGTACCACTTGACTTACATACATGTCCGCATACTTATCCATTGGGTAGTCCATGCGAATCGCTAAGAAATGTGCCGACTTAGTCAAACGATCCACTATAACCCAAATTGAATCATGACTACTTGATGTCCTTGGCAATCCTTGCACAAAGTCCATTGTTATATGTTCCCATTTCCATTCAGGAATATCTAATGGTCTCAAAAGTCCTGCGGGTTTACGATGCTCCGTTTTTACTTGCTGGCACGTCAAACATTGAGATACGTACTTAGCCGTATCTGCCTTCATACCATTCCACCAAAATTGCTGACGCAAATTCCTGTACATCTTTGTACTACCTGGGTGGATACTATAATTACTCTTATGTGCCTCCGACAAAATTTCCTTCTTTAATTCCTCATTGTCAGGAACACAAAGTCGTCCTTGACATCTTACTATTCCATCATCAGAGATCTGAAATTCTGATCTTTTCCTTAAAGATACAGCATCTTTCACTTTCAAAATCTTTGGGTCAGATTCTTGCAGAATTTTAATTTTCTGGATAATTTCTGGCTCAATCCTCAATGCACTAAGCATGCCAGTAAGACAATTCATTTCGAATTTGAATTCTGAATTTGCTACAGATTCTAACAATTTCCACTCCGCCATTCTCAAACTAGCTATCTTTAAACTTGCTATGGAAATAGCCGACTTACGACTAAGAGCATCTGCTACTCTATTCGCTTTCCCTGGATGATATCTTATCTCACAATCATAGTCCTTCAACAACTCCATCCACCTCCTTTGTCTCATATTCAACTCCTTTTGTGAAAACAGATACTTCAAACTCTTATGATCCGTATAAATCTCAAACTTTTCCCCATACAAATAGTGTCTCCATATCTTCAAGGCAAACACTATAGGTGCTAGCTCTAAATCATGCGTCGGGTAATTTAGCTCATGAGGTTTCAATTGTCTGGATGCATAGGCTACAACCTTGCCATGCTGCATCAACACACATCCTAGTCCCTTGTGAGATGCATCACTATACACTGTAAAACCATCAGGTCCAATAGGTATAGTCAGAATTGGAGCTGAAGTCAATTTCCTTTTGAGCTCCTGAAAACTCCTTTCACATTCTCCATTCCACTCAAATTTCACATTCTTTCGGGTCAATTTAGTTAAAGGTCCTGCTAGTCGTGAAAATCCTTCAATGAATCTCCTATAATAACCAGCCAATCCCAAGAAACTTCATATCTCAGTAGGTGTCGTTGGTCTCGGCCAATTTACTACCATTTCAACTTTTGCCGGGTCTACTGCAATTCCTTTTCCTGACACCACATGTCCTAAAAATATTATCCGATCCAACCAGAATTCACACTTACTAAACTTAGCATACAACTTATGCTCTCTCAGGGTCTGCAAAACTATTCTCTAATGCTGCTCATGCTCTTTAGGCCCTTTCGAATATACCAGTATATCATCAATAAACACAATCACAAATTGGTCTAAATAAGGTTGAAATATTATATTCATCAAATCCATAAATGCAGCCGGGGCGTTAGTCAATCCAAATGGCATAACAAGAAACTCATAGTGTCCATAACGAGTCCTAAACGCAGTCTTAGGAATATCCTCCTTCTTAATTCTCAACTGATGGTATCCCGACCTCAAGTCAATCTTAGAGAAGACCGAACTTCCCTGGAGTTGATCAAATAAATCATCAATTCTAGGCAAAGGATACTTATTCTTAATGGTCACCTGATTCAACTGCCTATAATCAATACACAAGCGCATCGATCCATCTTTCTTTTTCACAAACAAGACCGGTGCACCCCAAGGTGAAGCACTTGGTCTAATGAATCCTTTGTCAAGCAATTCTTGCAGTTGCACTTTCAACTCCTTCAATTCAACTAAGGCCATTCTATATGGGGCTTTTGATATTGGTCCTATTCCAGGCATTAATTCAATTTCAAATTCAATCTCCCGCTCTGGCGGCAATCCAGGCAATTCCTCAGGAAATACATCTTGAAATTCGTTAACTACGCGAACTTCCTCAAGATTAGGCTCCTCCCTGGCATAATCTCTAACTATGGCTAGGTACCCTTGACATCCTTTGTCAAGTAACTTACATGCTTCTACTGCCGAAATAAGAGCTACAGGAAAATGGGTCTGACCTCCTAAAAATTCACAACTAGACTGATCAGGTAAAATGAATTGAACCACTCTTCTATAGCAATCCATTCTAGCCCGATACTTACGAAGCCAGTCCATTCCTATAATAACATCAAAATCATACATAGCCATTACAACCAAGTCTATTTCCATATCCTTTCCTCCCATTGATATCTTACAATTTTCACACACCAACGTAGACAATACCATATCCTTTAAAGGCGTGGAAACACAAAGAGGCGTCTCAAGAGGCATAACTTCTATCTTATTCAAACATCTATATCTTTCAGACACAAACAAATGCATTGCACCCGTGTCAAACAATGCATATGCCTTTTCACCATTAATAAGAATCGTACCTGAGATAACATTCTTGGAAGCTTCCGCTTCCTCCTGGGTGATCGCATACACCCTTCCTTGTGCAGGTGGTCTCTGAGGATTCCCTTGTGGATTTGACCTAACAGCACTCTGATATCCCTATCGCACTGAGCCAACACTCACTTGCGACCTCTCTTGTGGGCAATTCCTCCTAAGATGACATACTTGTCCACAGCCAAAACATTTATGTTGTCTCGTACAAGGTCCTGGCCATGTCTCCCATTACATTTCTGACAAATACCAAGCTGATAGGGTGCTTTCCCTATATTCAAACCACTCCTTGCCCCTCCAAAATTCCCAAAATTACTCTTCTTCTTCACATTCTAGGTCTGACCTTGACCAGAATAAGGCCTCTTCCCCTTTCTCACATCATTAAAATTCAACGGTTTCTTAAACTCCGACCGCTCTCTCAACAGCTCCTGCTCCACTAACTACGCCCTTTCATAAATCTCATTATAATCTCTTATGCTCAAAGGCACCAGTTGCTTTCTAATGTCAGTCCTCAGCCCTTTCAGGAATCTCTTAGCCTTCTCTTCCTGATCCTCAATCAATCTAGGATGATATCTAGACAATTCAGAAAATCTAGCCTCATACTAATCTACAAATCAACCCCTTTTGTTCTAGCTGAACAAATTCAGTAATCTTCCTATCCTTAGCACAATCGAGAAATGCTTCCTATTGAAGGCTCTAACAAACTCCTCCCGGCTCACATCGGTACACTGTGGAAAGATTATGTCCTTCAAGCTCTCCACCAAAACTTCGCATTTCCCTCCAATTGATACTCTGCTAAGACTATTTTCTCAGCATCAGTGCAGTCCAACAGCCGGAAAATTCGTTCCATTCCATCAATCCAATGCTCTGCCTCCTCAGGACTTCCCATTCCATTAAACTTAAGTGGCTTCAGCTTTAAAAACTGCTCCATTAATCCTTGAGTACGGCGTTCTGCTCCGGGCTGTTGCTGCGCCTGCCTCTCCATCAGATTTCCAATATTGGCTAATGTCTGCAGGATATCTTCCATTTGGGGTTCAGCCCTCGCAGCAAAGGCTTCAGCCCTCGATGGATGAGCACTTCCAGCTCGCACCATGACTTTCCTGCAATTTCCAAGCATTGCCTCAGGAATAATCTGAGACTCACTGCCTTCACTCAAAGCAATTACTATCACTACATAAGTAACATATACATGTTACTGGTATCTAAAGGCAATCCAAAATAAACTACTAGGGATCTACGAGTGAATACCCATCACCCGTTGTTCAATTATTTCATTCCACATCCTATGGTGTGCATTGTCATCATGTTCCTCAATTTCCAAATGAGGCTCCTTATCACTCCACCTATAACCATTTGCTCTGATACCAAAAAGGGCGGCTGTGACCCCCCGACCCCTTCGCAGGTCGTCACCAGCGCCAATGTTACTCCTTATTACCCTTCTCCTTAGAAGATGCGTCGTAATTTATAGAAACATTTTTTTTTTTAAACAAAACGGTCCCAGCGCGTCTCATTAGCGGAAGCAAATTAAATATCACCATCTATCTCCCTACCAATCCATGATACCAATACACACCAGCTAAACATCAGGATTTTATAAACAACTTCGACACTTGGCTTACATATATATATATATATATAGCAAGATGGGATTCCCTTCGGGTCGGTACAAAACAAGGAAAAGCTAGGACTCTGCCATGTCCAGCCTAAAACCTCAAAAAGAAACTCTCGACCCTCAACATCATACGAGTACGAACCCCCATCGAAAGTGTCGACTATCTACATCAAAAAGATCCAGCTCCTACTCATCGCGCGCAGGTCTCACACCCAACCCGGTGCATCAGGTGGTGGCGGCGGCAACATCCCTCGCATCGCTCCATCCCGACGAACGTGCACATAAATGAACTCCTGAATGATAGGGCCCCCAGCCAGGCCTATGTTGTACATCACTAGACAGCGCACTCGAATAAAAGTCAGTCTGGGAACAGAAGGACAATCTATCTCAGAACACTCGACCTCTACATCGGATGGTAGACCATAAAACACCCCCTGCGAGACGGCAGGTAGCGGCATACTTGCTAATCTAAAATGTTATCCCCAAAAGGGGTGAGTACAACCACTCAGCAGATAGGGAAATCCAATAACAACTCAATGCATCAGGCATATCATCATACGATGCAAGCATTGCTTACCTTTGATGTCATGCGCATTCAGGCATCATCATATCATACGTATCATTATCATGGCATCTCATATATCATTATCATCATCATGCATTTTATCATGCATACATACCATGGATGATCATCATATCACATCACATCACTAATATCATATAACAATGCATAATAAATTCAATGGAATTCATGGCCAATAAAATAATCCCTTTTTATTTTATTATTATTTTATTATTTTATTATTATATTATTATATTTATTTATTTTCATAAATAAATATTAAATTTAATATCTATGATTTTTCCAAAATCATAATATTCAAACAATCATTAAAAAGCCAATAGGATGACAATTTCATACAAAATTCATGGCCAAATTGAATTTCACATAATTTCACAATTTCCACAAAATAGCACATGATATTCGGATAATGACCAGAATGCACACTTTCCAAATAAATTCGATTAAAATACTCATACGGCCTCCAAAAATTACGAAATTTTACAGGGTGATAGCCAAGACATTTTCGTGCATTTTTTATGAAGAACTCCAAGCCAAATTATTTTTAGATTAATTTATACAACCCCACGAAACTTCTGGAACCACTACCGCGTCGTCCAGAATACACATCTCCGAAATATTAAGATTTCACCCATCTATTCCCTTTCGTTTCCTCTGAAATTTGGATATGTTATGTATCAAGGTGTCCTTTACAAGTTTCATGAAGACATCTAGGTCAAATAACCAAATTATGGTCACCATTTAAGTCCATGAAGTCTCGGGTGTCTCGGAATACATCACCAGAACCATCGTCTCCAAGATCTAGCCGATTTACTAGGCTATACGTGTTCATTTCTCTTCAAATTAGATTATGGTGTAGTTTAAGATGTTACCTACAACTTACATGAAGACATCGAAGTCCGATTTTCATCACAAACCAACATACAACCAAGAATCCAACAAGAAGTCAGTGAAAACTTCACAGATCTGGGGTCTCCGTAAAATAGAACCTTAACCCCTCATATCTCCATCATTTTTCACGAAATTTCAGTATGCTATAATAAAAGACGTTATCTACAACTTCCATGAAGACATCAAAGCCAAAATCGGACTCCAAATACACATGCAAGCTCAAACAAGCTACTGACTCCCACAACCGAGCAAGAACAGTCACACGGTTTGAAAACAACCAACCCTTACCTCGGTTTTTCTCACAAATAACACCTAAAATCGAACATGCAAACCATATACACACATGCAAGAGAAGTTAAAGGACTCCACTTGCCTCTAGGATGGACGGTCGACGGCGTATGGCGGACGGACACGACGAACGGACGGCGGGACATGGCGGCTCCTCCTCGGCTCCGCCTCCTCTCCCTCTCGGTCTCCCCCTCTCTCTCACGATTCCTCTCTCTCTCTCTCACCCTCTCTCTCGGCCGAATGAAGCAAAAACCGGCCACCTTCTCTCTCTTCTCCCCTTTTATTTCCCCTAAAGCTCATCATTACCTTGCCTCAACCATGGCCAATGCATGGCCTTCTCCTTGCCACTTGTCTTGATCCATGCGAGATGGGCTTTGGAGTTGGGCTTGGGCTTGGGCCATCTGGCCAATCCTCCTTGGGCTGGTCAACAGCCTCCTTTGGGCTCTAATGGGCCGACTAGCTTGGCCCACCAAGCTTTAGGTCAATGGGTCCAAGGCCCATTCGAATTTAATCCCCCCTTTTTTTTTTTTTTTTGAATTCCTTCTATAAATATTTTTGAATTCCAATTTTCATCTTGGCCAAGGTCTTGGGATATTTTTATTTATTGAAATTTAAATCATATGGCCAAGCATAGATTATTAATCTATTAAATTTAAATTTCCACAATCACAAGCACAAATCATCAAATTTAAAAGACTAATGGCTAAAATCTATCACCTAATTAAAGACTTGAACACATCTTATGGCTTAGCTTTGAATTTTGGGATGCCACAGAAGTTCCCTTGCTTACCAATAAATCAAATTTCTATCAAATTTCTATCAATTCTGTTTTGCAGCTTCTTCATATGGATCTTTTTGGACTAATAAGAACTCAGAGTATTGGTGGAAATAAATATTGTTTAGTAATTATGGATGATTATTCAAGATACACTTGGGTCTTCTTCTTAGCAAGTATGTCTGAAACTTTTACTTACATTTCAAAGTTTGCCAATAAAGTTCAGAACGAGAAAGGTTATGTTATCTCAAGCATAAAGATTGATCATGGAGGAGAGTCTGAAAATCAAGACTTTGCAAAGTTTTGTGATGAGTTTGGTCTTTAACATGTTTTCTCCTTTCTATATACTCTAGAACAAAATAGAGTTGTGGAAAGAAAAAATAGGTCGTTACAGAAGATGGCTAGAACTCTACCGATAGAAAGTAAAATCTCTTCTCGTTTTTGGGCATAAGTAGTTTCCACTGCATATTATATAATTAACAAGGTATTTTTAAGGCCAATATATAAAGGGAAGAAGCCAAACATCTCATACTTTCATGTATTTGTCTGTAAGTGTTTCATCTTGAAGAATGCAAATGATCGAGCTGGAAAATTTGAAGAAAGATCAGATGAAGGAAAATTCTTGGGTACTCTACATCAAGTAAAGCTTATAAGGTTTTCAACAAGAATACTCAATCTGTCGAAGAATCTATGAATGTCATATTTCAGGAAGATATTCAGATTCAGCCAGATCATACTCAACTTGAAGAGTCTGAACTAGTTTCAAACCTAATAAAAGTCTGATTCCTCGAAAACGTCAATCTTCTGAAGATCAAGGTCAAGCAGAATAGGAGTCAAAAGATAGGAAGGAAACAAATGATCAGTAGATTTCAACAGGACATGACAAACTATATAGCAACTTGAAGCACAAATCAAATCATCCCAAAGAGCTCATTATTGGAAATATAGAAGAAGGAATCCGCACAAGATCCAATGCAAAATAAGATTCCAGTGCAATAGCACTTATTTCAAAAATAGAACAAAAGGAGTAGAAGAAGCATTGTCTAATGAAAGCTGGATAGAAGCTATACATGAATAACTTAGACAATTCAATATCAATAATGTTTAGGAGCTAGTTCCTAAATTAAAAGGTAAATTTGTGATTAGAACGAAGTGAGTTTTCATAAACAAGATGGATGAAAAGGGCAAAGTAATCATAAACAAAGCAAGACTTGTTGCAAATGGGTACACACGAGAGGAAGAAATAGACTATGATGAGACTTATGCACATATAGCTAGGTTAGAAGCAATTAGACTACTACTTGAATATGCGTATTTTTATAATTTCAAGTTATTCCAGATGGACGTCAAGAGTACTTTCCTTAATGGTTTTATTCAAGAAATCTATGTGAAACAACCACCTGGATTTGAAGATCCCATAAAACCAAACTTGGTCTACAGATTGAAGAATGTGTTGTATGGTCTGAAATAGGCACCTCGAGCTTGGTATGAGAGGCTAAGTAGGTTTTTGATTAATAATGGTTTTGAGAAAGGGAAGGTTGACACAACCTTGTTTATCAAAAAAGAAGAAAAATATTTCCTACTTGTTCAAATATATGTAGACGATATAATCTTTGGATCCTCTAATGAAAATTTATGTAAGAAGTTTTCAAAGTCTATGTTGGAAGAATTTGAAATAAGTATGATGAGAAATTTAACTTTCTTTCTAGGTCTACAAGTCAGACAATCAAAGAAATGAACATTCATTCATCAAGAGAAATATGCCAGAGATGTTATCAAGAAGTTTGGAATGGAAAACTGCAAGAAAATAGAAACTCTCATGTCAAGTTCTTCAAAGCTTGACAAAGATGAAGATGGAAAGAAAGTCTATCAAAAGCTATATAGAACATGATTGGTTCTCTTCTTTATCTAACTGCTTTTTGACTAGATATTTTATTCAGTGTGTATATGTGCTAGATTTCAATGATATTTTTACCAAACCGTTGGAGAAGAGCTTATTTGAGTCCATTCGTGAAAAGATGAATATCATTCTTTTATCTGACTAAAGTCTATGATCATATAGACTCAACATATTAACATGAGGTATTTGCATTGTTAAGACCTACCTGAAGTAGGCTGGACCATTTAGGGTTTAGGCTAATGGACTACTAAGTTTTAAACTTAACTCAGGCTCTCCCAAGCCCATACCAATTTGCGACTTAGGTTTAAATTTTCTACATGCAAATGGATTTTATCTAGGAGTTGCCACTAATCAGTTTATGGTAGGTCGATTAAATACCTAAGTAAAATAACGAGATAATAATTTTACTCCTATGAACCAAAAACTTTGGGTATGGGGACTTGGTTACACTAGACTTCTCTAATGTTCTTTCGGTACCATTTTTCTTTTATTTACAAAAATGTTTTTCCAAATAATTTGGTTTAATTTTAACCTAAATTACTATAATGCAATAAGGTGATCACATAGGCGCTCAATCATTATTAAACACTCAATGAATCAAACATATTGCATCGAAAGAATTAAACATAAAAAGCAAGCAATTCTTTTTTGGGTTTTCTTGAAATTAGAACTTTATCATAAAACATGCACCTTAACTACATGGCCTAATTTCTTTACCAAAAACAAAAAAAACTACATGACCTAATTTTACTAACAAGCTATTTATAATTAAATGAACCTAACATGCAAACTAATTGACATGCACCTAATATTTTTGTATTTTTTTTATTAAAATTCATAATAAAAAAACTAATTAAATTGTCTAGAAAGAATAATTTTCTAATATGTTTTAGAGATTAATTTGACTTAAACCCTATCCTATCTTAGAAAATTATTTTTTAAGAAAAAAGAGATTATTAAAATGTGCAAACATTACCTAGGACCTTATCTAAAAAATTATTCAAATCCAATCATAATCTGTTCCAAAAATTACCTAAGCGTGCAATCTAAAGATGTAATCCTAACTCACGAAACCAACATACTTCGATGCAAGATTTTGATATTTTGATTTTGATATTTTTTTAGTGTTTTTCCAAGATAAACAATTATAAGATAAACATTATATCTAAACCAATCAAGATATTCCCCAAACGAAGGATTGAAATAACTGAAAAAATAATCCGTTGTCTCACGGATTAAATTAATGATTATCTTAGCCCTAAACATTACAACACAATAATTATAATGATCCAATAAGTTAAAATACTATCAAAATGCCTAAAAAAATCAATATAATTAAAAAAAATGATTCAACGTCTTATGAATCAAATTAATAATTATAGAGATTTTTGGGGCAACATGAACTCTATGGATAATGCCTAAAATATATAAATAATTAACATTGACACCCAATATTCCAACATAAGTAATAATAAAGAAACTTGATTTTTTAACAGAAAAATAAAAAAATAAAAAGAAAAAAATACCTAAGATGGGTAATGCAGGATCGAAAAGCGTGACAACGGGGGGTGGGCGCAGTGACGCGGGGATCAGATGGCCAGACCAATAGTGGGCAGACTAGCGGGTGTTGGGTGAAGGCAAATCGACAGGTGTTGGGCGGACCGGTAGGTGGTGACGGTGATGGCGTAGGTTGCAACAGAACAAAAGTGCGACGTTGACTAGTCCCCTAGGACAGAGAGGACGGTGGTGCAACGGAGGAGTCAAGCGTAGGGCTGAGTAGTTGTTGCGGTGGTGGTCATCGCAGTAGGTGGCCTGGGTCGTCGTGGGTCAGCTGGCGAGCATAGAACGGTGGTGCCAGGAGGAGCAAGCATCGGGTTGAGCAATTGCTACAACGACTTTTGAGGTGCGTTGCAACAACATCGGACGGTCAAGGTGGAGGTGGTAGAAGCGACAGAGTTGGGGCTCCTGGCGTCGGGCACTGCAGGTCGGCGACAAGTGTTGGGCAGAGGTTGGCGCTCGGTTGCAGCGGCGTCATGGACATCGGGCGCTGGTGTAGTGGCAGGCGTTGGCTGGTTGTTGGGCACGGGTTGCAAAGGTGCAGCGGCATTGGGCTCTAGGCGAAAGGGACAAGCGGAGCAGAGACGCTTGGGTGGAGCGTGGAGGAGCCGATGGCAGACGGATCGCGGACGCGTGGGCGCGGCGGCGTTGCATTGGGACACGCAGCAGCGGAGGCTCAACCGTTGGAGCACTGGCAACAAGAGCGCGAGCGAGCAATCGGGGGGAACCTATCTTCCTTCTTCTTCTATTATTTCTTTTCCCTTTTCCTCTTCTTTCTCTATCCACTCTCACATCCCCTCTCTGTATTTCTGGTTGACTTTTCTCTTTTCTTGTTAGAGAGAGAAAAGAGAAATGGTTTTCTCTTTTGACCAAGATGGGCGAGGGCTTCTTTTCTTGCATGAATTTTTTCTCTTAATTTTTTCGAGTCTAGACTCTCTCAGTCACGAAAATTGCAGCTCTCTTTTATAGTGATTCCAGATGGCTGCTTTCCATGGCAATTTTCGAGTTTCCATATTCTGTTACATTAATTCATGGTTGCAAATCAGAGCGTAATTTCACGATTAACTCGATTTTGCTTTGATTCCTTCCATTTTATCAAAAACATTGCTTTTTATTTACTGGATTCCCTAAATCTTGACCCTCGATTGCTTCAGCATTTACCAATATTTGAAATTTCCAACTTCCATGCATAATCAATCAGATTGATTTTCCCTTTTATTTTCGTTTTATTTGTTTTGATGCGATTTTTATTTTTTTTTTATTTCCTTAGGGTTGCCAAAATTATGTGTCAACATGTATATATTTGAAAATCCTCGAGACTCAGGTAGTTTATTTTATTTTTGGCATGTAACTACTAAACCCCCGAGGCGACGCTAGCGGGAAACCACCACCCCGACGTCACGTATGTTTATCTCTAAATTATTGCTTGCCTTTTTTATTTTTGGAAATTACAATTTCCTTGCTGATTTTTCAAATTTATAATTGGCAGTTATCTTTTTAAATTTTTTGAAAAGGCACTTTCCTTTTTGACGATTCAATTGCAGTTGTTTTTCAATCTCTCTTATGATTGCTGTTGTTTTTCAAAGCATAACTCTCAAACCCTCATCGTTCGTGATTTCTCTCGCAAACTCTCTACAAATTTTTTATTTTTCTCTACATGAGCATGTCGTCAAAGTCTTCCAAATCTACTTCAATGTCTTCCAAAAGAAATCCTCTCACATTGCTAGTCGCGGGCCCCAGAATATTCCTGAAGGACCAACACATTTTGATATAATTGGAGAAGATTCACCTTCTCCTCACCGTTCTGCAGATGGAGAAGTTACTTGGGATGCAAACCCCATTTCAGTGAGAAAGCCTGAGGTACTTCTTAAATACTATAACTTTTTGAAGGAGGGAGGAAGCCCTATGAACTTCATAAGTAACTTTCTGAAAGAAAATGGCTATGAAAATGACACTGTATTTTTGCAAGCCATGGAATGGTTAGGATTAGTAGAACCTGGAACTGCAAAGAAGGAGTTTGTGAACTTTCCTTCTAATCCACATTTTGGGTCAAAAAATCAAGCAAAAAACAAAGATGATGATGAAGGGATCTTTAAAAATTTCCAACAAAAGATTGGAGTTACTACTGAAATCCCTAAAGAAAGAACGAAACTGTTTCGTTCAAAAGAGCATAAGAAAGTTTTTGCTCAAATGCTTCATAGGAATTATCAATCCTTGAACTGTGGATTTTGACTTTTGGGATTCCCTCAAGGTGAACTGTTGGAGAAGTTCTGTGTAGAAACATCGGAGGCATACCTTGAATTAATAGCATACTTTCATTCTAATCTATTTGTTTTGGATGCCACTCATATTTAGTTTACTATGTGTGATAGAGTTTTTGATGTGGATGTGAATCTCTTGGCTAACTTGTTGGGTGTAGAAAGGAGTGGATTCCTACCTATTAATGTGTCAAATGCATAGGCCACAAGGTCTCTACTACATGATAGGATTTCTAGTGGCAATATTACTTACTCTAGAATGCCTGCTTCGAATATCTTGCTACACAAGATAGTTATCAACTGTATCAGACTTAAGGTAGCCTTAAAAACTAATATATCCATATTTGAATCAAAGAAGATGTGGGCAATCTGCAATTGTCTCTTTTTCACTCCCCCACACCATCATTCTGCATATGTACAGTTAAATCATGAAATAAAAAGGACAATTGCCGTACTCAACATTAATAACTAGACTCTTTAGACACTTCCAGATACAACTACCATCTCAACTTCGCTCCAGAACTCTTCCTCCAATGCAAATTGGACAAAAGATTATCTTAAAAATACGATTGAAAGATCTCTCTGGAGCACTGGATAGTTTAAAGAAAGAATCTGCTAGCAAAATTAGGAAAGGAACTGCTATTGAGAAGAAACACAAGGGAAAGAGTGTTGGTTCAAAGTCACCAAAGAGGAAAAGATCTATCCTTCTGTAGGATGAAGAAGAGGAAGATGATGATTTGACAATCTTTGCTATGGCATTGCATAATCTTCAAGGTTTTACTGAGTAAGAAGAAGAAGATGAAAACGAGAAGGAACCAGAAGAAGAGAGTGATGCTGAAGAAACTACAATGAAAGAGACTAACGTTGATGACTCAAATGGAGATGCTAGTATGAACCTAGAACAGGACGAGATTGAGAAGGAAGAAGAAGATACTAGGGAAGTTGATGCCCTAGAAATTGATGAGACTGCAACTGATAAGGAAACTCATGCTGGAACATGAAAGGTTTAAGAGGAAGAAGTTACCTATGTTAGGGAAATCCCTTATGATGTTTTGAAGATGACAAAATAAATCAAAGGCTATTAACGTGTTTAATGGTTAAGTAACAGAATATGAAGATGTAAATGATATTGTCCAAAGTCTATTTTAAAGATTTCCAAACTTCTGTGTCAAAGTTTGAAGATTGTCAAACTTTAGTGTCAAAGTGTGTTCTACATCAAAAGTCTACCAACTTTGACAAATTCTAGACTGAATGTGAATGAATAACCAAAAGACAGATTCTATGCTAAAGCTGAACTTATTCAGACTGTGTCTAGACCTTAAGGCTAAATTTGTTCAGAAATAGATTATGCTCTGACTTAAATTGTAAAGTTTATTACACTCAGACTCATATTGTAAAGTCTATTGCACTCAGGTTTTACATCTAGATTCGACATAACGTAACACAAGCCCTAAATGTATAACGGCTAGTGATCTAGTTTGAATTCTACATCAAGATTGATTTGATTGACTCAATCTAATTTATTGACAATTGAATATTGAAGACAAGAACTTTCTATCCGAAGAAGCTCTACTTATGGAAACCAAGATTCTGTTTATATGGGCTATCATAATCAATTTGGGATTCTACTTCTATTACTCAATGGTTACCAAATCTTCTAGATACAAATATGTCCAACGGATAAATTGGAAGACGATCCTCTAACATATTGTCCAACATCTAGTTAGAAGTGGAGGAGTATTTAAGGAGATCAAGGACCGATGAGCAAGTAAGAGACGGAGCATAGAATTTATAATTCCAAAGTCTAAGTGACCTTCAATCATACACTTGTCTTTGGTGAGCTTAAATGTTTGTGATGGTAAGAGAAATACCAAACGAGTGACTTAGTGAGATAGTATGATATACTACTAAGTGTTTGCACTCCAAGTTGTAATCTCTTATTGATTGCATAGTGCAATTCAACTAGAAGGTTGTTAGCGTGGGAGATTGACGTAGGCTTGATATAAGCCGAACCACTATAAATTATGTGTTCTAACTCTTTCCCTAAACTCTTTTATCTTGTTCGTAGTTCTATTTAACTGCTAAAGTCTAAACTTGTTCAAAGTCTGTTGTTCTTCAGACTCAGTTTCAAAAGTTTGTCGTTATTCAAACTCAAGTTAAAAGTAAAGATTTTCACTCCATTTTGAAAAATCTGTTTTTACACCCATTCACCCCTCCTCTAGGTGTTCATACTAGCACTTTCAATTGGTAGTGAATATTTTGTGGTTGTGTTTTGAACTTAAACTTGTGGTGCTTGAACTTGTGTTTGAATTTTAATTGGTATTGACATGTGTTTTGTAGTTTTGATGAGACTAATGTGTTTTGTGGATGCAGACTACTATATTATTCATATGTTCTTTATCATGTGCTGTTAAAGTGTTATTTTGTAGGTTATAATTTCTTATTAAATTTGCATGAAAGTTTTGTCCCCATAAAAAATGGGGAGATTGTCGAGAAAACTCCTATTTAGTTTTGAAGTTGACAAAACTTTCATTCTCTTATTCTTATTCTGAGGAATATTAGTCTTCCATGTTATATCATGAAATGCAGTCAAATTTTATTTTACATCAGAAGTCTTTCCCACTCTAACGAAAATCCAGACTGAACCAAGTCTAGAATGAAGACATAATCACACTTAGGTTTATTGATCTTCCAACTAGGATTCTAGTACGATCAAGACATATCTAGCTTTTTGGCGAAGATTCTCACATATCTTTTCTAAATATATTGAAACAATCAATCATGGATTGATGAAATCAATTTCGAAGACAAGTTCCTTATTGGGAAGTATCTACTTATGGAAACCTAGATTCTGATTGTATAGGCAACCAGATCATCGGATCTTCACCTTAATCTTCAAATGACTACAAGATTTCCTTAATGGATCCTGTCCAACAGATTAATTGGAAGAAATTCCTCTGAAAATTGCCAATAGATAGAAAGCCATGGAGGATTATTTAAGGAGGTCATGCGGTTCATTTGAGTCTATACATGAGGATTAAAATTCCAATGTCTAAAGTTACCAAATCACTTATTCTTCTTCAATTGCGCTTACAACTATACTCAAAGAGAGAAAAACACAAATGAATGACTTAGTGAAAGAGAAAGAAACTCTTCACTCAATGCTCATACTCAAATCACTATAATTCTCTTTTGATTTCATAGTGGAATCAAGCCAAAAGGTTGTCAGCATGGGAAAGTGGACGTAGGTTTGATCTAAGCCAAACCACTATAAATTATGTGTTCAATTTTCTCTTTCCTTAACTTCTTTAATTTGGTTGTCGTAATATTTTTCTATGCCTTGCTAAATTCTAGATTATCTTATTTGAGTCTGATGTTAATTAGACATTGCTTGAGAAAGTAACTTTTATTGTTTTTATTGGTTAAATTTGTCTTTACACCTATTCACCCCCCTCTAAGTGGTTATACTTGCACTTTCAAGCCGGCCTATGCTAATATCTCTTGGTGGGAGGTCGTTTAAGCTTGTGACCCCTCTCTGCCTTTCTCACTCTTTGAGTTCCCTTGAAGTCTCTTGGGGGATATCTCTGAGCTCGCTGGCTTTTATGTGTTTGTTGACGGAGGTGGTGCCCCCTTATTTATAGGTGAGGAGGCCGATTGATGGAGGTTCGGTTGCTAGCACTCACACGTTGACTAGCCTTGGGTGCGGCCCCGAACTACTATCTCCTTGACCGCCCCACTTACGTGTCCCATCTGCTACCAATCTACTCTTCCCCTTTTTGTTATAGGCTATCCTCAAGCGTGTCGTCGTTGCTGCGCGTGGCCTACAGAAGCGAAGAAGGAAGGAGTGAGGAAGAAGAAGAAGGAAGAAAGAAGCCGGGCTGGATTTGGGGAAAAAAAGAGTTGGGCTTGGGTGTGGCATCCCAAAATTTCATGACAATTTCTAGAAACATTACGACCTATGGAAATGTGATGGAAGTGTCATTGCTTTATGTTGTGACCATTAAACCAAAGAATTGTAATAGACTAAGATTGAGTACTTTAATGGAAATGTATTTTGTATTCATAGTTATCAAGGTTGGTGCTATAGGACAAATTGATAAGGAGGATTTTGTTCTTGACTATGCACTTTATAGATTTAATTTTTATGGTTTAATGTTTTAAATTTGTTATGGCCATATGAAATTGTAATTTGGTATCTATTTAAGGCGGGATTTAAGGTAAATTATTAAAAGTAAATGTGGGCTTATTTAAGAAAATTTTGAGCCATCTAAGTTTAGACTTTAGGCCCAAGAGTGTTGAGCCTAAAGTGGGCCAAAAGGCCGGCCCATGAAGCCCATTGGGCTGTCAACCGCATGGAAGGGGGGAGGAGCTGGATGGCCTCCTTCATGTGTCTTCAACAAGGAATACACTTGTCTCCTTCTTGGAGACAAGTATCCCTCCATGCAAAAATGGAAGCATGCAAGGATTTTTTTTTTTCAACCAAAAGGAAAAGGGGAAAGGGGTGGTGGAAGCTCGTTGCTGAGAGAGAGAGAGAAGAGAGAAAGAGAGAAAGGAAAGGAAGAGGGGAAGAGAGAAAGGGGAGACCGTGCATGCGAGAGGGAAGGAAGGAGGTTCGTTCGCCGCCTAGTCGCTGCCATTCGTTCGCCACCTTGCCCTGCCATCTTTGTTGCTGTTTGTGCTCGGATTTGAGGCAAGTAGAGTCCTAAAACCTACCCTTTGCTTGCTATGATATGTGTTGTAAGGGATGCTAAAATTTGGTTGTGGTGGAAGTGATTAAATTTCAAAGCTTTGGGGAGAAATTTGTTGGCCTAGCATGCTGTTTTCTGAAAAAATCAGTTCAACCCTTCATGAGTTTGTGAGCTGCATGCAACTTTTTAGTTGGAATCTCGCTTTGTTCTTTGAGATAAGACGGACAAATATTGCTTGGTGAAACGATTTTCCTTTGGAGAAAATAGATCTGGAATTTGTTGTGCTGACCTTTAGTGATTTCGTGGATGGTAAAGTAGCTTTCTTGTGAAAATCTCATTTTGATTTAATAAAGAAAGATGTATAGAACTTCTTGAGGTAAAACATATAAAAAATTTAGAGGAAATGAACAAAAAATAGGTCAGTGAAATCGTTATCCTTTGAAGAAACTGGATATGGGAAAATGCTACTTCAACCTAGTATGATTCTGTGATTTTTTTATAAACTCATCTAGTTAAAATTTGATTATGTGTCCTTAATGAAAGCTATATATAATATTCGAAGGAATAACATAATGAAAATTTAGAGGAAACGGACATGTGTAGGTCAGTGATACAAGTTTCCTTTGAAAGAAGATAATTTGGAAAAAAGACACCGAGAACAAGTAGAATTAATCGTCTATATCTATTAATTTAGAACGATTTGGGTTTTGATTTCTTCACAAGATATTTACCTTTCATAATTTTCTATAACATATCAAAACTTCAGAATTTTTGGAGCTCATTTGGGTATTTAATTTAAATTACTTCCGAAACTGTGCAAGCTGAAATGTTGAAATTTTGAAAACTGTGATGCATGGACCGTACTGTTTTGTGTGAGATTCTTTTGGTATGGTGTTTTTCAGGAGATATCTGCCATTAGGTCTCGTCTATAATGTGTCAAGTTTTCAGAATTTATTAATACCTTTTACTAATTTTTCTAGAGTTTTAACTAAAGGAGTGCATTCTGTTTTATCCGAAAATTGATGCATTTTCAAAACTAAATGAAATTTTCCATGTGATGTAATGTTTTGAGTGGTTGATTTTACTGCATATGTGATGACATATGGCATGTTATTTGGTATCAAAAGCTAGTTGAGACCCTTGATCTTGTTGCATCAAATGCCATGTTGAAATTGAGATACATATGTGAATATAAATTGAGATAATAACAAGATTGTCGGAGGTGTGAGCCAACGATGCCCCGGGAGTGATGGGATGCCCGGAGTGTGTGTGCCGGATGCCCCGGGAGTATTGGGATGCCAGAGGTGTGTGTCGGAAGCCATGGAGGTGTGTGCCGGGGGATTCCTTGTGATGCTAGTTGAGGTACGAGATGCCCGGAGTGTGTGTGCCAGATGCCCTAAGATGTGTGCCGGAGGTTGCTCGCGATGCCAGCTCGGATGCGAGTGATAAATTGTGAGATGCAAACATTGGTCCTTGGAAAGAAAAATGATGTGATCTAATTGAAAGATAAAGATCGGGAATTGAATCATGCGCATGGATGCATGCTTGATAGCATGGATGATATGAATTTTGGTGATATAAGTTTGGCATGCTTGATGATAGATGTATAAGTGCATGGTGATATGTGCACATTGCATGGTGATATATGCATAACTGTTCGATGATATAAGTGCAAGTGCATGGTGATATATGCATGTCATATGGTGATATATGCATGGCTGTAAGGTAAGGTATGTGGCACCCTTAAACCACCTAAGGTTGCCACAGTTACCTATCGATATACCTAATGAACACTAGTTACATCTCTTAGTAGGAGCATCGTAGTTCATAGGCATCCACTTGTTTGTTTGTTTGTTTTTTTTTTTTTAACAGTCCCAGCGCAACGTATTAGTAGAAGCATAATTCAATATCGCCATCTCTTCCTCCAACAATCATGATACAATGCACACCAATAAGTACCATAGGAAAAGATAAAGCCAAGCCACTTTTATTTACATATTTTTATGATGGATTTTCTTGGGTTGATACAACAAAAGAAAGCCAAGATTTTTAGCTACACATGGCCACATCTCAAAAGGATATTTCGACCCCTATAGTGATCATGTGTCATTCTCCATCTAATAGGGGCGGCTACTCCCAAAAAGAGACATCAGCTCTCTACCCCTCATGTGGCCATCACACCCATCCTGGTGTGTCGGGCAGTGGTGGCGGCAACATCCCCCTAAACACTCCATCTTGGCGGACATGAATTGACAGAAACTTTTGAATGACGGGGCCCTCAGCTAGGCCTACATCGTACATAACTAGTACTCGCACTCGCACAAATGTCAGTCCAAGGACAGTGACACAGTCAATCTCCGTACACTCTAATCTAAAATGTTAGTCCCCGAAGGGGTGAGTACAAGCACTCAGCAGGTAAAAGATCCCATAAACCACTCAATGCATCACACATTTCAATTATAACAATCATAGCATAATATATACCATTCATGCATCCAAGCATAATTCACCTTGCAGCCATGCATATGTTGTCATACCATATATACCTACATCCTCATGTACTCATCACTATCATGTCACACACATATCATTATACCATAGGTGATCATCTTCATGTCACACACATATCATCATGTCATAGGTGATCATCATCATCATATCATATATGCATGATTCAATTTCCACTTTTATCTTTCAATTTAATCACCACATCTCTCTTTCCTGGGATCAGTAATTGCATCCCACACTTTATCACTCACACCCCAACCTGGCATCGTGAGAAAACCTCCGACACACACCACCAGGGCATCCGGTCCCCCACATTCCGGGCATCTCACATCCCAAGTGGTATCACGAGGCATCCCCTCGGGCACAAACCTCGAGGCTTCCGGCACCCAACCATTCCGGGCATCTTGAAACTCCCGAGGACATCCGGGCATGTATCTCAATACAATCCGAGCATCCGGTACCCCCCATCCCAAGCATCCTGACACTCCCAAGGCATTATCAACTGCCTCCAACCATTTCCTCATTTATCATAATTCATGTTCACCAATTTATGTCTTAAAATCAGCATGGCACATGATGTAATGGCAAACAAGATCACTTTCATCATTTTAATTCTTATATGCATTTCCAATCATCATTATACATGCAGAAAGATACAACCACTTATGACAAATACAATCCATGGGGTCCATACAACTTAGAATAGTCCATATATCATGCCTTCTTTTGAAATTTCCTAAATTCCAATTTACACAATTTTGGAAAACATTTAAATTAAATATCCATAATGATCCTCCAAAATCACACCATCAGAGCATGTAATAGACAAGACATAAAGGTAACAATTTCATGAAGAACACATGCCCAAAAGTGCTGCACACAAAAAGATATAGCTCACACATTACAACATGCAAAATTCGGACAAAGTCAAATTGCGCAGTTCTGGAAATATTTCGATTAAAATACCCGAATGATCTCCAAAAATTATGAAATTTTACCAGGTTATATTAAATACCCTAAGGCATATTTTTTATGAAGACATCTAGGCCAGATTCGCTCTAGATAATTAACTATAGACGGTCGAAGCTCCTGTTCCTAGTACCAAACAGTCCAGTTTAGCTATCTTCCGAAAAAGCAAGGTTTTGCCTACTTATATTTCTTAGTTTCCTCTGAAATTTTGATATGTTTTGCCTCAAAAGATCTCCTACAATTTTCATTAAGGGATCTAAGTGAGATTTCCAAGAATAGTTACCATATAGTCTAAATAGTTACCGTACTTCCTACAACTTTCAAAAGAAAATCATTTCACTAAGCTACACTTGCTCATTTTACCTCAAATTTGAGTATTTTAGTCACTAGGATGTTCTCTACAACTTTTGTCAATAAGTTGAAGTGAAATTCTCGGTAAAAAGTAATGAAACACATAAAACCACCAAGAGGTCAATAAAACAGTTCCAGATCTAGCGTCTTCGTAGGACAAGGGTTTCACCCCTTAAAACTCAACCATTTTGTCTTAAAGTTTAGTATGTTATATTTTTAGATTTTTCTACAACTTTTATGAAGGAATTGAAGTCACAATCCAACTCAAAACACACATGCAAGCCTTTACAACGTTCGGGGTCAGGCGGCACACTAAAAAACAGAACACATTTTCAAGAGCAACACATTCTAGCTTCAGTTTCTTAGACCCTAAACACCCAAGATTCAACACCATTCTAAACACACATGCAAGACACACATGCAAGAGCATAAAATGGATCCCAACTTGCCTCCAAAATCAAGCAAACAAGGCACACGGTCGGCGACGGACGGACGAACGACGAGCGGGCAAGCGGCTCCTTCCTCCTCTCTTGGTTCCTCTCTCTCTCTCTCTCTCTCTCTCTCTCTCTCTCTCTCTCTCTCTCTCTCTCTCTCTTGGCTTGGGCGACAACCCCTCAACCGGCCACTCTCCCTCTTTTGTTTCCCCTAAACTCCATCATTAGTCATGATTAGTAGCCACCCACAATGGCCAATGCATGGGGTCTTCTTTTTGCCATTTGGCAAGACAGGCAAGATAGGCTTGGAATAATTGGGCTGGCCTCTCCCCCTTGTGGCCGACGACAGCTCCTCCTTGGGCTTCAATGGGCCGGCCTTTTGGCCCATCAAAGGTCCATGCTATTGGGCCTAAGACCCAAGCCTAATTAAACCCCAATTTTACTTTTAATAATTCACTTTTAATTCTTTCTTTTATAGATTCCAAATTTCAATTTCATATGGCCATAATCTTGTAACATTTAATTTATAGGGATTAAATTTATGAGGTGCATAGCCAAGAATAAATTCTTCTTATTAATTTATCCTATAATACAAATTTTAAAAACTCAGGAACACAAGCATATAACACTTAGTCTTAAAAGAAAACTAATGGCTAAAGCATAAACCATAGGTAATTTCTTTACCTAATCATGGGCTTTAATATGTCTTAGAGGTCGTCTTGAATTTTTTTGGGATGCCACAATTCTCCCCTCCTTAGAGAATTTTGTTCTCGAAATTAAACGTCCTTTTGAAACAAGTAAGAGTACTTTTCCTTCATCTGATCTTCACTTTCCCATGTGGCTTCTTCCATATCATGATGTCGCCATAATACCTTAACCAATGGGATTCTCTAGGTCCTGAGAATTTGTTCGTTCCGATCCAATACCAGCATAGGTTCTTCAATGTACCTCACTTTCTCATCCACTTTGATGGCTTCATGATCGAGTATGTAACCAGATCGGCTGGTACTTTCTCAACATCAATACATGAAACACATCATGCAATTTCCCAACTTAAGAGGTAGCGCCAAGCGATAAGCCACATCTCCTATTCTTTCAAGTATTTCAAATGGTCCAACAAATCTAGGGCTTAATTTACCTCTCATTCCAAATCGAAATATTCATTTCATTGGAGATACTTTTAAGAATACATGATCTCCCACACTAAATTCCAAAGGCCTTCTACGCCTATCTGCGTAGTCTTTTTGTCTACTCTGAGCTATTTTAAGTTTTTTCCCAATAATTTTAACAGTTTCAGTGGTAACTTGTACCAGTTCAGGTCCCGTCAAGTTCTTTTCACCTACTTCATTCCAACATACAAGAGTCCTACATCTCTTTCCATATAATGCTTCATGAGAAGCCATGTCTATACTTTTATGAAAACTATTATTATATGCAAATTCCACCAAATGCAATCTTTCATCCTAATTTCCTTTGAAATCAATTACACAAGCCCTCAACATATCCTCTAATGTCTGGATTACTCTTTCTGTTTGTCCATCTGTCTGAGGGTGAAAAGCAGTACTAAACTGGAGTTTAGTTCCTAAGGAAATTTGAAGACTTCGCCAAAAGTTCGAAGTAAATCTTGAATCCCGATTTGAGGTAATAGTTACTGGAACACCATGTAGGCATACCACTTGACCTACATATAGATCCGCATATTTATCCATTGGGTAGTCTATGCGAACTGCTAGGAAATGAGTAGACTTGGCTAAGCGGTCTACTATTACCCAGATAGAGTCATGACCACTTGATGTCCTTGGCAATCCTTGCACAAAATCCATTATTATATGTTCCCATTTCCATTATAGTATGTCTAATGGTCTCAAAAGTCCTGTAGGTTTGCAATGTTCCTCTTTTACTTGCTGGCACGTCAAACATTGAGAAACGTGCTTAGCCGTATCTGCTTTCATACCATTCCACCAAAATTGATGTCATAAATTCATGTACATCTTTGTACTTCCTGGATGAACACTGTAATTACTCTTATGGGCCTCCGACAAAATTTCCTTCTTTAATTCTTCGTTGTCGGGAACACAAAGTCTTCATTGGCATCTCACCACTCGATCTTTAGAAACATGAAATTCTGGTCTTTTCCCTAAAGACACTGCATCTTTCATTTTCAAAATTTCTGGGTCAAATCCTTGTAATGTCTTAACTTTCTGAATAATCTCGAGTTCGATTCTTAATGCACTAAGCATACCAGTAGGACAATCCATTTCCAATTTAAAATCTGAGTCTGCTATAGACTTTAATAAGCTCCATTCCACTATTCTTAAACTTGTTATCTCTATAGTTGACTTACGACTAAGAGCATCCGCTACCCTATTCGCTTTCCCTGGATGGTATCGTATCTCACAATCATAATCCTTTAACAACTCCATCCACCTCCTTTGTCTCATGTTCAACTCCTTTTGTGAGAACAAATATTTGAAGCTCTTATGATCCGTATAAATCTCAAACTTATTCCCATATAAATAATACCTCCATATCTTCAAAGCGAACACTATAACTGCTAGCTCTAAATCATGTATTGGGTAGTTCATTTCATGGGGTTTTAATTGTCTGGATGCATAGAGTACGACCTTGCCATGCTGCATCAGAACACATCATAGTCCTTTGTGAGATGCATTACTATACATTGTAAAACCATCGTGTCCGTTGGTATAGTCAGGATTGGAGCCGAGGTCAATTTCCCTTTAAGCTCCTAGAAACTCCTTTCATATTCCCCATTCCATTCAAACTTTACATTCTTTCAGGTCAATTTAGTTAAAGGAGTTGCCAGTCGTGAAAATCCTTCAATAAACCTCCTATAATAACCAGCCAATCCTAAGAGACTCTGTATTTCAGTAGGTGTCATCGGTCTCAACCAATTTATTACTATTTCTACTTTTACCGGGTCTACCGCAATTTCTTCTCCTGACACCACATGCCCTAAGAATATTATTTGGTCTAGCCAGAATTTACACTTGCTAAATTTGGCATACAACTTATGATCTCTCAAGGTTTGCAAAACTATCATTAGATGTTGTTCATGCTCTTTAGGCCCTCTTGAATATACCAGAATATCATCAATAAACACAATCACAAACTAATCTAAATAAGGCTTAAATTCCCTATTCATTAGATCCATGAATGCAGCCGCCACGTTGATCAATCCAAATGGCATAACCACAAATTCATAATGTCCATAACGAATCCTAAACGTAGTCTTAGGAATGTCATCTTTCTTAATTCTTAGCTGATGGAATCACGACCTTAAGTCAATCTTAGAGAAGACCAAACTTCCTTGGAGTTGGTCAAACAGGTCATCAATTCTAGGTAAAGGATATTTATTTTTAATGGTCACTTGGTTCAGTTGCCTATAGTCAATGCACAAGCGCATTGACCCATCTTTCTTTTTCACAAACAAGACTGGTGCACCCCAAGGTGAAGCACTTGGCCTAATGAATCCTTTGTCAAGCAACTCTTGTAGTTGCACCTTTAATTGCTTCAACTCGATTAAGGCCATCCTATACGGGGCTTTAGATATTGGTCCTATTCCAAGCATTATTTCGATTTCAAACTCAACTTCCTGCTCTAGTGGTAATCCAGGCAACTCCTTAGGAAATACATCTTGAAATTCATTAACCACTCGAACTTCCTCAAGTTTAGGCTCCTCCTTAGTATAATCTTTAACTATGGCTAGGTATCCTTGGCATCCCATCGTCAAGTAACACACAGGCTTCTATTGCACAAATAAGTGCTATAGGTAGGTGGGTCTAACCTCCTAAAAATTCACAACTAGATTGATCAGGTAAGACGAATTTGATCACTCTTCTATAACAATCCATCCTAGCCCGATACTTACGAAGCCAATCCATTCCTATAATAACATCAAAATCATATATAGCCATTACGACCAAGTCTATTTCCATGTCCTTTCCTCCCATTGATATCTTACAATTTCTACATACCAGCGTAGACAATACCATATTCTTTAAAGGCGTGGAAACACAAAGAGGCGTCTTAAGAGGCATAACTTCTATTTTACTCAAATGTCTATATCTTTCAGACACAAATGAATGCGTAGTACCCGTATCAAACAATGCATATGCCTTTTTACCATTTATAAGGATCATACCTGAGATAACGTTTTTGGAAGCTTCCACTTCCTCTTAGGTGACCACATACACCCTTCCTTGTGTTGGTGGCCTCTAAGGATTCCTTGAAAGGTTTGATCTAACCGTACTCTGTACTCCATTGTCCCTATCGCACCGAGCCAACACTCATTTGTGACCTTTCTTGTAGGCAACTTCTCCCAAGGTGGCCCACTTGTCCACAACCTAAACATTTTAGTTAACCATTACAAAGTCCTAGGCCATGTCGCCCATTACACCTTTGACAAACATCAGGCTTATAGGGTGCTTTCCTTATATTCAGGCTATTTCTTGCTCCCCCAAAACTTCCAAAATTGCTCTTTTTCTTCACATTCCAAGTTTGACCTTGACTAGAGTAGGGTCTCTTACCCTTTCTCACATCATTAAAGTTCAGCTGTCTCTTAAACTCTGATCGCTCTCTCACCAGCTCCTGCTCCACCAACTGTACCCTTCATAGATCTCATTATAATCTCTTATGTTCAAAGGCACCAGTTGTTTCCTGATATCAATCCTCAACCTTTTCAGAAACCTCTTAGCTTTCTCTTCTTAATCCTCAATTAACCTAGGAGCATATCTAGATAGTTTAGAAAATCTAGCCTCATACTGGTCTATTATTAGCTCCTTTTGTTCTAGTTGAACAAATTCTGTAATTTTCTTATCCTTAGCATAGTCAAAAAAATTCTTTTTGTTGAAAGCTCTCACAAACTCTTCCCAGTTAACCTTAGTACCTAGTGGGAAGATGGCATCCCTCGAAGCTCTTTACCAAAATTTTGCATTTCCGTCCAGCTGGTACTCTGCCAAAGTTATTTTCTCAGCATCATTGCAGTCCAACAACCTGAAAATTTGTTCCATTCCTTTAATCTAATGTTCCGCCTCCTCAGGATTTCCCATTCCACTGAACTTAGGTGGCTTCAGCTTCAAAAAATGTTCCACTAGTCCTTGAGTACGGCGTCCTGCTCCAGGTTGTTGCTATGCCTGCCTTTCCATCAGATTTCTAATATTGGCCAATGCTTGCAAGATGTCTTCCATTCAAGGTTCAACCCTTGCAGCAGAGGCTTCAACCCTCGATGGATGAGCACTTCCAACTCACGCTAGGACTTTCCTGAAATTTCCAAGCATTGCCTCAGGAATAATTTGAGACTCACTGTCTCCCTTCAAAACAATTACTACTACTACATAAGTAACATATACATGTTACTGGTACCTAAAGACAACTCAAAATAAACTACTAGGGATTTACGAGTGAATACTCATCACCCGTTATTCAGAGTTAATCAATTATTCTGTTTTATATCCTATGGTGTGCATTGTCATCATATTCCTCAATTTCCAAATAAGGCTCCTTATCACTCTACCTATAACCATTGCTTCGATACCAAAAAGGGCGGCTGGGCTGTGGCACCTCTAAACCACCTAAGGTCGCCACAATTATCTATTGTTATACCTAATGAACACTAGTTACATCTCTTAGTAAGAGCATCGTAGTTCATAGGCACCCATTTGTTTGTTTTTTTTTTAACGGTCCCAGCGCAACGTATTAGTGGAAGCATAATTCAATATCGCCATCTCTCCCTCCAACGATCATAATACAATGCACGCCACTAAGTACCATAGGAAAAGATAAAGCCGAGCCACTTTTATTTACATATTTTCATGATAGATTTTCTTAGGTCGATACAACAAAAGAAAGCCAAGATTTTTAGCTACACTTGGCCACATCCCAAAAGGATATTTCGACCCCTATAGTGATCACGTGTCATTCTCCATCTAACAGTGGCAGCTACTCCCAAAAAGAGACATAAGCTCTCTACCACTGTGACATCCTGAAATTCGACCCCTTTTCGATAAAGTGAAATGTGCATATCGTCGGCGCGCCTATGGTCCTTTTTCTCTGAGCTGATCACTCACGAGTTAGCTAATCTATTGGGTGAAGCCGTTAAGGGATATAACTGCGGTAAAATCCCTAAAAGCTACCTAATTGATTGGATTGGACTAAAATCGCGTCCGGTCGATTTTAATCATGGAATTTAATTCGGTTTTGGGAATCGAATATTCGAGCGTGTCATAATTCAATTTTAGGACCGTCTCATCGCCCGTCAAATTATTGATGAGTCTGAAATTTCAATAAAGAAATTATCGGAGGGTTAATTGAAGACCAAGAGAAAATAGAAAGGAAAAGGGGAAGAGAAAAGGAAAATATGAATAATGATATTAAGCATTTTCTTTTTCTCTCTCTCTCCCTTTTCTCTCTTTTTCTTTCTTTTTCTCTCTCTCTCTTCTCTCTCCTCTCCCCTCCCCCTTCGTGCGGACGCCCCTTCCCCACGCCTACTCTCTCTTTTCCCTCTTTGGCTAGTCAAAGCCTTATCTCTTCTCTCTCCTCTCTCTTCTCCTCCATTCTCTCCCACGTGACCGAACCCCCCCTCTTTCTTCTTCTCCTTCTTTCTTCTTCGTGGAAACGGCGAACCAGAAGCTGAAGAAGCCGAGACAGCAGCAGCCACGCCGGATCGTCGTCGTTGCCCGTGCTCCGCCACCGTCCCGCCCGCCTTCGCCTCTCCTTCGCCCTCCTCGGCCACCGTCGACGCCCCCCTCTCTCTCTCGGTACTCTCTCTCTCCTCTGGTTCGAACGAGCCAGCAAGACAGAAGAAGCAGCTCGCCATCGTCACCGCTTGCCGCCATCTCGCCGTCCGCGCCCGTGCCCACTCGTCCGCCGTTCGTCGCGCGCTCCGCCAGCCCTCGTTTCCTCGCGCCTAGACCTCCCCCGTGCATCTCTCGCCCCTGTTCCGTCTCGTCCAGCCACCGTGAGTGGCCGAGCAAGCTGCCGGAGCCGCCGTGTGACCTCACCGGACCGCCTCTTGCTTTCTCGACCCCTCTCCACCTCTAACCATCTCTGTTTTCCTCTGTTTCACAGCTAATCCAGCAACCCATGAAGTGGGTTTTCAGCCGGCTCTTGGGCCGTTTTGGGCCGTTTCCTGGCCCCGAACCCGAGCCGTGCTTTGGGAAGAATCGTTCCTCGTGTCGTCCCCGTCGGATTGATCCGATTTGCGCGCGATTTGGTGAGTAATCTCACTAATCCAGGATTAGTTGGCTAATTATGCTTAAGGTTGGTTTAGTTTTAATTAATTATGTTTAGGTTGTTAGATTAGAATAAATTAGCAATTATTAGTCAATTGTGATGCGATTTAGATAAATTGATTGTGCAATTAGCAAGTAGACGTGGTCTACTAATTATTGGAAGTGCCTCGAGATTTTTCCCGACCCTTAGTGGGCTCCAATTAGGCTTTTCGGGCCTAAGGGAAATTTTTAGTATTTAAATATTAATTTTCGGAATTAAATTAAATAATTATTTATTTTCCGAAAATTCAACTGAGATGACCTGGAACCGGAATATTATGTTGATGACCGTGGTGAAGTCCGTTTATTTAATTGGGCTTTATTTTGAGCTAAATTGAATTTTTAATGTTAATTGTTTAATTTTCGAAATTAATTATTTAATTATTTATTTTTCAGAAATTAAGGTTGAGATGGTCATTGACCGGAATATTATGCCGATGATCGTGGTGCAGCCTGGTTATTTAAATTGGCTTTATTTTGAGCTAAGTGGAATTTTTAATATTTATTAATTAATTTTCGAAATTAATTAATTATTTATTTATTTTTCGAAAATTAAGAATTTGATGGCCGACGACCGAAATCTCGTGCTGATTGTCGTGGCGCAGTCTATTTATTTAATTGAGCTTTATTTTGTGCTGAAGTGAATTAATTGTGATTGCAAGATTATTTTCCTAGGTTAATTAATTTGGATAATTAATTGGAAAATAACCGGGTGTCGGTTGACAGCACCAAAAGTGTTTTGGTGGATGCTAATAATGGTGGGATTGGTGGAATCGAAATCATTATATTTGGTTAAGGCCAATCGTGTACCTACGCACGATGTTTTATCAATGATGATAAAAGATGAGAAGAAATGCTGTGTGATGTGGCTCGGCGATTATTACATCACTTTGGCATGTAGGATGCCTTAGAGAAGGCAGATAAATTTTTTGAATATTGATCATGCTTGTGTGGCGATAATTGATCATGCCTGTGTGACGATAGTTGATCATGTCTGTGTGACGATAATTGATCATGCATGTGTGGTGATAGTTGATCATGCCTGTGTGGCGATAATTGATCATGCCTGTGTGACGATAGTTGATCATGCTTGCGTTGCCGTATTTCTGTGTATCGAATATCGGTTGCCAGTGATAAAGGTATTGTGGTAGACTACCGATCATACTGGAAATTGTGGAAATGAAAGTGAGTATGTAAGATGTATGCTGACCTGATGACTTGGCATGTCATTTATAAATTTGGTCATGTGTATCGTGGCTCGATGATCGGTCCCATCACCTTAGAGAATGCACGTGGCTCGGTGATTGGTTTTATCAGTTGAGACTGTATAGCAATGACTGGAATGACCTAAAGATGGTCCGGCTGACATGTAATCGACTAAGTCGATTGATCTTTGCCTTGAGTCTGATATTGTAATTTGATTGATTGAATGGGAATGACCATGAGTGGTTTTGTTGGCGTGTGATCGACTAGGTCGATTTGATCGATGCTTCGATCTGTGATGTGATTACTTAGGTGCCTATTGTGAACTGTGCTAATATGCAGGTGGAATCTGAGGCCAAGGTAAGTCCTCTGCCATGTGCATGTTTAGGCAGCCTATAGTATAATAGTTTACTAATCGGGCTTAGTGGGGTAGAACTCGCTGAGACGTAGTCTCATCCCAGTTTGGGGAAAACATTTTAGGATCCCGACGAGGAGCTGAGGAGGAGGAATTTGTGAAGGAGAACTCTGAGGTGAAATTGAGGAAGAGAATGATCTGAGTGAAGAGGAATCATAAGAGGATCAGGATGATCCCGAGTATGACTTAGACGAGGATTGAAATCCCATCTCTTTGTGAACCCTTTTGTATATGTGTAGCTAGAGTGAGACTCTGAAGTTGCGAATAGTTTGTGAAGTGCTCTGACATTCATGCATCCAAGCATAGCATAGTACATGACATTCATGCATCCAAGCATAATTCACCTTGCAGCCATGCATATGTCATCATACCATATATACCTACATCCTCATGTACTCATCACTATCATGTCACAGACATATCATCATGCCATAGGTGATCATCATCATGTCACACACATATCATCAAGCCATAGGTGATCATCATCATATCACTCATATCATCATCATATCATATATGCATGATTCAATTTCCACTTTTATCTTTCAATTTGATCACCACATCTCTCTTTCCTGGGATCAGTAATTGCATCCCACACTTTATCACTCGCACCCCAACCTGGTATCACGAGAAAACCTCCGGCACACACCACCGAGCATCCGGCACACCCATATTCCGGGCATCTCGCATCCCAACTGGCATCATGAGGCATCCCCTCAGGCACAAACCTCTGAGGCTTCCGGCACCCAACCATTCCGGGCATCTCGAAACTCCCAAGGACATCCGGGCATGTATCTCAATACAATCCGGGCATCCAGCACCCCCCATCCTGGGCATCCTGACACTCCCAGGGCATTATCAACCGCCTCCAACCGTTTCCTCATTTATCATAATTCATGTTCACCAATTTATGTCTCAAAATCAGCATGGCACATGATGTAATGGCAAACAAGATCACTTTCATCATTTTAATTCTTATATGCATTTCCAATCATCATCATACATGCAGCAAGATACAACCACTAATGACAATACAATCCATGGGGTCCATACAACTTAGAAAAGTCCATATATCATGCCTTTTTTTTAAAATTTATACTAAATTCCAATTTACACAATTTTGGAAAAAATTTAAATTAAATATTCATATGATTCGCAAAAATCACACCATCAGAACATGTAATAGAAAAGACATAAAGGTAACAATTTCATGAAGAACACATGCCCAAAAGTGCTGCACGCAAAAAGATATAGCTCACACATTACAACATGCAAAATTCGGACAAAGTCAGATTGCGCAGTTCTGGAAATATTTCAATTAAAATACACGAATGACCTCCAAAAATTATGAAATTTTACCAGATTATAGTCAAGACTATAAGGTATATTTTTCATGAAGTTATCTAGGCCATATTCGCTCTATATAATTAACTATAGACGGTCTAAACTCCTGTTCCTAGTACCAAACAGTCCAGTTTAGCTATCTTCCGAAAAATCAAGGTTTTTCCTACGTATCTTTCTTCGTTTCCTCTGAAATGTTGATATGTTTTGCCTCAAGAGGTCTCCTACAACTTTCATTAAGGGATCTAAGTGAGATTCCCAAATAATAGTTACCATATAGTCTAAAAAGTCTCGGAAGTGCAGTACCGTACTTCCAGATTTGCCGTCTTCAAAAGAAAATCGTTTCACTAGGCTACACTTGCTCATTTTACCTCCAATTTGAGTATGTTAGTCTTTAGTATGTTCTCTACAACGTTCATGAAGAAGTCGAAGTGAAATTCTCGGTAAAAAGTAACATGCAACTCACAAAACCACCAAGAGGTCAACAAAATAGTTCCAGATCTAGCGTCTTCGTAGGAGAAGGGTTTTCACCCCATAAAACGCAATGGTTTTGTCTCAAAGTTTAGTATGTTATACTTTGAGATGTTTTCTACAACTTTCATGCAGGAATCAAAGTCAAAATCCAACTCAAAACACGCATGCAAGCCTCTACAACGTTCGGGGTCAGGCAACACACTCAAAAATATAACACATTTTCAAGAGCAACACATTCTAGCTTCGGTTTCTTAGACCCTAAACACCCAAGATTCAAAACCATTCCAAACACACATGCAAGGCACACATGCAAGAGCAGAAAATGGATCCCAACTTGCCTCCAAAATCAAGCAAATGAGGCACACGGTTGGCGTCCATGAAGTCTCGGGTGTCTCGGTACGGATCTAGCCGTTTTACCAAGATGAACGGCAAGCGGGCGAAATCAACATGCAAACAAGAAATCGACAAGTGGCTCCTTCCTCCTCTCTCATTTCCTCTCTCTCTCTCTCTCTCTCTCTCACAAACCACATCTAAAACCGAACATCGCTCTGGCAAAAGGACGGCACACCCCTCCGGCTCCGCCTCCTCTCTCTCCCTCTCGGTCTCTCTCTCTCTCTATTGGGTTTTAAAATTTGAATTTGGTTGGGCTTGGGCTGGCTTGGGCGACTAGCTTGGCCCACCAAGCTTTAGGCTAATGGGTCCAAGGCCCATTCCAAAAATAACCCTCTTTTCCCCCTTTTTTTTTGAATCCCTTTCTACAAATATTTCTAAATTCCAATTTTCATCTTGGCCAAAGTCTTTGGGCATTTTTGTTCATTGAAATTTAATTTATAAAGTACATGGCAGCCCTAATGGCTCCATAGGTAATTTCATTAAATTATAGGCTTTAATTTCTCTTGAGGATGACCACTCTCCTCTTTTGTTTCCCTTAAACTCCATCATTAGTCATGATTAGTAGCCACCCACAATGGCCAATGCATGGGGTCTTCTTTTTGCCATTTGGCAAGACATGCAAGATGGGCTTGGGAGTGGGCTTGGAATAATTGGGCCGGCCTCTCCCCCTTGTGGCCGACGACAGCTCCTCCTTGGGCTTCAATGGGCTGGCCTTTTGACCCATCAAAGGTCCATGCTATTGGGCCTAAGACCCAAGCCTAATTAAACCCCAATTTTACTTTTAATAATTCACTTTTAATCCTTTCTTTTAAAGATTCCAAATTTTTAATTTCATATGGCCATAATCTTGTAACATTTAATCTATAGGAATTAAATCTATGAGGTTCATAGCCAAGAATAAATTCTTCTTATTAATTTATCCTATAATACAAATTTTAAAAACTCAAGAACACAAGCATATAACACTTAGTCTTAAAAGAAAACTAATGGCTAAAGCATAAACCATAGGTAATTTCTTTACCTAATCATGGGCTTTAATACGTCTTAGAGGTCATCTTGAATTTTTTTGGGATGCCACAAGGTATGCTTGAATGCATGAATGATATGTGTTTTATTCTTGATACCTTGATTGTTCTATTTGACACATTGTGTAGTTTGGTGGATCTTTACTGCTGAGTGGTTATACTCACCCCTTTTGGGGATTAACATTTCAGATTAGAAAGACGTCGTTATGATCGACCAGTTGCATGCGGTACCTATTATGGATTGCCATCTGATGTTAAGGTGGAGTGCACAGAGCATTCCTATGTTAGTGTGCCTGGTCTGGTGTATGTCCGAGTTCGTGTCTTAGTGATGTACGATGTGGGTCTTGCTGATGGCCAAGTTATCCAGAGTTTTTGTCTGTTCATGTCCGGCGGGGTGGAGTGATGCTAAGGATGCTACCGCCAACACCCGATGCATTGAGTTGGGAGTGATGGCACGCATAGCTGATGGGAGCCGACACTTTTTGGGGGATAGCCGATGCTTGTTGATGGAGGGGTGTACATGTTGGATGTAGGGTCAAGTTCCCTTTTTGCTGTACCAACCCAAAATATCCATCTTGAAAATATAAATATAAGTGACTTGGCTTTATCTTTTCATTTGGAGCGTAGGTGGTGTGCATTGCATTATTGTTATTGAAGGGAGGATTGGTGAGGTACGTTTATGCTTTCGCTGATGAGTTGTGCTGGGACCGATAAAAAAAAATGTACACCCCTTGGTTGTGTGGACCCGCTGCAATTGAAATGGTATTCCTAGAGTGGAATGTTATTAGGATAAGTGATGGGTGAGCGAGCTGTGGTGAACCAAGCAGATTGGGGGCTGTGGTGAGGGGTGCCACAATCGCCACATTTGGTATAAGAGCAATGGTTATAGTTGAAGTGATAAGGAGCCTCATTTGGAAATTGAGGAATATGATGACAATGCACACCATAGGGTATTAAATGGAATAATTGGTTAACTTTGAATAACGGGTTAAGGGTATTCATTCGTAGATTCCTAGTAGTTTATTATGAGTTGTCTTTAGGTGCCAGTAACATGTTTGCGTTACTTATGTAGTTATAGTTGCTTTTAAATGGAGATAGTGAGTCTCAGACAATTCCTGAGGCAAATGCTTGGAAACTGCAGGAAAGTCATGGTACAAGCTGGACCGGAGTGGAACGCCGCCCTCAAGGACTAGTGGAACAATTTTTGAAGTTGAAGCCACTTAAGTTTAGTGAAATGGGAAGTCCTAGGGAGGCGGAACATTGGATTGATGGGATAGAACATATTTTCCTGTTGTTGGACTGTAGTGATGCTGAGAAAATAGTTTTGGCAGAGTACTAGTTAGAAGGAAATGCAAAGTTTTGGTGGGGAGCTTCAAGCGATACGATCTTTCCACCAGGCACTGATGTGAACTAGGATGAGTTTGTTAGAGTCTTTAATAGGAAACATTTCTTTGACTATGCTAAGGATAAGAAGATCACTGAATTTGTTCAGTTGGAACAAAGGGAGCTGACAGTGGATCAGTATGAGGCAAAATTTTATGAATTGTCTAGGTATGCTCCCAAATTGATTGAGGATCGGGAGGAAAAAGCTAAGAGATTTCTAAAAGGGTTGAGGACTGATATTAGGAAACAACTAGTGCCTTTGAATATAAGGGATTATCATGAAGTTTATGAAAGGGCACAGTTAGTGGAGCAAAAGATGGTGAGAGAGCGATCGGAGTTTGAGAGACAATGGAGCTTTAGTGATATTAGAAGGGGTAAGAGACCCTATCCTGGTCAAGGTCAAATGTGGGATGCGAAGAAAAAGAGCAATTTTGGAAATTTTTTAAGAACTAGGGATGGCCTGAATTTAGGGAAAGCACCCTATCAACCTAATGTTTGTCGAAGGTGTGATGGGCAGCATGGCCTAGGACCTTGCGATGGACGGCTGAGATGTTATGATTGTGGACAAGTAGGTCACCTTAAGAAAGATTGCCTATAAGGAAGGTCACAAATGAGTGTTGGCTCAGTGTGATAGGCACAATAGTGTGCTATTAGACCAAACTTACCAAGGAATCCTCAAAGGCCACCAGTACAAGGAAGGGTGTATGTGGTCACTCAAGAGGAAGTGGAAGCTTCCAGAAATGTTATATCATGTTCAATTTTCATAAATGGCAAGAAGGCATATGCATTGTTTGACACGAGTGCTACGCATTCATTTATATTTGAAAGATATAGGCAATTGAGTGAAATAGAAGTTACGTCTCTTGAGACGCCTCTTTGTGTTTCCACGCCTTTAAAGAATATGGTATTATCTACGATGATGTGTGCAAAATGTAAGATAATAATAGGAGGAAGGGATATGAAAATAGACCTAGTTGTAATGGCTATGTATGAATTTGATGTTATCATAGGAATGGACTAGCTCCATAAGCATAGGGCTAAGGTGGATTGCTATTGGAAAGTGATCCAGTTCATGTTGCTTGATCAGTTTAGTTTCGAATTTTTCGGAGGTCAGAAAAACCCCTCTATAGCCATTATCTCGATGGTAGAAGCTTGTGAGCTACTTGATGAAAGATGTCAATGATACCTAGCAGTGGTAAGAGACTTTACTAAGAAATAGGCTAAAATCGGTGAGATTCAAGTAGTTAGGGAATTTCAAGATGTGTTTCCTGAGGAGTTGCCTAGATTACCACTAGGGCGGGAGATTGAGTTTGAAATTGAATTAATGCCTGGAATAGGACCGATATCGAAAGCCCCGTATAAGATGGCCTTAGTTGAGTTTAAGGAATTGAAGGTGCAACTACAAGAGTTGCTTGATAAAGAGTTTATTAGGCCAAGTGCTTCACCCTGGGGTGCATCAATCCTATTTGTGAAAAAGAAAGACGGGTCGATGCGTCTATGTATTGATTACAGACAACTGAATCAAATGACTATAAAGAATAAGTATCCTTTACCCAGAATTGATTATCTATTCAACCAACTACAGGGAAGTTCGGTCTTTTCTAAGATTGACTTGAGATTAGGATACCATCAGTTAAGGATTAAGAAAGGGGACATTCCTAAGACTGCATTTAGGACTCGTTATGAACATTATGAGTTCTTAGTTATGCCTTTTGGATTAACGAATGCACCAGCTGCATTCATGGATTTAATGAATAGGATATTTAAGCCTTATCTGGATCAGTTTGTAATTGTTTTCACTGATGATATCTTGGTATATTCTAGAGGACTCGAAGAGCATGAGCAACACTTGAGCATAGTTTTGCAAACTCTAAGAGATCATAAGTTGTATGTCAAATTTAGCAAGTGTGAATTTTGGCTAGACCAGATAATATTTTTGGCACTCGTGGTGTTAGGAGGAGGAATTGCAGTGGACCCAGCGAAAGTTAAGATGGTAATAAATTGGCCGAGACCGACATCACCCACTGAAATACGGAGTTTCTTAGGATTGGCTGGTTATTATAGAAGATTTATTGAAGGATTTTCACGATTGGCAGGCCCATTAACGAAATTAACATGGAAGAATGTAAAGTTTGAATGGAGTGGAGAATGTGAAAGGAGCTTTCAGGAACTCAAAAGAAAATTGACCACGGCTCCAATCCTAACTATACCATCTGGTTTTGATGGTTTTACGGTATATAGTGATATATCTCACAAAGGACTGTGATGTGTTTTGAAGCAACATGGCAAGGTCATAGCCTATGCATCTAGACAATTGAAACCTCATGAACTGAATTACCCAATGCATGATTTAGAATTGGCAGTTATAGTGTTTGCTTTGAAGATATGGAGACACTATTTGTATGGAGAAATGTTTGAGATCTATACAGATCATAAGAGCCTAAAATATCTATTTTCACAAAAAGAATTGAACATGAGACAAAGGAGGTGGATGGAGTTATTGAAAGATTATGACTGTGAGATACGATACCATCTAGGAAAAGCAAATAAGGTGGCCGATGCCTTTAGTCGAAAGTCGGCTATGGATATGGCTAGTCTAACAATAATAGAGTGGAATCTGTTAAAGTCAATTGTGGATTCAGACTTCAAATTGAAAATGGACCACCTTACTAGTATGCTTACTGCATTAAGGATTGAGTCTGAAATTATTCAGAAACTTAAGATTTTACAAAAATCTGACCCGAAGATTTTGAAGATACGAGATGCTGTGTCTTTAGGAAAAAGACTAGAATTTCAAGTCTCTAAAGATGGACAGGTAAGATGCCAAGGATGAATTTGTGTTCCCGACAATGAAGAAGTGGAGAGGGAAATTCTGTTGGAGGCACATAGGAGTAATTATAGTATTCATCCGGGTAGTACAAAGATGTACAGGAATTTGCGTCAGCAATTTTGGTGGAATAGCATGAAATTAGATACGGCTAAACACGTTTCTCAATGTTTAACATGCCAAGAAGTGAAGGTGGAACATCGCAAACCTGCGGGACTATTGAGACCGTTAGACATACTAGAATGGAAATGGGAGCATGTAACGATGGACTTTGTGCAAGGACTGCCAATGACATCAAATGGTCACGATTCTATTTGGGTGATAGTGGATTGTTTGACTAAATTTGCTCATTTCCTAGCTGTCCGCATGAACTATTTAATGAATAAACTTGCTGAGATGCATGTAAGCCAAGTAATACGCTTACATGGTATTCCTGTAACGATCACCTCTAATCGAGACTCTAGGTTTACTTCAAATTTTTGGCGAAGTCTCCAAAATGCCTTAGGGACAAAGCTTCAATTTAGTACTGCTTTTCATCCTCAAACACATGGACAAACAGAAAGAGTAATCCAGACTCTAGAAGATATGCTAAGAGCCTGTGTTATTGACTTTAGAGGAAATTGGGATGAAAATTTGCACCTGACAAAGTTTGCCTATAACAATAGTTTTCAAAAAAGTATAGGCATGGCTCTGTATGAGGCATTATATGGAAGAAGGTGCAGGACCCCTATTTTTTGGAATGAAGTAGGTGAAAGAAAATTGACAGGACCCGAGCTAGTGCAAGTTACTACAGAAGTGGTCAAGATGTGGCATCCCAAAATTCAAAGCCAAGCCATAAGGTGTGTTAAAGTCTTTAATTAGGTGATAAAATTTCCTATGGCTTATGCTTTAGCCATTAGTCTTTTAATTAGATGATTTGTGCATGTGATTGTGAGAATTTAAATTTGATAGATTATGATAATAATCTATGCTTGGCCATGTACTTATTAAATTAAATTTCAATAAACAAGATGTCCCAAGACTTTGGCCAAGATGAAAATTGAAAATTGAAAATATTTATAGAAAAGAATTTCAAAAAAAAAAAAAAAAAAAAAAAGAGGAAAAGGTCAATTTTTAGGTTGGGCCTTAGGCCCATTGGCCTAAGATTTTAGTGGGCCAAGCTAGTCGGCCCAATAGAAGCCCATGGAAGGGGGGCTGTCGCCGGCCCATTTAGGCCCAAGGAGATGTGGCCGTCAGCCACAAAGAAGGCCCAAGAGGAAGGCCCAAAAGCCCATCAAGACAAGTGGCACAAGACTCTCATGTATTGGCTTAGGGAAGAAGGCCATGCATTGGCCAATTGAAAGGCAGTCTCATGATTGCCAATGATGAGAGTTTGGGGGTATAAGAGGGAAGAGAGAGAGAGGGTGACCGGATTTCCCATTCGGCTGAGAGAGAGGGTGAGAGAGAGAGAGAGATTTCGAGAGAGAGGGAGCGGCCGAGAGAGAGAGAGAGGAGGAGGAACCGCCGTTCGTCCGCCGTGTGCCGCCGTGTTCGCCGCCCTACGCCATCGACCGACCAGTCTAAAGGCAAGTGGGAGTCCTCTAGCTTCTCTTGCATGCTTGTATGTTGTTTGCATGTCGAATTTTTGAGTGTTTAAGTGAGAAAAACCGAAGCATGGATGATGTATGTCGAATGATATGCGTGATGATGGTGACGATGATGATATGTGATGTGAGATAATGATGATCACCCATGGCATGATATGCATGATGATATGCATGATGATGATAATGATGATGATATATGATATGGCATGATGACATGTGAGATGTGATGATGTCATGATGATGATGACATATATGATATAACGATTCCATGATGATGATGACATGTGTGATGTGATGCTGTCATGATAATGATGACTTGTATGATGTAATGATACCATGATGATGATGACATATATGATATGATGGTGCATGATAGTATGCGCATGGCTTCAAGGTAAGTAACGCATGCAATGCATGTATGATTTGCATGATGCATTGAGTTGTTATTGGATTCCTTATCTGCTGAGTGGTTGTACTCACCCCTTTTGGGGACCAACATTTTAGATTAGCAGTATGCCGCTTCCTGCCGTCGCGCGGGGTGCATTTTACGGGTTACCGTTCGACGTCGAGGTAGAGTGTGAGGAGTTCGGCTGTCCTTCTGTGACTGGACTCACCTACATACGTGTGCACTGTTTTGTTACATACGACATAGGCCTGGCTGGGGGTCCAGTCGTCCAGGAGTTTGTCTCCGTCCACGTTCGCCGCGATGGGGTGATGGGAGGGATGTTACCACCGCCGCCGCCTGACGCACCGGACTGGGTGTGAGACTTGTGTGTGACGAGTAGGGGCTGTGTTTTTTTTGGGAGTTAGTTAGTCGACACATATGATGGGAGTTGAGCACGTGTGATATAAAGGGTTGAGGGTTCTTTTTGAGGTTTTAGGCTGGACATGACAGAGTCCTAGCTTTTCCTTTTTGATGTACCGACCCAAAAGAAGTCCCATTTTGAAAATATATGTAAATAAAGTGTCGTGGCTTGTCTATAAAAATTATGGTGATTAGTGGTGTGTATAAATAAATAAAAAAATGCCTATGAATAACGACGCTTCTTCTAAGTATAAGTACAAGAGGGTATTAAGGTGTAACATTGGTGCTTGTGGCGACTGCCGAAGGGTTCGGGGTGCTACAACGCCCCTTTTTGGTATCAAAGCGAATGGTTATAGGTGGAGTGATAAGGAGCCTCATTTGGAAATTGAGGAACAGGATGACAATGCACACCATAGAATGTAAAACGAAATAATTGAATAACGGGTGATGAGTATTCACTCGTAGATCCCTAGTAGTTTACTTTGAATTGCCTTTAGGTACCAGTAACATGTGTATGTTACTTATGTAGTAGTAGTAATTGCTCTGAATGGAAGCAGTGAGTCTCAGATTATTCCTGAGGCAATGCTTGGAAATTGCAGGAAAGTCATGGTGCGAGCTAGAAGTGCTCATCCATCGAGGGCTGAAGCCTCTGCTGCAAGGGCTGAACCCTGAATGGAAGACATCCTGCAGGCATTAGCCAATATTGGAAATCTAATGGAAAGGCAGGCACAGCAACAGCCCGGAGCAAAAATCCGTACTCAAGGACTAGTGGAGCAGTTTTTAAAGCTGAAGCCACTTAAGTTCAATGGAATGGGAAGTCCTGAGGAGGCGGAGCAATGGATTGATGGGATGGAACGAATTTTCCGGCTGTTGGACTGCACTGATGCTGAGAAAATAGTTTTAGCAGAGTACCAGTTGGAGGGAAATGCGAAGTTTTGGTGGAGAGCTTCGAATGACATAATTTTTCCACCAGGTACTGATGTTAACCGGGAGGAGTTTGTTAGAGCTTTCAATAGGAAGCATTTTTCTGATTGCGCTAAGGATAGGAAGATTACTGAATTTGTTCAGCTAGAACAAAGGGGATTGACAGTATATCAATATTAGGCTAGATTTTCTGAATTGTCTAGATATGCTCCTAGATTGATTGATGATCAGGAAGAGAAGGCTAAGAGATTTTTGAAAGAGCTGAGGACTGACATTAGGAAGCAACTGTGCCATTGAATATAAGAGATTATAATGAGATTTATGAAAGGGCGCAGTTAGTGGAGCAGGAGTTGTTGAGAGAACGGTCGGAGTTTAAGAAACCGTTGAATTTTAATGATGTGAGAAAGGGGAAGAGACCTTATTTTAGTCAAGGACAGACTTGGAATGTGAAGAAGAAGAGTAACTTTGGGAATTTTGGAGGAGCAAGGAGTGGTCTGAATATAAGGAAAGCACCCTATCAGCCTGGTATTTGTCAGAAGTGTAATGGACGCCATGGCTCAGGACCTTGTACGGGACAACAGAAATGCTTTGGTTGTGGACAAGTAGGTCATCTTAGGAGAAATTGCCCACAAGAGAGGTCGTAAGTGAGTGTTGGCTCGGTGCGACAAGGATATCAGAGTGCTGTTAGGTCAAACCCACAAGGAAATCCTCAGAGACCACCTGCGCAAGGAAGGGTGTATGCGATCACCCAGGAGGAAGCAGAAGCTTCCAAAAATGTTATCTCAGGTACGATTCTTATTAATGGTGAAAAGGCGTATGCATTGTTTGATACGGGTGCAACGCATCCGTTTGTGTCTGAAAGATATTGACGTTTGAATAAGATAGAAATTATGCCTCTTGAGACGCTTCTTTGTGTTTCCACGCCTTTAAAGGATATGGTATTGTCTACTCTGGTGTGTGGAAATTGTAAGATATCAATGGGAGAAAACGATATGGAAATAGATTTTGTTGTAATGGCTATGTATGACTTTGACGTTATTATAGGAATGGACTGGCTTCGTAAGTATCGGGCTAGAATGGATTGTTATAGAAGAGTGGTTCAATTCATTTTACCTGATCAGTCTAGTTGTGAATTTTTCGGAGGTTAGACCCATTTTCCTATAGCTCTTATTTCGGCCGTAGAAGCCTGTAAGTTACTTGACAAAGGATGTCAAGGGTACCTAGCCATAGTTAGAGATTATGCAAGGGAGGAGCCTAAACTTGAGGAAGTTCGTGTAGTTAACGAATTTCAAGATGTATTCCCTGAGGAATTGCCTGGATTGCTGCCAGAGCGGGAAATTGAATTTGAAATTGAATTAATGCCTGGAACAAGACCAATATCAAAAGCCCCATATAGGATGGCCTTAGTTGAATTGAAGGAATTGAAAGTGCAATTACAAGAGTTGCTTGACAAAGGATTCATTAGACCAAGTGCTTCACCTTGGGGTGCACCGGTCTTGTTTGTGAAAAAGAAGGATGGATCGTTGCGCTTGTGTATTGACTATAGGCCGTTGAATTAGGTGACCATCAAGAATAAGTATCCTTTGCCTAGAATTGATGACTTGTTTGACCAACTCCAAGGAAGTTCGGTCTTCTCTAAGATTGACTTGAGGTCGGGATACCATCAGTTAAGAATAAAGAAGGAGGACATTCCTAAGACTGCGTTCAGGACTCGTTATGGACACTATGAGTTCCTTGTTATGCCATTTGGATTGACTAACGTGCCGGCTGCATTTATGGATTTGATGAATAGAATATTTCAGCCTTATTTAGACCAGTTTGTGATTGTCTTTATTGATGATATTCTGGTATATTCAAAAGGGCCTAGAGAGCATGAGCAACATTTGAGAATAGTTTTGCAGACCCTAAGAGAGCATAAGTTGTATGCTAAGTTTAGTAAGTGTGAGTCCTGGTTGGATCGAATAATATTTTAGGGCATGTGGTGTCAGGAGAAGGAATTGCAGTAGACCCAGGAAAAGTTGAAATGGTAGTAAATTGGCCGAGACCAACGTCACCTACTGAAATACGAAGTTTCTTAGGACTCGCTAGTTATTATAAAAGGTTCATTGAAGGATTTTCACGACTGGCAGGACCTTTAACTAAATTGACCCGAAAGAATGTGAAATTTGAGTGGAATGGGGAATGTGAAAGGAGTTTCCAGGACCTCAAAAGGAAATTGACTTCAGCTCCAATTCTGACTATACCTACTGGACCTGATGGTTTCACAGTGTATAGTGATGCATCTCACAAAGGACTGGGATGTGTTTTGATGCAGCATGGCAAAGTTGTAGCCTATGCATCCAGACAATTGAAACCCCATGAGCTAAATTACCCTACGCATGATTTAGAGCTAGCAGCAATAGTGTTTGCCCTGAAGATATGGAGACACTATTTGTATGGGGAAAAGTTTGAGATTTATACGGATCATAAAAGTTTGAAGTATTTGTTCTCACAAAAGGAGTTGAACATGAGACAAAGGAGGTGGATGGAGTTATTAAAGGATTATGATTGTGAGATAAGATACCATCTAGGGAAAGCGAATAGAGTAGCGGATGCTCTTAGTCGTAAGTCGGCTATGGAAATGGCTAGTTTAAGGATGGCAGAATGGGAATTGTTAAAGTCTGTAGCAGACTCAGAATTTAAATTGAAAATGGATTGTCTTACTGGTATGCTTAGTGCATTAAGGATAGAGCCTGAAATTATCCAGAAAATTAAGATCTTGCAAGAGTCTGACCCAGAGATTTTGAAAGTGAAGGATACTATATCTTTAGGAAAAAGATCAGAATTTCAAGTCTCTGATAGTGGAATAGTAAGATGTTAAGGACGACTTTGTGTTCCCGACAATGAGGAATTAAGGAAGGAAATTCTGTCGAAGGCACATAAGAGTAATTATAGTATCCAGCCAGGTAGTACAAAGATGTACAGGAATTTACGTCAGCAATTTTGGTGGAATGGTATGAAGGCAGATACAGCTAAGCACGTTTCTCAATGTTTGATGTGCCAGCAAGTAAAAGCGGAACATCGTAAACCCGCAGGACTCTTAAGACCATTAGACATTCTCGAATGGAAATGGGAACATATAACGATGGACTTTGTGCAAGGATTGCCAAGGACGTCGAGTAGTCATGACTCAATTTGGGTTATAGTGGATCGTTTGACTAAATCGGCTCATTTCTTAGCGATTCGCATGGACTACCCAATGGATAAGTATGCGGACATGTATGTAAGACAAGTGGTACGCTTACATGGTGTTCTAGTGACCATTACTTCAAATCAGGATTCGAGGTTTACTTCGAATTTTTGGAGGAGTCTTCAAATTGCGTTAGGGACTAAGCTTCAATTTAGTATTGCTTTTCATCCCCAGATAGATGGACAGACTGAAAGAGTAATTCAAATATTAGAGGATATGTTAAGGGCTTGTGTAATTGATTTCAAAGGAAATTGGGATGAAAAATTGCATTTGGTGGAGTTTGCCTATAACAATAGCTTTCGGAAGAGTATAGGCATGGCTCCCTATGAAGCATTATATGGAAGGAGATGTAGGACTCCTGTCTGTTGGAGTGAAGTAGGTGAAAGGAAGTTGACAGGACTTGAACTGGTACAAGTTACCACTGAGGCTGTTGAAATTATCAGAGAAAGACTTAGAACAGCTTAGAGTAGACAAAAAGACTATGCAGATAGGTGTAGAAGGCCTTTGGAATTTAGTGTAGGAGACCATATATTCCTTAAGGTATCTCCAATGAAAGGGATATCTCGATTTGGGATGAAGGGTAAGTTAAGCCCTAGATTTGTTGGACCATTTGAAATACTCGAAAGGATAGGGGATGTAGCTTATCATTTAGCGTTACCTCCTAGGTTAGAAAATCTGCACGATGTGTTTCATGTGTCGATGTTGAGGAAGTACTAGCTGGATCCTGGTCACATACTCGATCATGAAGCCATCAAAGTGAATGAGAAAATTAGGTATTGAAGAGCCTGTGCAGATATTGGATCGAAAGGAGCAAATTCTTAGGACCAAGAAGATCCCATTGGTTAAGGTATTATGGCGACATCATGATATGGAGGAAGCCACATGGGAAAGTGAGGATCAAATGAAGGAAAAGTACCCCTATTTGTTTCAAGAAGGCGCGAGTGGTGTTTGAATTTCAAGGACGAAATTCTCTAAGGAGCGGAGAATTGTGGCATCCCAAAATTCAAAGCCAAGCCATAAGGTGTGTTAAAGTCTTTAATTAGGTGATAAAATTTCCTATGGCTTATGCTTTAGCCATTAGTCTTTTAATTATATGATTTGTGCATGTGATTGTGAGAATTTAAATTTGATGGATTATGATAATAATCTATGCTTGGCCATGTACTTATTAAATTAAATTTCAATAAACAAGATGTCCCAAGACTTTGACCAAGATGAAAATTGAAATTTGAAAATATTTATAGAAAGGAATTTCAAAAAAAAAAAAAAGAGGAAAAGGTCAATTTTTAGGTTGGGCCTTAGGCCCATTGGCCTAAGATTTTAGTGGGCCAAGCTAGTCGGCCAAATAGAAGGCCATGGAAGGGGGGGCTGTCGCCGGCCCATTTAGGCCCAAGGAGATGTGGTCGTCGGCCACAAAGAAGGCCCAAGAGGAAGGCCCAAAAGCCCATCAAGACAAGTGGCACAAGACTCTCATGTATTGGCTTAGGGAAGAAGGCCATGCATTGGCCAATTGAAAGGCAATCTCATGATTGCCAATGATGAGAGTTTGGGGGTATAAGAGGGAAGAGAGAGAGAGGGTGACCAGATTTCCCATTCGGCCGAGAGAGAGGGTGAGAGAGAGAGAGAGGAGGAGGAACCGCCGTCCGTCCGCCGTGTGCCGCCGTGTTCGCCGCCCTACGCCGTCGACCGACCGGTCTAGAGGCAAGTGGGAGTCCTCTAGCTTCTCTTGCATGCTTGTATGTTGTTTGCATATCGAATTTTTGAGTGTTTAAGTGAGAAAAACCGAAGCATGGATGATGTATGTCGAATGGTATGGCTGTTCGTGTTCGGACCGTGTGAGTCAGAAACTTGTTTGAGCTTGCATGTGTATTTGGAGTCCCATTTTGGCTTCGATTTCTTAATGAGAGTTGTAGCTAACATATTTTACTACGACATACTAAACTTTCGTGGAAAATGATGGAGATTTGAGGGGTTAAAGTCTCATCCTACGGAGATCTCAGATCTGGAGAGTTTTTACTGACCTCTTGCTGGATTCGTGATTGCATGTTGGTTTGTGTTGAGAATCTCACTTCGATTTCTTCATGGAAGTTGTAGGGGATATCGTAAAATAAAACATAATCAAATTTGAAGTGAAATGAACAAGTATAGCCTAGTAAATCAACTAGATCTTGAAGACGATGATTCTGGTGATGTATTCCGAGACACCCGAGACTTCATGGACTTAAATGACGACTATAATCTGGTTATTTGACTTAGATCTCTTCATGAAACTTGTAAAGGATATATTGATGTATAACATATCCAAATTTCAGAGGAAACTAAAGAGAATAAGTAGGTGAAACCTCCGTATTTCGGAGAAGCATGCACTGGACGATTCGGTAATGGATCCAGAAGTTTCGTGAGACTGTATAAAATAATCTAAAAATAATCTGGCGTGGAGTTCTTCATGAAAGTTGTACGAAAATATCTTGGCTATAACTCAGTAAAATTTCATAATTTTTGGAGTCCATATGTATGTTTTAATTTAATTTATTTGGAAACCGTGCATTCTGGTTTCATCCGAGAATCATAGGATGTTTTGTGAAAATTTTGAGATTGTGTAAAATTCAATTTGGCCATGAATTTTGCATGTAATTATCATCCTATTGGTTTGTTTAATGATTTCTTGAATTTTTATAATCTTGGGAATTTATAGATATTTAAAAATAGTAATAATAATAATAAATAAAATAAATAAAATATAATAGATTATTTTGGCCATAGATTCCATTTAATTAATTTATGTTGCATGTGTGATAAAGTCTTGGTATATGTATGACATTGAATCGAGATGCATGTGTGATAAAGTCTTGGTATATGTATGACATTGAATTGAGATGTATGTGTGAATTCCATGCCAAGTTTGACTTGTTTGATGTCACATCACACGCCATGTGCCATGTTAAATTAAGACCAAAATTGGTAAAACATGGATAATGATAAATGAGGAGGTGGTTGTGGTGGAGGATGATGCCCAGAATGTATAGAGATACATTGCCAGATTACCCTGGGAGATTCAGGATTCCCGAAATGTGGGGGGCTGGAAGCCCTGTCGGAGGTTTCTGCCCGAAGGGAATGCCTCACGATGCCAGGATTTGGGGTGCGGGATGCCCGACCAGGGAGTGTAAATGCCGGAAGCCCTGTCGGAGGTTTCTGCCTGAAGGGAATGCCTCATGATACCAGTTGGGATGCGAGATGCCCGGAATGTGGGGGGGCCGGATGCCTGGTGGCCTGGGAGGCTGAATGTCGGAAGCCTCGGAGGTCTTTGCCCGATGGGATGATGAAATTGATGATTTGAGAAATGGGTGATGTGGTGATCAAATTGAAAGCAAAAAGTGGAAATTAACCCATGGCATGATATGCATGATGATATGCATGATGATGGTGACGATGATGATATGTGATGTGAGATAATGATGATCACCCATGGCATGATATGCATGATGATGATAATGATGATGATATATGATATGGCATGATGACATGTGAGATGTGATGATGTCATGATGATGATGACATATATGATATAATGATTCCATGATGATGATGACATGTGTGATGTGATGCTATCATAATAATGATGACTTGTATGATGTAATGATACCATGATGATGATGACATATATGATATGATGGTGCATGATAGTATGCGCATGGCTTCAAGGTAAGTAACGCCTGCAATGCATGTATGATTTACATGATTCATTGAGTTGCTATTGGATTCCTTATTTGCTGAGTGGTTGTACTCACCCCTTTTGGGGACCAACATTTCAGATTAGCAGTATGCCACTTCCTGCCGTTGCGCGGTGTGCATTTTACGGGTTACCGTCCGACGTCGAGGTAGAGTGTGAGGAGTTCGGCTGTCCTTCTGTGCCTGGACTCACCTACATACGTGTGCACTGTTTTGTTACATACGACATAGGCCTGGCTGGGGGTCCAGTCGTCCAGGAGTTTGTCTCCGTCCACGTTCGCCGCGATGGGGTGATGGGAGGGATGCTACCACCGCCACCGCTTGACACACCGGACTGGGTGTGAGACCTGTGTGCGACAAGTAAGGGCTGTGTTTTTTTGGGAGTTTGTTAGTCAACACATATGATGGGAGTTGAGCACGTGTGATGTAGAGGGTCGAGGGTTCGTTTTGAGGTTTTAGGCTGAACATGGCAGAGTCCTAGCTTTTCCTTTTTGATGTACCGACCCAAAAGAAATCCCATCTTGAAAATATATGTAAATAAAGTGTCGTAGCTTGTCTATAAAAATTATGGTGATTAGTGGTGTGTATTGGTATCATGGATTTGTAGGAGGATAGATGGTGATGCTTTATTTTGCTTTCGCTAATGAGTCGCGCTGGGACCGCTTTAAAAAAAATGCCTGTGAATAATGACGCTTCTTCTAAGTATAAGTACAATAGGGTATTAAGGTGTAACATTGGTGCTTGTGGTGACCGCCGAAGGGTTCGAGGTGCTACACAAGATAATCAGGAAAAGACTTAAGATAGCCTAGAACCGACAAAGAGACTATGCAGATAGGCGTAGAAGGCCTTTAGAGTTTAATGTGGGAGATCATGTATTCCTTAAAGTATCCCCTATGAAAGGATTATATCGATTTGGAATGAAGGGTAAGTTAAGTCCTAGATTTGTTGGACCTTTTGAGATACTTGAAAGAATAGGAGATGTAGCTTATCGTTTAGTGCTGCCTCCAAAATTGGGAAATTTACATGATGTGTTTCATGGGTCGATGCTGAGAAAGTACCAGCCAGATCCTAGTCACATACTTAATCATGAAGCCATCAAAGTGGACGAGAAAGTGAGATACATTGAAGAGCCTGTGCAAGTGCTAGATCGAAAGGAGCAAATTCTTAGGAACAAGAAAATCCCATTGGTAAAGATATTATGGCAACATCATGATGTGGAGGAAGCCACATGGGAAAGTAAGGAATCGATGAAGGAAAAGTACCCCTACTTGTTTCGAGAGATATAAGTGATGTCTAATTTTGAGGACGAAATTCTCTAAGGAGGGGAGAATTGTGGCATCCCAAAATTTCATGGCAATTTCTAGAAACATTACGACCTATGGAAGTGTAATGGAAGTGTCATTGATTTATGTTGTGACCATTAGACCAAAGAATTGTAATAGACTAAGACCGAGTACTTTAATGGAAATGTATTTTGTATTCATGGGTTATCAAGGTTGGAGCTATAGGACAAATTGATAAGGATGATTTTGTGCTTGACTATGCACCTTATAGATTTGATTTTTATGGTTTAATGTTATAAATTTTTTATGGCCATATGAAATTGTGATATGGTATTTATTTAAGTGGGGATTTAAGGTAAATTATTAAAAGTAAACATGGGCTTATTTAAGAAAATTTTGGGCCATCTAAGTTTGGACTTTAGGCTCAAGAGTGTTGAGCCTAAAGAGGGCCAAAAGGCCGGCCCATGAAGCCCATTGGGTTGTCGACCATAAGGAAGGGGGGAGGAGCCAGATGGCCTCCTCCATGTGTCTTCAACAAGGAAGACACTTGTCTCCTTCTTGGAGACAAGTGTCCCTCCATGCAAAAATGGAAGCATGCAACGATTTATTTGTTTTTCAACCAAAAGGAAAAGGGGAAGGGAGCCGTCGAAGCTAGGTGCCAAGAGAGAGAGAAGAGAGAAAGAGAGAAAGGGGAGACCGTGTGTGCGAGAGGGAAGGAAGGAGGTTCATTCCCCACCTAGTCGCCGCCGTTCGTTCGCCGCCTTGCCTCGCCATCTTTGTTGCTGTTTGTGCTCAGATTTGAGGCAAGTAGAGTCCTAAAACCTACCCTTTACTTGCTGTGATATGTGTTGTAAGGGATGATAAACTTTGGTTGCGATGGAAGTGATGAAATTTCGAAGCTTTTTGGAGAAATTTGTTGGCCCAGCATGCTGTTTTCTGGAAAAATCAGTTCGACCCTTCATGAGTTTGTGAGCTGCTTGCGGCTTTTTAGTTGGAATTTCACTTTGATCTCTTAATGAAAATTGTAGAAAATATCTTGAGAAGTAACATACTAAAATTTGAGATAAAACGGACAAATATTGCTTGGTGAAACGATTTTCCTTTAGAGAAATTAGATCTGGAATTTGTTGTGCTGACCTTTAGTGATTTCGTGGACTGTAAAGTAGCTTTTTTGTGAAAATCTCACTTTGATTTCCTAATGAAAGATGTAGAGAAATTCTTGAAGTAAAAAAAAAAGTATATAAAAAATTTAGAGGAAATAAGCAAAAATAGGTCGGTGAAATTGTTGTCCTTTGAAGAAACTGGATCTGGGAAAATTCTACTTCGACCTAGTCTGATTCTGTGATTTTTTATAAAATCATCCAGTTAAAATTTGATCATGTGTGCTTAATGAAAGTTGTAGGTAATATTCTGAGGAATAACATACTGAAAATTTAGAAGAAAATGACATATTTAGGTCGGTGAAACGAGTTTCCTTTGAAAGAAGATAATCTGGAAAAACGACACCGAGAACAGGAGGAATTAAGCATCTATATCTATTAATATAGAACGATTTGGGTTTCGATTTCTTCACGAGATATTTACCTTTCGGACTTTCTATAACATATCAAAATTTCAGAATTTTTGGAGCTCATTTAGGTATTTAATTTAAATTACTTCCGAAACTGTGCAAGCTGAAATGTTGAAATTTTAAAAACTGTGATGCATGGACCGTACTGTTTTGTGTGAGATTCTTTTGGTATGGTGTTTTGCAGGAGATATCTGCCTTTAGGTCTCATCTATAATGTGTCAAGTTGTCAGAATTTATTAATATCATTTACTAATTTTTCTAGATTTTTAACTAAAGGAGTGCGTTATGTTTTATCCGAAAATTGATGCATTTTCAAAACTAAATGAAATTTTCCATGTGATGTAATGTTTTGAGTGGTTGATTTTGCTGCATATGTGGTGACATATGGCATGTTATATGGCATCAAAAGCTGGTTGAGACCCTTGATCTTGTTGCATCAAATGCCATGTTGAAATTGAGATACATATGTGAATATAAATTGAGATAATAACGAGACCGTCAGAGGTGTGAGCCGATGATGCCCCGGGAGTGTCAGGATGCCCGGAGTATGTGTGCTGGATGCCCTTGGAGTGTTGGGATGCCCGGAGGTGTGTGCCGGGGGGATTCCTCGTGATGCTAGTTGAGGTACGAGATGCCCGGAATGTGTGTGTTGGATGCTCGGAGGTGTGTGCCGGAGGTTCCTTGCTATGCCAGGTCGGATGTGAGCAATAAATTGTGGGATGCAGACATTGGTCCCTGGAAAGAAAAATGATGTGATCTAATTGAAAGATAAAGATCGGGAATTGAATTATACGCATGGATGTATGTTTGATAGCATGGATGATATGAATTTTGGTGATATAAGTTTGGCATGCTTGATGATACATGTATAAGTGCATGGTGGTATGTGCATGTTGCATGGTGATATATGTATGGCTGTTCGATAATGTAAGTGTAAGTGCATGGTGATATATGCACGTCGTATAGTGATATATGCACGGCTGTAAGGTAAGGTATGCTTGAATGCATGAATGATATGTGTTTTATTCTTGATACATTGATTGTTTTGTTTGACACATTGTGTAGTTTGGTTGATCTTTACTACTAAGTGGTTGTACTCACCCCTTTTGGGGATTAACATTTAAGATTAGAAAGATGCCGTTGCGATCAGTTGCACGCGGTACCTATTATGGATTGCCATCTGATGTCGAGGTAGAGTGCACAGAGCATTCCTGTGTTAGTGTGCCTAGTCTATTGTATGTCCGAGTTTGTGTCTTAGTGATGTACGATGTGGGTCTTGCTGATGACCCGGTTATCTAGGAGTTTTTGTCTTTTCATGTCCGGCGTGGTGGAGTGATGCTAGGGATGCTGCCGCCGCCACCGCCCAATGCACTGAGTTGGGTGTGATGGCACGCATAGCTTATGGGAGTTGACATTTTTTGGGGGATAGCCGACACTTGTTGATGGAGGGGTGTATATGTTTGATGTAGGGTCGAGTTCTCTTTTGAGTACAATCAAGTATAGTTAAAATCTTGGCCTTTTTGCTATATCAACCCGAAATATCCATCTTGAAAATATAAATAAAAGTGACTTGGCTTTGTCTTTTCATTTGGAGCGTAGGTGGTGTGCATTGCATTATTGTTATTGAAGGGAGGATTGGTGAGATACGTTTATGCTTCCACTGATGAGTTGCACTGGGACCGATCAAAAAAGAAATGTAGACCCCTAGGTTGTGTGGACCCGCTGCAAAATGGTATCAGAGTGGAATGTTATTAGGATAAGTGATGGGTGAGCGAGCTGTGGCGACCCAAGCGGATCGGGGGCCGTGGCGAGGGGTGCCACAGTTGCCACATTGAGCCCGCGTGGAGGGGAAAGGGAAAGAAAAGGGGGCTGTGCGTAAAGGCCCAGCCCCTAACGGCCTACTTCTTTTTTTTTGTTTTTATTTTTTTTTGTTGTTTTCGTTATTTATTATAAGGGTTACAAGAGAGATTAAGGCCTAAAAATCTAATTAAAATTTAGGTGTCAATGGCTACTCCTCTTTGAAGGTGAGCTTGCTAAGGTTGCATTCAAAAACAAATCGATACCTAAATTTTGTTTATGCATATGCAATAGATTATATCTTATTTGGGACCTAATGTCTTATGTAGTAAATAAGGAATATAGCAATACACATACTAAGGCAAATATGAATATACATGTAGTTACTTATCGGGAATGAGTGAGATAGGGTGTGAACCCTAAGTTTGGCAAGTATTAGGGTATCATCTTACCTAGTAACGTAAGGAGGTTGCTTTTCCAAGACCGGAACCTTTCTTCGGTTGCCTTGATGGGAAATTACTTTTTCAGGACCCGAATCATTCTTTGGTTGCCTGTTAGAGAAATAAGTGGTTTATCTAGGACCCGAACCTTTCTTCGATCTCATGTTAGAGCAATAAGTGTTTACCCGACCTTTCTTGGGGGATGCACCGACCTTTCTCAGTGCATTTGTTTGTTTGTAGGGTGCCCGATCCTTTGTCAAGGACATTGGTTAGGGGGTGCCTGATCCTCTGTCAAGGACACTGAATGTAGGGTGCCCGATCCTCTATCAAGGACACTGGTTGTGGGGTGCCTGATCTTCTATCAAGGACATCAAATGGTACTTGACCTTTCTCGGGGGATGTGCCGACCTTTCTCAGGGAATCTATTTGTTGGTGTCTGATCTTTATCAAGAACACCAGTTGGTACTCGACCTTTCTCGAAAGATGTACTGACCTTTCTCAAGGTATTTGTTTGTTGGGTGTTTGATCTCTGTTAGGGACACCAGTTGATACTTAACCTTTCTCGGGTGATGCGCCGACCTTTCTTAGGGCATCTGTTTGTTGGGTGTTTGATCTTTGTCAGGGACACTAGTTGGTCAATCGACTTTTCTCAAGGGATGCGCTAACCTTTCTTAGGGCATCTGTTTGTTGGGTGTTTGATCTCTATCAAGGACACCAGTTAGTCACCTGACCTTTCTCAAGGGATGTGCTGACCTTTTTCAAAGCATTCGTTTGTGGGGTGCCCGATTCTCTATCAAGGACACCGATTAGGGGATGTTTGATCCTCTATTAAGGACACCAGTTGGGGGGTGCCTAATCCTCTATCAAGGACACCAGTTGTGAGGTGCCTAATCCTCTATCAAAGACACCGGTTGTGGGGTGCCCAATCCTCTATCAAAAACACCAGTTGGAACCTGATCTTTCTTGGGGGATATGCCAACCTTTCTCAGGGCATCTATTAGTTGGTGCCTGATCTTGGTCAAGGACACTGAATGGTACTTGACCTTTTTTGACGGATGTGCCGACCTTTCTCGGGGCATCTATTTTTTCGAGAGATACTTGGATGTTCACAAGCATTAAAATAGTACCTAGATATTAACAAGTACTAACCTAGAGATACCTGGTTGTTGCATGTATTGAATGGGTATTTGGATGATCACAAGTACTAAATTTGAAGGGTGCCTGGATGTTCACAGGCATCGAATGGGTACTTGGATGATCACAAGTACGAACTATTGGAGGATACTTGGACGTTTGCAGGTATCGATGGGTACCTGGATGATCACAAGTACAAACTCTGGAGAATACTTGGTTGTTTTTTAAGGTCTCCTGGTAGATGGAATATCAAGGATATACTTTGGATATTTGTGAATGTTTCTCATCTCCTGGTAATGGGAATATCAAGGACGTACCTAGGATATTCGTGAAGGTCTCCTAATTCCTAGCAGTTGGGAATATCGAGGATGAGCCTCGGCTATTCATGAAGGTCTCTCACCTCCTAGTAAAGGGAATATCAAGGATGTACCTGGGATATTCATGAAGATCTCTCACCTCCTAGTAATAGGAATATCGAGGGCGTGCCTCGCATATTCATGAAGGACTCTCACCTCCTAGTAATAGGAATATCGAGGATGTGCCTCGCATATTCATAAAGGTCTCCTACCTCCTGGTATTATAAACTTGAATGTGGCACAAGACTTACCTGGATGGTTGCAAGCACTCAAAAGGGCTGGAATACCTGGGTAACTGCAGGTGTACAAAGTATTGGAATACTTGGATGAACATGAGTATTTAATGATACAATCTAGGACCATTCGGCAAGTCCAAGTGTCATGATGATAAGAAACATATCTGCGTAACCGCAAGCACACGAAGTAATGAAATACTTGAACGGCTACTAGTATTCAAGGATACAATTTTAAGGACAACTCGGGCAGGTTGAGTGTCATGAAAATGAAGTACCTGGATGGCGGCAGGTACCAGATAGTGGAAGGCACTCAAAGGTAGTGGGTTACTTGGTTAAATGCAGGCATCCTATGTGGCATCCTAGAATTTCTTGTCAATCCTTAGAGGTGCTTTAATTCATGTTTTGCATTGATATTTTGGCCAAGCTTTTGGTGGGTAATTATTTGATAGGGAAATTCTTTTTTTGGCCATGTGATTTGTGGGTTGGAATTTATTAAATTAGGTCACAAAGTTTTGTGAATTATAAATCTCAATTAGGTGATTATATAATTAAGGTTTAAGGTGGATTATTAGGATGAGGGTGGGCTGGACATTTAAAGACCAAACTAGCCCATAGCCCCACCCCTTTCTTGACCGGCCCATGAAGCCCAAGGAGGAGTAACTGCCAAGGCTGGCCCATGCCCATGAAGGGCTGTTGTCGCGCGAAGGAGGGGGGGAGTCCGGTTTGCATGCCCTCCCTCATTTGTCCCATGGAGATGGCCAAGTGTCACCCACGCAAAAAGTGATGATTGCTAATGATGCTGGGAAGGAAATTAGGGGAAAATGATGGCCGGTTTAAGCGAGAGAGAAGGAGAGAGAGAGGAGAGTTTGTCCGAGAGAGAGAGAGAGGAGAGAAAGAGAAGGAAGAAAGGAAGAAGGGAAGAAGGAAGGAGGAGGGGCCGTGCGTCACCGTCCGTCGCCGCTGTGTCCCGCCGCCGTTGTGCTCACTGTTGCTCGGTCTAGAGGCAAGTGGGATCCTTTGATCTACTCTTGCATGCTGTGCTTGGTGTGTGTGATTGAATGGTAAAAATTTCGGAGGTTTAGAATGTGAAAAATTGAAGCTATAAGGGTGGTGCTCTAGCCTAGTGTACTGTTCTTTAAAAAAAAAACAGCTCGACCTTGGCTGTTTAAGTGACTTGCATGTGATGTTTGAGTTGGATTTTGGCTTTGATGTTTAAATGAAAGTTGTTAAGGACTTCTTGTAGTATGAAATACTCAAATTTGGGACAAAAAAAAACAAGTATAAGTGGGTGAATTCGTTATTCTTTGGAAAGACTGGACCTGGAAATTTCGGTACAAGGAACAGAAGTTTTAACCGTCCATATTTAATTACCTAGGAAGAATCTGACTTTGAAGTCTTCATGAAGTATCTACCTTATGATATTGGCTATTACATAGTCTAATTTCATAATTTTTGAAGGTCATTTGTGTATTTAATCGGAAATGTTTCTAAAACTGTGCAATCTGATGTGTTTGGACCTTGTAAGTTGCAATGCGTGGTCTATACCGTTTTGTATGAGATTTTTTTGGAAAAGTGTTCTGCATGAAATATCTTTTTTTATATCTTTCCTACAACATATTCAAATTTCGTAATTTTTAAATTTATTTGCCTATTTAACCAAAAATGTTTCAAAAACTGTGCAAGTTGGACTGTTAGAATAGTGGTGCTGTGATGCATGGTCTATGAGGAATTATATAGGAATATTTTGGTGTAGTGTTCTTCATGAAATATATGCCCTTATGTCTTGACTATCAGATGTTCGAATTTCATAATTTTTTAAGTTCATTTGGGTATTTAATCGAAATGTTTTCTGAAACTGTGCAAACAAAATTGTTCGAATTTCGAAATCTGCAATGCATGGACCGTACTCAATCTTGTAGAGTTCTGTTGGCATAATGTATTTACGAGATAACTACCTTTAGGTGTTGTTTATAATCTATCAAAATTTCATAATTTTTGGAGTCCGGTTATGCATTAAATTAGAAGTATTTTCGGAATTGTGTATGATGCTTCATCCGAACATTCATATGTTTTCAGAAAAATAAAAGAACTTGTTTCATGTGATGTGATGTATTGTGTTGCATAAATGATATCATATAGCATGGTACATAATGTCAAAAGTTGAAATAGACCTTGTTGCCATCACATCATGTGCCATGCTGATTTTGAGACACGATTGTGGATATGAATTATAATAAATGAGGATACCGTCGGAGGTGTGAGCCAACAATGCCCTGGGAGTGTCAGGATGCCCGGAATGTGGGGATGCTGGATGTCCTCGGGAGTTTCGAGATGCCCGGAATGTGGGGGTGCCGAAAGCCTCGGAGGTGTGTGCCGGGGGGATACCTCGTGATACTAGTTGGGATACGAGATGCCCAGAGTGTGGCGGTGCCGGATGCCCGGAGGTGTGTGCCGGAGGTTCCTCGTGATGCCTAGTTGGGTGCGAACGATAGAATGAGGGATGCAATTACTGGTCCTGAGAAAGAAAAATGTGGTGACCCAATTGAAATATAAAAAGTTGAAAGTGAATCATGCATGGTATGGTGACATGTATGCATGGATGATACGTGCTTATTTATGATGCCTTGATTGTTCTGTTTAATGCATTGAGTAGTTTAATGGATCTTTTACCTGCTGAGTTGATGTACTCACCCCTTTGGGGACCAACATTTCAGAGTAGAAAGATGCCTCTCTCTCCAGTCACGCCGGGTACCTTTTACGACATTCCATCTGACGTGGAGGTCGATTGTACGGAGCTTAATTGTGTCATCATCCCTGGTTTGACGTTCATACGGGTTTGGGTGTTGGTAATGTATGATGTGGGCCTAGCTGGGGGCCCGATCGTCTAAGAGTTCTTGTCTGTCCACGTTCGCAGTGATGGAGTGATACGGGGGATGTTGCCGCCTCCACCACCCAATGCACCAGGATGGGTGTGATGGCTTGCGTGAGGAGGGGGAGTTGACTTTTTTTGGGAATAGCCGACACTTGTAGATGGAGGGTTATACATGATCGAAATAGGGAGTCGAGATCTCTCTTTTGAGCTGTAGTCAAGTTTAGCTAAAAGTCTTGGCTTTTTGGTTGTACCGACCCAAGATGTCCATCTTAAAAATGTAAATAAAAGTGGCTCGGCTTTATGTTTTCCTTCGATGTGTAGTTGGTGTGCATTGTACCATCATTAAGAGAGTAGAGGGATGGTGAGACTCATCTTTAATTTCGCTATGAGTTGCGTTAAACTCTTTAAAAAAAATGCCTATGGACCTTGGTCCTTCTTAGAACCCCTTTATATGAAAGACAAGTAACGAGTATCCAATAGATAGAGCAATAAGTATCTGTGGCAACCTTAGCTGTTTGGGGGTGCCACATCCTAACTATGAGGACAACTCGAACAGGTCGAGTGTCAAGAAGAGGGAGTATCCGAACGAGGCCGGTACTCAAAGACAAAGGGATACTTGGACAGTCACAAGTATCTAAACTCTAAAGACAGCTTGAACTAGTCAATTATCGATAAGAGAGTACCTAGATAGTGGTAGATACATAAAGACAAATAGGGATAAGGATATGCTTATCTGGCAATATCTTTAATCTTTGAGAGTATGTCTGCTATTTGCATAGTATGTACACATGATTATATGTGCTATAAATTCATGAATTTAAATGCGATTCATGCATGATAATTTTGTCAGTCTTGCATCATCCGAATTCTATTGGGGAAGATTTTGAAAGAAAACCTTCATTTAGAATGTAGATGTCTTGAGCATGCCGGATGAGAGACTTTCAGTCTGAAAAGACTTTTCGCTCATTCTCATGGAAAAGGCTATCCTGACCATTGATGTAGGATTTATAAGGACCACATTATCTCACTGTCATCATGTCAACATGGGTCCAAGTATTCTTACAAGTGCTACAATTTTACCAATGTGAGAGGCCTTTGTCAGGACTGTGATGTAGGCTTGGTCAACGACTTATCTAAGGGGGCTATCAAGGTCACGGCTTTGTGAAAAAAGATGCCACACGATCATCTCTGGGTTTGCAAGTCATGAATGCTGCGAAAAGAGATAGAATAATCTTACTCGTACTTCTTCAAGCGATGCTTATAAACATATGGAATTCGACGTTAATTGAAGTGCCCTAGTCTGAAGAGGCTTTTACAATGGGACTTGATTTTGGCTTGACTCATGTGTAATAGGGTGAGAGTTGATAAATGCCTTAGCATTTGTCACTAGTATTTCTTCTCATTATCATATGGAGGCTCTATTAATTGAACCATACATCAACTTTTCTTGGTTAAATTTTTTGTCTAGGGGGCATCAGCCTTGCTTTTACCAAGCACACTGCTTTTTCATGCCCATAATTTTTATTATAGTTTTTCATTTATAGGCATCAACCTTACTTTTGCCAGGTACACTACTTTTTTATATCCCTAGTTTTTTGTTGTTTGAGGAACTGGCCTAGGCAAGTTCTAGCAAAACACTATTGTCAGACTCTTGAGTCTTCATATTCAGTTGGTATTTTGGCGTTAGGGGTTATGCTGCTTGAATGGCAATAACTCTTGCTTTGTCTCAATGTGAGGGTAACAATTATGGACTCATTTAGGCTGTACAATGAATACAAGTGCATAGAGAAGGAATTCCTCTTTGTCATTCTATGGCACTTAAATTAACACAAGTGTTCATACGCAATAAAGACACCCGAAGATTGATGCAAGTGCGAGCAAAAAATTTTTTATCCTTCTTCTCACCTTGTGATGCTGTCTCACCTCCGATTTGCCTCAGTGTGGGGTGGTTTTTGACAAGGGGTAGGATAGAAACTTCACCAGTGTAAGGGCTCAAAGGGGGTGAGCAATGAAATGCCTTTCACTATTTTGGTTATTGTACCATTCACGAGAGAACTCTTTATCCTGTAGCCATGAAATCTTCTGCACCCATCTCACAAGTGTATGATGGGGGACTCTGTGTAGGATATGGCTTACCTTTCATCATCCTGACGCGCCTCATCCAGCATGTTTGATCGATCTTACATTCTTCACTTAACTGTCTATTTTGATAATCCTTAGTGGAATAAGTGATTTAGGCCGACATAGAGTGTTTTAAATGTGAAACATTTAACACAAATGATTGAATTTGCTCAAAATGCTTTATCAATAGAATTGCATTTACAAATATGTTAAGTTCTGAATATCAAAGGAGTTATTCACAAAGGGTTATTCACAAATGGATGTCAATGGGTTGTCCTTATTAAGTAGGGAAATGACATAAGAAGGATCAGTCGGGGTTGGGAATCTGATCATTGATCAAATGAGTGCTTCTAATTTTGCCATAATAGGAGAGAAGATGAAAATGATCAATCATCAGGGCAAAAATTAAGTATCAATTGAGGCCAAAAGGACTTCTATCATTTGCTTTGGCGATACTTGAGAAGCCATTTTGCTTGGGAGAGCTCATCAAGGTCTGACGTGCCTGTCATTGACTTGTTTTTCGTATCTTTGACAATCAGGTGATCCTGCAACAGACAAAAGGGAATGTGTTAGCCATGAACTCTTTTAGGAGTCGAATAATTGGAAGTGATACAACTTTACTCTTCACTGGTTTGCAGATGATTGGATGGACCTAAGGTGAGAGAGGTACATGAAGTCATATGTCCCTTGCTTTGTTAGGTCAATTATTCTCTGAATTGGCTCCTAGATGACACTTCCTTTTACACAAAGTCAGGTGAATTCGATACGGATCATTTCCATGTACTAGCTTGGCTAGTATTGATTTGCCAAACCTAATCATCAAGTTTGGCTCTTGAATCCCAATGCTTCCTGCCGATAGGGAAAATATGTAAAAAAAAGAGAGAGAGGGGGTATTGGAAATGATACAGAATTACCCTTCTCTAGAGTTTGTATTTGCTAACTCCTAGGGATATTTGAATGTCGATGACGGTCTTTTTGTCTCGACACAGTTCAATGTCTCCTTTGATGGGCCTTCCTCATTTGTGGCCATGTGTGCAAGATTGATGGTCGTTGATTCATCTTCAACGCCTTCTTTCTGTGGAACTTTTTTCTATCTTATATGAACATTAGCAACGTTGGGTAAAGTCATATATCTCAAGCTTCCATGAAATTTGAGATGGATAGTCAAAGCTTCCAATTTTCTGATGGCAATCATTTCTCAATTGTCTGGATTTTCTGCCTGTTGACAGTAGTCAATTCAAAGGAAGAGAGGAAATTTCTTCTCTGTGTTTCTTGGCTTGTTGAAGCTAGAAATCCCATTAATGAAATCGCAACATCTAGTTGTTAAGGCACGTTGTGCGAAGAAGATATTGCTTTGGCTTGCGACGAAGTGGTGCAGGAGTGAGGTGGAGTACACAAAGCTACTAAGGGTGGCTCATCAAACGAGAAGGGGGATAATCCTTTCTGTTTGCCCCTGCTTTCTTGAAAGGGTGTCATAACATGTCATTTTCAAATGCCCCCTATCGTATTAAGTCAAAGGCGATGGTATTCTAAGACGTGAAGTAAATGAACAGGTTTAAATTTAACATCATGTTTTGACAAAACTTTTGGTAGTGAATTATTTTTTGTTTCCAAAAGTATATTTCTTTGGGGGGAGGAAGCATGAGGAAACCTAGGCCTCAGATTTCTTCTTTCATTTCTCAGCTGGATATCATCAATAGGCTGGTTTGGTATGTCTCCTCATCCCTCAAAATGTTTTCAGTTTTATTTAGTAATAGGTGGATTACATTTTGGAAGAGTGATTTCAAAAGTTAGTTCCTCAAGCAGAACTAATGTTGAAAACAAAACAAGCCAGAAAGATGTACAGGTTCCCACGTAAGGGAATATGCAAGGAAATTAAAATGGTTCTACTTGAGCAAGCCTGCACCCACTTCTCCTGTTGGTCCTTCCTCGATGGCGCTTGCGAAGAAATCTTCATACCATTCACCAGTCGCGCCTCCTTGCTCCCGGCTTTGTGAATTTCATATAATCCAAGCCTCCCTATCCATCAGGGACGATGCTCTGATGATGGTCATAGAAACCTTGGGGGATTGAATAGTTGACATAGTAGTCGAATTTACTCCTCGATTGCCCCAAAGTGTCTATGATTGCCTTTCCTCTATGCGTCTCCCTAGCATGTTCAGGGAACCTTGTATGGGTGCTCGGTACCATGAGGAGGTCATCTTTGCCATAACATAACCATGGAGAGCAGAACGTGAATACCTCAGCATCCAAAAGATCTTGAACCTTGTTTTTTAGAACAATACAATCATTTAATGAGTGCTTCAACTCCCTTGAATGGTAGTCACAATACTTGGATGGATCATAATCAAGGAAGTACTCAGGGATAAGGTGTCTCAGTTGCTTAGAGATCATTCCTTGCTCTAAGAGGATGGGGAAAATAGTGGCCACCAATTTAGGAGGAGGCAAATATGGCCACGTGTTGCTTGAGGACTGGGGTAGCCGATCCTCTTGCCAGATCGTTTCAATAGGGTCTTCTTCATTTATTTTGGCTGCTAACTCTTCATTGCAACGAGAGCGGAATGCACGAGCAACTTGAGCAGAATTTTCCATTAATTGGTGTACTATCCCGCTTAGTTCATCAACTTGACATTGAAGCTGGGTGAACGAGAAGTTATCACATGTTTCTTCTAGTTGTTCCTCCTCGATGGCACTTACGAAAAGGTCTCCAAACATGGTGGTCATGTCATCTAGCCCTTCTTTCTTTGTTGCTAAGGGTGATATTTCATTGCTTGAACAATACCCGGCCTCTACCAGCCCTTGATAAATGTCAGCGGTATGTTCCTTGACGTTTCTTATCTGAGTGACTTCAGAACTGAATACCACATTTACTTTGTCGGTGTGGTCAGGGAGCAGATTGCTCTGGACATTTGGTTCGGTGCTTTGGAATTAGAAGGCTTTAGTGTCTAATAGGTTATAGATTCAATTCTTAAGGGCAAAGCACTCATCGGTCGAGTGCCCCACTTTTCCCATGTGATAGTCGCATATCTTCAATGGGTCGTAGTTGGAAAAGCTTTCAACGTTGGGTCGCTTTGGCTCGATCGAAAGGAGGATCTTCTTCCAGAGGATTGACAGTACCTGTGATGGAGATCCAGGAAGTGGAGTAAATTATCTCATATTGCTGTAATGTTGGGACGGTTGAATGGCTGGTGGTTTGTCATTGTCCTATGCTTATCTAAATGGACGGGGGATGACTAGTGAAAGGACTAGTATGACACCTAAAAGGGGGTGAATAGGTGTGAACAAAAATCTTCGCAAAATTTAGTAGGAATAATTTGCCTTTAGAAAATCATAGACAAATTCAGACTTTAACGATTAGATAAAATTTTAATTAAAATAAAAAAGTTTAAACTTAAACAATTAATTAGCGCTACGAATCAAAATAAAAGAGTTTAGGGAAAATAATAAGAACACAATGTTTATAGTGGTTTGGCTTAGATTAAGCCTACGTCCACTCTCTCACGTTGACAGCCCACTGGCTGGATTCTACTAAGAATTAAAAGAGATTTTACAACTTAGTGATCTCGACTTCTCAGTGAAGAATTTCTACTAACCTCTCACAATGTCTCATTATGAGTTTCTCTCTTTTGTATACAACTTTGAGCTTAGTGAATGAAATAACAAGGAACTAGGAAGCTTCAGACTTTGAAATTTTTCTTTCACGCACTATGTCGAACAATTGGAGAGTCTGCCTTAAATATTCCTTCATGCCTTCTTGACCGTTGGCACTTTCCAAATGAATTCTTCCAATCTACCCATTAGACAGAATCAATCAAGGAGATCTCGTGTCGTTTGATGATTTGTGATGAAAGCCCATTAATCATGTTCACCCATATAATCAGGATCTTAGTTTCCATAAGTAGAACCCTCTAAGTTTACTCGCCTCCCAAAAGATTTGAATATCGAAGTTGATTCCAATAAGGATAATCAACACGTAGGTGTTAAATCCAACCATAAAGTCATCCATAAACCATACGAATCGAATCCTTGAAGAAATAAAGATAATCTCGCATCTAGATAAGTCTTCATTCTTTAGTCTGGAAACTATCAATGTGGGCAAACTTTGAATCTAAAGTCTAGCGGTCTTCAGACTTTGAACCTAAACTCTGGCGGTTTTTAGACCTTGACACTAAAGTCTAGAAGTCTTTAGACTAGACTTTGGAAAGGTTTTGTCAACTTCAAATCAATAAAGGAATTTTCTCCAACAATCTCTCCCTCTTTTTTGGTGACAAAATTTTCCTGCAAATTTAAGAACTTTTGACTTGCAAAACAACTTTTAAGTAGTACATGATATCCTATATAAAAATTGATTAGGATCTGGATAACATTGATTCTACAACTATAGAAAAACATGTTAATCTTGAAAAGATAAGGGAAATATCAAGACTTAAACAACTATCCATCCATAATCGCCACATCATCACCACAAAAGTAAGTTGTTGCAAGTGTAAATATCAAATAGAGTCAAATAGAATAATAATGGTTCAACAAAGTTCATCATAAAAGTTCAAAAGATAAGATAAGTCAAAAGTAATCAAAAGTTAAATCTGCACGTTCTCCCCCTTTTGTTAGCAGCAAAAAGTGGAGAAGGATAAAAACTTCAACGAAATCAAGAGTGTTTGGGAATGCGAACAAGCTTGAAATCCCCCATAAATTGAACAGACTCCTCTAGCTTCCTCACCGTCTCCTTCAGCTTCTCAGCATCTTCAACCTTGGCAGTCTCTTGGATCTGAAGTTAAGGTCTTGTACATAATTGTGAAGAGAGATGGAAGTAGCTTTCAATGCGGATCGGAGGGTCCGAATTTCACACTCCATTCCATGTTACTATGCTTTTATCTCCATAAGGAGCTCTAGCAACATTTGAAAGTTTGTAGTAGTGTTTATAGATGAGGGAACTTCAACTTGAACATCAAGACTTGGAGAGGATGCCTCAATATTAGCTTTAGGAAAATGAGAGGCATAGACATCCTCTGGATCAGTAAGAGATATACTAACATCATCACTGGTAAAAGTACCTATGTTCTCACGAGCTCCCCTTGTTTCTGTGGCTACAGGTGGAGAAAGGAATTCTTCTTCTTGATCCTTCTCAGTTTCAACTCCCAAGTGATGTTTTTTTACTCTTCCATCTCCTACAGTTCCACTCCTAGTCTTTTCTAAATCCGCAGACAAGAATATTGCAAAAATTGGTTCAATAGAGTCATCCCGACCCTCTTCCTCTTCTGCTTCTTCTCTTGCTCCCTTCTCTACTTCTTCTCTTTCTTATCTTCTTTCTCTTTTTCTTTCCTCTGCTCTTCTTTCTTCACTTCCTTCACTTGTTTGCTCCTTTTCGCGTCGCCCTCTTTCCTCTTTGTCTTGCGGCTAGTCAAAACTAACAAAACTTTGAAGATTTTTCAAGGCAAATGCAGAAAGAGTGAGATCATCCTTATCCTCTTCGTCTTGCGAGATAAGGGTTTTTCTCTTCTTGATCGGTTTACTCATGGTCTCCTTGCCTTTCATTTTCTTTGCGGCACAGTCTTGTTTTGTCTTGCTGCGAGACTTCTCCTTCAAGTGCTCCAAAGCTTTGTTCAATTCCTTTAGTCTCATCTTTGACACCATCTTCAGTCCTATAACTGTAAGAGCAATGGTTTGAACACAAAGAGATTCTGGAAACTGAATTTGAAAGTGTCTAAACAATTTGGTGACTAGAGCTGAGTAAGGGAGTTGTCCCTTATCCTTCACCATAGTTCTGTACATGTGCATTAAGATTGTGTGTGGCAGCAAGAACTTCATCCTATTACTAATGGCAAATATCAAATTTTGCTTTAGAACAAGAGACATCTGTCTTGGAGGTTGACTTTGGTCTAATGCAATTGATCACGAATTTGTGCAGCAAAATGTTGGAGGCAAACATTCTGGAATAGGTAAAGGAATTTTCTCCAACAACTGGTGTTTGCGGTGTAGGTCACATTAACATCCACCAGGGGGTTCTTTCTTCATGTTGAGTCTCCTGCTCGCGAGTATAGGTTTAGTGAACCAACCATCTCTCAACTCTATCTCAATTTGCTCCCCTACTGGAATGAGTTTATTAAACGATTCGATGATCATGGTTACCATTTGATTATAGTACTCATAGGGGAGAGTTTTGATAAACATCTTTCTTAGCTCAAAATTAGTTGGTTTAGGACTGATTTGGGTGGCTAGATTCCTCCATCTACTAGCATATTCTTTGAACGATTCGTGCTTTTTCTTTTTGGTCTGCTCAAGATCCTCACGAGAAGGGGTAATGTCCATTATGAACTTATATTGTTTGAGGAATGCCTCACTCACTTCACTCCATGTTTCAAAGAGGTTCATGTTCTTCGTGATGTACCACCTCAAGGCAGGGCCTACTAGACTTGATTGGAACAACTGGATCATTAATGGTGCATTATTAACATATTGGGTCGTTCGAACCAAGTACATTTGCAAATGAGCTCTCGGACAAGTCTTGCCATCGTATTTCTCAAACTCAGGCACTTTGAATTTTTCCAACATTTTGACCTTAGAATAAATGGAGAGGTCTGTCAAAGTAGGATCTTGGAGGCCTTCCAGTTGTTTCAACCTCTTCTCAAGCTTTTCGAGACGTTTGTCATGCTCAATTTTAGACAAACTATCTAGTTTAGCTTTCTCATTCGCGGTTTGGTGCAAATCATTGTCCGATTCGAGCATGTTATTGTGGTATCTCTATCTTGATCACCTCTGGTGGATGATTGTGGTAACAATACCTCGGCTGAGGCCAAAGTGGGAGTAAGTTTGCTATGAATGGAGTCTATCTGCTTTGAGAGTTGTTGAAGCACATTGAAAACTTGTTTCATTTCGCTTTCCATGATCGTGACACAACTTGGTACATTCTCTTCGGCCATTCTTGTTCTTGCTTTTAAACGAGTCTTGATTAGTGAACGTTGATGTTTGGTGATTACCCTGGCTATGAATAAACAAGCATGTGTAAATACAAGGCATAAATAGGGAGTCGATCCATGATAACGACCTAATTCTACCATTTTGTTTATTTATGAAAATTTTGTACATGTAGAGGATTTCCTAAGCTTGTATTGAAAAAAGGCATGTAACATGTTAGCATAGACTAAAAAGGATATTCAATTTGAAAGGCGAAGAAAGCAAGAATTGTAACAAATTTTGAAAAAGACTTCTATCCCTTTTTGAAGCAAATGAAAATTCTTGTGGAAAAGAAGTTTGTAACATGCTAGAGGAAAAAACACCAACTGAAAGTAATTTCCTTTGCCAAAGTTTTGTTTTGTTTTGTTTTGTTTTTTCAAAGACTTTATGACAATTACTTCCAAATTTAAATGACCATTGTATCAAATCCTAGACTAATCATGGACCACTTAATATATACAAGAAGGTAATTGAATCGCAAAGTACACGGAAAAAAAAAAGCTTACTTCACACGTGAGAAAATTGATGACAATCACATAGACATACACATGATATGTGCAGCTCGATTTCTAACTAAGAAGTTCAGAGAAATTAAGGGGGAGTTTGTCTATTGTAGTCTCACGTTGACATCATACCCCCTTAACCTCGACTAAAGAAATTCGGGGAAAAGAAAGGCAACCTCTACATCGTAGTCTCGCGTTCGAAGCCGTATCTTTCTTAACACCATCCTAAATATCATATGGCAGCCCAAGTCCAATGGCCGGGTTGTGTGTGCCATGTGTAGGGATAAAACAGTAAAGCATACACAACAATTTATGCTCACAAAACATTTTATTTTAACGGAATAAAAAAAAACTATAAGCTACTAACCCTGCATAAAGAAAAACAAAAGCAAGTCAGTAAGATTGCTTAAACAAAATAAAATGGCCTAACTCCTCAAAATGTCCCCAATAGAGTCGCCAAGCTATTGCGACCTCTTTTTTCGGCGCCCGATCAAGGTGGGCATCGATGGAGGCTAATGGTTTAGCTAAGCCTATTAAGCTTAACATGAACTTTCCCAAGTCCACCAATTCATGACTTAATAATTCAAGTTTTTAACCTATAAGTTAATTTTAAAACGGAGTCACCACTAATCAATTTAAAGTGGGTCAATTAGAAACCCAAGCAAAATATTGTAAGAAATACTCGTTCCTGGGCAACTAGAGAAACTAGGTTTGAGGACTTGATTATACTAGTTAATCACTAATGCATTTCTGGTACCTAATCTCGTTTAAGCCCTAGGGCTTTTTGGGTTTTTGAGGGGTTTTCCATGATTTTGTGGAGGAAAAACATTTTTGGATTTTTCTTTGGTCACTTTTTTGGCTCTTTCGGACTTTTTTGGGAAAATATGAGAGATTTTTTATTTTATGAAAAATATATATATATATATATATATATTTTTAATTATAATATAAAAACAACAGGGTTGAATCCCAGGTTGGGACTGACCCGGATCAACGACAGCAGTCCCGCGCGGGCCTGAAACTTGGGCCTAGCCCAAGATTCCTTTTCTTTTAGATGTTTTAATCAAGGCCCACAAAATTAAACAAAAAAACAAAAAAAACAAAAAACAAAACAAAACAAAAGGGCCGTCCACTCCTAAGCCCATGCAAGTAGCCCATGTGCGACCGGGCTCGATTGGCCCGGACCAACTGAAACCCTACCCAGTCCATGCCCAAACGGATCCCTACTCGGACGACGACCTGCGTCTCACGTAGCTCAACCCAATTTCACAACTCTCTCCTCTAATGCTTCTTCGCGACACCAAGGAGGGATGATTAGATCGTTGGTGACCTAGCGACGACGACGCGGCGAGCGGTGGTAAGGTTGACAGCAACGACGCGACAGGTGGTGGCGATGCTAGGGTTTCCAAGGAGGAGGCATCATTGGGGTCTGCAAGAACAGATAGCGGTGGCACGGCGCTAGTGACCGAGGGGGGCGTCGAGGTGAGCAACGGTGGCTCAGTGTTACTAGGGTCGATGTAGGGGTCAAACAACATCAGCGTTGGGCTTACCGTAATGACATCGGCAGCGTTGGGCTGTGCTTGACAAAGCTGGATCCTACAGTGGCTCAAGGCTATGAGGGCAGTTGGCGAGTGGAGCTTGCATAAGCCAAGCGGTTGTCATGGGCTTAGTCTACTCGGTAGCGGGACAGCAAGCAAGAGGTCAAGGGACGCTCACCATTTTCGGGGGTGCCGGCTGGAGGTCGTCGGGGTTGGCGAAATTGCAGCAGCAAGTGACGGCTACTCCCAGATCTAATCCAGCAATGTCAAATCTAGCCCTTCTGCCTCCCCTCACTCTCAGATCTTCAGATATGGTCTTTAGATCTCGGCTCCTCACCTAGATCTCGCTCGGGCCTTCCTCCAGTTTCCCTTCTCTCTCTAGGTTTGCTTGCCATTAGCCTCCCCTAATGTCTCTTGGTGGGAGGTCTTTTAAGCTCACAACCCCTCTCTGCTTACTCACTCTTTGAGTTCCCTTGAAGTCTCTCGGGGAATCACTCTGAGCTCGTTGGCTTCTATGTGTTTGTCGATGGAGGTGGTGCCCCCTTATTTATAAGCGAGGAGGAGGCCGGTTGACGGAGGTTTGGCCACTGACCCCTCACATGCCGACCAGCCCTAGGTGCAGTCAAACCGGCATCTCCTCGACTACCCCACTTAGGCGTCCCGTTTGCTACCAATCTACTCTTCCCCTCTTCGTCGTAGGTTGTCCTGGAGCGCATCATCGTTGCTGCACGTGACCTACAGAGGCGGAGAAGGAAGGAGTGAGCAAGAAGAAGAAGGAAGAAAGAAGCCGGGCCGGATCTAAGGAAAAGAAGGGATGGGCCTGGGCTTGCATGGAGGGGGAAAAAGGCAAAGAAAAAGGGGGCTGGGCGCAAAGGTCCAACCCCTAGCAACCTGCTGCTTTTTTTTTTTTTTGTTTGTTTTTATTTATTTTTTGTTGTTTTTGTTATTTATTATAAGGATTAAAAGAGAGATTAAGGCCTAAAAATATAATTAAAATTTATGTGTCAACATTGCCCAACTTATATTTAGCAATTCCTTCGACGATGAAAGTTTTCATTCCATGTTTGCTTAGTTAGCACCGAGGGTGTTGTTCATAAAAAGTTCTTATTATCAAACTTATACTTTGAAGAATAGAAAAGGAGAGGAAAAAAAAAGGACCAGACTTGTTATAACTGCTTAGCAAGGTGGATAGAAATCAAACTAGCATCGCAACCAAAGCCACAAAGATTATAGCCTGACAAATTCGCTCGAAGCTTGTAGTGGTTCATGATCATTGCTGATAGTGATGGAGTCAAGTTGAACAAGCTATAGTTCACAATGAGCATCCCTTTGTCCTTGGCTTTGACTACAGATATGTATGGTCCGGGTGGGTGATTCTTAACCTAAAATTGGGAACCGCTCGTTAAGGATCAGTTCCAAAAATTTAGAATTGGGAACCACCAGTTAGTTGCATGGATCCACTCGGGAACTGGACCACCAGTTTAGTCCGATTCCCGGGTGGATACTTGGAACCGGTCTTAGCAAAAGACGAGTGACAAATCACCCATGAAACAACGGAGAAACCAGCTCTTCACACATCAAATTTGAGCCAAAGTCAAGCTCCATATGAAACAACATAGACCAACTCAAAAAGGAAAATGAGTATCTCTCTCTCTCTCTCTCTCTCTCTCTCTCTCTTCTGTACTCTCTACATCTCAAAACTGCTAAAGATAAAAACCCACCATTGATTTACCCTCCATAGCTAGCACTCAACAATAGCGGCCAAAACACACGAGACACACGGAGGAAAAATCATTAAACTCAAGTGACAGATTGCCCATGAAACGATAGAGAAACCAGCTCTTCACACATCAAATTTGAGCCAAAGTCAAGCTCCATATGAAACAACATAAACCAACTCAAAAAGGAAAATGAGTATCTCTCTCTCTCTCTCTCTCTCTCTCTCTCTCTCTCTCTCTCTTCTGTACTCTCTACATCTCAAAACTGCTAAAGATAAAAGCCCACCATTGATTTACCCTCCATAGCTAGCACTCAACAATAGCGGCCAAAACACACGAGACACACGGAGGAAAAATCATTAAACTCAAGTGACAGATTGCCCATGAAACGATAGAGAAACCAGCTCTTCACACATCAAATTTGAGCCAAAGTCAAGCTCTACATGAAACAACGTTCGCGTGAACTTGAACAAACACAAAAGCAGAAGCAAACGGTTCGACATAACCCGCAATAGGAGCGAGGAAACATTGCAGATTGCCAGACCCCATGCAACAAAACCACCAATGAAAGGGAAAGGCGGATGAGTTCCAAGCTAAAATGAAGCTCGTCACCCAACATCGGCGACATAGAAGTAAGTGGACAAGCCTAGCAACAACGAGGACGATAGTGACAATGAATGCGGATGTGGTGACGAGGATGGCCACAACATGGAGAGAGAGTGCAAGTACGAGGGAGGAAAAGAGAATCCATCACCGTTTTGCCAAGCCAATTGCTTTCGGACTAGGACCCGAAGGGACATGAGTAGATTCGGAGGTGAATCGGAGAGGAAGAGGGAGTGGGGGGAGAGTTCAAACTGAGAGAGACGAGATGGAGAAGCCCAGCAGGAGAGTAGTGAACTGAGAGATTGGAGCCCTAAATTTCAAATTTGGTTATTTAAAAAAAAAAATAATATATAAAAAATAATATATTATTATAACATAATTGTTTTGGGTGGGTGGATGGGTGGGCAGATGGGTGGATCCGCCCATGGAATCGGGAACTGGATTGGTACCCACCGGCCCCCATAAATTAAAATTGGGAACTAAACTAGTTTACCTAAGAACCACTGGTTCCGGGCAGTCCAGGTAGGCTTCAGTTCTTTTACACACCCCTAGCCTTGACCTAGTCTTGGCAAGCAGCTGGTCGGCGGCCCAAACATGATGGCCTCAGCCTCTGCTCATGCTTCTACCATGCACGGGGACGGGGGGAACCGAAGGAGGGCCTTAGGAAGATATGTCTGCTGACCGAGCCCAGACCACTCAAGGATCCGCCACTATAAAGCGAGGTTCTCCTCGGTGAAGGCAATCGTGAGCTTTGATAGCTCCATGAAGGTCTCACTAGTGCATATCTGGGCCGGGTTGAGGCTATAGCAAGCGAAGTCAACAAGGTAGACATTTCTAGGTCAGGTCGTGAAGTAGAGCGTGACCAGAAACACCACGAAGGTCGAGCAGAGCACGATGGTGATAAGGCTACACCTGAGTTGGTCCTAGATTTGGGCCAGGTCTCGGGCCACGAGGGTGGGGAGGTGGGCCAAGGAGATGCCAAGGAGTGACACGAGAAGTAAATACGTAGTGCTGGAGATGTGGCAAGGGAAGCCAAGCTTCACATACTTGAGTCTCACTGACGAGTGGAAAGTTTGGGAGGTTGTGGTTTGATGTTCTGTCCGAGTCTTGGCTTCAAGGTTCGATTGAGATGGGACTATTTGATTTGGGTTTTGTGGACTTAACTGTTCTTGTCGGTTGGCCATTTCTTGCAGAAAAGATTTTTGTAGCTTTGGAGGTTTCTTGTGTGTCTTCTTCAGGTTAGGGGGTTTCCTGAAGAATAACGAAGGACGAGAACTTGGAGTTCCAAAAGCAAACGAAGGGAAAAGGCAGAAAGAAATAGGGTCTTAGTAATGCATGAGGAAGATTGGGGAGTGTCTAGGGGTGGATTTAAATAAGAGCCATGGATAACGTTGAGGAGTTATTATACACTTATTACTGAGATTAAGGGAAAATTTTAAATAAGAGCCTAAAGGTAATATTTTTTTTAAAGAGGTCATACAATGGATTTTGTCTCATATGAGTATATGAAATGATCAACTTAATCTCAGGTAAAGGTATATTAAAAGTCAAATCTTATATATAGTCAAGGATAGGCCAAATGCTTTTTTAAAAAATAAAATCTTTCTTTTTCTCTTTTTCCTTTTTGTTATTTTTTCTTTCTTTCTCATTTTTTTTTCATTGTCTTCCTCACGTCTCCATCTTACTCTCTCCTCCTCCGAAGTCCCTTACTGTCTCCCCCCATGATGCCCTCAACCTCATCCACCATTGCCCTTGACAACAACTCTAGTACCTTCTTCATGAGATGGAGCCAATTTAGGCCCTAAATCAAGCACAAGCAATTCAGGATCTGATACTCATGCTCAATTTGAGACCTTGATCTCATGATGCTCATGGTCGAGCATGGTGACGATGAAAGACATAGCTTAGAGGTGTAAGCCATTAGCTCGTCTCCCTCCCCTCTATTGTCCTCAATGCTCAAACTCTAATTTGTCCTTGAACAAGCTCTTGTTGGTCTTGACAATGACACTGGCTTTATTAGAGGTTCTTGTGGCCAGATTGCTCTCTTCGTGTTGTAATTATGGTGGGTTAATAGATCAATGAAAGTGATCAAAACAAGATACATCTCTTCAATTCATACAACTCTTCAATCCATATATCTCTTTTATTCGTATATCTTTTCAGTCCATATCTCTCTTGAATTCTATTCTCTTGAATTTATGTATCTTTTCAATACATGATTTCTCAAACTCTATAAATTGATTTGAACTATTCTTTATTCATTCAAAAACAAAAACTCTCATATCTTCACTTCAATTTTCTCTAAGTGTGCTGAATTCACATCTCTTGAGTTTATGTATCTTTTTAGTACATGACTTCTCAAACTCTATAAATTAATTTGAACTCTTCTTTATTCATACAACCACAAAAACTCTAATCTCTTTACTTCAATTTTCTCTAAGTGTGCTGATTTTTGAAAAGTGTTCGATAGAGTTCTAGTTGTACAATACTAATTTAAACCAGTTCAAGGTGTTTTATCTTACGAGGCATATTTCATAGTGATGGTTTTATGTGATGGGTTTAAGGCCCGTCCGCCCATGTTGGGCCTAAAAGTCCGGCCCACAAGATTAGGGCCTATGGATGAAGGGGTACGTTCCCTTCTGTTGGAGGGACATATAAAAGAAGAAAGAGAGAGGGAGGAACACAACCGTTGGCATAACGTACGTTCCTTTCCCTCTCTCCCTCCGAAAAATGAGAAAACAGTGCGCAAGAGGCGACGCCGTCTTCCCTTCAAGGCCAATCGACGTCATCGGATCAAACTGGATCGGTTTTCTCTTCCTCTTATCAACATTGATGTTTAATCTGTGGCTAACAAGGTACGCTCGATTCTGTGGTGCGCTTTACGATCGGTGATACATGTATTTCATGGGCTTATCTTCCGCATTCATTTTAGGGATTCGATTTAGTGTCGAATCCGGTTTTTTGGGAATCCGACATTCCCAACATTGGTATCAGAGCCTTAGTTCATGTTTTCCCGACCCCTTTCACGTTTTTTGGTTGATTTTTTCGTGAAAATAATCGGCCGACACGGATGGGGGCGAGAAATCCCGACAGCCGAGCACTGTTCATCCATTTTTTTCGAGTTTCTGTAAGTCAAAATCGATTTTTGAAGGCATATGGAGAAAGATCTCGTCAAGACGAGTCCGACGATGTGTCATTCGCCGCCGGACGACGCCGCACGCGCCCACACGTGCGGATAGAGCCGCTACGCGTGGGCGCCACGCGCCGGTGGCGAACCCGCTCGTGCGCGCTGCCAACCGGCGAACCGGCACGCGTCGGTCGACAAACCAGCGCGTGATGATGTCATCGTGACGTCACCCAACGGTCGGTAACCGCTGGGATGACGTCACCGATGACGTCATCGCCGACGACCGTTGGCCGGCCGGTTACCGATCGGCGGCCCGACCGGCGACCCGACCTGACCCGACATGAGCGGAAGCCTGGCGCGTGCCGCGCACGTGCCGGCTGACATCTGCGTGACGTCAGCCCGCACATGCGCGTGACACGTGCCGGTCGGTTCGTCCGACCGGTCCAACCGGTCCGACCGGCTCATCCAGTCCAACCGGCCCGACCCGCCGCTCGTTGACCCACTGACCGTTGACTGTTGACTGTTGACCCGAAAAAAAAAAAAAAAATTCGTTTCTTTTTCAATCATACCTATGTGGGTTATATGTAATCCATTATTTATCATGCATTTGTTACGTGAAATATGAAAAATTAGTTATTGTCCCTTATTGACATTATGGATTATAAGTAATCCATTTTTAGTTCTACATTTGTTGCAGGAACTATGATGTGTTATTCACGGATACCTGCAATCCCGAGAACAGACGAGGGAAGTGCAAGACTTAAAAGGCTGATGACAGAGTTAGCTAATTATCGGTGGCATGATGGTGATTTAGTATCACATGTGGTCAGGGTCAATCAGATGATACAGGAAATCATCTGGAATGGTTATCTTATGCCGGATTTTGAGAAAGTGCCGGCTTTGATAAACACTCTTATACCTGAATGGCAAGCAGTGTTAGATCGCCTATGGGAGGTCAATGTGGTCCCGGGTTATAGGAGGCTAGTGGTAGCTTTTGTAAGAGACTAGACAAAGAGGGCTTGTTAGGCAACATTAAAAAAGTCTATTTGCCCATATGTGAGCATTGCCTAGTAGGGAAAACGACAAGGAAACCATTTGGAAAAAGTAAAAGAGCTGAATTTCCTCTGCATTTAATCCATTCTAACGTCTGTGGTCCAATGAATGTGAGAGGAAGGCATGGGGCTATTTATTTCATCACTTTTATAGATGATTATACTCGATTCGGATATGTCTATTTGATTTCTCATAAATCTGAAGCATTGTCCGATCGAGGTCGAGAATATTTATCTGATGAGTTCAGAAAATTATGTGATGAAAAAGGAATAGAAAGATAATTGTCTATTCCATATACTCCTCAACAAAAATGGTGTTGCGGAGAGAAGAAACAGAATCTTACTGGAAATGGTTAAGTCCATGATGGCGCATGCTAACTTACCTATTACTTTTTTGGAATGATGCATTGTTAACTGCTGCCTATATACTTAACCGGGTGCCTTCCAAATCAGTTACTTTCACTCCATATGAGTTATGGACAGGTAGAAAATCGAACTTAAGTTTTCTTAAGCCATGGGTTTGTGCTGCCTATACTCATGAGTCCTCTCACAAATTTGGGAAATTAGGTCCCAAAGGAAAGAAGCATATTTTCATAAGATACTTCAAACACTCGAAAAGATATGTGTTCATAGGTGAGCAGGAAAGTGGGAGTATAACTGAATTTGAATCACGGGATGTCACATTCTTAGAGGATGAATTTCCTAAGAAGGACAAAATAGGGGAAGATTACTCCCTATTTGAAACCTTGGATCAAGATAATGATATTAGTGGAGTTCGTCTAAGTGGGAATAATATGAGAAGTGATGAATTGAATTCAACTCATTCTCAATTGCAACCACATGATGAGACGAAGTCATCATTATCTAATCCTAGTGGGAGCATAATGGGGAATGATGTACTAAGTGTACAATCTCCCATACGGCGAACAAGTCGCCAAAGTATTCCCGTCGACGTTTTGACATTAAAGGATAAACTTTTATTATTGCTCCACAAGATGAGGATGAGCCAAGAAATATTAATAAGGCTCTAAATTGCCCTAGTAAGGAAAAATGGATTCATGCAATGGAAAAGGAAATGGAGTTAATGAAGTCAAGCCATATTTGGGAACTGGTTGATCTTCCAAAAGGACACAAAGCTATTGGGAACAAGTGGGTTCTCAAAATAAAGCGAAAGGTTGATGGCTCGATAGAAAGGCATAAGGCTCGCCTTGTGGCGAAGGGGTATAATCAACAGGAAGGAATTGATTATGAAGAAACATTTTCTTCTGTAGTGAGATTTACCTCGATTCACATTATTCTGGCAATAGTGGCTAGTATGGATCTTGAATTACATCAAATGGATGTAAAGACTGCTTTCCTCAATAGAGAATTAGAGAAAGAAATATATATGGAACAACCTGCTGGTTTCATAGTGAAAGGCCAAGAAAAAAAGGTATGTCGACTTTTGAAGTCGATATATGGTCTTAAGCAGTCAGCAAGACAATTGTATATACATTTTCATAATGCCATAATGGCATATGACTTTACAATGATAGATGAGGATCATTGTATATATATCAAAAGATCCAAAGATCAATTTGTGATCATATCATTAAATGTTGATGATATACTAATTGCCGGAAGTAATATAGAGTTTGTTAATACTGTCAAGAGTTGGTTATCTTTCAACTTTGAGATGAAGAATATGGGTGAGGCTGCATACATTCTTGGAGTTAAGATTTCAAGAGATCGTTCGAAGAGATCGTTATCTCTTTCGGAAGAAGCAGATATAAATAAGGTTCTTGAACGATTTAGTATGCAAGATTGTAAGCCCATAGACACTCCTATTGCAAAAGGTGAAGGATTGAGCCATAGACTGTGTCCAAGGACTCCATAATAGAAGGAACAAATGAAACATGTTCCTTATGCTAGTGATGTTGGAAACTTTATGTACGCTATGATGTGTACAAGACCTGACATATGTTTTGCAATTGGAATGGTGAGTAGTTACCAATCCAATCCAGGTCAAGCACATTGGAAAGCTGTTAAGAAAATACTAAGGTATCTAAAGGGAACTGGTGATTATACGCTGAGTTATCAAGGAAATGATCTGCAAGTTGAAGGCTATTTAGATGCTGATTGGAGAGGAGATTTAGATGAAAGGAAATCTATCTTTGGGTTTATTTTCTTGCCGAATAATGGCACCATATGTTGGAGCAGTAAGAAATAAACGTGTATAGCCTTGTCCACGATGGAAGTTGAGTTCGTGGCATTATCAGCAGCAGTATAAGAAGGTGTTTGGCTTAAGAGATTATTGGATCATTTATGTGTTATTGGAAGTACTGCAGATTCATTGTTGGTTAACTGTGATAACCAAGCAGCAAAAGCGTACACCAAAGATCTAAAATATCATGGCAAGACCAAACATATAGATACCAAGTATAATCTTGTCAAGGATATGGTTGCACGGAAAGATGTGAACTTAGAGTAGATACTATGCATAGAATGGTAGCAGATCCTATGACAAAGCCAATACCTAGAGATGTGTTTTGTGACCATATGAAATCTCTAGGATTGCGTAGAGGGTGATGTACTGAATATTGTAATTTCCCTTAGTGTTCACATTTGATGAATTTGTGTTTTCATCATTAATGCCTATAAATCTTTATTTGATCTTTATGCATCTTAATGCTCAGTGCATTATTTTAAGTTGAGAAAGTATGTCGGACAGATATAAGATTAGCCCACTCACACGGGTAATCGCCTCTATTTATTGTGTGATAAATAGAGATGAGACTGTTTTTAAGCTTATTATCTAAGTGATAATCGAGAGCTCAAGCTTAAAATACGTATGTCGCCTTAACTGGGTGTTAAGATGAGGACATACTACTTACTATATCCGAAAGTAAAATACCCCACATATTTTACTTTATCTGTCTATGATGCCAAATGTGAGTTCTGATGAATTTTGTGAATGAGTAGATATGTGAACTCAAGTTAAACATTAGGTATGTTTGAACTATTATCTGTACGGTATTGAAGGTGTAGACATACGCTCCATGGGAAAGGAGTTAATACCGTAATACGTATTTCATACTACGTATGCATGAGACGACCAATAAAAGTGACAAAAGTTTGATCTCAACTTTTATGTCGTGTGAGACTCTTAAGGAAAAGAGTTCCTCAATTTTTAGTCCCCTCATGACTCTTACTTATTCTCAATATTTCTATTTAGTGTTTGCTATCTTCGGATGTTGCCAATGGTCTTGAGTTGATTCGATCTAATTGGACATTTCTAGAAAAGCAAGCTGAACTGAAATTAAGAGTTTGAAGGGAAGAGGAAGATCAAATTTAGAAAATCACATTATAGTTTTGTATTCACCGGTTAACCAATTATGACTGTCTTTGGGATAATCATAATTGTGAATACAATATATATATATCATTGTTTAAAAGAGATCAAGAGAGATATAAATGTGATCGATCGATCTAGGGTACTGCATACTAAATCTACTCAGGATATGATGCCCATAATGAGCTGCTATATATTCCTAACAGATGTATGGCAACGTGCTCTCAAAGTATGCTGGTCACATGGATTATTCGCTAGTATGAATGTTGAAGAGAGGTAAAGAGAATCATGTTTGGCCCACCATGTGCGAGTGGGAGATGATGGTTTTATGTGATGGGTTTAAGGCCCGTCCGCCCATGTTGGGCCTGAAAACCCGGCCCACAATATTAGGGCCTATGGATGAAGGGGTACGTTCCTTTCTGTTGGAGGGACGTATAAAAGGAGAAAGAGAGAGGAAGGAACACAACCATTGGCATAACGTACGTTCCTTTCCCTCTCTCCCTCCAAAAAAAAGAAAAAACAGTGCGCAAGAGGCGACGCTGTCTTCCCTTCAAGGCCAATTGACGTCATCGGATCGAACTGGATCGGTTTTCTCTTCCTCTTATCAGAATTGGTGTTTAATCTATGGCTAACAAGGTACGTTCGATTCCGTGGTATGCTTTACGATCGGTGATACATGTATTTCCTGGGCTTATCTACCACATTCGTTTTAGGGATTCGATTTAGTGTCAAATCTGGTTTTTGGGAATCCGACATTCCCAACACATAGAAATGCTTTCATGGAGCTGCTTAGGACCGTTGATAGAAACTAATCACCTTAAAGAAATTTTGTTGGCCATATCTCACCTCCTATTCAATTTTATTATAATTTTAGAGTAATTTTGCTAGTCTCTATCAGGTTTGCATTGATGTACTCTTCACTTGCATTCATGTCCTCATTCAATTGGCGATGATAAAAGTTGTTACTGCTTTCTCTATGTTTTTATTTTCCTGGTTATTACAGATAGTGTTACATACATTTCCTCCAATATATTATATTCCAACACTTCGATCCCTTCAAACTGATCATAACCCTAGATCGAGCATGAGTAATCTGAGATCTAATGCTCGTGCTTGATTTGAGACCTTGATCTCATGCTCATGGTCAAGCATGGCAGCGGTGAAAGATGAAGCTCAAAGGTGTAAGCCATTAGCTCGTCGTCCTCAATGATTAAACTTATATTCGTCCTCGAGCAAGCTCTCCCTGGTCTCGACAATGAGATTCGATTTATTAGTGGTTTTTGTGGTCGGATTTTTCTCTTCGATCCCTTCAAACTCAAATTCGTCCACGAGCAAGCTCTCGTCAATCTCGTCAACGAGACTGAATTTATTTGAGATTTTTGTGGCCGGATTTTCATCTTCATTCCCTTCAATCATTTACACCTCTTTCTTCAAACTTCAGCTTCATCCTCCTCTCCCACTCCTCTGCCACCAGAATTGTTATTTCCACCATTTCTTCATCTTGATTCTTTTCAAAAATTGATAAATCATCTCTAAATATCAACAATTGCATTATTTATTCATGTTTATAATTCTAAATTTATGGAGTTTCTGATGATTTTTATCACATTACAAGTTTATTGTGTGTTGATTCGTTCTATGAGTAGACAACAAGCATGCGCAGCACAATTGGGACCCTCTCAAGAAACCACATATTCCGCCTTAATGCAAACCGCATCTATGAATGTCATGAATTGGATAACCCAGACCATCAAAGCATTCCTAAGAAACTAGAAATTGAAGAGCGGCTGAAGGTGATAGCAGCTGGTTTGTGGAGATGAGAGAGAGATTGAGAATTTTTTTACTCGGGTTTTGAGCGTTTGTAATTTCAGTGTCTTTGGTGATTAGAAGGTTTTATAAATTTTCAGTGTTGGATCTCCACTTATGTATCAACCATTAAGCGGTTGTAAAATAAGATGGACGTGATGTAGGGCCAAGAAGGAGGTGTGAGGAAGATGAAAGAAAGAAAAGAAAGAAAAGAAAAGAATTTAAAAAGAAAAGGAGAGAAGAAGAAAAAATGAAAGAAAATTGTAAAATATAACCATCAACAAAAATACCCCTGGCATTATATAAGATTTGATCGGCCGATGAGCTTAAATCCTTATTTGAAACTAAGTTGGCCCTCAAGGTCTACTATAAACCTTCTTTTGAAAAAAACAGTTTTGTTTAAGCTTTTATTTATAATTTTCTCTAAGATTAATTTAGGTCAAACACTTATTGAGTGTTACACGTGTCGAACTAGTTTGTGGCAATCATTGGATGATGAGGGCCTCACATGGATTAAGTGGAAAGTACACGTTTTGGGATTATAAGAATAATAATCTACTCCCAAAGTTTGAGTTATCATATGATGACCATCATGTTTCCTCTCAAGAGGGAATCGATTTGATGATGTAGATTTGAATATATGCAAAGCGAGCTCCGCAGATAAAGTGTTGTTGAGAAACAATCTATATGAAAGAACGAAATGGGTGAAAGAAAGTGTGGGAAATCGGACTGAGAACTCTTATCTATAAATGAGGTTGAGATATGTTCTCATTCCAGGAGGACCCTAAATGTGGAGTGGCTGCCATTGCCATGGGTTGAAAACCTATGTACGTCCTGAAATTGCTGTGTACTTGCGTACTTGCTATCACAATACAACGAGAAGTATACGGTGCAGTGAAAATGTGGTTAATACTAATTTAGAGAAAACTGAATCTCCAAACACAAGAAAAAATGTTCTCTCTCTAATGTATACTAATTAACGATGAAGAAGCTATCTATTCTCGATACATAGCACTTATTTATAGTAGAAAAAGGCGTAACCCGTAAAAAGGACAAAATATCGAATCCCTAATTCAAAATAGCAGCAAATCAATATCCCTTTAAAAAAAAAACTAAACTAAATAATCAAGACAAAGAAGATATAAAACAATATATGAATTTCTACTATAAAATATCCATCACATCTCGATATCTTGTTGAAAAATCACATAAATCTTAATTGAATCGCTTGTCTTGAGCTCATTGACTACGTTAAACTTATTTTAACATTCCGGAAAATTTCTCAGCAATCGCATTCAAATCAAAATATATTGATATCTAAAATGTGCTTCTTATCCTGAGGAAATCGATTCAATGATGAAGGTGTTAAGGTGTATATAAAGAATCAAGCTCATAGGTGGGTAAAAAGGATACCTAAGAATTTAAATTTGAAACCTCTAAGTCAGATGTACCAACTTGAAACTTAGTATTTAGTAAAGTATGGTACAAAATTAATTCTAATTATGACCGTATCCACTACATATTAATTTATATTTTAATAGTCCCATAAAAAATAATAATAGGTTTTGTCAACAAGTTCTTTAGGTGCACTAGTTAAGAGTACTGCAAATGATAAAAAAGTGTATCCATGCATTTTTAAAATTTGAAATTGTGAACATTTCCAGAAATCACCTACTTCAAATACAAAAACGTACCATTCAAAAGTACAATTAAAGATCGTTAGCAATTGCTTTGGGGAACCTTATTAACATTTTCCAATTTCATAGTAAACTGTCATGTAAAAGCAAAGTATAATTGAGAGAGAGCGAGCAACATCTAATTCACAGGACAATTAATTCCTTAGATGAGCGTGTGCATTGAATGGATGCCCTTTTTTAGGTCAGGAGGCGTTGAATCGTTCACTCAACTGGGAAACAGCGGGTTTGATAAGGTATAGTCACGTCGTCACCAATTTAACTTGGAGCGCGAGAGGGACAGCAGGCGCTCCTACCGCATCAGTACCGGTCAGAACTCGATGATTGGACGTAACATGTTGAACGATGCATAATTGCCATGCCCCATCGAAATTGCTAGGGATAGCAACAAAGCCTTGAGTGGAGAAGGATCTTGACTTAGCCATGGGTGGAGAAGGTACTGCGAGTCAATCAAGTCACGTATCACACCAGGTTGGTCGCCGATAGGGTGAAAAACTAATTAACCCTTTTTTTTTCCTTTTTTCTTTTTTTTTTCTTTAAAGCAATGCTTAACTTGTCAATTAAAATTCAAATATCAACATCTAGACTATCACAAATACATAAAATATTCAGATACCTAGATGACCATAAGTATTTGAAAATGTGTAAACATGCACTTACACAAGCAACAGGAATTGGAGAGTAAGCACTTGGATAATCGCAAATACTTGACATATTCAAATATTTAGATAACCACGAGCATCAGAAAATTCTCGACATATTTAAATACCTACGTAACCATAAGATTTGGAATGATGCTTGTTTATGAGCACAAGGCAACATAATAATTAAGGATTTGCGTATCCTTTGGAATCAACTTTGCCTATATTGGCAAAATCCCAACCGAAGCGCTTATTTCGTGTTAGATTGATGGACAACGCTTATGGAACATAGACAGGGAACTCATGAATATTGTCCATCCATGGGTTGTTCTCCTTCGCCGGGTCGACGGTCCTCAACGCTTGCCAAACTGCACTGTTGCACTTGAATCCGGCCCCGAATGCGATTTGCCATGTCCTATCGCCTTTCCTAATCCTTCCTTTGGCCTCCAAATAGGCCAATTCATACCACACTGAGCTACTCCAGGTGTTCTCGAATCGATATAGAGTCATTCGTGATGGCTCCATGTGCCACTTGGTGAGCTCAAGGCTCTTCTCCATCTCATCAAGAACAGGTCGGCCTCCAACGTGGATGCAAAAATGCTTAAAGGCCAACTTGAAGTTGGGAATGTATGGCCTATTCTTCATCTTGAACACCTTCCTTGTGACCAAGGTCATGAAGAACCAGAGCTGTTCTGACATTGGGAGCACTGCTGGGCCAAGGGTCGTGATGTTGGTCTTCATGGCTTCCTTGATGACCGCCATCAACTCCATGGATACCGACAAGCCGATCTTCTTCTTCTTGTCCTCTCGTTGGAACAAGCAACCATAGCTTTTGTCATCCGAGCCTGTGTGGGTGCGCACGGTGTGGATGAGCTGGTACTTGGAGCGGCGGCGGTCGGAGGATCGGTTGGAGAGGAGGATGGCTGCCCCACCCATTCAGAAGAGGCAGTTTGAGATGAGCATCGACCGATCATTGCCGAGATACCAGTTGAGGGTGACACTCTCGATGCTCACCACTAGGGCATAAGAGTTACGATGTACCTAGTGATTAACCCATAAGAGAAGTAATAACATTGGCTGAACTTTAATTTTGGTGAATCTCCCTAGTAAGAAAACTTAGAATTTTGAGTACCTAGTAGATAAAGCATATAGTAAATTGAGAATGTACAAAGCTCAAATTGTTCAATTTCGTTGTCATATATCGAATTCATAAATGCGAAAAGTCCTATTTCAAATCTAGCTATATTTTGTGGTGCAATAAATCTTGGGTTGACTTATCAGTGGATCATTTTGTTCAACGACATCTAGGTTTCAAGGGTTCCAAGTCCAAACCACTCACTAGCTCTTACTTCTCTACCAACCAAAGCGTAAACTAAGGAAAGTAATTACCTAAAATTTTACTATCGACACAACCTAAATAAAGTGGTTTTTTTTTTTTATGAATTTATTAACATAATAGTCTTGGGGCTACTATGTAAATAATAATTTGTTTTGAGCCATAAATTTTTAAAGGATTTTTTTTTTGGTAAGTATAAATTTTTAAAGGATTTGATCCCAAAATAATTTATAATTATATGTTGAATGGATTTTTGTGGTTTAGAACATGCTGTTATTTTCACATTAGATTAAAAAAACTGTCACTTAATCATCTCTCTTTTTCTTTTTGTAATGATTCTAATTTTATGAAATATTTTAAAATTGAATGGTGCTAGCATCACCGTCTCACGGTGTAACAGTCAAAGGATGTCCACAAAAATTTCCTTCCTCAAACACAATACATGGAAATTTCCAAGCAAGACATAGTTCTCCCTCTCTCTCTTTTAAAATGTGTGGCTCAGGATTGGCCATTCGTTTTCCAAGCTTAACAATATGGCTAGCTAAGCATTTTCCTTTTAAATGACATGACACATTATCAACATAAAGACTATGTTTGATCATTCAGATTTCTAAAGAGGATGAGACTAGATAGTATAAGATATGGAATCCAAAAATTTTGTTATATCATATCCATTGTTTGATGATCACAATAATAAAGTCGAATATATTTATATTATATCATGTATGTTGTTTGGTATAAACATCATATTAGTTTAAATGAACAAAAAAATTTACAAGTAGAGATGGTAAAAATCTCTCAAACCACTCTTGCCTATTTTATTTTTATTTTTTTCTTATTTTATTTTCCTCTTTTTTTAATTTATTTCTTTTTATTTCTTTCTTCCCCATCCATCATTCTCTAATGAAATTCCGTTAAATAGTAAATTGTACAAACATACCTAAAATAATAAAATACCTAACATATGTAATAATATATATAGATTTTATATTTAAATATTTAATTTATGTTGTGAAATAGAATTAATTTGAATATATAAATATAAATAAGATTAAATGAAAATAACTAAATTTTTATTTTTATTCTGAATTTATTATATTAGAATTCAAATATTATTTATATTGAAATATAATTTTAATTTTGTTAATTTAAGAAATTTGTTATTCAAGAAAAATAACTTTCCTATTATGGATGTTACAAATCCTATCTATATTTATCCCACCTCTCCCATAAGATAGTTTTATCCAATCTATTTTTCCTTTATATCCGACTTTATCTTATGCATGACATGTAGGATAAAATAAATTTGATCATATCCTAAATTGTATCTTAATTACCAAACGCAGCCAAAATTGATGCTATTTGCAAGTGAACCTAAGAAAAAAATTCCTACTACCCAACTTAAATTTAGCATTTCATTGGTCAATGAAAGTTTTCATTCTTTGTTCGCTTCGATATCATTGAGGGTGTTATTCATAAAAAGTTCCTATTATCAAACTTATACTTTGAAGAATAGAAGAAGAGAGGAGAGAGAAGAAGCGAAACCTGTAGCAATTGCTTAGCAAGGTCGATAGAAATCAACCCAGCGCTGCAACCCATCCCACCAAGATTGTAGCTCAACACGTTCCCTCTGAGCTTGTAGTGATTCACGATCATTGACGACAGGGACGGTGTCGGGTTGAACAAGCTACAGTTCACAACGAGGATCCCTATGTCCTTAGCCTTGACCCCGGTCTTGGGCAGCAGCTGGTCGATGGCCCCGAACATCACGGCCTCAGCCTCTGCCCGTGCTTCTGCCATGCATAGGTTTGGTGGGACCTGGAGCATGGCCTCGGGCAAGTAAGTCCGCTGCCCGAGCCCGGACTTCTCAAATATCTTCCGCTGGAAAGCAAGGTTCTCCTCGGTGAAGGCGGACGTGAGCTCCAAGATCTCCATGAATTTCTCGCCGGTGCATATCTGGGCCGAATTGGGCTTGTAACAGGCGAAGTCAACAAGGTAGACTTCACTTGGTCGGGTCATGAAGTTGGGAGTTACCAGAAACACCATGACGGCAGGGAAGAGGACGACGGTGACGAGGTTGAACCTCAGTTGGTCCGAGAGTTGGGCCAGGTCTCGGGCCGTGAGGGTCAAGATGTGGGCTGAGGAGATGCCAAGGAGTGGCACGAGCAGTAAATAAATGGCGTTGGAGATGAGGTAGTGGAAGCCGAGCTTCACGTACTTGAGCCTCACTGACGACAGGAAGCTTGGGAGGTTGGGGTTCGATGGTCTGTCCGAGTCTTGGCTTTGAGGTTCGACTGAGATAGGGAAAGCTTGGCTTAGGTTTTGCAAACTTATCTGTTCTTGTTGCTCGGCTATTTCTGCAGCCATTTCTGCAGCCATTTCTGCAAAAAAACCAAGATTTTTGCAGCTTCGGAGGTTTCTTGTGCCTCTTCTTTAGAGGCGTTTCCTAAGAATAACAAAGGACGAGAACTTGGAGTTCCAAAAAAGCAAATGGGGAGAAATGGTAGAGAGAGAGAGAGAGAGAGAGAGAGGGTCTTAGCAATGCATGAGGAACATTGGGGAGTGTTTGGGGTGGATTTATAGAGAGTGCCTGGAGAGCGTAGAGGAGTTATTATACGCTTATTGCTAAGATTAGGAGAAAACTGTAAATAAGGATTTAAAGTGAGTCATTTTCTTAAAAGATATCATATGATAAACTTTATCTCATATAAGAATATAAAGTGATCTATTTAATCTCAAATAAAGATATGTAGTTATAGAGGTCAAATCTTATACTTAGTCAGGGGTATTTTCGTCCTGGTATTTTAAAAAAATTCATATTTTTTCTCCTTCTCTTTTTGTTTTCTTTTCTTTCTTTCCCTCTTTTTATTTTTTACTTTTTATTTATTTTTTTATTTTTTCCCTCTTTTTTTATTTTTTTCCATCGTAATTCCTCGCGCCTCCATCTTACTCTCTCCTCCTCTAAAGTCCCTTATTCTCTGCCCGCCAAACCGCCCGTTGACGCCCTCAAGCTCGTTCACCACTGTCCTTGACCGCAACTCCAACACCTCCGTCATCAGATGGAAATCGATTTGAGCCCTTGATCGAGCGCAAGCAATCTAAGATATGACACTCATGCTTGATTTGAGACCTAGATCTCGTGCTCGTGGTCAAGCATGGCAACGGTGGAAGACAAAGCTCCGAGGTGTAAGCCATTAGCTCATCGCCCTCCCCTCAATCATCCTCAATGCCTAAACTCTAATTTGTCCTTGAACAAGCTCTCGTTGGTTCGGACAACAAGCCTAGATTTATTATAGGTTCTTGTGGATGGATTCTTCTCTGTGTTGTAATTATAGTGTGTTAATGGATCAATGAAAATTAGCAAAATGAGATACGTCTCTTCGGTTCATGTTCTCTTGAATCCATGTATTTCTTTAATTTGTATGTCTCTTGAGTTCATGTATTCCTTAAATTTATGTATCTCTTCAGATCAATCAAAAGGTCCTCTCAAGGCATTCATCAATAGTTACAACAATGAAGATCTTATTAGGTAACCGCTTCACCCCTTTCCTCTTTCTTTGCTGCAATAGATGCGATTAGCATTGGCCTAGTTCCAATCCTTTTAGAAAACCCCATGTTTGCATACATTTCCTTTCCTTGCGTGGATATCTTCTACTAGTGAAAGCGGAATCACAACTGTCGAATGATTTCTAATCCTCTTTGATTGTTTCCCTTTAGTACGTGACTTTTCAAATTCTATAAATTGATTTGAACTATTCTTCATTCATACAACAACAAAAACTCTCATCTCTTCACATCAAATTTCCCTTAATGTACCAATTCCGATGGCATTGACTGGTTGATGGGGGTAGGAAATGCGTTGGTGACTGGTGACCCTTACCTTTATAGGATTTAGGGAAAATTCCAAATAAAGACCTGAAGTGAATCTATTTTCTCAAATAAAGACCAAAAGTGAACTTTATATCAAATAAGAACCCGAAGTAGATCCAATGTTTCAAATAAGGACCCGAAGTGAATTTTGTGTCAAATAAGGACCTAAAGTGATCAAGTTAATCTCTATTGACGACCTTAGTTTGCCAAAAATATTTTCCGAAGATTAAAATGGGGGCAATTTTGTCAGAAATTTGTGATTGGAAAAAAGGGAAAATTCTAAATTAATTAAGTTTAGGTTATTCATTTAGATGTTTGCGTTTTTTTCTTTCTTCTTCCCCGTTGCTCCTCAACCAAATCGTTGCTCGGTCATTGTCATGACTCGATTCTTGTCACTCCTCGCCTTGCTCGACTAACGGAGAATTTGCGTCTCCGCAAACAAAGAAAGAAGAATTTGGCTTTGTTCTTGTTTTTGAATTTGTGCCTCAACTGACAGAAAATTTGGGTCTTCGACTTTGCGGAGAATGGATACGAATACAAGGAATTGGGAAAACTTCGGTCTTTAACTTTGCAGATGATGGGTACAAAGAATGAGGAGACCATAGAAAACCTAGGGTTTTTTTTTGTTTATGTTTTAGGATTTGTTAATTTTTCCTAGATTTTTTAAACTGGCGAATATTTGGCTGACCAGCAAGCTTAGGTCCTTATTCGGAATTGATTCAACCACTTCGAGTCCTTATTTGAGATAATGAATCCACTTTAGATCTTTATTTGACACAAAGTTCATTTCGGATCCTTATTTAGAAAATTAGTCAACTTCAAATTTTTATTTGGAATTTTCCCTAGGATTTATGCTTTGTAATTGCGTTGTACTAGAACATTGTATTAAATAGAAATCGACTACTCCGACGGACAATTAATTTGGTTAGTTAAGCAATGGGCAGTGAATAGTTTTTAAATAGCTTTGGTCGGGAGGCATTGAATAGTGAAAACTGGGGAAACAGCGGGTCTGATCAGCATGTAGCCACGTCGTCACCGGTTTGACATGCAACGCGTGAGCCAACGCGTAATAATTTTTTGCAGGAGGGACAGCTGGCGCATGGTCACATTAGTGCTGGTCGGAACTCGATAATGGGGTAATGTGTTGTTAAACAATGCACAATTACCACCCCGAGATAGCAACAGCAGAGTGGAAGCAGAACTGGAAAGTCCACAAGATTACGATGACCTAGATTCGTAAAAGAAAAAAAAAATCCAATTTACATAAACCGAAAAAATACAGAGCCTTGAGTGGAGAGAGCACAAAACGAGAAAGCCACATGGCTCATACGCAGCCACAAGAATACCACACACGGCAGCAAAGCTCTATCGTTACTCCAACATTCGGACAATTCGCTAAACACGCGGAGTGATGAAATAAGCTAATATCCCAAAGATGAAGCAGCGGATGGAGAATTGCTTTAAGCCAAAAATTCAATCAACTTTCCCCAACAAATACTTATCCGAATCGATTAGTAAGGGTCTATTTATCAACTGATTAAATAGTATCTAATTTTATTTTTTAGAATAAATAAAAAAATAAAAATATATTTGATAACTTTTTTATTTTCAGAAATAGATTTGGAACAGAATAAAAAAATAAAAAGAAGTTACTTATCTATTCTTAAAAATAATTCCAAAATCAAGTCAGATTTTCTTTTTTCTTTTCTTTTATTTTCTCTTATTCTTCCTCGTTACCGTGGCCTAACGACTAATTGGGTGAGATTTAACGAGCTTGTTGAAATCTCGCTAGGCCCCACCATCAACTATTGCGAGACTCGACCTTGCCAGTGGCCAAACAAGCTCACCCAACAACCCTGGAAACCAAAGAATAGAAATTATTACTATTTGGCAAGTTACCAAATAGAGCCTAAGTCAACAATCCTAAAGTCTTCAGGGAACTGGCCTTGTGATTGATGCTACAACACCCACTTTCATTTTGTTCCCTCTATTGTCCTAGGTCACTTAAGAATGAACAAACCACGCAAGAGCTTGTCACTAGTGGAACTCATCAGCCGTGCCTTCCCACGGCTGGTGGTGGTGACAGCAACGAAGAGTAAGACTTTCAAGAGGAAGAAATTTTCTCGGAAAGGAAGAAAGCCACGAAGTCGCTCTTGAAGAGGAAAATTACGGGTTTTGTAGGTTCCCGGTTAAGAAGCACTTTTCACCTTTATGTTGTGTTGGACACTCTAATATGTGTCTAACACTTTTAGACACTCTCCAATATTTGGTCAGTATTTATCGGAAAATCCGATACTTAGTCAACTTTCTCGACACTCCTTCGACATGCAAGTTTCCGATACGTGATTCCAATATACAAGATCAATTTTAAAAATTTTAAATAAATGATGGGTCAATAATATGTGAAAAAAAAAAACAATGATAAAAATGATAAATGGAGAAAAAAACTAATCTTCTCTTTTTTTCTTTTCTGATTTTGACTTTCTGTGAGACATAATTCACTTCTCAAATTTTCTTCTCTTCTCTTTCAATACGGTTGACAAACAAGTCTAGAATATTGGTTACTTGTTTTTCTATTTCCAAGTTTTATGGATTATTGAAATGGAGTTAAATTTATTAATTTGAAACAACGAATGATATTAATAAATTGTGGATTGATTTTTTTAGTATAAAATTCATTTTACATTTTTAATATTTATTTATTTGTGAATTTGAATCAAATTAATTTAATCAAAATAATCATAAAAATGAAAATATATAAATATATTTTTAATATATAATGTGTTACAACATGTTAGAATTCTCATTTTTTTTTAGAAATGATGTGTTGGCATGTTATGTTATATCGTGTGGCATGTTGTGTGTCGGTGTTAATACTACTTAGATTCTTGGTTCGGCTCTCCCATATTCCCGAGAAACTAGGAATTGGACCAAGTCTCCTTAAAATCTGAAATTAGACTAGTTCTCATTAGTCCAATTATCCAATTCCCAGTCCTATTGTAAAATCATGCTCCTCTAGGGAAAAGTATAGAATGGGCTCCTAACTTTTGGCCATTGGTCAATTCATGCCTGAAATATTATTTTGATGGATTGAGCCTTTAATATTTTGCAAAAAGATGTTCGATCAAGTCTCATACTAGAGTTCCAACGTTGAAAACAACGTATAATTTTACTGTCCATGGCTACGCAACATTAGAGAAAGGGCATGTGAGAGACGTAAAGGATTTCTAGCATTTAAGACTCGCAAAACCCGTTAATAGAAAATTCAGGAGTTGATTACCGCATTTTTCAAACATTTAGGACTCAATTAATCAAAATAAGATATTAAGAACTAGATCAATCAACGGCAAAATATCGTGGATTGGTTACGCACTCATCTCAAGTTTAGAAGGTGATAGATAAGCACTTCTTTTTGCTTTAGTGGTTCCATCTTTGGAACAATCGGCATATTGGTTTAGTTTAGAAATACCGGTCCAGATTTGATTGAATCGATTTAAGTAGTGTTAGATAAAAAGAAAAGAAGATAGATTTGATTTCTGCATAGAGGGGTAAGGAATTGGGGAATCGGACTAATGGGAGATAATGGATATAAATAATTTTTTTTTTTGACAAGTAAGAAGGATATTATTACTAGGTAATAGTCTGAGCAAATACAGCATATGCTTAAGTACAAAGTAAATCTAAAAGTGTAGGAGGGGGATTTTTGACCCAATTTGTAGGAAGGAAGTTCATGCGCTGGGCTTTTGCTAGCCAATCAGCCACTACATTCGTTTTCCGACTACAATGGGCGAAAGTCAAACCCGAGATATTCTTCAGTTTGTGCTTGGCCTGGCCTGGTCCACGAGAGGTTGCACTGACCATTTTAAAGCGGGTGTGGAGAGAACACTTTCCACCAGCATCAATTTACGTTCTTGTTTTTAGTGCGAAAACCTAGAATTCTTAGATCAAGGGAAAGAAAAAGGAGGGAGTGTATGTATATTATATATATATATGTACATATATGCTGCATTTATTTGTACGGTCAAAATTGATGGCTTATCCTGAACCAAGCCTGTTATCGTACAACTCATGAAAGTTTGTATGCCAACTTGACAAGCATTTTTCGAAAAAAGGAAAAACTTGATGGATATTTCGTGCACTCTCCCGCTTTATGAATGTGACTGATACCAAATTATGTAGGCATTTAACTCCTCTTGTACTCTTGGTTGAGAAAAAGTGTGCGAAACATAAGTTATTCCTACGGTGAGTGTTTCGCCAGTCTCTCCACTTTTATCGGCATGGACAGTTACTATACCAATCCATCAATTTTCCAAATATTTCTTATGAGGTGCGGTGGAGTCTATACTCTTCACCTGAAGAGCCCTCTAAATTTTTTTGTGTAGTTTTTTCTTTCGCATTAAGGAGAGATTACCCTAAATATATTACGTTCCAAAATTCATACAGTTTTAAGATATATTTGGATTCATATATATGTTTCCTTTATTTGCATGGTCAAGTTTGATGGCTCCTCTTGTGCCAAACCTGTTATCGTACTACTCATAAAAGTTTGGATGACAACTTAATGATCATTTCGTGTACTCTCCCCGTTTATGAATGTGACTGTTACCAAATTATATAGGCATTTAACTCCGTTCATACTTGGTCGAAATCCTTTACACGTAAAAATTATTAGAACCACTCATTTGTTTACCGGAATTCACACTGAAAATTTTAAACATGAACATTAATTCCCATCTGCCTCATTCATTGCACTCCATCTCTGTTGCCAAGTTGCAGTCACATGTCACAGCATTCAGTCTCCCGAGTCATTTCCGATAGATAGCACGTCTTTTTTGGCCGTCACTCCCTCTATTAACGAGGCAAAGGAGCTTATGGTTGTTGCGACCACCACAATTGTCGTTGGATCTGAGCTTGCAGCTTGAGGCTCAACGTTGTGACCTCTAATCGGAGGCCAGTGAGTCCCAACCTAAGAGAGAAAGAGAGAGAGAGATTGGTTTTGGGGGGGAAAAGGGGAAAGGGGATGGGGGCAGAAGTGGAAAGAGGAAAAATAAATTTTAATGTATTATCATAACAAGATTTTATAATCAAATTATGTCTATCCTCATTTTCTCGTTCAACCTCTTTACCCCCTTTAAATTGTATTGTGAGCCTTAATAATTGATTTTGGGCCTTGTAATCCGTTGAAGAAAGGCTATCCGAGAAAGACTGGATGTTTTATTAAGGATATGACCTTATCCGAAGAAAGACTATCGGAGAAGATCTCTTGGCTGGATATGACATAACGGAATCCTTTTTAATTGATCGAGATTGATTCGAAGATTAAGGATCCGTTGATTGGCGAAATATTCGTGGAAGGTTCTACTTATGGAAACCGAGATCCCGATTGTATGGGCAAACATGATTGATGGGCTATCGTCATGTTCCTTTAATAGCTCGAATGATCTTCCTAATTGATTCCGTCCAACGGGTAGATTGGAGGAATTCCTTTGGTAAGTGCCAACGGGTATGATGGCGTAAAGGAGTATATAAGGAAGACGTTCTAAGTTGTTCGAGAAGTGCGTGATAGAAGAATTCCAAAGTCTGAAGCTCCTTGTTATTTAGTCAATTCATTTGAGCGAAAACTTGTACGCAAAAGAGAGTTTATATTTGTGAGAAACCTTGAGGAAGTGTGGTAGAACATCTACACTGTGGAATCAAGGAAAAGCTGTGCTGTAACATCTCTTTTGTTCATAGTGGAATCCAGCCGATAGGCTGTCAGTGTGGAAGAGTGGACGTAGGCTTGGGATAAGCCGAACCATTATAAACCTTGTGTTTAATCTTCTCTTCCCTACTCTTTACTTTACTTTGATCGTAATTCATTTTGGTTAAGCAAAAGAGTACTTCATTTCTATCGGTTGCCTAGTATTGCTTTCGTATCTCAAGAAATTGTTTTTACACCTATTCACCCCCCTCTAGGTGTTTATACTAGTTACATCAATTGGTAGCAAAGCTTGTGTACTCACTTTGTTTGAAGTGTTTTACTTTAGAGTTAAAGATCCATGGCTAGTATGTTGGCTCCAGGGCTGGTAGAAGGGCAAAGCAATACCAAACCACCTTACTTTGATGGAAATGATTACAACATATGGAAAAACAAGATGAAGGCGTTCCTAAGATCAAAGGATCCTCTGGAATGGGATGTTATAGAAAAATGAATCATTCCTAAAGCTGCACTTGTTTTAGAAAGAGGAAAAGATACTGTGGAGTCTAGTCAAATGACTCATGAAGAGATAATCAAGAGACAAGTTCTTGATGCAAAAGTAATTTATTCTTTATATTGTGCTCTATCACCTACTGAATATAACAGAATATCTTCTTGTGTTACAGCTAAAGAAGTCTGGGATAGATTACATATTACCTATGAAGGAACCGATCGAGTGAAAGAGACCAGAATCAACATTCTTCTCGGTCAATACAAAGCCTTCAAAATGAAATCGGGAGAATCTATAATTGACATGTTTAGTCGTTTTACAGATATCGTGAATGGTCTTGAAAATCAAGGTCAACCAATTTCTGATCCCATGAAGGTAAACAAGCTACTGCGTGGACTCTCCAAGGATTGGAATCACATAAAGACCTCAATCAGAGAGACCCAAAGAATCATGCCACTATCTGTTGATGAGTTGGTTGGAACTCTTCAGTCTTATGAAGTAGAACGAATCAATGAAGACGAAAACCCTAAAGGTAAGAAATCCATTGCATTAAAATCCAATGATGATTCTGATGTTGCAGATTCTGAAGACGATATGGACGATGAGGAGCTTGCTCTCATGATAAGAAGATTCAAAAAGCTTAACAGAAAAGGAAGAAGATTCAATCCAAGGAAACAAAGTTTTCAAAAGCAACAGACTAAGTCTGTTGAAGATGATGAATCAAATAAAGATATAGTCTACTTTGAATGTAAGAAAAATGGACACATCAGACCCAACTGTCCTCTTCTAAGGAAGAAGAAAGGAAAAGCTGAAAAGTATCGAAAGGCTTTTAAAGCAAAAACCTGGAGTGATACAGAATGTGAAGAAAGTGATGATGATTATGCCAACATATGTCTGATGGCACAATCAGATTCAGATTCAAACTCCGAGACAGACTCAGATTCAGATAGTGAATTTGAGGTGAGTAACTTCAAAATCCCTATTAAAGTTTCTAAATACATTGATGAGTTGTGTTTTAGTCTTAAGACTTCTCTTAAAAAGATTTCCGAACTCAAAAAGGAAAATTCTGCCTTAAAACAACAAGAAAATGTTTTGAAAGAAAATGTGAAATGTTTAGATATGAATGTTTCTTCTCTTAGAGAAAGTGAAGATAATCTTTCAAAAGAAAATGCATTCTTGAAAAATGATATCTCAAATATTTCCAAAAGATTTTCTATAGGATCTGAGAAACTAGAAAAAATACTTTCTGTTCAAAGACCTTATTTCAATAAATTTGGTTTGGGAATGACTGCTGAAACCATTCCTTTAATTGATTTTCCTAAAGTGAAGGAAAGAATCAAACAAAGACCCTCAAGAGATGCTTACAAAAATCATTTTAAAAGGACCTTTGTAAAACCAGTAGGTCGCAATGCTCTCAGATGTTCAAAGTGCAATAGTGCAGATCATTTTGAAAAAGAATGTCCTATGGTTTGGAAACTTGTCAATAAAGTATGGGCAAAAACCGCATATCATACTAACACGAATGGACCCAAGAAAAGATGGGTACCAAAGAAAGTTTGAGTTTCTTTTTTAAATGCAGGTCACTATCAAGAAAAAGGTAAAATGGTATCTAGATAGTGGATGCTCAAGACACATGACAGGAGACTCAAATTGCTTCATAAAACTTGTTCAAGTAAATGGTGGAAAAGTCTCATTTGGAGGAAACAACAAAGGAAAAATTGTGGGATTTGGAACTGTGAAGATTGGAAACCTCACAATAAGCAATGTTTCTTTAGTTGAAGGACTCAACTACAATCTGCTCAGTGTCAGTCAGCTATGTGATACCGGTTTCAAAATCTACTTTCAAGAGGGTATATGTTCAGGAACCAGTAAAGACTCTACTCAATCATTTATGGGACGAAGACATGGAAATATCTACCTCTTGGATGTGAAACCAGATGAATCGCAATGTTTAATTTCAATCCAAGACGAAGCAAGCTTATGGCACAGAAAGCTTGGGCACATCAATATGAAGCAGATAGCCAAAATTTCAACAAAGAAGCTTGTTCGTGGTCTACCCAATTTATCATATCAAAAGTCTGACCTATGTACACCATGCATATTGGGAAAACAAGTAAGAAATTCCTTTAAACCAATAAATCAAGTTTCCACTAACCGTGTACTGCAACTTCTGCATATGGATCTCTTTGGACCAACCAGAACACAAAGCATTGGAGGTAAGAAATATTGCCTAGTAATCGTGGATGACTACTCACGATTTACTTGGGTGTATTTCCTGGCAAGTAAGTCTGAAACTTTCTCTTACTTTGAAAAATTTGCTAAAAATGTTCAAAACGAAAAAG